>JAPDVU010000002.1:79810860-80535860 GCA_026230045.1 Corynorhinus townsendii
CATAAGCTTGAGTATATTTAATAAAATAGTCATAAAATATATAAAGCAAAACCCGGCAGCAGTAGTGTAGTGTCAGAGTAAAAATGTGGACAGTGGAGTCAGACTGCTCAGATTTAAGTCTTGGCTCTACCAATTACTAGCTCTTTGAACTTCTTAACTTATTATATCCCTTTTGTCCCTTATTTCTTCATCTGTATACTTGGGAAACAACGCACTCACCTCATAGAGATGTTGTAAAGATAACATAAATTATTATGTGTAGAGGACACATAACAGTGCCCAACACAGTTAAAACCACATGCAAATTGAAACTGCATACCTTTTCTTTTTAAAATGTAATTTACTGGGGTGACATTAGAAAACTCATACTTTTTCAAACTCACCCAATGAACAAATATTTAAAAGTCTGGTGCTACTCTAGACTAAAAGGTCACAGGGATTCTCATACATTGACAGTGAGCACAGAAATCAGTACAGCTACTTTGGAGGAAAATTTAACAGCAGTCTAATTAGTACTCTGTGTTAGTTTTCTATTGCCTTTGTAACAAATTACTACAGACTTCGCGGTTTAAAACAACACAAATTTTTAAGCTTACAGTTCTGGAGGTCCGAAGTCTGTCATGGATCTTAGTGGGTTAAAAAGGTGTGTCATCAGGCTGCATTCCTTTCTGTAGGCCCTTGGCAATAAGCTATTTTCCTTGCCTTCTGGCTTCTAGGGGCTGTACTTATTCTGTGCGTCATGTCATGCCCTCTTCCCCCATCTTCAAAACCAGCACCAGCTGGTTGAATTCTCTTCTTGTGGAAAGCTCACTCTATTCTTCCCCATCTGATTTCAAGGACTCTTTGATTAGATTGGGCCCTCCCTAGTAATTAAGATAATCTCCCCTTCTGAAGATCCTTAATTTCAGTCACATTTGTAAAGTCCCCTTTAAAATTAAAGTAACATATTTACAGATGTTTGTACATGGACATCTTTGGGGAAGCCACTATTATACCAAGCACATGTGCATACACTCCTTGTAATAGCAGCTCTATTTCTGAGGCCTAGAGATATTCACCAATATATTCATCAGAACATTGTGTATACTATGAAAACAATTTTTTTGTTATTTTTTATTGTTTAATGTATTACATATATTAGTACATATATCTCCCTTTTTTTCCCCATTGACCTTCCCCCAGCCCCCCTAACCCCTGTCGCATGCGCTCATCCCATACCCCCCACCCCCGAGTGTCTTGTGTCCATTGTTGTGCTTATGTGCATGCATACAAGTCCTTTGGTTGATCTCTTTCCCTCCCTCCTCAACACTCCCCAGCCTTCCCGCTGTAATTTGACAGTCTGTTCTGTGCTTTACTGCCTCTGTATCTATCATTTTGTTCATCGGGTTATAATGTTCTTTATTTTCCATAAATGAGTGAGATCATGTGGTATTTTTCTTTCATTGCCTGGCTCATTTTACTTAACATAGTGCTCTCCAGGTCCATACATGCTGCTGCAAATGGTAAGAGTTCCTTCTATTTTATAGCAGCGTAGTATTCCATTGTGTAGACGTACCATAGTTTTCTAATCCACTCATCTGCTGATGGGCATTTAGGCTGTTTCCAAATCTTAGCTATGGTGAGTGCTGCTATGAACATAGGGGTGCATATATCCTTTCTGATTGGTGTTTCTAGTTTCTTGGGATATATTCCTAGGAGTGGGATTACTGGGTCAAATGGGAGGTCCATTTTTAGTTTTTTGAGGAAACTCTATACTGTTCTCCACAGTGGCTGCACCAGTCTGCATTCCCACCAGCAGTGCACAAGGGTTCCTTTTCCTCCACATCCCCGCCAGCACTTGTCGTTTGTTGATTTGTTGATGGTAGCCATTCTGACAGGTGTGAGATGGTACCGCATTGTCGTTTTGATTTGCATCTCTCTGTTAATTAGTGACTTTGAGCATGTTTTCATGTGTCTCTTGGCCTTCCTATGTTCTTTCGAAAAGATTCTATTTAGGTCCGTTGCCCATTTTTTTATTGGATCATTTGTCTTCCTTTTATTAAGTCATATAAATTTCCTGTAAATGTTGGAGATTAAACCTTTATCAGTGATAACATTTGCAAATATGTTCTCCCATACACTGGGCTTTCTTGTTTTGTTGATGGTTTCTTTTGCTGTGAAAAAACTTTTTATTTTGATGTAGTGCCATTTGTTTATTTTCTCTTTAGCTTCCATTGCCCTAGGAGTAGTATAAGTGAAGAAATTGCTTCGGCAAATGTCTGAGATTTCTCTGCCTGTGGATTCCTCTAGTATTTTTATGGTATCCCATCTTATGTTTAAGACCTGTATCCATTTTGAGATTATTTTTGTGTATGGTATAAGTTGGTGATCTAGTTTCATTTTTTTGCATGTCTCTGTCCAATTTTCCCAACACAATTTATTGAAGAGACTGTCTTGACTCCATTGTATGTTCATGCCTCCTTTGTCAAATATTAATTGAGCATAGTGTTTTGGGTCAATATCTGGATTCCATATTCTATTCCATTGGTCTACATGTCTGTTCTTGTGCCAGTACCAGGCTGTTTTGAAAACAGTGGCTTTGTAATACAGCTTGATATCTGGTACTGAGATCCCACCTACTTTGTTCTTCTTTCTCAGGATTGCTGTGGCTATTCGGGGTCTTTTTTTATTCCAGATGAATTTTTGGAGAGTTCTTTCTATGTCTGTGAAATATGCCATTGGTATTTTAATGGGGAGTATATTGAATCTAGATTGCTTGGGGTAATATGAACATTTTAATGATGTTGATTCTCCAAATCTATGAACATTGTATGTTCTTCCATCTGTTTACGTCTTCCTCTATCTCTTTTTTCAGTGTCCTGTAGTTTTCCGCGTATATGTCTTTTACCTCCTTACTTAAGTTTATTCCTAGGTATCTTAATTTTTTTGCTGTGATGATAAACGGGATTGCTTTTTTAGTCTCTCTTTCTGTAAGTTCACTATTGGTGTATAGAAATGCCATAGATTTCTTGGCATTAATTTTGTATCCTGCTACATTGCCAAATTCATTTATTATTCTCTTAGTTTTTTGATGGGGTCTTTTGGGTTTTTTATATACAATATCATGTCATCTGCAAATAAGGACAGCTTTACTTCTTCTTTTCCAATTTGGATGCATTTTACTTCTTCTTCGTGTCTTATTGCAATGGCAAATACTTCCAGTACTATGTCGCATAGGAGTGGTGAGAGTGGGCATCCCTTTCTTGTTCCTGTTCTTAGGGGAAATGGTTTTAGTTTTTTCCCATTGAGTATGATGTTAGCTGTGGGTTTATCATATATAGCTTTTATTATGTTGAGGTATGATCCTTCTATTCCCACTTGTTGAGAGTTTTTATCAAGAAAGGGTGTTGGATTTTGTGAAATGCTTTTTCTGCATCAATTGATATGACTATGTGGTTTTTATCTCTCAATTTGTTTATTTGACATATCACGTTTATTGATTTGTGGATATTGTACCATCCTTGCATCCCTGGGATAAATCCTACTTGGTCCTGGTGTATGATCTTTCTGATGTACTGCTGGATCCGATTTCCTAGAAGTTTGTTGAGGATTTTGGCATCTACGTTCATGAGTGATATTGGCCTGTAATTCCCTTTCATTGTGTTGTCTTTATCTGGTTTTGGTATTAGGGTGATGCTGGCTTCATAGAAGGATCTTGGAAGTGTTCCTTCCCCTTGAATTTTTTGGAATAGTCGGAGGAGGATAGGTTTTAGTTCTTTCTTGAATGTTTGGTAAAACTCTCCTGTGAAGCCGTCTGGCCCCGGGCTTTTGTTTGCTGGAAGCTTTTTGATGACTGCTTCAATTTCTTCCATACTTATTGGCCTATTGAGATGTTTAGATTTTTCCTGATTGAGTTTTAGAAGGTTATATTTTTCTAGGAATATGTCCATTTCCTCCAGGTTGTCCAGTTTGTTGGAATAGAGTTGTTCATAATATTTTTTAACAATCCTTTGTATTTCGGTGGGGTCTGTTGTTATTTCACGTCTTTTGTTTCTGATTTTGTTTATTTGGGTCCTCTCTCTTTGCTTCTTGGTGAGCCTGGCTAGAGGTTCATCAATCTTGTTTATCCTTTCAAAGAACCAGCTCTTGGTTTTGTTGATCTTTTGTATTGTGTTGTGTGTGTGTGTTTTTTTTTTGTCTCAATGTTATTTATCTCTACTCTGATCTTTATAATTTCCTTCCTTCTGCTTACACTGGGCTTTTCTTGTTGATCTCTTTCTAATTCTTTGACTTGTAGGGTTAAGTAATTTATTACCATTGTTTCTTGTTTTTTTGCAGTAGGCTTGTAGAGCTATGAACGTCCCTCTCAAGACTGCTTTCACTGTGTCCCATAGATTTTGGATTGTTGTGTTTTCATTGTCATTTTTGCCATGATGTTTTTTATTTCTTCCTTGATCTCTCTGGTAACTCAGTCATTGTTTAATAGCATGCTGTTAGAATCCATGTGTTTGATTTCTTTGGATTGTTTTTATTGTAGTTGATTGCCAGTTTTATGCCACTGTAATATGAGAAGATGCTTGATATGATTTCTATATTCTTCAATTTGAAGAGACTTTGCTTATGACCCAACATATGGTTTATCTTTGAAAATGACCCATATGCACTTGAGAAGAATGTATATTCTGTGGCTTTGGGGTGAAATGTTCTAAAAATGTCAATTAATTCCATTTGGTCTAGTGAGTCATTTAGGGTTGATGTTTCTTTGTTGATTTTTTGTTTAGAGGATTTGTCCAATGGTGATAGTGGGGTATTAACGTCTCCTACGATGATTGTATTGCTGTCAATCTCTCCCTTGATATATTCCAGGAGTTTTTTTATGTATTTGGGTGTTCCTATATTGGGTACATATATTTTTACCAGAGTTATTTCTTCTTGTTGGATTGCTTTCTTTAGTATTATGAAGTGGCCTTCCTTATCTCTTGTTATGTCCTTCACTTTGAGATCTAATTTGTCAGATATAAGTATTGCTACCCCCACTTTTTTTTCATTTCCATTCACCTGCTTAACTTTTTTCCATCCTTCACCCTCATTCTGTGTGTCCTTTTTTCTGAGGTGGGTTTCTTGTAGACAGCAGATATATGGGTCATTTTTTCTTATCCAATCCATTACCCTATGTCTTTTGATTGGGGCATTTAATCCATTTACATTTAAAGTTATTATTGATAGGGACTTATTTGTTGCCATTTTTTTTCTTTACTCCTGTGTTCCTTTTTCGCTTCCTATTTCTTTTTTTTTGCAGCAGACCCTTTAGCATTTCTTGCATTGTTGGTTTGGTGGTAATAAATTCTCTTAGTCCTTTTTTGTCTGTGAAGCTCCTGATTTCACCTTCAATTTTGATTGATAGCCTTGCTGGGTACAGTATTCTTGGATTCAGACCCTTCCTTTGCATGACTTTGTATATTTCATTCCATTCCCTTGTGACCTGATGTGTTTCTGTTGAGAAATCAGTCACTAGTCTGATGCGGGTTCCTTTTTAGGTAACTTTCTGTCTCTCTGTGGCTGCTTTTAAGATTCTTACTTTGTCATTGGTGTTTGCCAGTTTAATTATAATTTGCCTTGGTGTTGGTCTTTTGGGGTTTATTTTGCTTGGAACTCTGTGAGCTTCTTGGATTCGTGTGTGTGTTTTCTTCCCTATATCATGGAATTTTTCTGTCATTATTTCTTCAAACAGGTTTTCTATTCCTTGCTCAGTTTCCTCTCCTTCTGGAATCCCTATTATGCAGATGTTGTTTTGTTTCGTGTTGTCCCAAAGTTCCCTTAGGCTCTCCTCCTGATTTTTAATTTTTTTTTTTCTAGAAGCTGGTCTTCTTGGGTATTTTTTCCTACTTTGTCTTCTAGCTCATTGATGTGGTCCTCTCTTCTTCTAGTCTACTCTTGATGCTTTCTATTGAGTTCTTTACAACAGCGATGTCATTTTTCATTTCTTCTTGATTCTTCTTCATTTCCTCTTGGTTCTTACTCATATTGTCGAATTTGTCTTGCATTCTTTTCAGCCACCTTATGACCATTTCTCTGAATTCTTTCTCTGACAGGTTGCTTACCTCCATTTCGTTTACTTCCTTTTCTGGTGATGCCCTCTTTTCTTTTACATGCAAGCTGTTTCTTTGTCTCTCCATGGTCTATCTTCTCCAGGTGTCTGGTTATGTAGTTCTCTCTCTTTGTATCCCAGGCAAAATCTGACCCTTCTGTGGTGGAGTGTAGAGCTCCTCTGAATCTGTGTGTTTGGACCAATTGGGGACCGGTGTTCTGTGGTTCGCAGCTGTTCTGTGGGTGCCATAATTGCAGATTTTCAGGCTTCAGATAACATTCACTTTTCCCTTCAAGATGGCGCATTCTCTGCATCTGAGCCAGTGGCTCTGGGAGGGGACCCACCAGCAGTGGGGCCTGCCCGGTCAGGGGAGCCTCGTCCAGCAGTCCCCCACCTTCTCCTGGAGTATAGCTGTCCCTTATCTCTCCAACAAACACTCCCTCTGCAACCCTTAGCTGCTCTTTCTATCTGCTCTGGGACAAGGCTTGGGACACGTCCATCTATTCTGTTGCCATTTTCCCCCCTATGAAAACAATTTTGTTTTATCAATAAAACAGTAGATAAATATTATCATTGAATCTATACAATAGAAGACTGTTTAAGGTTAAGATAAAACTTAAAAAACATAATAGTGAACAAAATAAAGATGCAGAATTATATACGTACTAGAGGCCCAGTGCAAGAAGTTCTTGCACGGTGGGTGGGGGGGTGTCCCTCAGCCTGGCCTGCACCCTCTCCAATCTGGGACCCCTCAGGGGATGCCCAACTGTCAGGACTGTGGGATCGGATCTAAACCAACAGTCAGACATCCCTCTTGCAATCCAGGACCACAGGTTTCTAACCACTCACCTGCCTGCCTGCCTAATGCCTCCAACTGCCCTTCCCTGCTGGCCTGTCACCCCCAACTGTCCTCCCCTGCTGGCCTGATCTCACCCCTAACTGCCTCTGCCTCGGCCCCCACCACCATGGCTTTGTCTGGAAGGAAGTCAGACTTCCGGAAGATGGCCAGTTGACCCAGTCTAATTAGCATATTACCCTTTTATTAGTATAGATGAGTGTATATAGATAGATAGAGCATAGCGACTTGAATTGGCTTAAATTCAAGATTTGATGTAATGATTATCTTTGGAAAGGGAGGAGAAGGAAAAGACAAAGAAAAACATAATGTTTACATTTGTTAAAACTAGGTAGGTGCATGTGTTTTCTTAAAAATATTTTCTAGACATTTTTAATGCATGAAATGGTTTACAATAAGATTTGATAAGTTTAGGGGAAGGGCACTGAACTGAATGAAGCTATCCAATAGCCAGGAGCAAAGGCTGAGAAAATGAAAACACAGCACTAAGTCTAGGTAAATTGATATTGCTGAAAACACTCAAGACTGAAAATCAAGGGACTTGAGTTTAGTTTTGGCTCCATCACTATTAGCTCTATGATTCTGAGAGAAGTATTGAACACAGCCAGTTCTCATTTCCCCATCTCAAAAGTGAGAACATTGAATCAAAATACTCTAATCCATTGATAACCTATCTGATAGCTTTTCTGTACAGAATGATATTTTTGTCACTAAAATATAGATGGTTTGACAAAAACATCTTTTTGAGATTTGTAATCACATCCAAGGAAATTGTACACACACACACACACACACACACACACTCACAACCTCCATAATATCTGATTTTGGCTTGCAACTACCCACTTTGGGGCTAAAAATTACTCCATTGCTGAGGTGAGAGAGAGCATCCTATAAAACCAATATGAAAAAATTTTAAGGTAGGATTGAATTTGGATTCCTGCTCTTTGTACCCTCATAGAACCAAGTTTAGTTTCTCGTTTCTATCCACATGATTCCCTTGGGGAACATGCCCAGTAGTGAGCTGTTACAGTACATCTCCAAAACATTTATTCTCCCCAAGAAACTTATTTAATGCCATAGAATTATGGTAACTGCCTGTCCTAATTTAGGAGCAGACAGTGTTAGACTATGGGATAAATATTTCCTGGCAAAAATAAATATGGCCATACAAATGCCAGTGTTGCTGAGTGATCTCCTTGTCTATGCCAAAATAACCCCTGGACTGCAGAAAGAATTCCCTTCACAGATATTCTGCCACCTCACAAATGCTTCTTTTGTCCTATATGCAAAGCCAACACTTAGGACCGCCCAGATTTTATACCGTGATTCATTTCTTTGGACACTACTTGGCATGTCTTTGCAAGCAATGTCTTCTTCAATAAGAACAAACCACTTACTTCAAATGACATGAATTCCTGAATAGGACTCTGACTAGGACACACATTGCCTAAGGCAGCAGGCTGGGTTCATTGGCTCTCTTCTGAGAAGCCCTACTTTCATGTCCCAGTTACTCAACTTCTACCACAGCCAAAAATTATCTCAAGCCAAGTTCTTCTGGACAAAACATACTCAGAACTTTTGCTTGCTTCAAGCCAGTAGAAGACTCCAGCCGGATATTGGACCCGTCAAGTAATTTTAATAACTAAATGAAGAATATATTTTATTCTTGTACTCATTCTTTGTAGTGCTAACACCACATTCTTATAAGATATCCGTATGTAGAATTTTTATATTTTAATTTAAATGTTATATTTATTTTATTGCTTCTGTATATATGACTATAATTCTGAATATAGTTTGCAATCATATACTATGTATTCCAAAGACTCAGGGAAGTGACTCCTTCATGTATACATCACAATGATCTATTTTAGAAGAGAGTATTCCAAATGTTGTCTAACCTTCTCCACTTTTCCATCACTACATTTTACCTATCTCTTAGTCATTTTTCCCCATTATTTGAGACTTTGACCCTTGGCATGGTTTTCTTCTTCAACCTATTGAATGATCATGTGGACAGTTATCCAAACTCCCAGATATTTCTAGTCAACAGCTTTATCCAATAGTTACATCCTAGAACATGCCAACACCCAAATTGCTCTGATTCTAAAAATCACCTATTTAAGTTCCTCACTGCCATCGCCATTTTTACTTATCCATGGACATTATTCTACCTTTTGGGATCTCCAGTTCATTGACTCTGTCATGTTCTCTCTTACCTTCTTATCATCTTTTTTTCTCCCCCTTCAGATTCAATTACATGATTTAGAATTTCCATGATTTTCCTGATAAAACCACTGATATTTTTGTTTCTTTTTCTAGAAAACTTTAATTCTGTATCAATTCAATCATTTGCTTTGGAAGATAGGTCTCACTATAAATTTGGAAGTATAAACTACCTTTTTCTCTGGTCAACTTGCCCTCCTACTTTCTTCAAAGATTATTTCAAACTTTCTTTTCTATCTTCAAAGTGGAACTTCTCTCTCAGTCTCATACCATAGCTATTTTCAACTGATGATATTATAATTTACTTCACAGAGAAAAAGAAAATCCACCCGAAAAGAATCAACAAAATGCCTAACCATCCACCCACAAACCTAGTTGAGTCGGCATGCATCTTCTCCTTCTGTCTGTTCTACTGAAGGAGGTAGCCATAGACCTAAAGAGCTTCTTCCATCTGGGCTCTGACTCCCATGCCCTTTTGTTTACTTGGGAACATTTCACTCTCTCTACTTTCCCTGGAATCACCAATATTCTACTTTACATTAGAATATTCTACTTTCTATCATCATTGTCTATTCTTCCAACCAGTCTTAACATTCTTCACTTCAGTAAGTTTCAAAATCTATATTTATTAGTTATTTGAGTTTCCTATGCTGTAGAGTTTCTATTCATATTGTTTACTATATGAATGCAATTCCACTTTCTGTGGAAATGTCTTTTCCTTATAGATTTATAGAATTCATTTGTAGATTCCAGATGTAAATTCTATGTGAGCTAAACATTGCAGTAAATGTTCTTTACCTGTAGTTTGTCTTTTAGAATTGTTTATGGGGTCTTTTGTCACATATGAGTTTTCATTTTACTATAATCAAATTTAACAGGCTTTTCTTCTATGGTTTGTGCTTTTTATGTCTTTTTAAAAAATAATAACACTTTTTTAATATAATGAAGATATGTTTCCATAATTTCTTCTAGAAGATTTAGTGTTATTTTTTACATTATGTCCTTAATTCACATGTTTTTTTCAAGAATAATATAATCTAAGACTTTGTTTCTTTTTATAGCTAATTATTCATGCAACATTTATTCAACTGTCTGTTTCCATAGAATGATTTGAAAAGGAACTTAATCACCTACTAGATCTCAATATTTATGTGTCTACTACTATACTTTATTTTTTGTCCCAATAGTTCATTTTCCATTCATGTATCAATATTACACTGCTTTTATTATTATATTGCTATTGCTTTTTTATGTATATTGATATCTGGTACCATGACACCATTTCATTCTTCTCAAAAGTCATTTTTTACTTTTTAGTTGCCTGTACTTTTATTGCATTTTAGTTATCAAGTTGTGGTCATTCATAAAAATGTTTATTAGACTTTTTTTTAGAATTGCACTAAATTTATGATTAACTTTGATGAATTGACAGCTTTATGATATTGTTGGTTCCCAGGCATAAACATAGTATACCAGTACTGTTTAAATTTAGGTCACCGTTTATGTATTTTAATAATATATTATCAACAAAGTTATCATATGTCTTTTTTATTGTTTTATTTTATTATCATGACTTTAAATTGTTTGGGGTACTAAATAGGAATGTATACAACATCTTTCTAAATTCTCTTAATAGTGCTAATAATTTAGTTGTATTTGCTTAGTCCGTATATATAACATCATCTGTGAACAATGTCAATTTTGGTATTTATTTTCTGTATATAACACCACTTTTATATTCCTTTCATTGGTTCAAATTTTCAAAAATATATTAAACAGAAATAATAATAAAGTCAATTATTATTTCTGAAGAATGATATTTGTAGTAGGATTTTGTCAATTATATTAGGTGCTGGAATTTTCCTTCTGTTCTTAGTTTGCTAAGGTTTTTCACTAGAAATAGATTTTGAATTTCATTGAATGTTTCATTTTACATTTGTTGGTGTGGTATTACAGTTTTTATATTTTATTAGGTAAAGCAATCAGTTATACTATTAACATTTTTTGTTAAATTGTTCTTGTACTTACGGAATAATCTCTACATGTTAGAATTATTTTAATACATTGCTTGATTGGATATGGTATTTTGTTTTATATATTTGATGTTAAAAAACTTTTTATGTCCCCACATTTTGCACTCTCACATTATCCACAAACTTTCCAGCATTTGATATTATCAATTTTTGTGATGTTAGCCATAACAGTGGTACAATATGGTATTTCACTGTGGTTTTAATTAGCATTTCTCCAATAAGTAAGTTCTAATTTCTAAGGTAGTGATTGTTTTTTTTATTTTACTGAAGATTTGAAGGGGTTCTCTACATATACTGCATATGAATTCTTTCTCAGATGTATTCCTCCAGAAAGAATGGATTTTTCCTAGAAATGGGAACTTTTTCTGCCCCTCCCACAGAAGCATATGGGTTTTGATTCTACTTATTCCCTCCAGGACTGATGATATTTTTCTGGGCCCTGTGAGCAGGAGTATTTCCTGCCTTTTCTCCAGTATCTTTAAGGTTTTTATTTCATGTGAGAGGAGGGTTAAAAAACTTGTGTAGTGGTTCACGCTGGTTTTCTAGTGGTAGTCACCTGAAGTCCTCCACCTGCATGTATTCGGGCTCTCTCCAGGTACTTTCCCTACCCCAAATCTTCCTGTAAGCACCTAGTGGAAGTCCACTAAAAAATTTCTTGTAAGTGAATATGAATTCCCTAAACTGTCCTTATGTTTGTGATTCGTGTGCTTTTTTAAATTTAATTTTATTATTTTTTGTTTGTTTGTTTAAAGTATTACAAATAGTAGTACATATGTCTCCTTTTTCCCCCATTGACCTCCCCCAGCCTCTCCCATCCCCTGCCACATACCCTCACCTCCCCCCCGCCCACCCTGTCTGTGTCCACTTGTTATGCTTATATGCATGCATACAAGTCCTTTGGTTGATCTCTTACCCCCACCCCCCAATGCTCCCCTGCCTTCCTGCTGAAGTTTGACCAATTTGATAGACCATGCTTAAATTTGATTAAGTTTGTTAAAGTTTCAGCTAATTTTTTTTTGTATGTTTTTATTGATTTTTCTAGTGAGAGAAAGGGAGAGGGATATAGAGATTGAAACACTGATGATAAACATCGAATGGCTGCCTCCGGCACACCACCTACCAGGGACTGAACCTGCAACCCGGGCATGTGCCCTGACTGGGAATCAACCTCTGGGTCCATGCTCCACCACTGAGCCACACTGATCTTAATTGCTTTTATGGTGGTTTCTTTTTCCTCTTAGCCTCTCCCAAAATTGAAATGGTTTGTGTGTCTCATCTGTTTTGGAAGGGACTTATTACTATTTAGAACTCAATTCTCATGTTTAATTGAAATCTTAGTCTATGCTAGAATTAACAAAAGTTATAATTTTGTAGATTATCTGACTTTTCCTCATGATTAGGGTGATCAAAAATATTCTTGACACCCATACTACTGTCAGCTGATTCCTCAACAGAAACTTTGCAGACCAGAAGGAAGTGGAAAGAAATATTCAAAGTGATGAATAGCAAGGACCTAAAACCAAGAATACTCTACCCAGCAATGCTCTCATTTAGAATTGAAGGTTGGATAGAGAGCTTCAACACACAAGAAAAAGCTAAAGGGATTCATCACCTCCAAACCAGTATTACATGAAATGTCCAAGGTTATTCTTCAAGAGAAGAAGAAGAAGGAGGAGGAGGAGGAGGAGGAGGAGGAGGAGGAAGAGGAGGAGGAGGAAGAGGAGGAGGAGGAAGAGGAGGAGGAGGAGAGCAAGAGGAAGAAGAAGAAAGAAGGACTAAAAAATGTGAACAATAAAATGGCAACAAATACATATCTATCAACAACTGAATCTAAAATCAAAATAAAAAACAAGACACCTAATGAACAAAATAAACTGGTGAATAAAATATAATCAGAGGCATGGAAGCATGGATGAATACCAGAGGGGAGGGGGGAGAGGGTGGGAGGAACTTACCCAAAGATCTTACCTATGGGCACAGACAGTAGGGGGATGAAGGTCTGGGGTAGGTTGGGAACTGGGTAGAAGATGGCAATGGGGTGGGGAGAGAAGAGGGGCATCTGTAATACTCCTAACAATAAAGATTTAAAAATATATTTTCTTGAGGCTTTCTACAATTTAAGGATAAATGGAATTCCTTCTGGGACTTTGGCATTGCATTAAATCTGTATTGCAATCTTGGGATAATAGAAATGATAATAATATTGAACAGTCCAAATTATGAACATGATATATAATTTAGGACACTGTTAATTTCTTTCTGCAATATTTTGTAGTTCTTAGTATAGAGGTCTTACATGTCTTTTTAGTATTTTTTTTTCTAAGTAATTCTTCTTCTTACATGCTATATTAGATTTCTTTTTAGTTTGCTAAATTTTTCATTGCTTACAAAAATACAAATTATTTTCTTATATTTGTGAATTTACTAAAACCACTTACTATTGTTGAGATTTTTAATATAAGAATAATGTTGTTTACAAGATAATTTTACTTCTACTTTTTCATTTATAAACTTTCCCCCCCACCACCTTTTTCATGCCTTATTGCATGAGGTAGGATTGCTAGTACAATGTTGAATAGGAATGGTGAGAGTGGACCTCCTTAATTTATCAATAATTACAAGGGGAAAGTGTACATATTTTATCAATAGGTATATTGTTGGCTATAGATCTTTTAAATCAATGACTCATAAAATTGAATAAGCTTTCTTATAGTCCTAATTGTTACAAATTTGTACATAAATTAATATTGTATTTTGTTAAATGCTTTTTCTGCATCCATTTAGAGGTCATAGAAATTTTTACTTTACTCTTTTAACATAATTTTAAAAATATATTAAACCAACCTCTATTCCTAGGATAAAAACCTCAGTTTTTTTATGTATATGTATTTGTGTGTGTGTATGTATATATATATATATATATATATATATATATATATATATATATGTATGTATATATATATATATGTGTGTGTGTGTGTGTGTGTGTGTGTGTGTGTATATATATATATATATATATATATATATGTAGTTCTTTCATACTTATCCACACAAATTTCTCCTTCTATATTTGTTACAGATTTGGGCTTCAATATGGTACCACTTTCTTTAGCCTGTGGTGCCCTGAAAGTGACTATAACAATAAAAATCCCAAGCCCAGCTGGGTTACGTTTTAAATGGCTCAATCCCAACACTAAGAACCTGATAGAGAAGATGCTTTGCTGTTTCTTGGCATAAAATGATTTACCTTAGGTTCTACTTTTTTATTTTTAAAATGTCCAGCATTCAGTTAAAAATCATGAGATATATAAGCAAAATTATGTTCCATATTTTAGCAATAAAATGGAGAACAGAATCAGCCAAATAGATAACCTAGATGTTGGGATTACCAGAAAGAGACTTTAAAAATAATCCTTTTATATGTTCAAGAATATGGTGGAAAGGGTAATGAATATGCATAAATAGGTGGGAAGACCAGCAGAGAGATGGAAATTAACAAAAAGTGTTAAGTGGAAATGGTAGAAATAAAAAGCACAATATAAGATATAATTTTTTTAAAAAATATATTTTTTATTTATTCCAGAGAGGGCGGGAGAGGGAGAGAGTGATAGAAACATCAATGATGAGAGAGAACCATTGATCAGCTGCCTCCTGCACACCCCATACTGGGGATCTAGCCCACAACTCCAGGCATGTGCCTTGACCAGGAATCAAATCCGTGACTTCCTGGTTCATAGGTCGATGCTCAACAACTGAGCTGAAAGAGCTGGGCAAGATATAAAATTTTTAATGGAATAATCAATAGATTCAACACATTGGAAGAAAAAAATTGATGAATTTGAATATAGATAAATAGAAATTATCTAAAGTAAATGAGAAACATCAATGAAAACGTCAAACGTCAGGGAAGGTAGGGGACAGATGGGGTAAGGGGGAGAAATCAACCAAAGGACTTATATGCATGCATATAAGCCAAATCAATGGACACAGACAACAGGGGGGTGGGGGCATGAATGGGAGATGGGGAGTAATGGGGGAATAAGGACACATATGTAATACCTTAATCAATAAAGAAATTTAAATATATATATATTAATGATAAAAAACAATAACCCAGAAAAAAAATTAAGTAAATGACAAAGAGGAAAAAGAATGACAAAAAAAGAATAAAACATCAAAAAGCAGTAAAGCAATATCAAATTTTTCAACATTTATTAATAGAGCACTCTCAAAAAAAGAAAGTGAGGACAGAGCAGAAGAAACATTTGAAGGTATAATGGTCAGAAGTATTCCAAAGGTAAATAACAACAACCACAAATTCAGCAAGCCCAGAGATCCTCAAATAGAATAAGTACAAAGGAAAACATACCTAGGCACATCATTGTCAAACTGGTGTAAATCCTGTAGACTGGAAATTATAAAATATTGCTGGAAAACAATAAAAAGATCTAAATAAATGAGGAGGTATTCTATGACCATGTATCAGAATATTTAAATGGTTTAATATGTCACTTCTCCCCAAATTAATCTATAGATTCAAGGTAATAAAAATCAGGGTGTTTTTGTTTTTTATTTTTTAAGAAATCAAGAGGCAAGATGTTCAAACTTACAGTAGTCCCTTCTTATCCGTGGGGGATATGGTCCAAGAACCCCCATGGTTGCCTGGAACTGCAGTAGTACTGAATCCTATATATACTATGTTTTTTCCTATACATACATACCTACAATTAAGTTTAACTTACAAATTAGGCATAATAGGAGAATAACAGCAACAATAATAAAACAGAACAATATACTGTAATAAACTCTTATGACTGTTTTCTTTCTCTTTCCCTCTCCAATCTTATAACCAAGATAGCTACTAAGCGACTAACAGGTAGATAACATATACAGCATGGATATGCTAGAAAAAGCGATGATTCACCCCAGGCAAGATGGAACAAGACAGCACAAGATTTCATCAGACTACTCAGAATGATGCATAGTTTAAAACATATAAATTACTTATTTCTGGAATTTTCCATTCAGTATTTTCAGACTGTGGTTGACTGTTGGTAACTGAAACCATGGAAAGAGAAACAGGGAATAAGGGGGGATTAGTTTATACATAAATGCAAAGTACTTAAAAGATAATTTTGAAAAAGAAGAACTTAAATTATCTGACTCCAGTACTTCCATAAATTTTCAGTAATAAAAATAATGTGGTATTGGCATAATAAAAAAAAAGGAATAGAATAGAGTCCAGTAATGTCATCGGCACATATATCTTGTGACAAAGATTTAAAGGTAACTCAGTGGAGGGAGAAAAATGGTGGTGGAATAGACAGACGTGTTCCGAGCCTTGTCCTGGAGCAGAAAGAAAGAACAGTTGAGGGTCACACGAGGAGTGTTTGTTGGCAAGTTAAGGGACAGCTAAACTTCAGGAGAAGGTGGGGGGCTGCTACACGGGGTTCCCCTGACCGGGCACCCGCATTGCGGCTGGTCCCCTCCCAGAGCTACGGGTTCGGACGCGGAGACCACACCATCCTGATAGGGAAAGTGGAGTTTATCGGAAGCCTGAAAATCCACAACTGCAGTGATCACCAAACAGCTGTGAGCCCCAGAACACTGGTCCCCAATTGCCGCAAACTAGGATTCAAAGGAACTCTTCATTCCACCACAGAAATGTCAGATTTCGCAGGGGATAAGGTGAGGTTTCTGGTCCCAGCGGGAGAGAGAAATGCATGTTTTGCAGGAGCTGGAGGACCAGGGAAGTCTGTGCCTAGAAAAATCCGTGGCTGTTGGGGTTGGTGTGATCCGTGAATGTGGAAGGGGATCCTCAGAGCTTCTAACAGAAGAGATCTCTAAAAAGCAACCCTGATCTGATGTGCAGGGACAGTCTAAGAATTTCAAAGGTGTGCCGGATGCTTAGACTTGCACACAGACCCATTGTTCACGCACTTGGGCTTTTTCCTCTTCAAATCCTTGCTTCTGATTACTAAACCCAATACATAGGATCACCCAGTTGGGGACACCCTGGGAGACTGCAGGGGAAAGTTGTTTTCCTGGAACCTGGGGGGTGGGAGCTGGGAGTAACCATTGGGAGAGCCAGCTCTGAGGCAGCCCACTCCCACAAACCAGTATTAAGTGCCACAGGGATAAACACAGGCTAGAGAGGCCACATATAGACCCAGAAGTCAATCCAGAAACACTGCCACCCAGGGACTGAATCACAAATTGACTCTTGTGTAATAAAAAATAAAGGAATACGAGAAATTAATAAGACACCGCCTGCTTAAAAATCAGGACTGGCTTACAACACTGAGGAGCAGTAGAACACAGGGAACTGCAATACTGTCTGGACTGAGAAACAGGTAGCCAAACAGAACAATAGAGGAAGTGAATGACCTTCACTACTGCACATTATATATTTTTTTATTTTTTATTTTTTTATTTTCATTTTTTGCATCTTTTACTTAAGAAACTACTTTTTCTTTTTTTTTCTCACTTGATTTTACCTTTTTAATTATTACATTTTTATTTTTAATCAGTATTATTACTTTTTTTTTTAAGTGTCATTTTATTTTCTCTTTATTTTACTTTGGGACTAGTGTTCTACATTCTATTTTCATCTTTCCTTTAGCATCGTTTTACTCTATCTCAACTCTACCTTTATGCCATCACTCTCTTCCTAACTTTTCCCCTTTTGGTGTCCTGTTTATCTTACCCCTTTCTTGCTTTAGATTTTCCCTATTCTTTCTGTTTACCCCTTGTTAAAATTTCACCCTACATATATATCTAATTTCCAATCCCCCGCTCCAAGTCCATACACACCTCTCTCTTCGCTGTCTTAACTACCCAAAAAATTGTTTTTCTCTCTGTCCTTTAGTTGTTGTTTGCTTGAATGTTGATTATATCAAATTATTATGCTTTTTTGTGAGATTGCTTTGCTTATTCTTTTTTTTTGTCTCTTTGTTTTTGTTTGTTTTTTTGCTTCTGTTTTCCCTTGCCTTGCTTAGTTGGTGTTGTAGTTTGTATTGATCCCCAGGTACTTTTTGTTGGCATTTGCTGGAATTAGTGGTTGTTCTATTGAGTTTTCTCCCCATATATACACTTTGTTCCCCTTTTCTCTCTTTGTCTCTTTCTTGTCTCTCTTATTTTTTTTCTTTCTTTTCCCAATTTCATTTTGACACTCTATTTATTTATTTATTTGTTTGTTTGTTTGTTTGTTTATTTATTTATTTTTCCTCTTCTTCTTTCTCTCCTATCCCCTAATTTGCCTTTCTCTGGTGTCACCTTTATAGGAGGTTATTAATATCATGAATACATTTCTGTTCAGTGCCTTTTATGTTTACCTGGTTGTGTTGTATTTTGTGCCTTTAAGTCAACGCAGGAGAGAGAGAACTACATAACCAGACATCTGGAGAAGAGAGAACATGGGGAGACGAAGAAACAGCCAGCATATGAAAGAAAAGCAGGCATCACCAGAAAAGGAAGTAAATGAAATAGAGGCAAGCAACCTGCCAGAGAAAGAATTCAGAGAAATGGTCATAAGGTGGCTGAAAAGAATGCAAGACAAATTCGACAATATGAGTAAGAACCAAGAGGAAATGAAGAAGAACCAAGAAGAAATGAAAAATGACATTGCTGCTGTAAATAACTCAATAGACAGCATCAAGAGTAGACTAAAAGAAGCAGAGGATCGCATCAGTGAGCTAGAAGACAAGGTGGGAAAAAATACCCAAGTAGAGCAATTCTAGAAAAAAATTAAAAAGCAGGAAGAGAGCCTAAGGGAACTTTGGGACAACATGAAACAAAACAACATCTGCAAAATAGGGGTTCCAGAAGGAAAGGAAACTGAGCAAGGAATAGAAAACCTGTTTGAAGAAATAATGACAGAAAACTTCCCTGATATAGGGAAGAAAAAACCCATCCAATTCCAAGAAGCTCACAGAGTCCCAAGCAAAATGAACCCCAAAAGACCAGCACCAAGGCACATTATAATTAAATTGGCAAACACCAATGACAAAGTAAAAATCTTAAAAGCGGCCAGAGAGAGACAGAAAATTACATACAAAGGAACCCCCATCAGACTAGCAATTGATTTCTCAACAGAAACTCATCAGGCCAGAAGGGAATGGAATAAAATATACGAAGTCATGAAAAGGAAGGGTCTGAATCCAAGAATACTGTACCCAGCAAGGCTATCAATCAAAATTGAAGGTGAAATCAGGAGCTTCACAGACAAAAAAGGACTAAGGGAATTTATTACCACCAAACCAGCAATGCAAGAAATGCTAAAGGGTCTGCTACAAAAAAAAAGAAAAAAAGAAATGGGAAGCGAAAAAGGAACACAAGGGTAAAGAATAAAAATGGCCACAAATAAGTCCCCATCAATAATAACTTTAAATGTAAATAGATAAAATGCCCCAATCAAAAGACATGGGGTAACTGACTGGATAAGAAAACGTGACACATATATATGCTGTCTACACGCAACTCACCTCAGAAAAAAAGAAGCACATAAACTGAGGTTGAAGGGACGATAAAAGGTTTTCCAGGCAAATGGAAATGAAAATAAAGCTGGGGTAGCAATACTTATATCTGACAAATTAGATTTCAAAGTGAAGGACATAACAAGAGATAAGCAAGGCCACTGCATAATACTAGAGGGAGCAATCCAACAAGAAGAAATAACTCTGGTAAACATATATGCACCCAATACAGGAGCACCCAAATACATAAAAATAACTCCTGGAGGTTATCAAGGGAGAGATTGACAGCACTACAATCATCGTAGGAGACTTTAATACCCCACTATCACCATTGGACAAATCCTCTAAACAAATATCAGCAAAGAAACATCAATCCTAAATGACTCACTACACCAGATGGACTTAATTGACATCTTCAGAACATTTCACCCCAAAGCCACAGAATATACATTCTTCTCAAGTGCACATGGCTCATTTTCAAAGATAGAACACATGTTGGGTCATAGGCAAAGTCTCTTCAAATTCAAGAAGATAGAAATCATATCAAGAATCTTCTCAGACCACAGTGGCATAAAACTGAAAATCACTACAATAAAAACAATCCAAAGAAATCAAACACATGGAGACTAAACCTTATGCTATTAAACAATGACTGGGTTACCAGAGAGATCAAGGAAGAAATAAAAAAAACATCATGGCAACAAATGACAATGAAAACACAATCCAAAATCTATGGGACACAGCTAAAGTAGTCTTGAGAGGGAAGTTCATAGCTCTACAAGCATACTGCAAAAAAAACAAGAAACAATGGTAATAAATTACCTAACCCTACAACTCAAAGAGTTAGAAAAAAAGCAACAAGAAAAGCCCAGTGTAAGCAGAAGGAAGGAAATAATAAAGATCAGAGCGGAGATAAACAACATTGAGACCAAAGAAACAATATGAAAGATCAACAAAACCAAGAGCTGGTTCTTTTTTTTTTTTTTTTTTTTTTTAATTAAAAAGATCATATACTATGACCAAGTGGGATTTATTCCAGGGATGCAAGGCTAGTACAGTATTCACAGATCAATAAATGGGATACAACACATAAACAAATGGAAAATAATGTGTTTTTTACAAATGAGGATTAAAAGTTCATTGTTTTTCAGACATGTTTGAAAAAATAGAATCTATTTTTAAAAATAGTTAAGTTTCTGATGTATGTATATCATCTTTGGGAAAGTTTCTATTCAGGTCTTCTGTCCATGTTTTTTTGTTTTTGTTTTTTGTTTGTTTTTTTTGTTTAAATAGCTTTTATATTAGTAAAATATGCTACATTCTCATAAACTATACACCAATTTTATTATCTCATATTCTTCTTTTATTTATTGTTTTAAGTATTACAAATAGTAGTACATATGTCTCCTTTTTTTTTCCCCATTGATCTCCCCCTGACCTCCCCTACCCCCCAGGACATGCCTTCACCTTCCCACCCTACCCCCTGCCCCAGTGTCTTATATCCATTGGTTGTGCTTATATGCATGCGTGCAAGTCCTTTGGTTGGTCTCTTACAGCCCCCCTCGCCCAACCTCCCATCTTCCCAATGTAGTTTGACAGTCTGTTCAATGCTTCTTTGCCTCTGTATCTTTTTCCCACCATTTCTTTCCTTTAAAAAGTTTTGCCTTTGCAGACTGGAAATAAATATATAATAACAAAACAAGACAAAACAAAAAAATGTTTGAGTCCCAATTTCAATGTCCAACAGTTCCTTATGTGTACATGTCAGCAGTGATATCTGGATGGTAGGCACATGGTGGCAATGCAGGTCCGACCCTCTCTGGTTTGGTCCTAGGTAACCTGCAGCGGTGCACAGCTGCTGACTGCTCCCATGGCAAGGCGTTGTCAGCATCTTCCATCTCTGGACTGTTTTTTCCTCTTGTCTTCGTGGTTGGAGCACTCCTGTCAATTCCTCTCTGTTGCAGGAATCCATCTGGTCTTGGGGTTGTTTTCTGAAAATATACAAATATATTCTCAACCACAAGTTAATAAAGGAATCTTTTCTATATAATTGATTTGGGATCCTTTTTATTTTTGTTCAAAAGATTTTCCTTTGTCTTATTTAGACACCATGTGTGTTTTTAATGGGCGTCTTGCTGTTAGCATTGCAAATGAAACTTAATTTGGTAAAGTAAAAATTTTCTAGATGTAATTTACTTATAGGATATTTTTCCTTACATGATATTGCCCTACTATCACCCCCCCCTTTTTTTTTATTAATGGAGGTTTTTGTAAATTTTATAATGAAGTCTTGATAACTTTAAATTAAAATTTTTTTTTCCCACACATATGACTGCTTTAGGTTCATTGCATATTCAGGAATTTTACCATGAGATGAACTACCAATAGAAATTTTAGTTATTACTTTAAGAACAGCTTTTTGTCCAGTACAATTAACTTTATTTGAATATTCATTTATTTCAATTAGCCTATTTAAATTAATCTGAAAACTCGATTACTATTTTACTGTCAAATTTAATACTCTTCCAACAATCTTAGTTTACCCTCTAAATATTAGTGGGAAGGATTATTTGCATTCTTGTGGGGCCCTGAGCATTCCAGATGCTCAGCTGAATTTAGATATAGGGCAACTGCTGTTGGCCAAGTCTCTTGTCTGTTACCTGGGTCCTGATCTGAGCTGGGCCAAGTCTCTGTCTGTCACCTGTATCTCCATGTGAGCTGGGCCAGGTCTCTTTCTGTTGCCTGGGTCCCGTTCTGAGCCAGGTCTCTTTCTGAGCTGGGTGTGGGAAGCGCGAAGCAGCCATGGGGGCAGGAGACCTCCTTCAGAAAGGGTGAGGGTTCAAGCCCCTGCAATGTTGGGTGGTGAGGGTCTATGCCCCACTACTGTTGCCCCCCCCCGCCAAGTTCTCTCCTGCTGGCCCCTCTGCGACTGTGCCTGTCTTAGGTTGTTCCTTCCTTGAGGAATCTTACCCGTCTCTGGCTAACCAGCCATCCTCCGGGGCCAAGCAGGGTGGTGTGAGGTTCAGTTCTGTCTCCTTGGTAGCCTATGCCCCCGTGGCCTCCACACCCAGCACCTGCCTTGGGAACCCCTGGCCTGCTGGCAGGGTCCTGGTGCTGATCACATATCTCGGGGAACTAGGGTTTCTTCTCCAGTGAGGGCCCACAAGAGCTGGTTCTTTGAAAGGATAAACAAGATTGATGAACCTCTAGCCAGGCTCACCAAGAAGCAAAGAGAGAGGACCCAAATAAACAAAATCAGAAACAAAAGACGTGAAATAACAACAGACCCCACCGAAATACAAAGGATTGTTAAAAAATATTACGAACAACTCTATTCCAACAAACTGGAAAACCTGGAGGAAATGAACATATCCCTAGAAAAATATAACCTTCCAAAACTCCATCAGGAAGAATCTAAACAGCTCAATATGCCAGTAACTATGGAAGAAATTGAAGCAGTCATCAAAAAGCTTCCAGCAAAAAAGAGCCCGGGGCCAGACGGCTTCACAGGAGAGTTTTACCAAACATTCAAGGAAGAACTAAAACCTATCCTCCTCAGACTATTCCAAAAAATTCAAGAGGAAGGAATACTTCCAAGCTCCTTCTATGAAGCCAGCATCACCCTAATACCAAAACCAGATAAAGATAACACAATGAAAGAGAATTACAGGCCAATATCCCTCATAAACATAGATGCCAAAATCCTCAACAAAATTCTAGCAAATGGGATCCAGCAATACATCAGAAAGATCATACACCGGGACCAAGTAGGATTTATCCCAGGGATGCAAGGATGGTACAATATCCACAAATCAATAAACGTGATATATCACATAAACAAATTGAGAGATAAAAACCACATAGTCATATCAATTGATATAGAAAAAGCATTTGATAAAATCAAACACCGTTTCTTGATTAAAAATTCTCAACAAGGTGGGAATAGAAGGGTCTTTCCTCAACATAATAAAAGCTATATATGATAAACCCACAGCTAACATCACACTCAATGGGCAAAAACTAAAACCATTTTCCCTAA
Source organism: Corynorhinus townsendii (assembly GCA_026230045.1). Taxonomy (NCBI): domain Eukaryota; kingdom Metazoa; phylum Chordata; class Mammalia; order Chiroptera; family Vespertilionidae; genus Corynorhinus; species Corynorhinus townsendii. The sequence continues at coordinate 79,834,559 of JAPDVU010000002.1, forward strand.
CAACAGGAACAAGAAAGGGATGCCCACTCTCACCACTCCTGTTCAACATAGTACTGGAAGTATTAGCCATTGCAATTAGACAATAAGAAGGAATAAAATGCATCCAAATTGGAAAAGAAGAAGTAAAGCTGTCCTTATTTGCAGATGACATGATATTGTACATAAAAAACCTGAAATACTCCATCAAAAAACTAACAGACTTAATAAATGAATTCGTCAATGTAGCAGGATACAAAGTTAACGCCAAGAAATCTATGGCATTTCTAGACACCAATAATGAACTTATAGAAAGAGAGACTAAAAAAGCAATCCCATTTACCATTGCACCAAAAAAATTAAGATACCTAGGAATAAACTTAACTAAGGAGGTAAAAGACCTATATGCAGAAAACTACAGGACACTGAAAAAAGAGATAGAGGAAGACATAAACAGATGGAAGAACATACCATGTTCATGGATTGGTAGAATCAACATCATTAAAATGTCTATACTACCCAAAGCAATCTATAGATTCAATGCACTCCCCATTAAAATACCAACTGCATATTTCACAGACCTAGAAAGAACTCTCCAAAAATTCATCTGGAATAAAAAAAGACCCCGAATAGCCACAGCAATCCTGAGAAAGAAGAATAAAGTAGGAGGGATCTCAATACCAGATTTCAAGCTGTATTGCAAAGCCACTGTTCTCAAAAGAGCCTGGTACTGGCACAAGAACAGACATATAGATCAATGGAATAGAATAGAGAATCCAGATATCGACCCAAACCACTATGCTCAATTAATATTTGACAAAGGAGGCATGAACATACAATAGAGTCAAACAGTCTCTTCAATAAATTGTGTTGGGAAAATTGGACAGATACCTGCAAAAAAATGAAACTAGATTACCAACTTACACCATACACAAAAATAAACTCAAAATGTATACAGGACTTTAACATAAGATGGGAAACCATAAAAATACTAGAGGAATTCACAGGCAGCAATATCTCAGATGTATGCCAAAAGAACTTTTTCACTGATACTAACCCAATGGGCAATGGAAACTAAAGAGAAAATAAACAAATGGGACTACATCAAAATAAAAAGCTTTTTCACAGCAAAAGAAACCATCAACAAAGCAACAAGAAAGCCCACTGTATGGGAGAACATATTTGCAAATATTATCACTGATAAAGTTTTAATCTCCAACATCTATAGGCAGCTTATACAACTTAATAAAAGGAAGATAAATGATCCAATGAAAAAATGGGCAACGGACCTAAATATAATCTTTTCAAAAGAAGACAGAAGGAAGGCCAAGAGACACATGAAAACATGCTCAAAGTCTCTAATTATCAGAGAGATGCAAATCAAAACGACAATGCGGTACCATCTCACACCTGTCAGAATGGCTATCATCAACAAATCAACAAACGACAAGTGCTGGCGAGGATGTGGAGAAAAAGGAACCCTGGTGCACTGCTGGTGGGAATGCAGACTGGTGCAGCCACTGTGGAGAAAGGTATGGAGTTTCCACAAAAAAACTAAAAATGGAACCCCATTTGACCCAGTGATCCCACTTCTAGGAATATATCCTAAGAAACTAGAAACACCAATCAGAAAGGATATATGCACCCCTATGTTCTTAGCAGCACAATTTACAATAGCTAAGATTTGGAAACAGCCTAAGAGACCGCCAGCAAGTGACTGGATCAGAAAACTATGGTACATCTACACAATGGAATACTATGCTGCAGCAAAAAAGAAGGAATTCTTACCATTTGTAGCAACCTGGATGGAATTTGAGAACATTATGCTAAGTGAAATAAGCCAGTCAATGAAAGAAAAATACCACATGATCTCACTCTTTTGTGGATAATAAAAAACACATTATAAACCGATGAACAAAAAGATAGATACAGAGGCAGTAAAGCATCAAACAGACTGTCAAATTACAGTGGGAAGGTTAGGGAGAAGTGGGGGAAATAAGAAATCAACCGAAGGACTTATATGCATGCATATCAGAATAACCAACAGATGCAAAACATTGGGGGGTGAGGGCATTTATGGGAGTGGGGTTGGGGGTGGACAATGGTAAGATATGTACACACACAATACCTTAATTAAAAAATTATTAAAAATAAAAAATAAAAAAATAAAATAAAGGTAACTCAATGGTGAGTGGATACTCTTTTAAAAAAAATGGTTCTGGAACAATTGGATATTTTTGTGAAATATATGAACCTTAATCCTTAATCTCAACATAAACAAGAATTTACATAAAATGTACCATATGTCTAAATAAACAGGTAAAATCAAACTTTTAAAAGAAAATATATAAGAAAGTCTTACATTACATTAGACAAATTCATTTCTTAAGTACCAAAAAAAAGAATAAAACCAAGAAATAAAAGGATAAATGTGATAAATTGAATAACAATCAAAAGTAAAAATACAAAACGTCTGCACTTTTAAAAGGTATTTGTAAAACAATGAAAAGACAAGACATATTTTTAAAACACATACCTGATAGACTTGTATAAAGAATGCATTTCTTTAAACAAGACTCATAGAACTTAATAATGAAAAAACAGGCAATCCCATAAAATATTTGAATAAGAACCTCACTCACCCAAAAGGTGCTAGCATTATTGGGGAAATGGTAAAATCAATATTTTGTATTAGACTAATAATTCAGATGTGTGTTGTGATCTTTAGGGTAACAATCAAATATACTAGTACATATCAAAGATTTGATTATTTTATGTTTCCACTATGTGCAAGATATATATATAAATACATATTTATGTGCAAGATATATATACATATACATTTTGTATGTAGAGGAAAAATAAAATAATGAAAATATTCATTATCCAGAATAATGCTAGAAAGGAGGGAAAAGAAACCTAAAACATTTGAGACAAAAAAAGATATTGAAGACTGCAAATATAAAATCAAATGTTTAAAAAAATAAGATAAAGTACAAATGAAATAAAGAAGAAATAAAATAATTTTGTAAGCTAGAAGGGTTCTTATAAATATTTGTTGGTTTTATCATAACTACTTTTAATACATAGTATGTTTCTACTAATGGTGTTCAGATAATATGACCAACCGAAGGACTTGTACGCATGCATATAAGCACAACCAATGGATACAAGACACAGGGGCGGAGGGCGGGGGGGGCAGGGCGGGCAGGTGAAGGCATGTACTGGGGGGTAGGGGAGGTCAGGGGGAGGTCAATGGGGGAAAAAAAAGGAGACATATGTACTACTATTTGTAATACTTAAAACAATAAAAAATAAATTTAAAAAAATAGAAAAAACATAATATAACATCTTGGTTAAAATTTAAATGGTACAAAACATGGTTTATGTGTACTTTTTTAATAAAGAAAATATAAGTTAAATGAAAGTTTAATTAAATTGCTAAGATCTTAGACTGGATAAAGACACAAATCTAATTATATCCTGTTTATAAAACACAATTAATTAAATCAATGAACAGAAAAAAAAATATCATAAAAACAAGAACCAGAAAAAAAAAAACAGATTTGAAAGTAAGCAGCATTGTTAGAGATAAAAGGGACATTTCATAATGATAAAATTGTCTATTCAAGAGGAAGACAAAATAATTCCAAGTTTGAATGTACTTATTAATATAGATTAAAACTAAATAAAGAAAAATTAATGGAATTTTAAAAGTAAATTTTTGTTGATTTAGAGAGAGAGGAAAGGAGAGGGATAGAGAAATGGAAACATCGATGAGAGAGAGACATCAGATCAGCTGCTTTCTTCATGCCCCCACAATCCTGGAGCATGCCCTGACCAGAAATCAAACCAGGGACCTTTTGGTTCATGGGTTGACACTCAACCACTGAGCCACACTGACCAAGCAAAATTAATGGAATTTAAAAGAGACAAATTCAAAATGATTGTGGGAAATTTTAAAGTATCTTCTCAGTAACAAATAGAATAAGTAGACAAAAAATAAGAAAGATGTTGTGTATTCCAGCATATGCTGTTCCCATTAGATAAATCCGGAAATAAAGTTTAATAAGTTCAGGAAACGCTATATAATTTATCACATCTTAACCTTTCACAACAAATAACAGCATCATAAAAAACTGTGATGAAGTTCTGCATCACCAAAACATATATGTGTTTTCTAAGCTTGTTTGATTATAGAAACTTTTCAATATAGTTTTTATAAAGTGGCAAAGAAAATATATAGAATACACTTTGTAAAATATTGCTCCTCTTTTGCAATTTAAAAATATATAGTTTTTTCAAGAACACAATCTTCTATGCAATATTAAATTTGACTTCTTAGAAAAATATGAATTTATTAAGTAGACATTTATGTTAGTTATCATTCAAATTATAGGAGAATGTGCACATTTCATTCCTTCAAATTAACATTACCAATTGCATTTTAAATTAATTTAATCAACAAAAGCATTTACTTTCAGAAATAAATCTAGTATTACAAAATGATGTTTATCTGTAAATTGCAAATTTCTGAGCAAGAATATTAAGATTCTATGTTCTGTGACTTAAGACCACATATATTCTCCAAAATTTTAGGTGCTACTTCATGCAAAATTCAATATAAAAAAGCACACATAAACTGTATTTTGTACCATTTAAATTTTAACCAAGACGTTATATTATCTGAAGACCATTAGTAGAAACATACTATGTATTAAAAGAAGTTATGATAAAACCAACAAATATTTATAAGAACCTTTCTAGCTTACAAAATTATATCATTTCTTCTTCATAAACAGCCTCACAAACAGAAGCATATAGTTCTGGTATTAATATTCTTGCTTTTCATATTAAAAACCTGAGATTCATAAGCCCACACCCTTTGCCTATACCACTCCATCTCATTTTACATAATCACTGGAGCCCTCACCTTACTCAATCTCTAGGGCATTCTCTCAAAAAACAGTGACGGATTTAATTATATACAAAAAAAGATAGTTGTTTAATGGGACTCTTAATACAGTGAAGGGACAGGTGACTAAATGAGACCAATAAAGGATTAATATCTAGACTATACAAGAAACACCTGTAAATCAATAAGAAAAATACTTCGATCCATGAGAAAAAAAATGAGTAAATTATATAAACAGGCAAAATTTTTTTATTGAATTTATTGGGGGTGACATTGGTTAATAAAATTATACAGGTTTCAGGTATACAATTCTATAATACAATATCTACATATTGTATTTTGTGTTCACCACCCCAAGTGAAGTTTCTTTCCATCACCATTTATCCCCTCTTTACCTTCTTCTACTGACCTTCACCCCCTCTTCCTGCTGGAAATCACCACACTGTGGTTTTTGTCCATGAGTTTCTTTTTTTTTCTTGCCTTAATCCCTTCACCCTCTCACACAGCCCCCAGCTCCCTCCCCTCTGACAGCTGTCAGTCTGTTCTCTGTATCCATGAGTCTGTCTCCACTTTGTTAGTTTATTTTGTTCATTATATGCCATATATAAGCACAATCATATAGTACTTGTCTTTCTCTGACTGGCTTATTTCACTAAGCATAATAACCTCTAGGTCTATCGATGCTGTTGCAAAAGGTAAAATTTCCTTCTTTTTTACAGCTGACTAGTAAACAGGTAAATAATGAAAGAGAAAATATAAACGGCTAGCAACCTTATAAAGAATTACTTCAATTCATTAGTAGTATAAGAATTATAAGCCCCTCAGTGCATTTCTTACATAAGTCCACAAGCAGGCCAACTCCCACCCCCCAGCAAACGCCCTTAGTGACTGTGTCCATTGGTAATGCTTATATGCATGCATACAAGTCCTTTGGTTGATCTCTTACACCCCCTCCCCTGCCTTCCCTCTGAGGTTTGACAGTTACTTTGATGCTTCTCTGTCTTTCTCTGATCCTTTACAACATTATTTGGGGGTAGGGGGATGAGGTGGAAAGCTGAAGGAAATCTGCATGACCTTCACTGAGAGAATAGAAACACACCATTGAGAACTGTGCCGTAAGTCAACAAAATTCAAAATACAATACATAAATTAAGAATACATGCTTCCAAATCAATATTTCTTATTTTTTTCTAGACCACAAAGGAGCAAAAGATGTGCATTAAACAATTTGGTTGATTGTCTAAAGTAGGTAGATAAAAGGCAGTGTACAATTAGGATAAAGAGGAACAATGGGGGGAAAGATCGAGGAATCATTTTCTTCACACATACGTCTTCAATCTGTCTACTTTTCTCCATCACCAGTCATCTCAAACCCCTTCACTTCAGGAACATCCTGATTTCCCTCCACTTTCTTTTACTTTCCTTCTCTCCATTTTTTCATCCTGGACACAGAGACCTTTAAAAATACAAATCTTATTTCACTTATTTTAAAAACTCTTCTTAGGCTTCCTTTAACTTTCTGAATAAAGTTCAAACCCTTAAATCAATCCTATATTTTCAGCCTCTTGTTGAGAATTCTCTCTCTTGAAAATGCTTTGATGCTGATGATTATATATCAACTAGAGGCCCAGTTGATATATATTCATGATATAAATTCATGCATGGGGTGGGAGGGTGTCCCTCAGCCCAGCCTGCACCCTCTCCAGTCTTGGACATCCCTCTCACAGTCCAGGACTGCTGGCTCCAAAACACTTGCCTGCCTGCCTGATCACCCCCTAACTGCTCACCTGCAAGCCCAATTGATTGCCCCTAGCTGCCCTCCCCTGACAGCCTGGTCACCCCTAACTGCCTTCCTCTGCTGGCCTGGTCACCCCTAACTGCCCTCCCTTGCCAGCCTGATTCCCCCACCAAGTGCCCTCCCCTGCAGGCCTGGGTCCCCCTCAACTGCCCTCCCCTGCAGGCCTGGGTCCCCCTCAACTGTCCTCCCCTGCAGGTCTGGTTGCCCCTAACTGCCCTTCCCTGCCAGCCTGATCATCCCCAACTGCCCTCCCTTGCAGGCCTGGTCCCTTCCAACTGCACTCCCCTTTTGGCCTGATCGCCTACAACTGCCCTCCCCTGCTGACCATCTTATGGTGGTCATCTTGTGTCCACATGGGATGGCCATCTTGTGTGTTGGAGTGATGGTCAATTTGCATATTACCTCTTTATTATATAGGTTGCCTCTGTGTAGAATGTTCTTCCATCCTCTCCTCAGCTGCTTTTATTCATCTTTCAGATTTCCAGTCAGAGCCATCTCTCAACTGACTAGGTCACTTCCCTTAACTATTCTTTTAAAAGTACCCTGCTTGCCCTGGCCAGTGTGTACCAAAAAGTTGCTGGTTTGATTCCTGGTCAGTGCACATGCCTGGGTTTCAGGCTTGATTCCCAGTAGGGGATGTTCATGAGACAGCTGATCAATGTTTCTCTCTCACATCAATGTTTCTCTTTGTGTCTTCCTCTTCCTCTCCCTTCCTCTCTCTCTAAAAATCATTTTAATAATCTTTTTTAAAAAGCACCTTGCAATTATTATTTACATCACTTGTCATAGTGTATAATTACATCTGGGAATTATTTCAATAATTTCTATTTCTACCAATATTTTTAAGCCACCATAAGGTGGGGACCCTATTTGTTTTTATCAAGATTATATTCAATGAACTTAGCATGATGCTGGACACATAATTGGTCAACAGTAATTGTGTTAAACAAATGAATTAATGTAAGAATTTCCACTTTAAGAAAAATACCAAACACCTGCTTTCATAATTTATAAATGAGAGAGTTGTAAAGGGAAGTTTAGAATAATAATATTAATAAAAAGGGTATGAATCAAAAAAAGAAGTAATGTTCAAAGGGAAAAACATGAAATGAAATCAAAATACACACACAACACTTTACTTCTAAAACTATTAAATGATTATTATAGATGTGTGAAAAAGATGAGCATCACGTGCCTATTTTATATTTCTCTGTTTAGAATCTGTGTGTAGTTTTATAGCCATTGAAAACAAGTTTTTAAATTACATTCCAAATTGCAGCCTTTAAACAATAACATTTTTTCTGAAACAGAGCCAGCAGATTTTGCATCACGTGTCCATGTATCCAAAAATTTATTGTGCAGAAACTAATTCCAAAATATTCTTTTTTAAAATTTGCTTACGCATTTCCTTATATAAACAAAAGTGAAGACAGTCTGACAAAAGAGCAGAATGAGAATGTTGCTACATTTTTCAAGTATATAACATCTGTTCTATAATTCCATGGCATTCCAACTAGCCTAAAGAAATCCCTAGGGAAGAAAACTATAAATGGTATTCCCAATGCACACACATTAGTAATGAGTAGCACACATGGAAGCTGTAAATTTGAGAAGAAAATCCATGTTTCCCATTGAAACTTGTCTGGCCCATCGAGAAGGAGCCTCTGAAATGGGATATTTGTTATTCAGAAGCCAATGTCAATCAATCTCAATATGCTTTCAAAGTAAAATAAAATCTGATCTGGGCTTCTTATGTGCCAGATGCTTTATAAGTATTCTGTCACTTAATTTTTCCTGCAAGCCCTGTGAGGTATATATAAATGTCAATATTTTCAGAAGAAGAGACTGAGACTTAAAGAAGTTAAATCATTGACTAGAGTGAACACAGCTAGATGACAGTGGGGTAGAACTTAAACGAGGACACCTCCAAGTCTTCATGATTTCCTCTCAGTCCTGTTTTTAAGGATTTCTCCTCCTTTCTTTAGATCCCACTCTTTCTCCAACTGTGACTATATTTCTAGAGCTTTTCCTAAATTTTATCCCTCCCCCCAATTTGTCTCTGCCAACTTTGAGCACTCACATTTTAGTTACTAGGATAGATATTAGAAACTTGTGGACCCATTGCTCATCTAACTAGAAGGTAAGTAACTTGAAACCAACTGCTATTTGGCATCTGTTGTCTTTTTTATCCTCCGCTTGGTCACAGAATGCCTTGAGCAAGAATTTAACCATGAGTATTGCAGTTGAACATGTGAAAAGTGGAAAGAATCCTATATAATAAAAGCCTAATATGCTAAGTGTCCAGTCGTCCAGTCATCCGTTCAACCAATCAAAGCATAATATGCTAATGATATGCTAAGGCCACACAACTGCTCATTATGACATGCATTGAGCACCAGGGGGCAGATACTCCGACTGGTAGGTTAGCTTGCTGCTGGGGTCTGGCCAATCAGGACTGAGCAAGACAGACTGAACATGCCCTGGAGCCCTCCCACGGTTCCTCCCCAGCTGGCCAACCTCCTGCATCCCTCCCCAGCCCCATTCATGGGTGGTTGGGTGGGAGGTAATCAACCAAAGTCCATCCTATATAATAAAAGGATAATATGCAAATTGACCAAATGGCAGAACAACCGGTTGCTATGATGTGCACTGACCACCAGAGGGCAGATGCCCTCTGGTGGTCAGTGCACTCCCACAGGGGGAGTACCGCTTAGCCAGAAGTAGGGCTCATGGCTGGTGAGTGCAGGAACAGTGGTGGGAGCCTCTCCCGCCTCTGTGGCAGCGCTAAGGATGTCCAACTGCTGGCTTACCTCCTCCAAGAGCTCATGGACTGTGAGAGGGCACAGGCTGGGCTGAGGGACCCCCCCCCCAGTGCACAAATTTCATGCACTGGGCCTCTAGTAGTATAATAAATAACACTATCATTTCTAAATTTCTGGTGTATACATTAGCTTATTCAAGCAATCTGAGTCAATTTGACTTTAATGTTTTCTAAATTAAATTAAGTCAATAAAATGTTCCTCTGATTAGGAGTTTGCCTCATTAATTAAGAATCATGATGAAGGGACAAATCCAAAAATAGTCCTAAATGGACTTCTTCCACTCCACACCAGTGTATATTATTTCCCTACTAGCTAAAACTGATAAAGAGATTTCCCTTACAATATCAAAGCCCCTCAGATTGACAGACCTAATTTATCTGACTTTTCTTAAGTTTAGATTCTAATATTTCTTTAGAAACATTCTTCAGTAAATTATTTAACTTCAGCATGCTTCACCCATAAAAAAGGATATAGTAATACATAACGAGATATCTTTAAGGATTAAATAATATAGTTAAAGTTTAGAGAACTATCTCACTGTTTCTTTCTCTTCTCTTTCTATTGTATTCTAAGTTCTCCTCAGTTCATGCTGTTCCATGATTTTTTTCCTTCTGTAATTTATTTCTGCATTAATACCCTCCAACTTCAAGGCCTATTCTGAGTTAATTTCTCTCCAACTTTAAGGCCTTTTCTAACTGGAAATTCTATCAACCTGATATTTCTCTCCATTACTCTAGAATAGTTGAAACTTTATATCAAACTAGAGGCCTGATGCACGAATTCATGCACCAGTGGGGTCCCTCAGCCTGACCTGCAAGATAGGGCCGAAACTAGCTCTCCGACACCCCCTGAAAGGTCCCAGATTGCGAGAGGGCACAGGCCAGGCTGAGGGACTCCACCAGTGCATGATAGTAGCTGGGGAGGGATGCAGGAGGTTGGCCAATCAGAGAGGGACCATGGGAGGGCTACAGGGTGTGTTTGGCCCATCACGCTCAGTCCTGATCAGGCAGACTAAAGCAGCAAGCTAACCTACTGGTCAGAGCCTCTGCTCCCTGGTGGTCAGTGCACATCATAGTGACTGGTCTACTGATCAACTCTCTGCCCCCTGGTGGTCAGTACCAGTGGTACTGACCACCAGGGGGCAGAGAGTTGATGGGCCTTAGCATACCATTAGCGAGCGGTTGAGCGGCCTTAGCATACCATTAGTATATTATGCTTTGATTGGTTGAACAGACGACCAGACGACTGGACACTTAGCATATTTTATTATATAGGATATTTTTTAAATGGGTAGGTTGTAGTATGTAGTTCATCTGAAACTTCATTATATTCATATGTCCTGCAATGAGAGAGTAGAACATTATTTCCCTCTCAGCATTTCTATAGAAAAGCATCATATCTGTATTGAATTACAGTCCAATGTCCCTGTCTCTAGCAAAGCTGGAGATGTTTCCAAATCCACCATGACTTTTAAGAGATGGGATGGCTTGCTACAAGGCTCACTTTCAGTCAAGTTGATATTTGGGTATATGCTATGTAAATGATAATAAGCATAGCTAGGAAAATAAATAAGAGACAGATAATACTCAGAAACTGTCATGAGCAACAATTACCATAGTTAGTAGAGTAGAATGGCTTTTTTTTTCTTAAGCATAATAGTAATAGTGGCAATGTGGTGGTGTTCAAACATGGTCCCAAAATTCTCCTGACACTCTCATAAAGGGGTCTGTATACCCTTTACCTTTAAATCAGGTCTCCATGATGACATGAACAATAGAATATGTCAGTAGTCATATTGTACAATTATCTAGGCTCAGGAAACAAAAATTGATACCTTCCAATTTCTGTTACTTAGCACACTTGTTCTTGAAACCCAGTCTCTCTGCAGTGAGAAAGCCCAATCAATTCATGAAGAAGTCCACAAGGAGGTAAAGCAAGGGCTCTGGCTATGGACCCATGAAGTTCCAAACTGAAAGGAAGCACCAATTTGCCAGTATGAGTTGAGCCATCTTGACATTGGATTTCCAGGCTCAACAGATGCCTTCTGGAGCAAAGATGAGTTGGTACCATCAAATCCTGCATAATTCTAGATTTTTGAGCAAAATAAATTATTGATGTTATTTGAGCTATTAAGTTTAGGTAATGTTTTAGGCATCAATAGATAATTGGAATAGACACATACTCAAAAGGATATCAGTATTGCTTGATTAAGGTTGAGGGAGTGAACGTCACACGGTGGCGTCTGTCCCCTCTCTGCTCTCTCTGTCCAAATGGGCTCTGAGATGTTCTAGCAAAACCTCTCAATGATTTTATGTACATACACATTTGATCATTATTTATTAACATATTCTGCATTCGCAAATTTGATTAATCACTAAAATTATTTGTAAACCCTAAACTCACCTACAACACTTGAAGAGTCATTTGTGGACATTCATGGAGATGAAAAATTTGAGTCACTGTACACATTCCCAGCTGATTTCTCATTTTAGTTCTCCTACTATAAACAAATGTCCTTCTTATGGTATATTTAATGTCACTTTTTTCATAATTTTGTGCTTTTTATTGGTGATTTTTGCCATTTAAATGATCCCTGAGCATTTTGTTGAAATGTTGTCTCTGTCCCTAATGCAAGAAGGCTGTGATGTGCACTATGGAGAAAATATGAGTTAGATAAGATTTTTTATTAAAATAAGTTGACTTTAAACAGAAACACATATTAAGCAATTTTATGCACTGATTGATTATACATAGTATCATAGGAACTTAAGTCTGGTAGAAATGATGGTTCATTAATCACAAATTCGGGGTTCATGGCTATTTTATATAATTATCATGTATAATGAGAATCAACTGTATATATTCCAACCTAATACTTTAATGACTCTGCCTCATTTCAGATATATATGTATGTATACAGACACACAATACACACACACACACACATTCACATATAAAAGATAGCATGAGAATGCAGAAAATCACTAACATCAACTATTAATTATCTTTCCTAGTTCTATTTGTCCTAGCATAGTATAGAAGTCATTGAAAGATGTGAAAAACTACAAATGCCATATCCAAGTAATCTGTTTCTCAACTATCCACACCACTCATAATATTTAAGCCACTCTTCACCTTTCAAATGAATCATCGTTTTCCAGCTAAGAAGTAAGAAGAAATCATGACTACCTGCATATAAAGTGAATTTGATGAAAACAATTGTCATATTGAAATATATATGACCATATAACTATACAGCAAAGATGATTATAGTTTATTAAAGTTGGCTATTGTAAATAGATTGGTTAATACCCCAAACACTTAGGTAAAATGAAACTTTTGTCTACCATTCATTTGCTCTTTTCTTCTCCTCCCTGATAAATGTTGTGTTCACTATCAAGGCTGACCTCCTTTTTTGCTTTAAATATACTTTATTGATTTTTTTCACAGAGAGGAAGGGAGAGAGATAGAGAGTCAGAAACATCGATGGGAGAGAAACATCAGTCAGCCTCCTGCACACCTCCTACTGGGGATGTGCCCACAACCAAGGTACATGCCCTTGACCGGAATCGAACCCAGGACCCTTCAGTCCGCAGGCCAACACTCTCTACACTGAGCCAAACCGGTCAGGGCTGACCTCTTTTTGCATATGTGATGATTATGTGATGAAAATTCTGCAGACACAAGTGTTCACTTGTATTTTGTTTCCTAATTCTAAACTCAAAAACATTTCTTTTATGAGTTTAGAGTTGGTTCATGACAACCAAAGAGTTGAGCACAGAAATATCTAAATCTAACTTTTCCTGCATGAACTACAAGTAATCACCTAGTCTTAGCTATCTTTTCCAGATGTTGATAATACCCTATCTCTCCTTCATCTCACCCCCAACACACACACACTACACACACACTCTAAAGCTGTTGATGTATGACATGCTGGAATGTTAGAGAGAATAAAGTACTTTGGTCAGATAATGAGATAATGCTGAATATGAAACAAAGAACCAAATTCTCATTTTAAAGAAAGAAGCTCAGTAGAATCCAAGGTTTTCATTTAATGCTTTAGAAACTTCTTTGTGCTAGGAGTATAAAAAAGAGAAAATATACAAAAAACTGCTTTTAATATAGTTTTTCTCAATTAAAAATCTTGATAAAAGAAATGTAGCTTTAGAATAGAAGGAACATTTGGGCTCATTTTTAATACAACACCTTTATGTAATTTGTCTTAATGTTTTTTTCCAGCTTTATTGGAATGTAATTGACAAATAACATTGTGTAAATTAAGGTGTACACCATGATAATTAGATATATGTATATTGTGAAATGATCACAATAAGGTTAGTTAACACATCTATCACCTCATATAGTTACTTTTGTGTGTGGTGAGAGTACTTAAAATCTAGTCTCTTAGCAACTTTTAAATATACAGTACAGTATTGTTAATCATAGTCACCCAGCTGTACATTAGCTCCTCAGATCTTCAGAACTTATTCATCTTGTAACTGAAAGACTGTATACCCTTTGACCAACACCCCTCATTTTCTTCACCTCCAAACCCTGGCAACTACATATAAGTAAGATCCTACAGTATTTGTCTTTCTCATTTTGACATTTCACTTAGCATAATGCCCTCAAATTCCATACACATTGTCACAAATGGCAGGATTTCCTTTTAAATGAGGAAACTGAGACCAAAAGAGACAATGTAATATGTTCAAACACTCACAGCTTTCTGGTGACAAAATTTGAAATGGAATTCAAGTCTCAGAGCTATTATATTAGATTATAGCAGACTCAGAAAATATCAGAGAACACCAAGAAAGAAGGATTCACAGTATACCAACATTCATATTTTTTGAGCTATAATATTATTGGGTTGATGTAAGTCACAGAAAACTTCTGGGCTGTACCTTAGAGTTCATTATCTCTCTGTTTTGTACATAAAACTGTGCGTGGTTTTACTCTTAATCCTTTTATTGATAAACCATTGAGATGAGTGTTTTAGGACTGTTTATTTTAAAAATATGTGAAGTTATTCTTTTTATAAATGTTATTGGCAACAGCAAAGAACACTTATTTTTCTTTCCTATTATAGTGAAATTCCAACAAGTAGAACTGTCCCAGACAGTTTGGAGAAGTACCACTGCCTTCATCTAGTAATAAAAGCAGTAATCTCTGGTGAAAAATTAAAGCAGTTGGTTGTAGGCAAAACTCACTGATACTATGATCCTGGAGCCAGACACAACAGAGAAAAGCAAATGAACATGGCCCCGATTTATGATTTCGTTGGTCTCTGGAGTCAAGTAAGCATAAAGGGACTGTGATCCTCGTGCAATTTCAGTATTATCCTATGGACAGTGGAGCAATGGGGGAAGAAAGGGTGAGCCTGGAAATTGGTGCTTAATTAATATGTTCATTGAAAACCTGAGTAACATTGGCTAGTTCAAAGCAGTGTCTAATGTGAAGCAAGTGTTATTTCTCAGTGACTAGAGTCTCTTTATTAAAGTGGTATGATTCACTTGAACTGTTTTGCCATACCAAATTGGCTAGCTAATTTGAATAAGGAACCCAGATAGGTTATTTCTTTCCCAGACTTCTCTTAATAACAGTTAGTTTCTTTCCTTCCTCATCTCCAAAACACAACTATTAAAATGGGAACATCTTAATAATTTTGAGAAACTCAAGAGAAGCCCTTCGAAGTATAAAATACAAGTAGGACACAGGACATGACTCATGGTCAAACACATTTTAGCCAATATCCAGGGGCATCATTTATAACATTTTTTTACACAAATGGAGCATTCAGACTATTAGTCTGGTTCAAAGTGAAAAAATGAGAAAGAAAGAAAAAACCACAACAATTCTGAGAGATGGGGTAATAGAGTAGAATCACATGTTAAGAAAGCATGGACTATGTTAAAAACCTTGGCCCAGATGAGAGAGACCTGAAGAGCCTGTTAATGAGAAAGAAAATGAGAAATGTGAAAACAGTCTAGTTTGGGGAGCATACCAGACACTGTTCAGTCAGTCAGGGGAGACATATATTATATTCATATCTAAGATCACAAAAATGAGAGGTGAGGTATGTCAGTGAGAGAGATTGCAGCTTCCTGTTCTTGATGTCTCCACTGGTTCCCTTGCTGGGCTTTTTACATCTACCTTGTTTAATCATGCCCAAATCTGTTCTTCACCTTGGACTCAGGATCCTTTAAAAAAAATTGTAAAACAGATCATGTTACCACCCTGATTAAAACCTTGCAATGTCAATCCTACATGGCTTAGCTTTTTTACACAGGATGACCTCTATTTGTCTCTCCATCTTCTTCTAACTTCTTATACCTTGTTTCCCACTACTCCACCTTCTATTTTTTATGCTCAGTTCTTTTGCCTTCTTCCCCTTTCTAGAATAGGCCAGGACTATCCACACTTTAGGACTAGTGTACTCAGTGTGGAATATTCCACCCAGAGATATTTTATGCCTCAATCTCTCTTGGCATTCAGATTTCAACTCAAATGTTACTTTCTTAGTGAGGCCTTTCCTTAGCATCTAATTTATATTAGTGTGCCCCTGACCCATAACGTTTAATTGTATTATGGCATTTTACTTTATTTATATAACCCTATCATTAGCTGAGGTTTTAAAGTTTTGTTTATTTGTTTACAAAGTCCTTTGCCTCCTCTCTCTTTCCTATTCTCTGCCATATTCCTTCTAGCAAGAACTTTGTCTGGCATACGGTAAGCACTAATTATATGTTGAATGAGGAACTCAGACTTACCTGACTTATTCAATAATGCTTTGCCATTAATTTCAACTCTCAATCAGTCCAGGAGTGAACAAGCAGAACTGCTACTTTGAACTTAATTCTTTGCAACAAGGAAAAACTGATTGAATCAATGGGCGTGATAGTAGCTTTGGAGAATGTGAACAATGTTCTTGGAATTAATAATAAAGTTGTGGAAAGAAATGCAGGGGGACAGCCAAACATCTACCCTGGACTTTAGGAAAGCACATCCCAAAAAACATAAAACAAATTAGGCATGACTAGAAATTCTAAAAGAGAAGATTGCTTCAGAGAAGGAAGAATAACAGTGACCCTCTGATAATACAGTCATTGATTTTTTTAAAATATAAAATGGAGCCTTAGGTGCTCTGTGGGGTGAGATCATATTTTTTTTAAAAGACATGTAAAAAAGACAGAATAAACTTTGTATAACAAAAAATGAGAATGAGTGCCATAAACATGTCAGAACCACAAGTCAAAGTCCAAAGTGGTCTGTGAGTACAAAAATAAAATATAGAACTTAAATGACCTTTAGAAAAATTATGATTAGCTCGGCCCAGAATGAGAAAAACATAAAGATCCTAATGCATCTGGGTGAGCAGAATAATGTTAGTGAAAGATTAACTCTCAATTATTGATTTATTACCAAATTTTGTATCAAGAGAAATTATTTTCAAACTGAAGAAAGAAGAATCATAGAGAAGAGGAAAATGAGGTACAAGATAGAATAAGACAAATAAATTAATGGAAAGATCTATATAGCCCGGAATGTTAAATCAGAATCTTTAAGGAATCATGTTGAACAGCATAGAGGGGGAAGAGAAAAGAGCCTCATCTGAAAGCTCACAAAGGCTAAAATGGATTTTTGAAACCACATACCTATTCATTTGGGTCCTTCTTGATAAAATACTAAAACACTGCATTGCAGTTATACGGAATTATATCTTAAAGTATTTTTCATGAATCAGGAACATGCAAGATATCAAAACAAACAAACGAATCAAAACAACAATTACCAAACAGGTTTTCTTACACAAATAAGCTTGGGAAGTGTTGGTTTAATTGAAGTTAAATAAGACATCTCGTTGCTGCAAGACTCCTGTAATATGCAATGAAACTTCCCAAGAAAGGGCACACAGCCTGCGGTGTTTCTCAGACTTATCTGACCATGAAAAATGTTTCCTCCTTTTTCCCTTTAGCATCTTTTTTATGGAAGTAGTATCTGGAAAAGTGTAATGTAAAAAAACATTGTTCTGATGGCATGCTGCAGGATTTTATACTTGTCTCTTGTGTTCAATTACTAGTACCTTCAATGAAGACAAGAGGGCCTGCTTATCACATCTGCAGCCAATACAAAGCTGGGAGAGATGGTTAATATAAAGGGTGACTGGATCAAGTTTTTAAAATATTATGACAAGTTGGCATATTTGGCTCCAAGATCAGCTAAAAGAATAGGAGACACCTGACTTAATGGTAATTTCTGTGAACAAAATCTAGTGTTTACTCAACTATAAACTCAATATGAGCCAACAGTGTGAAGCCCTTGCAAACAAAAACAACATAGTAAAACAGTTATCCTGGCATGCTTTCACAGGTGAAAAAGCACCTAGACAAGGCATTCCAAAATCCATTGTTTACAGTACTGGTCAGCCGGCATTTGGAATATGGAGTGAGAGTTTGGAATACATTCGGTTGAGGATCACAAGAGAGGCAAGGTGTTTGCATGCTATGTCATATAGGAACACAAAACTGGAAATATTTGGTCCACATGAAATGATACTCGCACAAGGCTCCATATGAGGAAAGATTTTCTGATCATTCACATTTCAGGGAGAAACAAAGCAAAATGCTGGGTGACCATCTCTCCAGGATGTGATAGGTGAAATTTCTACTCTGACTCCCACTTTCTTAGTCTACATCATTTCTGACCATTTTAATATTGTGCCTATGGCCACCAGAATCTCTTAAAATTTTTATATAAAACACTACAAAATACTAGATCTGGAAGTAACCTTTGATATAATCTATGTAAGACTCTACTTTTTAGAGGTGATAAACCAAGGCTTAGAAAAATTTTACTCTTTCATTTGCCAGAGTATATCTGGGTGCTTGATATGTAGAAGGTCCTGAAATGTACACTGTAGAGAATAACAACATAAATAAGGAGAACTTTATTTCCATGAATTTAAAATCTAGCATAGAGGCTGAAAAACAAACAGCCAAAACACAACACACAGATATAAAGCTTAGAGTTGAGTATTAAGCAATTCATTCTGATTGGCAGATTGGGCAATGTGAAAGTTGGAAAGGTGTTCCAACAGAGAAAACAGCAAACGCACAGAGAGAAAAGGAAGTGGTCTCATGCAGGACCAACCCAAGGTAAAAGACCATGCAGTCCTTGTAAGGAGCCTCAGGCCTATATCATTCAGGAATACAGAGATACGGGTTCTGACTACCTTAAATATGATATCAAAGATAGGCACAGGTTCCAGGTGGGCATATCCTGTTAGGCCCACAAACCCATTGCCCTATGAGAGAAGGCATAGATAGAATAGTGCCAGAGTAAGGTCTTCTATAATTCAAGGCCAAAGGCAGGAAACTCTCTTACCCTAGTATGAATTTTTATTTTATCCCAAGGCCAATTAGGAGCCATTTGAATTTTCTGCAGAGGGAAGTGGCATAATTTGCCTAAGGTCATGCTGCATACCCTGAAATCCACATTTTCACATATGTCTTCCAGTACTCCACACTGTACCCATCTGTGTTACACATTGATTAAACTTTAAACTAACTTTATGCACACCTATTATGAAGATTACCTTGTAGATAAGGATCTAAAACAACACATATACACATTTCCAATAAGAATCAATCAATGACCATTCAAATTAAAAACTGATTTTACTTAAGGATATGAGAAAATAAGAATAAAGTACCAAAGTCATTAAGTCAGTCCTAAAATAACATTGCTATTTATTGAACATCCCAAATATATATATATATAATTTCTAATCCTTGCAACAACTCTACAAGGTAGATATTATTAATTCCTACCAACAGATGAGGAACTGGGTTGTCAATGTAATGCCAGCCAGTAAGTCACTGAACCCTGGGTCCAAACACAAATTTGTCTAAATCCAGTGCTCATGGTATTCCCTTGAGAGCACTCAACAGTCTACTGTGGCTCTACTGTGGCAAGGAAGGCAGCCTTGTTCAGCTTTTCCTTCTCTGTATGTTAAACTGTATTTTATAAGAAAAATAATAGAATGCATATTCCTCAAGGAAAATCATCCTATTTAATATTTTCCTTACTCCCTCCAATCCAATCAGAACAGCAATAGCACATAGAAAGCAATTTAATCCAATTCAAAAGCCATTGATTCATTTGGCAAATACTTACAAAAAATCTTTGTGCCAAGGACCGTTCTTGGCACTAATGATACATTAAGGAACCAAACATGCATATTCTCAGCCCTCATGCAGAATTCAACTTCTTATAATTTTAAGATGAAAGTCCTTTGTTCCTGACTGATTCAAGGAAGGCTGTTCTCATCATTTTCTGACAAGTGGCCCTCTCTATAACATGGCAGTTGCTCATTCAAGGCCAGCAAAAGAAGCTCTGAGCTGCTTTTAGTCATGACTTCTGTCTCTGGCCTCTGGATTCAAATTTATAGTGCTCATATGATTATTTTAAGCTCACCTACATTATCTGTTTTGATTAACCTAAAGTCAGCAGTTCAGTAACCTTAAGTACATCTGTAAAATTTTCAGAAACTAAAATAAAAATCTTCAGTATTTAAATCTGTATTTTAACTTAATCACCTTAATTACGTTTTCAGGGATCCCTTTTGTCATATAACGTACTATAATTACAGGAGTGATGTTTATATTCATGGGTGCCATCCACTCTCAAGAGAAGAAATTATATGAAACCTAAACATTGGGGCTCATTTTATAACTGTCTACCACATGCAGTAAAGGATCTGGAAGATCAACTTATTCCAATCTTTTGCTTTATATTTTTCATTCATTAATTCACTCATCTAATATATGTTTACTGAGCACTTACATGTGTATTATATTAGGGGCTGCAGCTAAGTAATTGAGTAAGACAGAAGCCACTTCTTCCAAAGGTCTAAAGTCTAAAAAATATGTTTCTGTAAATAACAATAAAACAGTATGATAACTGCAATAAAAGAAGTATGTAAATGTGCAGATTTGGCACAGGCATGATCAATCATCAGAAAGGTCAGAGAGCATTGTAAAAATGTTGCAATACCACTATATTAATAGGTGGACTCAAACCCTTCTGAATAGATTTAATTTTGAGAGTTTCACTCTATGGGTGAATCAATTTTTTCCATTAAGTCTGTAAAATGAAATATGATGATTCTAAGGAGTGGTCTTCCTACATTCATGATGGGGTCAGAAAGGTCTCAGTTTCTGCTCATAATAACATGAACTGCGGGTTTTAAATTTTCTTCCATACTCAGGTTGGATATACAGTTTAAGTCATACTACTATTAAGTCTGGAGCAAGATTCCACAGAGCAATAAAAACTAGTGAACACACTCATTTTTTGGCTTATGTATGGGGGAAGTACATAGATGCCTGAACTCCAAAGGAACAACTTTTGTACAGTTCTGTTTGTAGTTGCACAGGGTCTGTGTAAACAGATGAATGAATGGTCCTTGGCTTCCTTTTGAATCAGGAAGGGTAGTGAGATTCTAGCCGCCAGAAGCAAAACACTGATTGTTGGCTACAATCAAGTTTGATCAATGGTCTGGGAGCTTCAACTTGCCATTCTAATTCTTTTGAAAGCACTTCATCTTGTGCCAGCCACTGCTGCGTGCCCTGAATGATTTTTGGAACTGGCTATTCATCATTCCTTCATTTTCTCACCAAGCACAAGGGTGCCAACAAGGCTGCTTGCTGCCCGAAGATAGCAGGTGGCAATGTTGGCCTTTAAATAGTAAGCAAGACATCAATCTTCCTTTTATTGCTCCAAAAAAACAGAACTGAATGGAAGCCCATTTCCTCACCTCCCAGTGTTTTTTTTTCCAACTGTCAGATTGTTTGAAAAACAAACAAATCCCCACCCCACAAGAAACTCAGCAACATAGAAGTTCCTTGTAGCTCAGTGATCCTGTTATTTATTTCAAGAATAAACAAATGCATTCTTCTCAGAAAGAGCCTACCTAATATATCAGGACTTATCTTTTGTAACAAGGTTTTGAACAGTTGTTTCATTAATTGATCCATTTAGATAATCTGCAGAGTTTCTCAACCTCAACACGAAATTGACATTTTGGGCCATGTATCATCCCAGATTAAAATAAAACATCATGAGAACACTGTCAATTCTCTGCCTCGATCCCTCTGAGTCTTTTCATGTATTTTTTATTTTTCTGTGTGTCTCTTTCCCAGCTCCTCCATACTATGTTCCCAAAGGCTTACTCACACATCTTGCTTCAGGGGGTCTGTCCTTGGATGACTGGAGCTGCTTGATCCACAGGTGCAGAAAGCTGGGAGTGCCTAGGCGATTTTGGCTATCAGGGTAACTCATAGCTTATGGGATCAGCTCTGTGATGTAATAACTCCTGTTCTGGTCTCTCTTAGAGACAGGATGAGACTTGGCTTGACTTTTTCTCTTTCCTATACTCTCATCAACTTCTGGAAGTACTTCCTTAGTAAATCACCTACACAATCAGATAAGAATTTTTAAGAGATTTCCCTGGCTGTAATACAGAGAACAGAAGATTACATGAAAACAAAACTGGCTCCCTAAATATTGAGCATAGAACAATTTTCTGGAGTATAAACACCATGAAGAGGGTAGGCAACCTTCACTCAGAGAAGAAACTTTATATAACCATCAATTAAAAGCTTGATGACCTGGAAGCTTACTCTCTTATAAAACATTTCGTTCTTTCTTATATGGTTGCAACTATTATAAACTTCTTATAATGAGCCCAAATCAGCCTCCCATGAGTGTTGCCCATTGTTCCCAGTTCTTCTCTCTGGAATCTTGCAGATTAGAACTAAACCTTTGTCTACCTATGGTTAATTTTGTATGTCAACTTGACTGGCAATGGAGCATCCAGACATTTGGTTAATCATTACTCTGGGTGTGACTATGAGGCTGTTTCTAGATGAGATTAATATTTTACTCAATAGACTGAATAGAGCAGATTGTCTTTCCTAATACAGGTAGGCCTCATACAAATAATTAAAGATCTAAATAGAATAAATATTCTGAGTAGGAGGGAACTCCTCCCCCCTGACTACAGGGCTGGGACATAGATCTTTTCCTGCCTTCATACTCCTTTTAATTGGATACTTTATTTTTTAGACTTTTTTATTGACACTATTATAGATGTCTCTCATTTTCCCCCAACTTTAACCTCCACCAAGGGTGTCTAGTCCCCCACCCCCACCCCCTGCCTTCACCACACTGTTGTCTGTGTCCATGGGCTATGAATATATGTTCTTTAGCTAATCACTTCTTGGGACTTGAGCCTGCAGGCTTTCAGACTAGAATTACACCATTGTTCTCCTGGGTCTTCAGCTTGCTGTTTTCAGATCTTGGGACTTACCCTCCATAATCACATGAGCCAATTCCTTATAATAAATCTCTTTATAAATACATATTCTATTGCTTCTGTTTCTCTGGAGAACCCCGACATACAACAAGGCATACCTCAGGTAAAGATTTCCCTTTGTAGTCTGATGATTTAAGAGTGACTGATATCCCAAATATATCTCATCTCCTTTGGCCTGTCACACATTATTGGCATTGACTTACTGCTTTAAAGTTAATCTCTACTATTTTGGATTAAGTTAAAATCTACTGCATTGGATTAAAATATTGTTCCTCCATGAAAATTTGGTTATATGCACATTTGCATGACAATTACATAAGAAAATAATACATTAAGCCAAGAACAATTTTATGATTCTTATCACAGCTTTAAGTACCTGAGTTATAGGAAAGTATATATTCTGATGTGCGATGTAGAAGATTTATAAGATCAATGCAGGAAGTTAGGCTCTGGTAAGTTTCCATAAGTCAAGCTTCTAGAAATCCTAAGGAGGCATGAGGTGTTTGAGATGAGGAAGGGTCTAAAAGGCAAACAAAAGACCTTTGGTCATCATTTTTTTTCTCAGATTGGCCCAGCATTAAAAGAAATTTCCAATGATGATTTTAACGGATGTCTAGTTTACACATACTTCCAGAAGAAATTAATAAATGTAATATTTTTGCATAAATTTTTTAGACATGAACTATTTCCTTTGGCAACTTTTTTTATGTGCTGTTAGGAACAAAATCAATAGAGTACTCCTTGGCTATAAGACATTTGCTAAGACATACATGTATCTGACTTGGTTGTTAACTTTAAGATAAAATTATCTGAGTATAAGTAAAGAAAATAAAACCTCATGGACCTAAATTATAATCATCCATGTAGTCTAGGATTTTAAAATCATAGGATAGAGAGATTCCACATGACTTAAACATGCAAAGAATTTTTGTGTTAGCAAGAATGGTTATTTCCTGGGATAAAATAATATCTTCATGAGAAGATTACTTTCATCTATCTTCTTGGCCATTTCTCTTTATGTATCACTCAACAATTAACAAGTTAACAAAGAGGACTTAAAAAATAACAAGCACAGAGCCATTCGAAGATCTAAACATATTAACTGGATTCATTCATTTAACCTACACCACTCTACATTTGATAGTAATTTTATTTTGGCTACACACCAATAACATTTCTAACTTCAATCAACTTTATTTATACACATACTGTCTGAGGAGAATGCATATCATTTCAAAATTATGGCCCAAAATTATTTTTAATAACTTTCTATCATACCAAATTATTGGTATTTATTACAATCTTGCCCTAAATTTCATCACCTTTTTAAAAAGAGACCACTGGTCTGACACTCAAAAGAACTGGTTCAAGTCCAAGAATTAAACTATGGCTGGATGACCTTGAGGAAAGTCATAACATCTCTTTGAGCCTGTTGCTTTTTCTTAAATGTCAAAGGAAACTTTAAAGAATATGATTTCTGAAACCACTTTCAACTAGAATATTTTGCAATTAGAATGGGTTCTTTCAATACCATTTATGTGTATATTCTTGTGTTTTTTTTCAGTATTTATTTTTTTAAAGGAAGGTTGCCTATTTCTTTTTATTTTATTTTATTTTTTTATTGATTTCAGAGAGGAAGGGAGAGGGAGAAAGAGAAACATCAATGATGAGAGAATCATTAATTGGCTGCCTCCTGCATGCCTCCTACTGGGGATCAAGCCAGAAATCTGGGCATGTACCCTTGACCAGAATCGAACATGGGACCCTTCAGTTCATAGGCCGATGCTCTATCCACTGAGCCAAACAAGCGAGGGCAGTATTTTTTTTTTTCAAAATAAATATAGGTAAGCTTAAAAAGTACATGCAATTTCAAATATTTATAGGAAAACCTATGGAGAAATTAAGCTGTCTCTATTATAATGGTCCCTCGTTTATAAAGTGATAGGAAATGACAGAAGATGTGGGGCAGGGCTAGGGAAGAAGCTTACCTTTATCATTCAATGTTCTACCTCTGAGACTCAGTAGACTCTGAGTCTACTTCATCTTCCTGATATCTTAATAGAAAGTAAAGATTCTCTCCCCACTCTGAATTCCCTACCAGTACTGGGCTTGCATCCCAGTTTTAGTAGAAAATTAGCTTTTTATTGAATTGTGAGATAAAATGTGTGGTTTTAACTGATAGGAAACATGACTGCCAGGGCACTGGAACACCCAAAATGTATGCAGAATTTGCAGCAAAAACTCCACGAATTCTCCAGGGAATGTTCCTGGAAAGTACATGGTAGTTTGTCTTCTTTTACAGACATCAGATCCTATGGATACTCTATAGCCAGGATACATGTGTAAAAGGATGAAGAGAGTGAGCATAAATTGAGAGAAAAAGCTATTTGAGCTGGGATTACCCTCACTAAATCAGAAATCTTTATTTATTTATTTAATTATTATTATTATTTCAGTTTGTAATATTCTGAGACTATCTATGAATTATTTATTAATTGAATAATCCTATTTGGAGTGGCTAATGAGTCCTTGTCAATGCAGGGGATGAAGACAGATATTACAAACATTTTTCTTAAAGAATTGATCTAATTGAAGAGACAGGTGTAAAAGTAAATATGGCACAAATGCACTAATTAAAACATGTATTAAATGTGATGTAAATTAGAATCAAGGAAGATTTCACTGAAGCAGCAATACTTGATCTGCTTCTGAAAAGCTGAGTAGCATGTGGGGAGATCTGAGGACTAGAACTGGACTAGGATATGTGTTGGAATATGTGAACAGATCAGATCTAAACTGAATTTGGTAAGCCACATTGAGTTCAAGAATATGAGCTTCTCTAGAACAGGAAGACTGGCTTTTGCTCTACTGTGGCCCATCAGGGCTGTAGCTTCTCACACTACATGTGAAATACCACTAGTGTGGGGAAAAATAATATAAACTGGTATTTTAATCTACTGTCTACCAAAAACCGCGTAGTGATGGATATTAGATGGAAGATATTCTTTAACCACAGAGCATTATTATGACATCTGATGAATGTCTAAACCAAGCACGACTTCTTCATAAGAAATAAAATGTGAACATTGCTTTTCCAAGATAGTTAAATAGAACACCACACCACTAATAATGAAGGAATTAGCAGAGGTGTACAAAATCATGAGTTCCCACAATATACAAGTAAATAATAAAATTCCATCTGGAAAATCTCTGAAATGCTGTATTTTTCTCCATGTCTGGTACTTTCTTTTTTTTTTTAATATATTTTATTGATTTTTTACAGAGAGGAAGGGAGATAGAGAGTTAGAAACATCGATGAGAGAGAAACATCGATCAGCTGCCTCTTGCATGCCCCCTACTGGGGATGTGTCTGCAACCCAGGTACATGCCCTTGACCGGAATCGAACCCAGGACCCCTCAGTCTGCAGGCCGACGCTCTATCCACTGAGCCAAACCGATTTCGGCCATGTCTGGTTCTTTGTGATATTTAAATTGGCACTATGGTACTCATAAATTATTGACCAATATGTTAATATTGTATCCTGGATCTGAAAAATATGAAAAGGGTCTTATGAGCAATTGAAGGGAGGTCAGAATATGTTGCAATGTGAAGATGAACTTAGTTTGAGTTTGAAAGGTTAGAACTTAAACTTAGATAAAGATGAGTTCTTAAGGTGGAGGAAACAGCATAGAAGTGGGACTGTTCATGACTCATTTTAGAGTCAATAGGCCGATTGATGAAGCCTCAGTAGAAGAATTATCCTATATAATAAAAGCCTAATATACTAAGTATATTGTTCACCGGTCAACTGTTCAACCAATCAAAGAGTAATATGCTAATGATATGCTAAGGCCGCTCAACTGCTCACTATGACATTCACTGACCACCAGAAGGCAGACGCTCTGACCAGTAGGTTAGCTTGTTGCTGGGGTCCAGCCAATTGGGACTGAGCAAGACAGACAGGTCATGCCCTGGAGCCCTCCCGAGGTCCCTCCCCAGCTGGCCAGTCCCCATCGGCCCTGATCAGGATTGGGTGAGATGGCCCTGATCTACCCCTATCGCAGGCCAGGCTGAGGGACCCTACCCATGCATGAATTCATGCACCAGGCCTCTAGTGTTGAAGGTAAGAGAAAGAATTAGTTTGGGGACAGAATGTAGAAAGCCAAGAATGCCAGATTCAAGAAATTAATATAAAAACAAATTTAAAGTTATTAATTACAAAAATTTCACAGAATATTTTTATGATTTTATAGTAGGTTGTTTTTTAAATGCAAAAATTGTAAACCACTCTGGCTGGTGTGGTTCATTTGGTTGGAATGTCATCCTGTACACCAAAAGTTGACAGGTTTGATTTATGGTCAGGGCACATACCCAGGTTGCGGTTTCCATTCCAGGTTGCATCCCTGGGGTGCATGCAGAAGGCAACAGATTAATGTTTCTCTCTTAGATTGATTTTTTTTCTGTCTCTCAATCTCTCTCTTTTTCTCTAAAAAGCAATACAATTTTTAAGATTATAAACCACAAAAATTATACATTTGACTAAATTAAATTTTAAATTGTCTATGTGATAAAAATTAAAAGACAAGGAATGGTACAGCAAAATGGGAAGACAGTTATAGCTTCTTATAAAACTAAACATATTCTTAATGATCTAGCAACATCACTCCTTGGTATTTACCCACATGAGTTTAAAACTCACGTTCATACAATACCTGAACATGTATATTTTATTCATAGTTGCCAAACAAATGCTTTATTCAGAATTGCCAAAACTTGGAAGTAACAAAAATGTCCTTTAATGTATAAACAAACTGTGCTACATCTATACAATGGGATATCATCCTATATAATAAAAGGTTAATATGCAAATTGTGCCCTTGACTAGGAGTTCAACTGGGAATTCAGCCAGGGGGCGGGGCCAGCCCATCAACCACCCATGGCCTGTTTCCCCAGCCAGCCCCACCCCAGGGTGCCTCCCCCAATCCCGATCAGGGTGGGCAGGCTGGACCTCACCCATGCATGAATTCATGCACCAGGCCTCTAGTCTATACTAATAAAAGTGTAATATGCTAATTAGACTGGGAGACCTTCCAGGAGACCTTCTAGATGTTTTTTATACAAAGCAGTGGTGGCGGGGCCAACGTAGAGGCGGTGAGAGGCCAAGAGGGAAGGTCAGTTATGGGTGATCAGGCCAGGATGGGACGGCAGTTGTGGGTGATCAGGCTGGTGGCGGGGGGGGGGGGGCATGGGGGCTGTTGGGAGTGATCAGGCCAGTGAGGAGGGGACAGTTAGGGGTGAGCAAACCAGCAGGGGGTCCAGTTGGGGGTAAGCAGGCCATCAGTGGGAGTCAGTTGGGGGTGATCAGGACAGTGGGGGGGCAGTTGGGGTGAGGAGGCCAGTGGGGAGGGCAGGTGGGGGTGAGCAGGCAGGCAGGGGAGGCAGTTGGGGGTGAGCACGCTGGCCCAGGGGGCAGTTGGGGGTGATCAGGCTGGTGGGGGGGGCATTTGGGTGTGAGCAGGCTGGCATGCAGAGTGATTAGGGGCAATCCGGCAGGCAGGCAGGTGAGTGATTAGGAGCCAGCAGTACCAGATTGTAAGAGGGATGTCCGACTGCCGGTTTAGGCCCAATCCCTGTAAACCAGTAGTAGAACATCCTTTGAGGGGTCCCATATTGGAGAGGGTGCAGGGACACCCCCTCCTTGCACAAATTTTGTGTACTGGGCCACTAGTTCAGTAATAAAAGAAATGAGCTATCAAGCCACAAAAAGACAGTGAGGTAACTTAAATGTATATTGCTAAGTGAAAGAAGCCAATATATACTGTTTTATTTCAACTACATGACATTCTGGAGAAAGAAAAACTAAGTCAGTAAAAAGATCAGTGGTTGCCAGGAATTCGTGAGGAGGTGGGGAGGGAAAAAGAGGTGGAGCACAAATTTTGGGGGCAGTAAAACTATTCTGTCTGATACTGTAATGGTGGATACATGTCATTATACATTTATCAAAACAGAAATTACAACACAAAAAGTGAACTCTAACGTGCACTACAAACTTTAGTTAATAATGTATTAATCTATACTGGCTCATCTTTGTTTTGTTTACACAAAATGGATTAAATAAATGCAGCAGAATGTTAACAAATGTCAGTTTCAGTTAATGAGTGTAAATCTGTTATAGTTTTTCATTTTAAAAAAGATCTTTAAAAATAGAAAAGATCTTTAAATATAAATAAAACAAAATATAAAGGTACTGGGGGGTAGGGGAGGTCGGGGGGAGATCAATGGGGGAAAAAAAAGGAGACATATGTACTACTATTTGTAATACTTAAAACAATAAAAAAAATTTTTTAAATGAGATAAAGTAAAATAATGATAAAAAATAAATATAGAATGTAGAATATTAGTCCAAAATAAATTAAAGATTAAAATAATAAAATAATAATAATAATACAAAAGTAAATAGAAAAAAGAAAAAATATATAATTTCTTAAATAAAAGATAAAAAAGAAAGAAAAAAATAAAAAAGAAACATAAGTGAATTTGCTACAACTCAATTCCAAAGATAAGCAAATATTTGTATATACCTATCAGAATTTCTAATTTAAAATGGCATCTAGCCTGGCCAGAGTGGCTCAGTTGGTTGAGCATCATGCTGTGAACCGAAGATTGCAGGTTCAATTCTCAATCAAGGCACATACCTGAGCTGTGAGTTTATCCCCAGTCAGGGCACGTAGAGACGGCAACAGGTCAATGTTTCTCTCTTTATCTTTCTCTCTCTCTCCCTCTCTTTTTCTCTCTCCCTTCCTCTAAGCATGTCCTCCAGTGAGGATTTTTTTTAAAATGGCATCTAGCCAATAAACCCTAACATAACCACTTCCAACCTTCTATGAAAATTGAGGATCTAGACACCAAAAAAGGTAAATGCTGGGGAGAATTTCCTCAAATTTTCAGACTAAAGGAATAAAAGAAAAAGTTACAACCTAAGAACTGCTTATATAGTGGAACTGAAATAAAGCAAACCTATTCACCAAAAAGCAGTTAAATAATTCATTAGCCCTACCTGTGATCTGTTCATTGGTACAAGAAGGAGACAAAAAGACTTTACCAAAGGAAACACTTGGCAGCTTCTACTGCCTATGATGCTGGATTTTTGTGATGGCCAAATGTGGGCCCGGTTTATACCTGTAGCCATAAATATTTCTTGGTCTACATCTCACCATTAATAGGCCACACTGAATCAGAAGTAGAGATGCATAAGCAGTACTGAGTTGCATTCCAGGTAGTAGAGTCAGATGCTCTTAGTTTACACAGTACTCAGTAGAGAATTTGTTCAAAATGGTGGTATCCAGGCCTTCCATGTCCTCACACTAAAGATTGTGATGAGGGGATTTTAGGCCCAGGGCTCTGCATTGTGATGTTGATACAATTTGAAAATCTCATTGTCATCTAAAACCTGCTGAGAGGAACTCTTGTAATAATGCAAACTGAGAATAGTTTTGTTTTCTTTTGTATGTACGCTATCTAATTAGCTGTATATTATAGATTAAAAAAAAGAAATCCTAAATCAGTTCTGCAAAACTGAAATACAGTGGGAACTGGACTGTGATTCCTAATTTTCACCTGTCATTGGCTGCAGTTTTGAGACAAGAGTTTTACCAATATCTAAGCAGAGACAATGCAAAGCCAAAGGAAATTAACTTACCTGTTGGTCTGCTGGCAAACCCTAAGTCTGGGCACATTTTCCTTGTGTAAGAAAAGATTAACAGGAATTCTAGTCTGCAGAGGCAAGATTTTTTTAAAGGGAAGAAATGGGGAGAAAAATAGATACAAAGGCAAAGAAGCATTGAACAGACTGTCAAACTACAGCGGGAAGGCAGGGGAGGTTGGGGGGGGGGGTGCTGTAAGAGATCAACCGAAGGACTTGTATGCATGCATATAAACATAACCAATGGATACAAGACACTGGGGGGGGGGGGGGCGGCAGGTGAAGGCATGTGCTGGGGGATAGGGGAGGCCGGGGGGAGGTCAATGAGGGGGGGGAAAAGGAGATATATGTACTACTGTTTGTAATCTTCAAACAATAATAAAAAAAAAAGTAACAGGAAGATAACAACATGGGATCCATGGAAAAACAAAACTGAATAAACCTGAAAACAACCAAAAACAGAAAGAGCCCTAGCTGGTTTGGCTCAGTGGATAGAGCGCAGGCCTGTGGACTAAAAGGCCCCAGGTTCGATTCTGGCCAAGGGCACATGCCCAAGTTGTGGGCTCAATCCCCCCAGTGGGGGATGTGCAGGAGGCAGCCAATCAATGATTTTCTCTCATCATTGATATTTCTATCTCTCTAGCTCTCTCCCTTCCTCTCTGAGATCAATAAAAATATATACTTTTTTTTAAAAGCAAAGAGCTTTCTTAAAAAACAAACAGAAAGAACATTTTATAATATTTTTGGTCTCTTTAAAATATAAAAAGTCTTATTTTCTTTTTAACAGACGTAGGAAGTCATAAGAGAAAAGTCTGAGATGACTTGACTAAACGAGATGAAAAGGATAGAAGAGAAGGAGAAAAAGAAATTTAAAAAGAAATGGAGAAAGAAAATTAAAATATAATATCAAAATTAGGATGAAATAAAAATTAAAAGGCAGAAGGTAATCAGCAATTGAAGGAAAAACATAAACATTTCTTCTGTAATATACTTTGAACTCAAATCTACTCCAGTTGTTATTGAAGAATTCTGCAGCCCAGGAGGAAAGCTCAATATTGCAGTACTCTCTCCTAACTGTCTCCTGGGATTCCACTCCTTTATCAGGTCCAGGTACGGTGTCTACTAACCAATAATTTATCCCAGATTTGTTGAGCGGGAATCTCTTGTTTGTTATTTTTTATAATAACATAATACAATATTTCTGCTATTTTTATTTAGCACTTACAAAAAGTATCTAAACTATTTGCATGAGACACTCTGCCAAGAGAAACTTTCCTCTCCTTTCCCCATAAAATAGAGTCACACAGGGCAAAACTTCGCCAAGTATCTTGAGTAAATATTTTTGCATGGTAAAAACACATACTAAATGGCCTGAGTAATTTTGCTTAATTAAGAGAAACAAATAAATTATCCAGGAACAAATATTAGCTGTCACCATATGCTGGGTCTATTATCTTCTATCTATAATCTGTAAATGACATTTTATTAAAATTTTAAAATGTTATATATACACAAATTATACATGTGATATATGATAATTCCATTTAAAGTATAACATATATACACAAATACATACATATTTATAATGTTTAAAAAATCTAGAAAAACTGCAAGAGCTACAAGGAAATACATCCATCTCTTAATACCAATTATCTATTGTTGGTTAGGTTTTAGAATGATTTTATTGCCTTTTTTTCTATATTTTCCAAATACTGTGAATTTATCTTTTTAAAATCAGAAACAGTACTTTTAAATACATATAAATTATATAATTATATATTGTATACCTCAAATATTATTTTAAAAAATAAATCTACACTTCTTCTTCCAGCCATGATGAAATAACAAAAATTGAGCTTAACCAACGGTTGTAAACAATGAGCAAAAATATAAAACAACTGCTTCATATCCCCAGTTGGGGCATGTAGGGAAGGCAACAGATCAATGTTTCTCTCTATCTTTCTCTTTCTGGTATTTCTAAGAGAAGGGGGAAAACTAAGGTGAGCTCTACCCTGATACTGGTTTTCTGCCTGGTGCCAAATACTGAGAGAGAATGAAGAGAGGGTTCAGTTGGCCATACTGAGATGAGGAGAAATTTGGGGAGGCTGAAGCAGGTGGAAATTTTAGAACAAAGTTCCTGAAAGTAGGCAGCATGAATAAAAAGGGGCCTGTTAGGCGTCCCATTGGGTCTTCACTGAGGTGTGGGCCTGACAAGCTTAGACGTAGTTCAGCTCTGGCACCAACAAATATGTTCTTACTAAACTAGCTCTCCTGTAGATAATAACCATATACTCTGGACAAAATGCAAAACAAATTACCTGAAAGAACTGATAGTGCAAAACAGCAGTCAGATTCTGAAACTTGGAAGAAGGTAAGTGTTGTGTGTGTGTGTTTTTCATGAGAGCAAGCTACACTTGGCACCATGTAGAGTGGCTAAAACTCAGAAGAAAACACACTGTCAAACAAACTTTTAGACCTGAAAAGTTACATGAAGGACAGCTGCTGGAAAAAGAAAGGGCAGAAAAAGCACCAAGAGCACCAAAGAGTGAGAGTCACAGACTGTTCACATAATCTGCCAACATTTCTAAGTGACCCATGAACTATGCACGGAGCTGACTTAAAACTACCCAGCTAAGAAGAACTGAACTGAAGGTTCAACTGTTATCCAAAAGGCATAATTTGTAATCTGAATCCAATCAAGGTAATTGCATATAAAAACAAACAAAATAAACAGTTTGGGGACTAATAAAGCAGAATCCAGAGTCTCCACAATATAATATTAACAATACCAAGAATTCAATCCCCAATTACTTGGCATATGTAATAACAGAAATATATGGCTTATTCTAAAGTGAAAAGAAAATTAACAGAAATGGACCTCAGATAAAATTATCAGACAAGCACTGTAGAGAAGCTAATATAACAATGCTAAAGAATAGGGGGGAAATGCTCGTAATGAATTTAAAAGAAATAAATTTTAGAAAATAAATGGAGCTATAAAATAGAAACAAAGAAAAATTATAGAAATCAAATATAAAACACCTGAAGTTTAAAAGTTTACTGTATTGGTTTAACAGTAAAATTAAAAAGATTAGCAAGGGAAAACATCAGTTAACTTGAAAATTAATTGAGTAATTATGATCTGAAGAACAGAAAGAAAAAGGCACACACATACACACATGAGTTTAGGGACCTGTTTGACAATATTAAGAAGTTTAATATCCACTAGGAAGTAATCCTAGTAAGATAGGAGAGAAAGAATGGGACAGAAACAATATTGAAAAATAAAGATCAAATGTTCCCAAATTTGGTAAAGAATTTACAGACTCAAAAAAATCAGTAAAATTCAAGTGGATAAATATGAAGAAAACTGCACTTAGGCAGATCATAGTCAAGCTGCTGAAAAACAAAGAGAAAGGTAAAATCTTAAAAGCAGCCACAGTAAAATGACACAATGCCTGGGAGGATGGGACAAATGATTCAAATGACCATTAGCTCCTAATCCAGAAAAGTAGAGTCCAGGAGACAGCAGACCAACATTTTAAAACTGTTGAAAGAAAAACAAACAAACCTGGAATTCTACATCTAGCAAATACATTCTTTAAGATAAATCAGACAAAAAAGAAAACTGAGAAAATTCATTAGTAGCAGGTCTGTTATGAGAAATGTCAAAGGAATTTCACCAGGCAAGGGGAAAATAATATAAAATGACAAGTAAAATACACAAAGAAAGACAGATTGCCAGAAATACCAAATAAATTAATAAAGGACATTTTTTTCTATTTTATAAATTTCTTTAAAAGATAACTGTTTAAAGAAAACACAGATGACCCTTAAACATCACGGGTTTGAACATGGGCCCACATATACCTGGAATTTTTTCAATTGGCCCATGCAGTTCAAATCAGTGTTGTTCAAGGGTCAACTCCATGGTTGGAAATCCACATATGCTAACTATAGGTATGTGGATTTTCAACTGCACAGGAGGTTGGTGCCCTTAACCCATACCTTGTTCAAGGGTCAACTATATAATGTATTGAACAAAGTGATACAGTTAATAAACCAATAGAGAGAAAAAAATCATCTTTAATTTCAAATATTCAATTAATGTGTAAAAATTAAGAAAAGAGAAAAATAAAAAACAAATGAAACAATTATAAAACAAATATAATATGGTATATTTAAGCCCAAATGTATCAATAACTACATTAAATGCAAATGGTCTACAACTAATTAAAAGGCACAAGTTGCCAGGTGATAAAAAAGCAAGATCCAATGATATATTGTCCCAAAAAAACTATGTTAAGTATTTCAAGAAGCAAATTAGTAGTAAAAGGATGGATTACTGGTAAATACATACCATGCAAGCACTAAGTAAAAGATAACTGGCATGATCATATTAAAATCAGACAAAGTAGATTTCAAAAAATAAGGAATATTATTAGAAATAGTCATATTTAATCATGAGAAAGGACCATTCCTCAAAAAATAATTAACCAAAGACCTTATATGCATATATGCATTACCTATGGACACAGACAATAGGATGGTGAAGGCCTGGGGTGGGGAATCAGGTAGAGGGAAGCAATGGGGGGAAAAAGGCAGATACCTGTAATATTATCAACAATAAATATTTCTTTAAATGTGTATACACCTAAATAACAAAGCTTCAAAATACATAAAGCAAACTTGAAAAAACAAAGGGGGGAAAAGGGACAAGATATGAATTATAGTTAGAGGTTTCAACACTTTTTTTTCTCAGTAATTGATAAAAGTAAATGAAAAATCAGAAAATATTAATAACTTGAATAACATTATCAAATTACTTGATCTAAATGACATTTATAGACCATTCTGAAATTCAATAATTGAAGGATATATATACCTCCCTTTTAATTGCACACAAAGATAGACTATACCTGGACCATAAAAATAAGTCTTAATAAAATGAGAAGACTGAAAAAAATGTATACTATGTTCTCTGACTAAAATGGAATTGAATTAGAAATCAACACTAGAAAATTATAAAAAATATTTAAATATTTGATGTTAAGTATTAAATTCAAAATGTTCCATAAATTAAAGAAAAAAATCATAAACGAAATCAGGAAATATTTTGAAGTAAGTTAAAATGAAAACAACATATCAAAATCAGTGAGTTATGATTAGTTTTTTGGATTAACTTATTACTTTAGATGTTTATATTATAAAATAAACAGTCTAAAATTAATAATATATGCCTTAAAAATTTATAAAACTTTTTTTTTAAAAGAGCAAATTAAACTCAAATTTAGTAGAAGAAAGAAAAAAGATAAGAGCAAAAATGAATAAAATAAAACATTTTTTAAAAAAACAATAAAACTAAAAACTGAGTTTCTGAAAAAAATCAATAAAGTTAATAAATTCTTGTTTTAAGTAAAGGAGAAGATACAAAGTAACACTATTATAATTGAAAGAAGAGACATCACTATAGGTAATACAGATATTAGAAAGATAATAAAAGAATAGTATAGACAATTCAATGCCCCCAAAAATTCAACCACTATAATAAAATGAAAAAATGATAGATACAAACTCAAATAACAAAACCTAAAAAAAGAATCAAAATAAAGAAACTAAATTTGTAATTCAAAATATTTCCATCAAGAAACCTGTTAGGAAGATTATTTTACTAGTAAATTCTACCAATCATTTAGGAAGAAATAAAACCAGTCTCACACAAACTCTTTTTTAAAAAAGGAGGAGAAAGGAATGCTTACCAACTCATTTTCTATATAGAGACATTGTAAGAAAATAAAAACTACAGAGCAATATCACTTATGAATATAGATTCAAACTCTCTTTAAACATATTAGATAATCAGATCTAGTCCTATATAATAAAAGCGGAGTATGCAAATTGTCCCCTTGACCTAGAGTTGTCCAGGAGTTTGACCAGGGGGTGGGGCCAGCTGGGGGAGGGAGGAAGCACCCTGCTGGCAGCCAGCAGCCACTAGAGACCCTACCAGTGCACAAATTTTGTGCACTGGACTTCCAGTAACATATAAAAAGGACAAGAGGCCTGGTGCATGAAACTTCATGTACTGGAGGGGGGTCCCTCAGCCTGGCCTGCCTCCTCTCACAGTCCAGGAGTCCTCAGGGGTGAGAGGTGACCCAACAATCAGGGGAAGGCAACACCCTCATCACACCTCTGCTGCTGCCACTGCCAGCAGCACAAGCCTCAGTTGGCCCTGGTTACCTGAGCCTCAGGAGGCCCTGGGCAGCTGGGCAGCCGCCGTCCAAGGCTTGCCTGTGCCTTGGGCCCACCTTGGGTGGCTGGGAAGTTGACATCCGAGGCCTGCCTGCACCTCAGGCATTGGCTGGGCAGCTAACATCTGAGGCTTGCCTGTGTGTCGGGCCAGCCCTAGGCAGCTGGGGAGCTGAGGGTGGGTCTGGCCGCTCCACACCCTCCCCTGCCCCCCCAGCTGGGCTGAAAGGACTGTGAGACTCCGGCAGCAAGTGCAAGGAGTGGCCAGACCCACTTGAGGGCAGGTCCAGCTGCACCGTGCACCTGCCATCCCCCTGGTGGGGCTGAAAGGACGAGGGACTCTGACAGGGCTGACAGGACTGGGCACCACCATCTTGTGGTTACAGGTGCTGCCATCTTTGTGACAGCATGATGGCCAATTTGCATAGTCCCTCTTTATTAGATAGGATAATATAGCATGACCATTGGGGATTATCCCAGGAAATCAATATTGCTTTTACATGTGAAAATTAATATAACATCACATTAACAGAATAAGGTGAAAATAATATAAATATTTCAATAGAACCAGGAAAAACATTTGATAAAATTTAATACCCATTCTTAGTAAAAATTTAGAACACTGTAAATAGAAGAAAAAAATAACTGCACCTCCTGTATCCCTCTTATACCCATGGAATTCTCCTTTCTATGTCTAATGCTCCTTTCATCTGATAATATTACTGGCACCTGAAATTAAAAAAATAAAACATAATATCCAGTTTAATCTATTATGTATAAGTTGTAACAATAAAAATGAACAAATACTAGATGATAATAATTAATTATATTCAGTAAATTCCATTTGAAATTCTTCTCTAACTCTCAGCTTCTAGTTTCTCTGAGCTGTTCTATCCAGAATTCAAGAATCATTTGAGCTTTATTCTCCTTCTCAGAAGTACACTCCAGATACCTTTTATTACTCAAATTAATAGTCCTAGAGATTAACCTACAAATTTTTCCTTGCTTATCTGAATAATCTCATTTGACATATATAGGGTTATACTCTTGACTGGAATGCTCTCTCTTCCATTTTCTATATACAGGAGTTTACAAACTTTTTCTGGAAATGTCCAGATAGGAAATAATTCAATCTTTGCAAGCCAGAAGGTCTCTGTTACAAATATTCAATCCTGCTACTTCAATGTGAAAGCAGTCATATTATATATGAGAAAATGAATGTAGCTGTGTTGCAATTAAACTTTATTTACAAAAACAAGCCCTGACCTGTATTTGGCCCATGACCATAGTTTACTGACTTTGCTCTCTAATATATTTTCCCTCATTCAAAAGATTGTTCAAACATATTTTACAGTTAGGAGTGGTAGGACCCAACCATCTTGCTTACTCTCTAATATTTGCAGTCATTATAGAAGAATCCTAATATATAAAAAGCTAGGGGCCATCATGACTGAAACAACTGTGTGGACAACTGAACAGGCTGTGTGGGGCTACCAGGTCAGCAGGGGGGGGTTAGTGAAGGACAACCAAACGACTGAACAGCAGGCTGCGTGGGGCAACCAGGCCAGCGGGGGGGGGGGGGGGCAGTGAGGGGCAAACTGGCCGGTAGCTGGGGGCAGTTAGAGGCAACCAGGCTGTCAGGGGGGGCATTTGTGGGTGACCAGTTTGGCGGGGGGGGGGGCAGTCGAGGGGCCATCAGGCCAGCAGGTAGAGACGGTTAGGGGTGATCAGGCTGGCAGGGGGGCAGTTAGGGGTGATTAGGCAGGCAGGTGAGCATTTAGGAGCCAACAGTCCAGGACTGTGAAAGGGATGTCCAACTGCCGGTTTAGGCCCGACCCGGATCGGGCCTAAACCAGCAGTCAGACATCCCCTGAGGGTTCCCAATTGGAGAGGGCGCACGCTGGGCTGAGGAGACCCCACATGCAAAAATTTTGTGTACCCAGCCTCTAGTAAATGAATAAGTCTTTTAAATAAAACTACTTGGGGGAACTACTAAGCACTGTTATCTGGCATGGCCACTGTGGCTCAGTTAGTTGGAATGTCATCCAGTTTGATTCCCAGTCAGGGTGTGTACCTGGGTTGCTAGTTCCATCCCTGGGACATAGTGAAGGGGGCAGCCATTCAATGACACATCAATGTTTCTCCCTTCTTCTCTGTCTAAAATCAATTAAAATATTTTTTTAAAAGAAATGTTGTCTGTATATTTGACTTCTCCCTGCTATTAGGATTAAATTACTCAGGAATGGACCTCCAATTCTCCCATTTTTATAGACACAAAAGAACAAAAAAAGATTAAGATCATAATAACCAAAATGATATTAATGTAAACTTCTTAAGAAGTACTAATTAGTGCTTGAAAAAAATCCAGCAAAGCTCTGGCTATTGTTGCTCAGCGGTTAGCGTGTCAGTCTGTGCATAGAAGGGTCAAGTGTTCAAGTCCCAGTCAAGAGCACCTACCTGAGTTGCAGGTTCAATCCCTGGCCCTGGTCATCATGATTAGGAGGCAATCAATTGATATGTCTCTCTCACATCAATGTTTCTCTCTCTTTCTCTTTCTCCCTCCCTCCCTTCCACTCTTTCTAAAAGTCAATGGGGAAAAAAATCTCAGCAAAGAGAGGGGCATCCACTTTAAACCTTTGCTTGATTCGTTTTTGGAGTGATCAGGTAATTTGTAGAATAGCCAAGGGAAGAATAGATGTCCATGTGGTATTAATATTTCTTTGGTTCCTAAGACTGAATGAATGGACACAATGAAAATAAAATCTAACATACAGTAAGTGGGTGGGTTTTTGGTGTTTGGTACAGATATATATTTACACTTACTTGAGCAACTTGGTTAGAACTGCAATAAAGAATTAATCCAAGAACAAATACCAGGATTGAGCCTCATCACAAATGCTTTTAATTAAGAGTTTGTTTTTAAATGTTAGCTAAATACTTCCACAGCATTCCATTCACCCTAATAATCCATTGACAAGCTCTCTTGATCTAGGTCCAGTGTATTTTCATCAGTGAAATAAATCTTGTTCCAACCACCAAAGTGATTATATTATTATGGTTCCCTAGGTCTTACACTTAGCATATATAAATGTAGGATCATACTTCTCTGCCCTCCTGGAGAGCACTGGCTCACACTGCCTAAGAGAATTCTGGCTCAGTTTGGCTTACTTTGAAATCATATGGATTGAACTTAGCATTCTCATACTAAGGCCTCCATGCAATGTGAGCCATTACCATTCCCTTTAACTACGATTGTGTTGGGGTAGTAGGTAAGCTCTCCCATAAAACTTTGTCCAGTCTAGCATATCCTCAGCTGAATCAAATGGTTATATTGACTGTAAAGTATCATCAATACAAGCAGGCAAAAAACTACTTCTACTGCCTCTAAATCCTCCAACTAACTCTCCTTTGTTAACAATTCTTTGATACTTTGGGATATATGCTTAAAACATGTGGAGTTTATTGCTGTATTCTAAGTGCCTAGTGCAAACATGAATCTGTTTAATAAGTAACAGTGAACTTAAAATTAAAAAGTAAAATGTTCTTCATAAGAATTTGCATTCCATCTCTAAAGTGTACTCTATTTTACCATTATATCAAGATTAATTAGAAAAATGTTAGCTAAACTTTGCATACTCCCTTGCTTTTTGATCAACCAATATAGTGTGGTTAGGGTAGAATTTTTAAAATTAGATATGAAAAAATTACCTTTTTTTAAACTTCCTTTAGTAAGGAAAAAAGGGCCCAGAAGAAAGGGAGCATATAGTTTCCTTTTTTTTTTTATTGTTTAAAATATTACATATGTTTCAGTTTTTCCCTGATTGAACCCCCAAGGGCAAGCCCCACTCCCCCAATGTCTGTGTCCATTAGTTATGCTAATATGCATGCATACAAGTCCTTTGTTTGATCTCTAACCCCCTTTCTCTGTCCCTTGTCTCTGGATTTTTTTTTTTTTTTTACTTTTAGAAACTGTTTATTTTCCATCAACCTTATTTCTGTCTTGTTAAGAATTTGTGGAAGAACAGCTTAGGATCACTCAGTGGTTGTTCCTACCCATTCAGTAGCCTGAGCACTGGGGGCAGCAGGCCAGTCTCCAGTGGCACAGAGCACTCCAGTCTTCAGTAGGAAACTGCTGAGTGGGTAAGAGGGCACCTGCATGCCTTCAGATCAGTCTGCAACCACAGGATGAGCATCAGCGAACTCAGGAGCAGGAGCAATCCATTCACTCTGAAATTCCTCCATGGTAACAGCCTTTTCAGCAGCATCCTGCTTTTCCTTTTCAATCTCTTCAGGATCTCTGTAGACGCAAAGATCAGGCATGACTTCCCATGGGTGTTCACGGGAGATGATACCATGCATGCGTAGTACTTCCAGGGCCAGCATCCACCACATCAGACCCTTTCTTGTTCCAAGGGATGGCAATGTCCACATAGCACAGAAGAGAGTCTGTGTTACATAGAGCAATGGTGGGCAAGTTAAGATAGACACCTCTGTGAGAGGCTGGTGGTCAGCCCTGGGATCAGTAACCACCAGAAGTCTCGGCTCCTGCCTGGGTCTGGTTGGTGAAGGTTCCAGGAGTGAAGCAGCGGGCAATAGGAATGGCTCCAGTGGCAGCAGCAAAGCACAGCTTGCTGGCCAGGATTCCTGGACCATATGACACTGACGTCAGCTGGGTTTTTGATGGCAATAATGGCACGAGCTGTCAGCAGAAGCTTCTCCCAGGTTCTCTTCAGATTGGTGATGTAGGTGCCATCACTTTTGCTTTTGTAGATGCACTGTTCCATTTGGAAGTCAAGATTGGTGCAACCTAAGTGGGTTCCTGCTGCAAGGAATTTGAGGACATCCTCCTCCTTCATTTCCAGGACATCAAGCGTTCTGGACATTGTGAAAGTTTCCCTTTAAGTTACATGGGAACTGAGAACAATGTCATATGGAGCCCTCCCTGGGTAGTGCAGAAAGTTGGATATATTTTTCTTCATCAGTGTATGTGGTTCATTATATCCCACATCTGAGTGAGATAATGTGGTATTTATCTTCCTCTGACTGGCTTATTTTGCTTAACATAATACTCTCCAGGTCCATCCATGCTGTTGCAATTGGTAAAAGTTCCTTCTTTTTTATAGCAGTGTAGTATTCCATTGATGTACCACAGTTCCTTAATCCACTCATCTGCTGGTGGGCACTTAGGCTGTTTCCAAACCTTAGCTATTGTAAATTGTGCTGCTATGAACA
Organism: Corynorhinus townsendii; assembly: GCA_026230045.1. Classification (NCBI taxonomy): domain Eukaryota; kingdom Metazoa; phylum Chordata; class Mammalia; order Chiroptera; family Vespertilionidae; genus Corynorhinus; species Corynorhinus townsendii. Next base: position 79,876,635 of record JAPDVU010000002.1, read on the forward strand.
TAAGGGTTCATATATCCTTTCTGATTGGTGTTTCTGGTTTCTTGGGATATAGTCCTAGAAATGGGACTTCCATTTTTAATGAGAGTTCCATTTTTAACTTTTTGAGGGAACTCCATACTGTCTTCCACAGTGGCTACACCAGTCCGCATTCCCACCAGCAGTGCATGAGGGTTTCTTTTGCTCCACATCCTCACCAGGACTTGTTATTTGTTGATTTGTTGATGATAGCCCTTCTGGCAGGTGTGAGTGGTACTTGATTGCTGTTTTGATTTGCATCTCTCAGGTGATTAGTGACTTTGAGCATGTTTTTATATGTCACTTGGCCTTCTGTATGTCCTCTTTGGAAAAGTGTCTATTTACATCCTTTGCCTATTTTTTTGATTGGGTTGTTTATCTTCCTTTTGTTAAGTTGTATGAGTTCCCTATAAATATTGGAGATTAACCCTTATCTGAAATAGCATTGGCAAATATGTTCTCCCATGCTGTGGGCTTTCTTAGTGTTTTGTTGATGGTTTCTTTTGCTGAACAGAAGCTTTTTATTTTGGTGTAGTCACATTTCTTTATTTTCTCCTTAGTTTCCATTGCCCTAGGAGCTGTATCCATGAAGATACTGCTACAACATATGTCTGATATTTTGCTCCCTATAGAGTCTTCTAAGATTTTTATGGTTTCCCGTCTTACATTTAAGTCCCTTAACTATTTTGAGTTTGTTTTTGTGTATGGTGTAAGTTGGTGCTTTAGTTTCTTTTCTTTTTTTTTTTTTTGCATGTATCTGACCAAATTTCCCAGCACCATTTATTGAAGAGACTGTCTTGACTCCATTGTATGCTCTTGACTCCTTTGTCAAATATTAATTGAACATAATGGCTTGGGTCAGTTTCTGGGTTCTCTGTTCTGTTCCATTGGTCTATATGTCTGTTCTTGTGCCAGTATCAGGCAGTTTTCGGAACTATAGCTTTGTAATATAGCTTGATAGATATATGGTATTGAGATCCCTCCAACTTTGTTATTCTTTCTCAGGATTGCTCTGGCTATTCGGGGTCTTTTTTTATTCCAGATGAATTTTTGGAGAGTTTGTTCAAAGTCTGTGGAATATGCCATTGGTATTTTAATGGGGATTGTGTTGAATCTATGAATTGCTTTGGGTAGTATGGACATTTTGATGATATTGATTCTACCAATCCATGAGCATGGTATGTTCTTCCATTTGTTAATGTCTCCCTCTATCTCTCTTTTCAATATCCTGTAGTTTTCTGAATACAGGTCTTTTACCTCCTTAAATAAGTTTATTTCTAGGTATCTTATTTTTTTTTGGTGCAATGGTAAATGGGATTTGTGTGTGTGTGTGTGTGTTTCTGTGAGTTCATTGTTGGTGTATAAAAAAGCCATAGAGTTCTGGGTGTTAATTTTGTATCCTGATACATAGCTGAATTCATTTATTAGGTCTAGTAGTTTTTTGATGGAGTGTCTGAGGTTTTCTATATACAATATCATGTCATCTGTGAATAACAACAGTTTTACTTCTTCTTTTCCAATTTGGATGCCTTTTATTTCTTCTTCTTGTCTGACACCCTTCCACAGTTGAGTGTTATGCGTGGCCCCAATGTATGTGGACTTGGTGCAGTGCAGTCTCCCTCTGACACTCCAGTCCCAACTGTGCACGTTTCTTCCTCCAGCCCAGATCCCTGATCCCACCTGACTATCTCTGATATTTCTGTCCATGGATTGTCTCTCTAGCTGTGTTTAATATTATCTGATTCAGCTGTTTCTTCTATCTGCTCTGTGAGAAGGTGCAGGACCCATTAGCCTATTCAGCCACCATTTTGCCTCACCCTGGACAAACTTTTTAAGAGCCCATGGCTGGAGAGGCTGGAGTCTAGGTGTTCCTGGGTTCTCAGCCCAGGCAGCAGGTGCCTGGCCAGTGTGCTTTAGGGTCCTAGGTGTTGTCCAAGGTCTCCCTGGGTGGAGGTGAGGCTGGGCTCCCAGTCACAGCCACTCTCCCCTTCAAGATGGCATGGTCTCTACGGCAGAGCTGGCCACCCTGGGAGAGATTTCAGCAGCAGTTAAGAGGTTGCCCAGCCAGGGGAGCCTGGTCTGCCAGTCCCCAACAGTCCCTTGGAATATAACTGCCCCTCACTTACACATCCACACAGGCCTCGCACATCCACACACTCCCTTTTCACTCTCTCACTCACTCACACTCTCTTTCTCACTGCTGTCCTGTTGGCCACCATCTTGGGTCCCAAGAAGGTTGTTCTTCAACCTTTTGTAATTTATTTTTTAAATAAACTTAATATAAAAAATACCTTCTCATTTATATTTTTTACTTTTTATTTTAAATTTATTTTCTTTTATAAATTGAATTTATTGAGGTGAAATTGGTTCAAAAACCCATACCGCTTTCAAGTATACAACTCAATAAAACATTATTTGTATATTGCCTCATGTGCCCATCACCCAAAACAAGTCTCTTTCTGTCCCCCATTTATTGCCCCTTTTACCCATCTCCACCTATCCACACAGCTTTTTCCACACTATTACCTGTGTCTATGTGTTATATGTGTGTGTGTATTTTTGCTTAATCACTTCACCTTCTTTCATCCAGCTCACCCAAACCCCTCTCTTCTGACAGCTGTCAGTCTGTTCCATGCCTCTGTTTCTATTTTGTTCATTAGATACTACATGTAAGTGATATCATATGATATTTTGATATTTGTCCATCTCTGACGGGCTTATTTCATTTAGCATAATAATCTCAGGGTTCATCCACACTTTTGCAAAAGGTAAGTTTTCCTGCCCTGTCTGTTGTTGCTCAGTGGTTAGAGTGTCGGTCTTTGCTCCAAAGGTCCTCAGGTTCAATTCCTACTCAAGGGTACATACCTGGGTTTCAGGTTCGATCACCAATCCCAGTTGAGGTGCATGGGTGTGGGAGGCAATCAATTGATGTGTTTCTCACATTAATGTTTCTCTATCTATCTATCTATCTATCTATCTATCTATCTATCTATCTATCTATCTATCTCTTGCTCTCTGCCTCCCTCCCACTCTTCCATGCTCTCTAAATATCAATGGAAAAATATCCTCAGGTGAGGGTTGAGGATTAACAGACAAAAAAAGAAAGATTTTCTTCATTTTTATGGCTGAGTATTATTCCGTTGTGTAAATGCATCACTGCATTTTTATCCACTCATCTACTGGTGGGCATGTGGCCTATTTTCAGATTTGAGCTATTGTAAACATGCTGCAATGAGATATGGGTACATATATTCTTTCAAATTAGTGTTTCAGGTTTCTTCAGATATATTCCCAGAAGTGGGACTGCTGGGCCAAAAGGCAAATCTGTTTTTAATGTTTTGACAAAATTCCATACTATTTTCCACAGGGGCTACACCGATCTACAGTCCCAACAACAGTGCACAATGGTTTTCTTTTTCTCCACATCCTCTCCAGCACTTGTTGTTTGTTGATTTATTGATGGTAACCATTCTACCAGGTATGAGGTGATACCTCATTGTAGTTTTAATTTGTTTATTGATTAATGATGTTGAGCATTTTTTCATATGTCTATTAACATATGTCCTCTTTGGAGAAGTGTCTATTCAAGTACTTTACCCATTTTTTAATTAGGTTGTTTATCTTCTTGGTGCTGAGTTTTATATGTTCTTCATATATTTTAGAAATTAAGCCCTTATCAGATGTATCATTTGAAAATATGTTCTTTGATTTGGTGAATTCCTTTTTAATTTTGTTAATGGTTTTGTTTGCTGTGCAAAAGATTTTTAGTTTGATGTAGTACCATTTGTTTATTTTTCCCTCTGTTTTCCTTGCCAGAGAAGACATATTGGCAAAAATATTCCTATGATAAATGTCCTAGATTTTTCTTCTAAGATTTTTATTGTTTCACAACTTACTTTTGAGTCTTTTATTCATCTTTTTTATTTTTATTTTGGGTATGGTGCAAATTGGTGGTCCAGTTTCTTTCTTTCTCTTTCTTTCTTTCTTTCTTTCTTTCTTTCTTTCTTTCTTTCTTTCTTTCTTTCTTTCTTTCTTTCTTTCTTTCTTTCTTTCTTTCTTTCTTTCCAATCTGTCCAATTTTCCCAACACCATTTTTTGAAGAGACTATCTTACTCCATTGTATGTTCTTGCCTCCTTTATCAAATATTAATTGATCATAAAGGTGTGGGTTTATTTCTGTGCTCTCTATTCTGTTCCATTGATCTATATGCCTGTTCTTGTGCAAATACCATGCTGTTTTGATTACTATGGACTTGTAGTATAGTTAAATATCAGGTAGTGTGAAACCTCCAACTTTGTTCTTCTTTCTTAAGATTGCTTAGGCAGCTCTAGCAGGTTTGACTCAGTGAGTAGAGCATCGACCTGTGAACCAAAGGGTCCCGGGTTTGATTCCTGTCAAGGTTGCAGGCTCCTCCCTGGCCTGGGCCCTGGTCAGAGCAAGAAGCAACCAATTGATGTGTTTCTCTCACATCGATGTTTCTGTCTTCCCCTCTCTCTTCCATTCTCCCTAAAAATCAATGGAAAAATATCCTCAGATGAAGAGTAAATAAAACAAATCAAGAAACAAACAAAAATCTGAAAAAGTTTGCTTAGGCTATTCAGGGTTTTTTGAGGGTCCATATAAATTTTTGGAATATTTGTTCTAGATCTGTGAGATATGCCATCAGTATTTTAATAAGAATTGTTTTGAACCTGCAGATTGCTTTGGGGAATATGGACAACTTAATGATGATATTTTTTCCTATCTGCAAATATGGTATATGCTTCCACTTATTTGTGTTTTTTTCAATTTTTTTCTTCGATATCTTAGAATTTTCTAAGTACAGGTCTTTAACATCCTTGGTTAAATTTATTCCTAGTTACCTTATTTTTTTGTTGTTGCAATAGTAAATGGGATTTTCTTTCTTTTTTATTTATTGATTTAAGAGAGAGAGAGGAAGGAGAAAGAAACAGAAACATCTATTTGTTGTTCCACTTACTTATGTATTCATTGGTTAATTCTTACATGTACCCTGACCAGGGATTGAACCTGCAACCTGGCCTCTCAGGACAATGCTTTAACCAACTAAGCCACCTGACCAGGTGTGGTATAGTTGATTTCTTAATTTCTCTTTCTGGTAGTTCATTATTGGCATATAAAAATGCCAACAATTTCTGAACTTAAATTTTGTATCCTGCTACTTTGCCAAATTCATTTATTGGAACGATTAATTTTTTTATGGAGTCTTTGGGATTTTCTACATATAATGTCACCTATGACTAATGACAATTTTACTTCCTCCTTTCCATTTTGGATGCCTTTTATTTCTTCTTTTTGTCTGATTGCTGTGGCTAGGACTTCCAGTACTATCCTATATATTAAAGATGTAATATATAAACGGTTCTTACACCGTGAAGCGAAACGACTGACCGCGTAACAACCGGATCACGGATCAGCAGGAGGGTGGGGCAGCAAGCTAGCAGGGTAGGGGGTGGGGGGAGGGCGCTACAAGAGGGCAGGGCAGCAGGCGGAGAGCTACTAGAGGCTGTCAGCAAGCTACTGGCACAGGGATTTGTGCTCAGGGCTACTCGTGTTGAATAAGAGTGGTGAAAGTGGACATCTCTTGTTCCTCCTCTTTAGGGAAATGCTTTTAGTTTTTGCCCATTGAGGATTATGTTGGCTATATGCTTGTCATTAATGACCTTTATTATGTTGAGCTATGATCCCTCTATTCCAACTTTGCTGAGAGGTTTGGGATTTTTTTTTTTCATAAATGTGTGTTGGATTTTATCAAATGCTTTCTCTGCATCTATTAATATGATCATGCAATTTTTATCCTTCATTTTGTTTATATCATGTATCACATTTATGAAACAACATTGCATGCCCAGAATAAGTCCCACTTGATCATGGTGTATGATCTTTTTAATGTATTCCTGGATCCAATTTGCTAATATTTTGCTGAGGATTTTAGCATCTATGTTCATCAGATATATTGGCTTATAATTTTCTTTCTTTGTAGTATCTTTGTCTGGTTTTGGAATTAGGATAATGCTGGCCTTATAAAATGACCTTGGAAGTCTTATTTTCTCTTGAATTTTTTGGAATAATTTGAGGTGTTAGTTCTTCTTTTAATGTTTGGCAGAATTGTTCTGTGAAACCTTTCAATCCAGGACTTTTGTTTGCTGTGAGTTTTTTTATTTTATTTTATTGATTTCAGAGAGGAAGGGAGAGGGAGAGAGAGACAGAAATATCAATGAGGAGAGAGAATCATTGGTTGGCCGCTTCCTGCATGTCCCCCACTGGGGATAGAGCCCATAAGCCAGGCATGTGCCCCTGCCCTGAATTGAACCCAGGACCTTTCAGTCCACTCTATCCACTGAGCAAAACTGGCTAGGGCTGCTGCAAGTTTTGTTATTACTGCTTCAATTTCATTAGTTGGCATTGGTACATTTAGATTTTCTGATTCTTTCTCATTTAGACTTGGAAGTTTGTATGTTTTTAGCAATTTATCCATTTCACCCAGGTTGTCCAATTTGTTGGCATATAGTTGTTCATAGTAGTTTCTTACAATCCTTTTTTGTTTGTTTTTGTTTGTTTGTTTTTGTGATGGCAGTTGTTACTTCTCTTTCATTTCTGATTTTGTTTCTTTGGGTTTTCTCTCCTTTTCTTGATGAGTGAGTCTGGTTAAAGGTTTGTCACACTTGTTTATCTTTAATTAAAAAAAAGCCTTTGCTTTCATTGATCTTTGTTGTTGTTGTTGTGTGTGTGTGTGTGTGTGTGTGTGTGTGTGTGTTTTAGTCTCTATGTCACTTATTTCTGCTCTAATTTTTATTTTTTCATTCTTTCTATTTATTTTGGGTTTTATTTGTTATTCTTTTTCTAATACTTTTAAGTGTATGGTTAGATTGTTTATTTGAGATTTTACTTACTTCTTGAGATAGGCCTGTAATGCTATAAACTTCCCTCACAGTGCTTCCACTGTGTCCTATAGATTTTGGGTTCTTGTGTGTTCATTTTCATTTATCTCCAGGTAATTTTGAATTTCTTCCTTGATCTTATTCATTGTTTAATAACATGTTATTTACCCTCTATATGTTTGAGTGGTTTTCAGATTTTTAATTACAATTGATTTCTAGTTTCATACTATAGTAGTCAGAGAAGATGCTTGATATGATTTTAATCTTCTTGAATTTATTAAGACTTATTTTGTCTTAAGATGTAGTCTATTTTTGAGAATTTTCCGTGTGCACTTGAGAAGAATGTATATTTTGCTGCTTTGGGATGAAATGTTCTATAAATATCAATTAAATCCATCTGATTCAGTGTGACATTTGAGATTGCTATTGCCTCATTGATTTTTTTTCTGGAAGAACTATCCATGTTAATGGGCTGTTAAAATCTCTGCTATGACCATATTGCTGTTGATCTCTTCTTTAATGTCCACCAAGATTTTCTTTATATATTTAGGTGCTCCTATATTGGATGCATGTACATGTATGTTTATAAGGGTTATATTATCTTGTTAGATAGATCCCCTTAGTATTATTGTAGTGAACGTCTTTGTCTCTTTTATGGCCTTATTTTGTAGTCCATTTTGTCCCATATAAGTATTGCTACCATATATATTTTTTGTTGTTTCCATTTACCTGACATACTTTTTTTCTACTGCTTCACTTTCAGTCTGTGTGTATCTATTTTCCTGAGGTGGGTCTCTGGTAGACACCATATATATGGTTCATCTTTTCTTATCTATTTAACTACCCTACGTATTTTGATTGGAGCATTTAATCTCTTTACATTTAAGGTTGTTATCGATAGCTAAATATTTGTCATCATTTTATTCTTTATACCTATGTTCCTCTCTATATATTTATTTTTCTTTCTTCTTCTTAAAGGAGATCCTTTAACATTTCTTGCAGTACTGGTTTGGTGGTAATAAACTCCTTTAATTTTTTTTATATTTTATTTTTGCCTGAGAGACTGTTTATTTCACCTTTAATTTTAAATGATAGCCTTGCTGGATAGAGTAGTCTTGGTTGTAGATCCTGGCTTTCCATCACTTTGAATATTTCATGTAAATCTCTTCTGGCCTAAAGTGTTCCTGTTTATAAATCAGCTGACATCATTATGGAAGCTCCCTTGTAAATAGCTAACTGTCCCTCTTGCTGCTTTTTAAGATACTCTTTTTGTCTTTAACCTTTTTCATATTAATTAGGATATGCCTTGTTGTGGGCCTCTTTTGGTTCATCTTGATAGGGAGTCTCTGTGCTTCCTGAACTTGTGTGACTTTTTCCTTTATCAGGTTAGGGAAATTTTCAGTCACTATTTCTTCAAACAGGTTCTCTGTCCCTTGCTCACTCTCTTTTCCTTCTGGTACCCCTATTATGTGGATATTGTTACGCTTGATATTGTCCCAGAAGTCCCTTAAACCCTCTTCATTTTTTAAATTCTCTTTTCTTTTGGATGTTCTGCTTGGGTGCTTACTGCTATCTTGTCCTCTAATTCACTGATTGAATCCTTGGCTCCAGCCATTTTTCCCAGTGTATTCTTCATTTCAGATATTATATTATTCATTTCTGACTGGCTCTTTTTTTGTTATTTTCATGTACTTTTTAATGGTTATTATCTCTTTGTTTAAATTCTCACTGAGATCATCCATTATTCCCCAAGGTCCTTGGGCATCCTTATAACCATTGATTTAAACTATGTATCTGATATCTTGGTTGCTTCCATTTTATTTAATTCTTTTCTCTGGAGATTTCTCTTGCTTTTTCATTTGGGGCATATTTGTCTCCCCATTTTGTCTCTGCATACTAGGTAGATCTACTATGATTCCCAAACTTGTTATGATGGCTTTATGATGTGGGTGTCTTCTGGCTCAGTAGCACAATCTTCCAGATCACTTGAGCTCAGTGTACCAGGAATGTTTCTTGTGGGTTTGTTGTTGTAGTTGAATCTTGAATGCTGTTTTCGCTTTTGCGGGTGGGATTAACTCTTGAGGCCAGCTGACTATAAGAATAAACCATGATCTCTATGCATGAGTTGCTGTGCAGGGTCTGTCCTTCAAGGTAGAGTTGTTATTAGCCTGCCAGAATCTCCCTCTGCATATGCTACTTGTGTGGCTAGTTGGGTGTGGTCTGAAGACCACCACTGGATGTGTTGGTGCTGGGTCCACTTGGTCAGGGTTCAGGTATAAGTTAATATCAGACATTGTGTGTAACTTGCTTTGGACTACCTAACTAGAGCTACCACACTACAGTCAGTCCTCGGGTTACATCAGACTTGACATACATCATTTTGTGGTTACGTTGCCATCTCCCATTTCTTTATTTAAAAAAAAAAGTTTCATCATTTGTACATATGTGCTTTATGTTTTTTATTATTTATTTACCACAAGTAAAGGTCAGGAATTGTTATCTTTCTTTTAAAATTTTTTTTTTACTGTTTTACTTCATTACTGCTGTGTATGTGCTCCATGTGAGTGACGTAGGTGCTTATGTAGGTGGGTTCTGACTTATGGTGAAAATCACGTTACATCATACCATAGGAATGGATCTCCGACATAACCCCAGGACCTACTGTATAAACAAGCCTGAGGGGGACCAATCTGTGTACAAGCTAAGAGATGGAGGAAGATCTATAAAAGGTTCAAGGCTTCCTGAGGTCTGCCTCCACCTGTAAGTGACTCTGCCTTTCCCTGAGGTTGTCTGGTCTTCCTCCAGAGCCTTCTAAAGAAAGACTATAGAGTGAGCTGCAACCACAGACTGGTCACAACCCACAGGCCCTTCCATAGATCATGTGTTTTATATGGTGGGGTGACTAGGGTCAGGAGGATCGAGCTAATGAGTTTCCCTACTTGGGGTCCACATGGCCAAGCACTCAATGAGGGGAAAGTAGCCCAGAGTCATACCACTCAATCTTCCAGAGTCTCAAAATCTTGCTCCCCCAGGAGGAGTGTGCTGCTGGTGTAGGTCAAGGACAGTAAACTCAGCAGGGCAGAATCACTGGAGCTCACAAGGACAGATCAAGATTCTCATTGGGCATGGTTCTAGCCAAGTCTACAGGAGGGGACCAAGCACTTTGTTTGGTCCCAGATTATAGTGCTCAAGGGAGACACTCCAAATGTCCCAGCTCCAAGCAGCACTCCCTTCCCCCTGAGGAGTTGAGCTCAGCAGGGAGGTGCCACCAGGACATAGGAGGACAGTTCCAGTCTCCTGTTGGGTATGGTGCCAGCAAGCCTATAGGAGCAGGGCAGGCACTCCAAATGTCCCAGCTCCAAGCAGCACTCCCTTCCCCCTGAGGAGTTGAGCTCAGCAGGGACATAGGAGGGCAGTTCCAGTCTCCTGTTGGGTATGGTGCCAGCAAGCCTATAGGAGCAGGGCAGGCCTTTTTTCCCTTCCTGACCAAACTTCTCTGAGGGAGATATGTATCAAAGGTCCCAGCTCTGAGAAGCTCTTAGATTTCCATACAGGATGGGGCCTTCCAGCTGCCAGAAGGCAAGTCAAATGAGTCTACCACTGGGAGAACAGCACAGACTGAGCTCACCGGGGAGCTAGCAGTGGCCCCCATAATGTAGGACAAAAGCCTTTCCTGAGACATGCTCCAAAAGTCCCAGCTCTGAGAGACACTCTGATCCCTCTGTGGGACTGAACTCAGCAGGGGAGGGCCACAGGGAGTGGAAAGGCAGGCCAAGTTATTTAACCAGTTGGGGTGGGGGCACGATGGCTGTGCACTCAAGGTGAGGAAGAATGATTCCCTTTCCAAAGCTACACAGTTCAATCACTATCTGAGTCCCTGCCAAGAGGTTCTACAGTAAAAGAGGACCACCAAAACCCCTGCTGGGTGCAGCAAGCAGACTCCTCTGCAGGAACCAAGCACAGCAGAATGGTGTCATCAATAGTTGGAGGACGGAGCAGTGCCCTCTCCAGGCTGGTGCTATATCAATAAGAGTGCTTGACTCTGGAAAGGTAGCATCTGGGTCTCTAGCAGAATCCCTTCTCTCCTAGGAAGACTGAATCCCCACTAATTTTCAACACCAGGTACTATTTGGGCTCCTCTCTGTTGCTCTGGATTGTGGATCCCTGTATGGGATTGAGACCACACATTCCTGGGGGGAGGGAGTTTTACATCCTCCCATTTCTCAGCCAACACATATGGGTGTGGGGGCCAGCCCTTTCCCCATATCCAACCTTCTTATCAGTTTCTATATGGCTTCTTCTGTAAATCCTCGGTTATATTTCAGTTCAGCTAGACTTCAGTTGGTAATTCAATTTGGTTGCTCTCTAATTTAGCTGTAAATCTGGTTTGGCACCAGGAGCAATGAGTGTAGCTTTAACCTACTCTGCATCCATCTTGAAATCTCCCTTCTCTTTTCTTTATAAAACCTAGGAAATCAAGAATTTCTCTTAGCTTATTAAGCGGAGTACCCTCAGACTTTCCTGTGTTATGTGTGAGTATATTTTTCTTTGCCAGTCCACCTAAATTTGAACATAGACATGGTGTGCCTGGTGTGCCTGGAGGAAAAACATATTAGTTTAAGGAATCATTTTAATGCCAGATTCCATGTGAATTTGCTCTTTTCCTTATTTAGAATTAACATCTGGAGTGGTTAGGCTTCCAAAAACCATGCCAACTGTACTAATGATTCAGGTAAAGAGAGATCCCATGTAACTCAGGCACTAGTCCTGACAACCATCAACAACAGTTTCATGGAGTGCTGTTGGGGGAGGGTATTGGTATTTATCTTTCATCATTTGATCCCTTTATGTATAGTGGAACCTTGGTTCTTGAGCTTAATTTGTTCCAGAAGGCTGTTCAAGAAGCAATTTGTTCTAAAACCGAATCATTTTTTCCCATTATAAATAATGTAAATTGAATTAATCCATTCCAGACCCCAAATGCTTCCCTGTTTAACTTTTCTTATATACAGTGCATGCCTAATGTACTGTTTAATTAATAAATAAACACTTCTTTTCTTAAATTTATCTAGTCACCCTCAACTAGTCTTAGAACACTCCAGGTCAGCAGTCAGCATCTTTGCTTGTTTACATATCACTGTCTCTGCCTCTGAAATACTGTCATTGGCTAACTGCTTTTCCTTTATCCAAATCAACAACAGTTTTCCTACCTTTTCAATTTCTTTTTTCACACCCTTAGCAACATTAGCACTCTTAATGGCTTCTTTATGTTTTAAAATTGTGCTAATCCATTGATTTTTCCAGTGACAAAAGCATTCTCTCTTTTGTTTGATGCCTTTTTTTTGTCATGCTAAGGGTTGTCAGTTGAAAACCAAAGTTTGGTTTAACAATTGAGACATTTTTTTTCTGTGAACAACTTGGTGGAGAACCGAATTGTTTGAAATGGGAAACTCTCAAAATATGAGGTTTGAGTGTATAAGAAACATAGGCCATCATGGCTTGTCCAGACTACTCTCCCTCCACCATTACAAAGTTGCCTTTTCGTTCCTTCCCTTCTGGGTAGTACAGTTCCTAAAGGCAGATGTGCTCTCACTTTTGTTAGAAGAGAATGCTGTTCAAAGAGGTAAAAACAGAGTCCAGTGGAGACAACTTTTTACATCTTTACATCTTATAGATACTTTCAGAGCAAGCAGAAAAAGGGTAAATGTATCAAAAGAAAAGGAAAAAATGTGACTGTACTAATCAATGCTGTTTATGGATGCCCACTATGTTTCCTACACAGTGCACACAGGAATATACACATTACTAGAGGCTCAGTGCATGGATTCATGCACCAGTAGGATCCCTTGGCTTGACCTGTGGGGATCAGGCTGAAACTATCTCTGACATCCCCTGAGGGGTCTCAGTTTGCAAGAGTGTGCAGGCCAGGCTGAGGGACCCCACTGGTGCACAAATCCATGCACTGGGCCTCTAGTATGCATATAAGATCTCTGGTTAATCTCTGCACACCCTACCCCCTCCTCCCTTCCCTCTGAGATTCAGCAGTCTGTTCCATGCTTCCATGCCTGTGCATTGAGTGTCTGCCCCCTGGTAGTCATTGAATGTCATAGTTATTGGCCGGTCACTTAGGCTTTAATATATATAGATATGTAATAAAAGTTTAAAACATAGTCATTCTTCTCCACCTGCTTGTAATCCAGTGGAGAAGCAAAATTTACCCACTTGAAATAGCGAAAGTGTAATTAACTCCTTTACTGATACTAAGTGTAACTGATACTTAAAAAAGAGGAACAGATTGTATTATATTGTTATATAAAGTAACCTTTGATTTTCCTATCAATGATATTGAAAAGCCATCTTTGTGGGAAACTTAAGCAATTACTAAGAAATCACCTTATTTATTCAAACTGCCAGGTGGAATTCTCAGTAAAGCTAAAACTGAAGCTATCGCCTAACTCTGGAGCTGGGCCATAGGTGCTCATGTTTGACTCTTTTAAATATGTGACCTTGGACAAGTTACTTGACCTCTCTAGACCTCCCCCCGGTTTCTATATTTATGAAGTTAGGTATTTCTATAATGTTTCTTATAGGATTAAAGTGAGGATTAAATGAATTCATATTATTTCTAACACAGTGCCTGGTGGTAAGCACAATGTAAGTATGTGCTATTTCTGGTTTCTACCACCAGCACAGCTAACCTTCCCCAAGACATCAATATAATTTGGGAATGACAGACCAGCACAGCACCTTGCAATTAGAAATCCATGAATACAGAGTACAGAGACTTTGAGTAGGCCCAGAAGGTAGAAATGTGAAAATATTGGCTGGTCCAATCCTGCCTCACTCAAAGAAATGGTTATCTTAGAGAGTTAAGAAGACTTCACATCTGCAGCTGACAACTTAGGTCCAAATATTGTAACTATGTATGTGTGGGCTGTTTTTACTAGTATGGTCAGCTACTTTTCTATCTGAAGTCTACACCATCCAGGGGAGGCCCTGAAGGTGTCAAGAGGATCAATTTGCTCAATGTCATGAGATTTCCTGAGATAAACATCAGTGCAGCCCTGCAGGAAAGCAGTAGGAAATTAGACATGATTAACATGTTTCCTTAAATCACTCAGCTTTTAGTTTTGCTTTTCTTCACGGGAAATCTTGTGTTCCCTTTCTTCCTGATGAAAAGTCAGAAAGTTCATACCTACATCTGCAGCTGAAAGAACAGTGCCATGTTAGACTTGGAATAAGAGATAACAGTCCCCTACCATACCATATTTTACTTTTCTGTATTGAGTTTTTTAAATTAAATTTATTGGGGTGACATTGTTCAACATGAACATATAGGTTTCAGGTGTTGTTTTTATGTTACAAAATCTGTATATTGTACCATGTGCTCACTACCCAAAGTCAAATCATCTCCTCTCACCACCATATATTAGGACCCACCTTCTCCCCTCATCCCCTTCTGTAATATTTTGTAAATTTTTTAGAAGTTATTTTTATATATATTGTTTTCATGTATCTTTGCAATCCTATCTAATAAAGAGGGAATATGCTAATTGACTGTTACACCATCACAAAGATGTTGGTGCCCACAGCCAATCAGGCAGGAATATGCTAATTGATTGCTATGCCCTCAAAGATGGCAGCACCCACAGTCACAAGATGGCAGTGCCCAGTCCCCTCAGCCCTGCCGGGGTGGCATGTGCATGGCATGACTGGGCCTGCCCCCAGGCAGGTCCAGCCACTCCACGTGCCTGCCTCCAGAGTCCCCCAGTACCCTCGGCCCCCCAGCTGCCTAGGGCCAACCCAAGGTGCAGGCAAGCCTTGTATGGCAGCTGTCCAGCCAATGCCCTAGGCACAGGCAAGCCTTAGATGGTGGCTGCCCAGCCACCCAGGACTGGTCCGAGGTGCTGGCAAGAGACGCAGGCAAGCCTAGGATGGCAGCTGCCCAGCCGATTCCCAAGGCACAGGCAAGCCTCGGATGGTGGCTGCCCAGCTGCCAAGGGCCGGCCCGAGGCACAGGTAACCAGGACCAGCTGAGGCTTGGGTGGCTGGCAGTGGCAGCAGCAGAGGTGTGATGAGGGTATCACCTTCCCCTGATCACCGGGTCACCTCCCACCTCTGAGGGTTCCTGGACTATGAAAAGGGGCAGGCCAGGCTGAGGGACCCCCCCACCCTTCAGTGCATGAATTTTCATGCACCAGGCTTCTAGTATCTTTATATGGTGGAAAAAGAAGTTGTCTTTAGCCTCAGTTTTGTTGAGGAAACTGTGGCTTAGAGACATACAATGTTTTTATCCAATCACCTTTTCACACCAAAAATGATATTCATTCCAGTTGAGTTGATGCTCAATCCCATTCTCTTTCTAAATTTTGTGACTAAAAACTTGAATTTCCACAATTGCTGATAAAACTGCAAAGAAAGAGGAGTTTAAATTGTTTAGAGAAGAGATCTTAACCTGACTCTCATTGATATATATATATATGTTTTTAAAAATATATTTTTATTGATTTCAGAGAGGAAGGGACAGGGAGAGAGAGAGAAACATCAATGATGAGAGGAAATCATTGATTGGCTGACTCTTGCACACCCACTACTGGGAACTGAGCCCTCAACCTGGGCATATATCCTTGATCGGAATCGAACCTGGAACTCTTCAGTCCTCAGGAAAACGCTCTATCCACTGAGCCAAACCAAGTAGGGATCATTGATTTATATTTTACCCAGTTATATTTGGTTCCAAATGGAATGAAAAATAATTATTTATTCTGTGTTTCTCCCAAGTCTTTGTCTCACAAGAGGGAGTCCCAAAGATCGATCAATGAACACACAACATAAAATTATATTGTCTGTCTGTTCTTTATCATTACTTCTTGAATCCTAGTTAGTCCTGCATAGCTGATAGACAACTGCTGTCTAGTCCTTCTTCCCTACCCCCTATTCCAGATAAGTGGGGAAAAATCCCCATAATCAAGATACAAAGAAGTGAAAATGTCAAAGTTTTTCTAAACTGGTAGAAAATGCATATACTCCATTTTCTTATTGAGTAACAAATTCATTAATACAGTCAACAAAATATTTACTAGGAATTTCTGATGGCCTAACCTCTGGAATAGGTGCTGGGAAACCAGATTTAAAATAAAATAAAATAGACCTGATTTCAAAGAGCTTATGTCCTGTGGTTGAATATAAATTCTCTGAGATAGCTAAGGAAGGCTTCCTGGGGAGTAACATAACATACAAAAGACCCAGCTCTTGTAGCAACACTAAACATTTGAGAAAAGGAAACATCTGTTTCCATTGAAATGCCACCAGCATCATTGCAAGTTATCCAAGGACAAGTTGGAGAATGGAGATTGGAAAGAATTGGTGTTTCTCTTCCCCCATCCAAAGGTATTTTCATATCAATGAAATCAGCATTGAGACACCTTTGAAGGCAAAGAAGTGTACAACAGGCAACCTGGAGGTGAACGGATGGGGCGGGAGGAGGTTCCCTCTTTCTATCTTGGTGGTCTGGGCAGGAGCAACTGAGGGGAGTCTTTATATCCTTCTCACTATTTTCTTCAGCCCCACAAATGTGTTCTGATCCGCTGAAGAGGTGAGACAGAAATTAGTAGCTCTGGATGATAAGAAAAAGTAAACAAAACATAAAAGAGATGAGGCCCTAGTCAAGGGCCGCAGAGAGGAAAATAGATACAAACAGAAAGGAAGAGGTGCAATGTTATTTTTCCCTGAGCAGAGATTTTTCACCCATTTAAAAAGTAAGAAACAATTTTAGAAGCGGTGCAGATAAATGAGATTCATTGATCTTACTGTTGATAGGATTCTGACTTTCTTTTGTTCTTTCATATGTTTTTATGTTTATTTTTTTTTTGAGGAATTCTGACATTCTTCTAGAATAAGACTTTTAACAGAGATACACAAAACAAACAAATAAACAAATCCCATTAAATAAATGTCTCTTAGTTTAATAGTCTAATTCAGCTCTGATATATCCAATTATAATAAATAACAATAAATAAGTGAGTAAATAAATAAATGGCTTCATAGTTTTAAAACTATAATTATAAACAGGACACTGTGCTAAGACTAGTCTGGAATAGCCAGTTGACAGGACTGAAGAGTAGAGGAATAATGAATAATGATAAAGGAATGAGTCTGTTAGTGCTAAATTGCATGTAAAAGGGAAATTCCAAGTATGTCTCAGTCTCAGAGCAGGAGGTGGGGCCTGTTCAGAAGCCCAAAGAGCAGCCAACTGAGGTCATGTCTAGGCTGAGGCCATACTTACATACTGATCAACGGAAGTTAGTATAAGTATGCCCAAGTGGTACGTCTTCCCAAGAAACCATTAATCTTTAATTAGAATAACTAGGGAATAAGGTGAAAATTGAGGATGATGTGCTCAGTTACCTCTATTAATTGAATTGTTAAGTTTGAATAATTTTAAGGATAAAGACAATCAAATATTTTTTTTTAACATGACCATGCCTGCAGTTACTTAGATCACAAGCCTCTTGTTATGTTAAGATGGGGTTTTGAAGCTTAGACAAGCTTAGTTGCTGGTGGGTAATAAACATGTCTATGTTCCCAACTTAGTATGACCCACTGGGTTTTTCTTAGGGCCAAAGGGCTGCCCACTCTGATAGGTCAGACCTTCGTTTTGATTCATGTGCCTCTGCCATTCTGATTGTTAAATATTTTGACTATTGTGAAGAGCAACCTTGCTGTTGCATTGTTGTATTTCTAAAGAGTGGGGCCAATCAGCAAGTTGGAACTGCTGTGAAACTGTCTATATTAAAATGAAAAACTATATGAAGCCAATATATTATCCTGTAACTGTTAAAGAGGCTGGCTCAAGGAAACTACGACTATCTATTGGCAAGGTAAGAATCCCTTGGGAAACCTAACCTTCCTGACTTACATGAAGCTTCCGGTCCTACACCTGGGGAGAAGGTTTGGGGAAGCTCTGGTCTCCTGGGATATTTCTAAGTTCAATAATGCCAAAGAGATCTGTAATCTAGCAACAACAATATAGCTCCATGTGCTTTTGTACTCTTTCCAGCCTCTTCTGTGCTCCCCAGTACTCCCGTAACAGTGCAGTCAGTTTCACACCCGGCCACTGCAGTGCACAGACCCTTTGCCTCATCACTGCAAACTCTGGAGCTCTCTAATGTTCATAAACTATTGTGAAATGCGTAAGGAAGGGCAGCCAGATAGATCACTAAGTGTGGCATGAAACATGCAAGATGACAGTCACTCCGCTTGGGAGCTGAGCAGCAGGCACTAGCTCAAAACAGAAGTATTGTTCTGGGGCAAGTTCTCCATCCAGAGCAGACTGATGGCTCCATGCAGCTGCTTGCTGAAATCTATATGACTTTCAGGAATCCAGCTTTCACAAGGCAGAGAAAATGAAACTGTGGAAGGAAGTTGAGGACAGGGCCATAGAAAGGCCTACTGTTTGTATTCCATGAAGGTTTCTTTTTTAAACAAGAAAACAACTTTCTTATTTTTGGGGGGGGGGGCATGTTTTAGTTTTCCTCTCTATTGAGACATGTCAAAGAACCTCATGGAGAATGATAGGCATCTATTTTTATCTAGAAAGAAAAACTATCATGGATAAATAAGTCTGACATACAGGTGTTCCTTGGACACATTTCACCTCACAGAGTTCTGATTTTTCTGTTCCTTAATTATTTAGGAATAATTTTCATAGTATCAAGCTCCTAGACACCTGGTCCCAAATGGCAAAAACACAAGCTCAGACAGTAGCAAGTTCTCAAGACAGGTCAGGTATTTGTTTTGCTTCACTTCTAAAGCAGCCTGCATGTGACAACATGGCTTTGCTTTTCCTTCACATTCTTCTGTCTACATATGCCTGTCAGAAACTTGAATAAAAAATACCCAGACCCTAACCATTTCCCCTCTAGACTTTTGCTTTGGTGGAAAGCAAAATCATATCACACATTGCATGTGTAGGGCATGGATTCTGATTACTTGGCAGCAGATCATGGCACTTATATACTCACATGAAGAGTGAATAGTAGCTATATACTTTGCAGGTTGAGATAAACTGGTGAAATTTTACCATGGATGGGATTTGATCCTGATAGTAAAACTTGGAGCCATAGGGTCAATTTCTCAAAATCTAAGCAAAATTTTAAATGAAATTCTACCTTCACAGAGATCTGGTTTCTTTCTTCCCCCTTCAAATATTTAGATTATAAAATGATTTCTTGCTTTAGTCCATCTTATATTTCTAGAAAAATGTCCTATTTGAGCCCACGAATAGAACCATAATAGGGAGAGAGGTTATAATTTAATTATTTATTGGATATCCATTCATTCATCCCATAAATATTTATTGAGCATCTGTTATATGCCAGAGAAAGTACTATGCATTGAGGATACAAAAATGAAGAGTGCAGCTAAAACCCCTACCCTCAGAGGGTTTAAATTCTGAAAATAGAAGTAGAAAGTAAAACACTAAACACATAAATATCCATATATATAAAAGGCTAAGTGACCATCAACTGGCCGGTACATATGATGTGCACTGACCACCAGGGGGCAGATGCTCAACGCAGGAGCTGCCGAGCTGTGGTGACTTGGCAAGCGGTGGTTCTTGGGTGATGCACCCTGGAACCAGAGAAGAGGGAACCTGATTCCTCTTCGGGCCTCACTATTCCACCTTCAGCCATAGGTGCACGAATCAGTGCACTGGGCTACTAGTATGAAATAATGGAATGCAGTACAAGCACAAAAAGAATAATAAAGCAAAGGAAGAAGCTACAACATAAGTACTATTTTATGTGCCTTCTTGGTCTGGATGTTTGTGAGAAGTAATTTGAACAATCAAATAAGGGTTAAGGACACAGAAAACAACTTTATTTTGTTATAGAAGATAGCAGACATTTTAAAACAAACATTTTAAAAATATAAATGGGTAAAGGTGTTCAAAAGGTATGAACTTCTGGTTACAAACTTAATAAGTTCTGGGGCTATAAGGTACAGCATGGTGACTATAGTTAACAATACTGTGTTGAATATTTAAAGGTTGCTAAGAGAGTAGATCTTAAAAGTTATCACAAGAAAAAAATGTAACTATGTGAAGTGATAAATGTCAACAAAATGTATTGTGGTGATCATTTTTCAGTGTATACATATGTCAAATCATTATGTTGTACCTAAACTAATATGGTGTTACATGCCAATTATAACTCAATAAAACAAGGAAATATATACATATATATCCTATACAATAATAAAGAGTTAATATGCAAATTGACCCTCATGCCCTTGCACAAAATAGCTTCCCCCATGTGGTCAAAGATGGCTGCCACAAGATGGCTGGCAGGGGAGGGCAGTTGGGGGTTACCAGGCCAGCAGGGGAAGGCAGTTGGGGGCAATCAGGTTGGCAGAAGAACAGTTAGACATCAATCAGGCCGGCAGGGGAGTGTTTAGGGGGTGATCAGGCTGGCAGGCAGGTAAGCAGTTGGGAGCCAGCAGTCCCGAATTGTGAGGGGGATGTCCGACTGCCGGTTTAGACCCACAGGGATCAGGCCTAAACTGGCAGTCGGACATCCCCTGGGGGGTCCCGGATTGGAGAGGGTGCAGGCTGGACTGAGGGACACCGTTCCAGTGCACAAATTTCACGCACTGGGCCTCAAAATTCGTAAACTTGGGGTAGGGGATTCCCTCAGCCCAGCCTGCACACTCTCCAATCTGGGATCCCCTGGGGGGTGTCTGACTGCTGGTTTAGGCCCAAACCCTGCAGGCCTAAACCAGCAGTCGGACATCCCTCTCACAATCTGGGACTGCTGGCTCCTAACCTCTCGCCTGCCTGCCTGCCTGATTGCCCCTAACCGCTTCTGCCTGCCAGCCTAATCACCCCCTAACAGCTCCCCTGCTGATCTGATTGACGCCTAACTGCTCCCCTGCCAGCCTGATCGCCCCCAACTGCCCTTCCTTCCAGCCCGATTGACCTCAACTGCCCTCCTCTGCCAGCCCAATTGCCCTCACTCCACTCCCCCACTGGCCCAATCGCCCCCAACTGCCCTCCCCTGCCAGCCATCTTGTGACAACATGGGAGCAGCCATCTTGTGATGATGTGAGGGCACAAGGGTCAGCTAGGCTTTTATTAGTGTGTATATATATATGTATTATGCATATATACATATATATGTATGTATATATGCATAATATTGTTTAAATTCAAACACATAACTATTTTCTTCACAACAATTCTGTAAAATTGATAGAAGATATTAATTTTATCCTCACTCCTTTTACAGATGGCAAAACTATTAAATAACAAGAAATTTACAGAATTTGTAAGAGGTAAAGTCAGGATCCTGAGCAAAGACTTCTTGACTTCAAATACAATGTGTGTTCAAAGTAAAATGTTTATTATCTACGACCAAAGCTAGCTATTGAGCTTTTGGCAGAACTCTTTTATTATAGATTGCAAACCAAAGTACACCTGCACTATTTATGTCCTCAGAGTGGAAGTCTATGCTTGTGTCTTCTGTCCATGTCCTCTTCCTCCTACAGTGGATTCCAACCAGAATGGATTCATAACCAAGATGGAGAGGTATCTAAAGACTTGATTAAGCTATCTACATTTCATTCATTGAGAATTGAACTGAGAGGTCAATGATATATAGATTATGGATCTTATGGATGAGATCACCTTAAGTGGAAAGAGCTCTAATAAGCTATTTGCACAGGAGAGAGAGAAACAAAGAAAGTACAGTGGGAGAGAAGAAATAAAAGAAGAAGGGAAGAAAATAATGGAGTAAACTAAAACTGAGAAACAGAAACAACTGTATTTTTCCTGTAGAATATATGGAATTGTCCAAGATACTGTTTCATATCCTTGACCAAATCACACACCATTCATGGAAGCTATAGCATTGGTAAGTGGATTTAAAAAACAATGGCCCTGGATGGCTGGCCCAGTTGGTTGAAGCGTCCTCCCATATACCAAAAAGTTTGCAGGTTCGATTCCCAGTCAGGGCACATACCTAGGTTGCAGGTTCAATCTCCAGTCAGGGTGCATATGGGAGGCAACCGATCAATGTTTTTCTCCCACATCAATGTTTTTCTCCTTCTCTCTCGCTTCCTCTCCCTATAAAAATCAATAAAAACATCCTCAGGTAAGGATTAAAAAAACCACACTATCATTTTTATCCCAATCAATACCTGATAAAATTCTTACATTTGAATGAGTATTATGACAAGGATGACATAGGAGCTGAAGAATTAGCAGTAGACATTAAGACCATACTTAGACCATCTGTATATACTAGTATAAAACCCTAATATGAAAATAGACTGAATGACGGAACAACCGAACAACCAGACAACTGGTCGCTATGACATATGCTGACCACCAGGGGGCATGCGCAGAACATGGCGGGCATCAGCAGCAGGCAGCAGAGCACGGAATATGGCAGGCGTCGGCCGCGGCAAGATGGTGGAGTAGGTGAGTGGGGGCGCCAGACCAAGGTGGGGCACTTGTTGCTGTCATTGGGGTAAGCCTCTGGTGGTTACTGAAAATTCTGTGCTCCTGCACACCGCAGTCCCACCCAGTGCTTGCACCAGCTGCTGGCGCCCGGTGCCGGACCTGATAGCTCAGTCCCGTCAGTGGGTGCGAGTGGAGGCTGCCAGCCCTGATCACCCCTCAGGCCTTTTCCATCTCCCCCTGCTCCTGAGGGGTAATTGGGGCTGGCAGCCACCTCTCATACCTGGTGCCGGCGATGGCCCTGCTAGCACCCACAGCCAGCATCAGAGCCGCTGCTCGCACCTGCTGCTGGTTCCTGGCACCATTCCTAATTACTGGGTGCCATCAGTGGGTGCGAGCAGCAGCTGCTGGCCCCAATCACCTGTGAGGGCTTCTCCACCTCCCCCTGCTCCTGAGGGGTGATCAGAGCAGCAGCCGCTGCTTGCACTCCTGATAGCACCAGCTCCACTTATACCCACTGCTAGTCCTGGCCACAATAGGTCCGAGCTGTCAGTGGGTGCAAGCTGGGCTGGCAGAGTCAGCATGTGGGAGCAGCGGTGGTGGGAGCGGGGCTGCCTGCAGACAAGGGATCAGGGGCTGTGGTGGGAGGGGCCAAGCGGGGGTGCGGAGGATGGGCCAAGACCCACCTCTGTGTCCACTGCAACCTCGTGGCCCACAGTTCCTTTCAAGGCGCATGAATTCATGCACTGGGCCCCTAGTCTAAAATAATATTTTTAACTTTTTTTTCAACTGTGCCACCCACTGTAAGGAGCATTTCAGAACTGGAAGGGAGCTTAGAGCTCATCAAATCCAAGTAGGTCAATTATTTCATTTCATTTAGCTACATAACACTCCTAAGAGGAGGGAGAGGCAGAGAACATGGATGGAGAAGTGAAGGCAGCAAGAGGCTTCATTTGTCATGAAGCTTATGTATGGCAAAGAACTCCTGGCTTTGAGTCCTATGTCTCTTCTTCAGTGAGAGCTACATGACTGGATATATTTTATATACCCAGAGACACTTTGGTGAGCTATAAAAAACAAGGCTTACGACCTTCCTCTTCAGAATAACCACAGGCCAGTGGGACCACACAACAACAACAACAACAACAACAAACTTAAACAAACACAAATACAACAAAAGGTAGAGGGGGAGGAGGCTAGTGGATCCAGTAGCTTACACAACAGGATGTGTTCCAAAAACTTCTTAGCTTACTTTCTGGTCCAATACTGTTTATTGGGCTGAATTACCCAAGTCATGTAATTTCCCCACGCCCAACTTTTATTTTCCAGACAGAAATAACATTACTGATCTCAGGATACAATAAAGAATACAAATGAACAAAATAAAGGAGCAGAGAAGGTATGAAGAACTATAAAATTTATGGATTGAGAGAAAGGCCTTGGCAGGTAACCTAATTTTAAAATACAAAATTAGGTGAATTATACTCCTCTGCCCTGGCATCTAATAGAAATTTGCATACACATTTATTTATATCTCCAGAACACTTTATTATGCAGTTAGAAATAATACAGAATAGAGAGGATTTCTTGATTTGCTTCTACTCTTCTTCTGCACTGTGGGGCTCTTTGCTCAGTCCCAGATGATGGATCAATTAGGACAACAGAAGTCATTGTGAAATAGAGTGAAATTTATCTCTGGAAACTTTCCATCCATTCCCATTGTTTCCACAATCCTGACCCCACTGCCTAGCTGTCCTCCCCACTATTTTTTGCCATAAATACTTTTCCCACATATCTTTATGCTATCCATGATTATCCAAGGCTACACACCACTGACTTTAATGACAAGGATGTCCTCCACCAAGAAACAAATTCAATTTGCCTCTAGACCTATGAAAGTAATAGCTAACACATAAACTTCATATATTCCTCCACAAACACTTGGAGTCCAATTACTTATTAGGTGCTATTATTAGGTGCTAGCTTCAGCTTACAGCTAGTCTTCTCACACCACAAAAATTCTTAACCAGATGAAATACAGCTAGGTCCCAAAAGCTGACAGTGATAGAAATGTCAGGTATGCAGCAGGCCAATGTAGTCTGGTACACCCCCCAGAGATTGAGAGCCATAATCTATTTGGGACAAGGCTGGTGCTTAAGCAGCTGGACAGAAGCAGGATCCAACAGTGTCCTTGACCTTCTTGTTCTCTGGCCAGCTGCCAAGCCTACTCTTTCATCAATGAGCACAAGAGCATATGAGACACTCAAGTCTGGGCAGCCACATGAAGTCAGGGGATAAGAGTGGTCAGCATATATTGATCTGGCTCTGAAAGGGAAAGAATTCATGCAGGTAGAGGAAACCTTGTTCCCTCCATGCCCAAAAGACAAACAGTTCTTTTTACAAAAGTTAGAATAAAGTCTGATGTGCACATGTGATCTCAGATTGAAGAACAGCTAAGTATTTACAGATTTTGCCACTGATGTTCAGAAAGAGTCTCCATTCAGTTCAAGTGGCATGTCTTCAACTCTCACGGCACTTGCTATGAATAAACCAGACTGCCTTGTTACCAACTGAAATTCTATAACAAGTATTTTTCAGCTTTGGCCAGCATTCCAAGAACAGCAGAATTCTCACCAGTGCAAAGTCCAAGGAAATCAGAATATGAACCCACTATTGATATATTTTCTTTTGACATACACTATTTTACTGAAACTGCTGACTTGGAATATGAAGTGCAAAGATGCTTTATCTGAAAACTCTACAAGGAAGTATGGCATCAGGAAAGCCAATTCTAGCCATATTGCTATAATGCCATATTACCTACTGGTTCTGAATTCCCTATGTTCTTACATCTAGAAGCACTTTCAAAAGGTTCAAATTATACTCCCCAGTATAAACTCCCTTTCCCTTTATTACTTATTTTGTAATTGTGCACCAATGCTCACTATGCAAGATGCTTCATTTAGAACTGCAGTTAGCAGTATATCTATTCCAGGTCTCTGAAACATCTGCCAGGATCTATGTTTCAGTCCACGAGCAAAAATATCATGGACTGTTTGTAGACCTTTGTTTTCTAGGAAGATACGTGAGATGGAAATTGGCAAATTGCAATTGCACTTTAGAGTGTCTGATGAAATTATTTTGGATCCTTGATGTATGGGAAAGTGGTTTGGATGGCTGGCCAGACCAGACATTGTATATGATCATGCCAGAGGAGTCAAAGCAATATACTGACCTATTCCAAACCATTAGGGGGAAATCTGCTTAATTAGGGAAGTCTCTAGTTCTGAAAGCTGGGTGATTTAAATGCTCAGTGGGAAAGGTTATTGGTCAGTTGATAGGTCAACCATGGTCTGAAGACTTTTTCTCTTAACGTACCAATTTGTCTTCAGACTTTTTAAAACCTCCAGTAGACTCCATGCTAGCCAAATATTTAGTGGTTTTGTGAAGTTTTTGGTATTCATATCAACGGCAGTTCTTCAGAAACCCATTTAAAATGTTGTTTCTTTTCCATATGGCATTCTAAAGGGAACTGGGGATTACAAATTTAAGATTGTGACAAAAAATAATGCTCTTTGTAACTATTTCCATACTTTCTGAGCTTTTGAAATGAGTTTGTTTTATATTGTGCCAATACTGAATACCATGTTTATCATTAGCTTTGTGATTTAAAAAAATATTCCCTTGGCAACTGGAATAACTCTGTGTATGCTCTGTGGTAGGCTTTTGGTTTAAATCTTTTGCTATGTTTTGAAGTTTGATTGACTGATTCCATAAATGAATCTTGAAGAAGGCTAGATCATCCTATTTATATCTTAACACTTTCAAAACACATTTGGCACAATTCAAAATACAAGACCCAGAGCACTGTTTGCAAAGTTGTTCTTCCTTTACCTCACTGTCTTATCATGTATTCTGAGAACACCACTTTGTCAGACTTTCAATCTCTTGGGACTGTAACTTCACCTTTTTCATGAATGTGACTCTATGACAAGCCAAATAATGTACCCTCTGAGGACTCTTAGTGTCCCTGCCAAGCCTATGGCTCTCTTCAGGGTGGTTCTCCATCCATAGATTATTGCACTTTATATTCTGTGGTTCCCTCACCTACCTCCCAACACTGGCTGTAGCTTTCTAGCCAAAGAATATGTGCCCACCCCAAAAGCAGCCATCCATAGACTAGGCAAGGACCAAAAAGAGGTCTAACTAGAACTCTATTCAACAAAATGATGGAATAACTGATTCTATCTAATCTCTCACTTGGAATCTATATGGAAGAAGTGCAGAAAAGAATTTGGGAGGAAAAAAGAAAAGAAGGTAGAAGGCAGAACCAAGGGGTAGGAGCCCGAAGGCAGCAAGAAATAGAGAATAAGAGGGGAAACAGAGAATAAGAGTTGAAACTGAACCACAAACATGGCATACTATCACTGGGGTTGTCATGCATCATCAAAACTGCAGATAATGCTGCATTCTTACTGATTCCCTAGTTCTCCGTCAATTTGGCAACAGAATTGCTCAGACTATCTCCTGTCTTTCTTACAACACATCTTCATTACACCTGGATTGGAGAGTCAGACTTTCTAAATTCTGATAAATTATATGGGGACCTTCAGTAAATAATTCATTTACTATAAAATTAAACATGGATTTTGTAGATAGATGTTCTGACAGGTTTTATGATGGCTACAAAGATGCACATCTACAATTCCTGCTGTCAAGGGGCACATTGGTTTAAAGAAGTACGATCATACAGTGTTGATAGAGACGGTGGAGAGTTAAAAATGGGCATTCTGGACTGCCTGCTTTCAAATCTTACCCCAACATCACCAACTTTATGACCTTGGGCTAGCTACTTAACTTCTTTGTGCCTAGTTTTCCTCATCTATAAAATGGGGGCAGCACTATGAAACCTACCTTGTCAGGATTATATAAGGTTAGATCTATAAAGGGCTTAGAATAGAGTTCAGAATAACTGAGGTTGTCCACATCCTTCCCAGGTGTCTGAGATCAGTGTGGAAAAGAAAGGAATTGGGGGGATTAGCAGCAACTCTGTATAAACTCATGAAAAGGCAGTCTGTATGCCAAACCAGGCAGTGTAGTTCAGGTCTTATACCTAGATTCCAAGGCAACTATACATAGACCAGATACCTCTCAATGCCCTTGATCCTTGGCATAGAAGATCTCTCCTTTCATTCGTCATTCACATGCCAGAAAAGGAATTTGCCCTCACCTCGTGCCTGCTTTCCCACTCTCTCTTTGCTCTTCCCTTTGCCAGACATCTGTTACATATGCTGCGCTGGTGTCTGCTTCACCTTTCTCCGCATGATCTTGTTCTCCCCCTTCTTGTCCCTCCTCATACTTTCTTACAGGAAAGAACTAGGGGCAATTTTCTTTACAACATATGTAACCACACAAAACATACATTTCCCATTTGGCTCTGGTGTGTTCATGAGTCTATCAAGACCATCTGCACTTGCATATCCAATATCCTCCAGCCCACCTCACCCCCTAAATCTAATCCTTTCAGTGTAATTTAACAGGGTCTTTGTGCTATAAAGCCCTTAATAATTTTTAAACAAAATTGCCTTAATACACAGCAATTGCTAAATGCAATACGGAAATATTTACCTTTCTTGCCAGCTATAGATTCCTGAGTCTATAGCTGCCTTGCACAACTTGCAGAACTCTATGTGATGCAAACCATAAAAGACACATTTCTTAAAAGTTACTCCTTTGGGAAGTCTAGCAACACATCACATTCAATTCTATAAGAAATGAACATTGCAAATTACCAACAAGTTAATTGCTCAGGGCAAGAACCCAAGCCAGCCCTATAAAGTTTAATTTCCCTTTGACCCTCTATGGCTGACATCTGATAGGCAATATTGAGTCTTTCCTGTGGCACCTGATTTCCAATTGTTGACTTGTGCTTATCATCACTGTAAAACATTCAGACATAAGTTCTACTGACAGACAGGAATCCAGTTGGAAAGTAACACAATCAGAGCATTGTGGAATATGTAATATGGTCATATAACTGCAGTCATACATAAGCATCGAAGATAAAAAATAATGTCTGTAACCCTATACTTACAAAACTATTTAAGTGTTCATAAATTTTCCAGTGGATTTGGAAATATCTTAATAGTCATTCTTTTAGGAATTTTTAAAACCCCACATATTTGTTATTTTGTCCAATGAATCTTTGATATGTTTTGAATTCGGCCAGATCATTCAACAAATGCTGGTTGAACCCTTTGCTGTATTAGTACACTTGGATAAATTCTGTGGAGAATGCAACATCAGATCAGATACACAGTGGGGACCTCTATAACTTAAAATCTAGTAGAAGAAATAAAGATGCATATATGTGGTAGGCAGATTAATGATCACTCAAAGATGCCCACTCTTTAATCTCTGGCACCTCTGAATATGTTACCTTTTATAGCAAAAAGGACTTCACAGATAAAATTAAGGTCAAGGATCATGTGATGGGGGAGATCATCTTGGATCATTTACTAGTAGGTGGGTCCAACCTAATCACATGATTTCTTAAAACTGGAGAAACTAACCCATCTATAGTCAAAGGAGATGTAAATAATTAAAGAGATACAATGTTGATGGCTTTGAAGCTGGAAGGGGCCCTGAACCAAGGAATATGGGTGGCCTCTAGAATCTGGAAGAGGCAAGAAAATGAATTCTCCATTAAAGCCTCCAGAAAGGAATATAGCCCTTACCACATCTTGATCTTAGCCAAATGAGAGCCATGTCAGATTTCTGACTTCCAGAACTGTGTGCTAGCAAATTTGTGTTGTATTAAGTCACTAAATTTGTGGTAATTTGTTATAGTATCAATAGAAAATTAATAATCACATAATTTTAATATAAGTTAGAATGTGTCCGTTCCTATAGAAGAGATATACTGTAAAGTGAGTGGGATCTTAGATGAAGGTTAGCATGAGAAAATTGACTATCTTTATCTTCTCTTTTAGTTTTGTCACTACTGACTCCAGATTTATATCTCTTTAGGATTTATAACAAATACATCCATATCTAAAGATCTTCATACTGTCCTCCCCATCTTCCTGGGAGCTGTGCAGCACAAATCTTTATATCATACAAATGGGGTGAGTAATTTATGGAAAATGGGAAGGTGGCAAAACCAGCTAACCCTGAATTGACCACAATCCACATCCAGGAGGAAGTTTCCAAAGCTAAGATTAACATAGCCAAAAGTAAATTTCACTTATCACAATGACAAATTCATGATAGAATTCTAGTGTTACCACATGTCATGCTATCTAAAACACTGTTTTCATTTAAAAAATTATTCTGATTGAACTCCTGGAGTCAAATTCCCACTTTAGCAAGATGAAGAAACTATGTACAAATATTAACTCATTTGCTGTAGTCTTCAAGGTGTGTAAAGGAAGGATGGAATTGCTAAAATGATTCTGACTAAATAGAAAAGATAAACAAAATAAAAAGAAGGAAAAAATAGAATCTGAGTGAGATTCAATAGAAATAATACATTATATTCATGCATATATATACATGATTATACTTAACACTTATCACAATGCTATGAAGGTTTTATTATCCTTGCTTTACTGATAAGTGATCACAGAGGTTCAATGACTAGTTACTAAATAGCAATGTCCAGTCTTAAATTAAGGATAACTAATATACTATACAATATATTAAGTAATGAACATACTCTGTTTTGCTAGAACCATCCAAGAGAAAGATACTAGAGTTTAGGTCCCTGAAAACCAAAGGCTGTAAATGTTAACATGAAGGAATGCTGTCTGGTGAATAGCAGACCTCTCTGTATGCCTCATTACTAGGTAGAACACAAGATACCACACACTTTGACAAAGTCCTCAAGTGATTCCAGACGGAGTTTTTAAACCTTTGGGACATATCTGAATCACCTGTAGAGCTTTAAAAATCCAGACACCTGGCCATATTCTAACATCTAGACTTGCCATTGTAGAACGCCTATTGTAGGACACCTGCTGTAGAGAACTATTGGAACCCCTCTTTGGGTTAGGTCTCACTATGAATGCTTTAATCCCATTGAAACACAGGATTCAGGACATTACAGAGCAGAAGCAAAATTGTTTTTCTCTATATTATTTTCCTACTATGCAATATATTAAGTAAGAAACAAATGATACTCCAAAATAACATGAATGAATACAGTCTTGGACTGTGAGCAGACATGGTTTCCCTAGTAATAGGGTGAACCCAGAGGAGTTTTGCTCACAGCTGATAATCAAACTCTGTTGATGGAGGGAGAACAATGGGCAACTGAAAAACTTCTTGTTGTATTGAAGAGGCCTGTATGCTTATACATATAGCAGAAATTGAAGGTTCATGAGAATATTGTACCATAACTTACTTACCTCATTCTTTACTCTGAGGGCCTTGTTTTTCTCGATTATCTAATAGAAACCTAAAACATGAGTGCCCATAATTCTAAATAGAACTGGAATTTCAATGGGAACTCTGTGAATATTACACTATCTCCTTTGCTGTAGTGTGTAGTCTATTTTCAGCCAAGGGGCACAGAGATCTGGGTGAGCTAAAAACAATGGTCACAGTTTATTAAATCCATCTGTTTTCTTTAAAAAAGTGAAATTGTTACCTGATGGTGTGCAAGGCACTCTTGAGTCCATCCCAGACACACATATTTTTTAAAAGGTCCATTGGTCCTTGGATGCACACCAGAAACAATGAACAAAACCCTAAATTCCCAGATGATCTGTGGCCAACCTTTTATTGATTTATCATGGAATGGATGTGAGTCTTGAATCCATACATCCTCCATTGTCTTAATGGAGACACTCCTCTCAGTTGTCCTAAAAGGGACTGGCAAAATCTAAGAAGGAAAATACTATATAAAAATACAAACTTTTAAAATTATAGCTAAAAAGGAATAGAGGTAATGACAAATTATTTTGCATGGTCTTATGGTAGGATTTTCTCAAAAAGATAAAAACAAATGATACTCCAAAATAATGAGGTCACAGCCACAATAATGAGGTCAGTCAAGCAAAGTGGCATTTTTCCTTGGAATTCATTGAGGTATTCAGGTCATAATTGGCTGTGGTATTTGGGAAAATATAGGGGAAGAAACTTGGCTCCTGGAAAGGAGGGAAAAATGATCTCAATGCCCCAGAAGTTTTCTTTCAAACTCCAGATTTGCAGTGGGAAATTTGGAGTTAGAAATTCCAATAAAGAATAGGATATATTGAAGCCACAGATTTCAAACAAGAGGAAAGTTCAAGAAGATGGTTTAAAAAATAAAGGAAACTACTAAAAAAGTCTTAGCTAGTTAAATGGTCAAATAATCTAACTGAATCATAGGAAAGAATGATGTCATGTCTAAATGTTAAATTGGGGGTGGAGGTGGGTGTCATCTGCTTATAATCTGATTATACATTTGTTGAACAGTGGTACACTAAAGGGATGCCATGCCCATTAAAAAGTTTCATTTATCAAGTTTAACACAATAATTTTTATCATATTCTGTAAGAATCTGTCTTGCTTTTCATATTCTTTCCTTGAAAAGATTGAGAATTTTTAATATCTCAATCCATTACTTGATCATATATTTCAGGTGTACCCACTATGTGCTGGGCACTATACTAAGGAATATAACTATGAAATAAAACCATTATGCCTACTTTTAAAAAACTTAACATCTAATTGTAGAAATAGAACTTAAGCACATACACACTTGATGTAGCAATTGTCAATGGATGCCAATTGGAAGTGCAATGTAATTTCTGGAATGAGAGGGAGCAATGTGGAGTAGGTTATTTGTGGAAAGACCTCAGAGGGAGGTTGGGCTTGATCTATACCATAATGAATGGAATGGTGGTGGGAGGCATTAAGTAAGAGAGTGTGAAATGAGCTCGGAGGCAGTAAGTAAAAACCTCAGAGAGTATAAGGAAATGAGTCTGTCTGTTTGACCTCTGTTCTTGAAACATATTTGAGAGTTGGGGTCCGAGTCATGGAAAAAGACTATGGCACTAGGGAATGAGCCTTGGTTTTGAGATTTAATTCTAATTTTGCCACTGTAACCTCAGCTTCCATCTAATACATGGTGAAAAGCAGAAATTTTAAATTTACTTATTTGAAAATGGCTCCTGACTCATTTGCCCTTAGCCCCTGTGCTTCTCAAAACTGCTCTAGCTCTGGCCTAGGACTGCTGTTCCTCTCCCTGATTCAGGTCACTACCCAGAACTGTTAGGCACCCTCCACTTGACAGGCTGTTGCTTCTTCTCACCCGGAGAGAGTCGTGTTGAGCAAAACTGCAGTACTGCTCTAACTCTTTCTTTTTTCCATGAGGCCATCAGATGAGGTTGTTACAAGCACAACAGGCATAATGCAATAGTCCTCCAACTGGGCAGCACATTAGATGTACCTGAGGACCTTCCAGAATCCCAATATTCACACCATTCAATCAGAATCTTTTGGAGGTTGAAACCCAAACAATGTTTTTAATGCTCCCAAGTGATTTCAATGTGCAGCCAAGGTTCAGAACTACAGCTCTAAAGCAATCCTCTAGGAGATTCTACTGCTCAGTAATGACTGTCACACTCCAAGTTCCACAAAGTGACCAGGAGGGAGAGATACTTGCTGCTGGAGGTTACACAACACAGCTCAGGGGAGTGTGGACCCTCTTTAATCTCACCACCAGCATGGGTTTCAGATCCCGCCTTTCATTGGCCAATGAGTAATTAATTGTTGAACCAAACCTCTTCATGGCTCCAAGGATAAATATTTATTCTGAAAGACTGCATAATCTAAACCCATGAAGGGAGTAGGAATATATTCATAACTGCCTCATAATTTCTCACAACTGAGTCAAAGTTTTACACAATTATGCAGAGCTGTTTCATTCCTTACCTTTCTTTTCTCTCTCTCATCCTAAACCTTTTTTCAGATTGTGGTCTACTCAAAGGTAAAGAAAAAGTACTGTATTTATTGAATGGCACTCTTTTATCCATACACAGAATAGCTGAAATTTAAGGATTATATCTCAAACACTTTGGGTTCTCTGTGAGGACCGAGAAGGTATCACTGTGTTCTTCTAATCTAGAAGGTATCTGTATAACTTTTAGCTGAGTTTTTCAGGATTTTCAAGCCTCAATCTTCTCATATAGAGAAAAACAGCACTAGCATCAAATTTCAAGATTGTGTGGATATTATTTCTTATTTATGAAATAATGTATATGTGACAAGGGAGTTTTAGAAAGTTTATCATTATTATTGAAAAATAGGTCTCTGTTCATTTTAAGTAGGAAAAGAGAGAAAGGGAAGAAAGAGGAATGAACAGAGAAAAATTAAAATTCATGTTATTCAAATGTCCATTTTTAGAGAGAGTGGAAAGGAGGAAGTAGGTTACCTCCTGCTCCCACCCCAACCAGGGCCAGAGATCAAACCTGCAACCCCAGGTACAGGTTCTTGACTAGGAATCGAACGTCCAACCCTCCAGAGTCTCACTTAATTTACTCTTTAAATTCTCATTTATCACAATTCTCTGCTTCTATTACTTTTTCCCTTCCATAGGCTCCCATCCTAATGTAGTTTCAGTTTATTCTTCATTTATTTGTACTCTTAAAATAGCTATAGTGACTGGGGTGTGTGTGTGTGTGTCAATTTACTGTATTGTGATTATCATGTATTTCTAACTTTTTTCACTCAATATTAAATTTTAAATATCTAATTATGTTACTGTGTACTTCTCTTCAAGAATATAAATACAAATATTCTTCAAGTATTTCTTCTCTTTTTACATATATTTCATAGTAAGGACTAAATCACATCCCCCAGTGACAGACCTTAAGATAGGCTGCATATTTTAATGCCACAAACAACTTTAAAAAAAAATCCTCACTTCAGGATATGTTTTCATTGATTCTAGATATAGGAAGGGAGAGAGAGAAACATTAATGTGAGAGAGAAACATCAATGGGTTGCCTCCCATACTTGTCCCAACCAGATATTGAACCTGTAAGCTGGGCATTTGTCCTGACTGTGAATCAAACCTGCTACCTTTTGGTGTATGGGATGACACTCCAACCAAATGAGCCACACCAGCTAGGGCAGCACAACATTTTTTTTTTTTGTAGTCTGTGTGAGACTTTTTCTGAGGTATATAACTAGATGGGCCATATGGTGAACCTATTCTTGTTTTAAATGACTTCTGCTCATTAGAATGGTCTTCATGCAATCTACTTGTACAGGAGAGTTCCTGTTACATTCCCACAGAGCTACCAGTTCCTGGCATTGTCTAAAGAACTTGTTATTTTAAAATAGCAGTCACCTCTGTTAACATTAAGATCTAAAAAGATAGAAAGACATGTTCCAAAGAAGGACATTTTATTAATCAAATCCAGTTCCTAAAACAGCCTGGTTGTGATCCCTCCACTATAAGAGATTGAAAACAGTGCATTTATATGGTTTGTGTATCCACTAAAGGAAAGGACACTGCATGCCCTCCATTTGGAAGGATAGTCAATGCTTTGATTTAATGGGAAGACTTGCAGCTTTCTTTTGTAACCACTGTGGATTGCAAATATAACTTTTAAATGGAAGAGTGAGAGGAGTACTAAAGCCTTGGGTCCCTAGTCAACCTGCCAAGGATGAAATGTGAACAGCAGAGTTTCACATCAGGACATGGACCAGACAAGACTGTAGGGATATAGTGGAAAAGAAGACACAGACAGCCTGTGACCTAATGGAACTAATAGAACAATGGGAAAGATAGAAAGAAAATGATAACTACAAAAGCTACTTGTGAGTCTGAAGGATATGTAGTCTCACTGAAATGAACCTTTGAGTCAGCTGGTTAGATGGGACCTGTAGTTAGTTCATGGGTTCTTATCATCCAGTTTAGAAGTCTTCCCTAGTTCCCCATCTTCAAGAAAGATGGTGTCCCTTGCTTTGCATAAGCAAATTTCCAACTTGCAATATACCCAGGGCCTTGCTCTTATTGCTTAAGTAACATTCTCTTAATTTGAATTTTTCCGGCATATCCAGATACATATTTTTGGCCAGAATATTTTTAAAAGATTAATGATCCTGAGAGAATAATGTTCTTCACATTAGATTTCTTGGGAGTTGTTTAATCTGTTTCGTAACTCGGCAGCTGAATGATGATCTAGAACAAAAGTAACCTTGACAACAATTGTCCTCATCTATTATTTTTCCTACATCTCAAGAGGGTCTGGTGGGCTCTTGAACTTGCCCCATCAGCTAAGTAGTTGGAAAGTATTTTGATTCCTGGCAACTTTCTCAGTAGTCTGATAAATGTGACTTAGCTACCTTAGTTCTGGTTTGTGGGAAACAGCAGAATTTTCTATGGTTATTTTGTGTACTGTTACAAAAGAGAAAACTTTTCTTTTATATATATGGGCTCTATAGACAGGAAGGATTGTGAAGAAAAAATTATATGGTAACAACAAATCTGATTGACTACTGGTATTTTGAGTATGACAAGCAGTGCTTTTCTCTCCACATTATCAATTTCATGGTATTTAGAGGTAACTTCTAGGTTTTCTTTTAAGTCTATTAGAAAATATTGGCATGTGATTTACTGTTGATATGACACATGGAATAAATTTTAGCAAAAGTGCTGCTCACTCCCTACATGCTATGAGGGTTATTATCTGGGTTAAATGAAGAAAAAAAATACCGTGTTTTTTATTTAACTTTGTAAAATTGAATGTCTGTAAAAAAGTTGTGTTGAGATGAAGAAGGCTAGCATTCTCTTTTTTTACAGCCATCTTTATGGTTAATATAGTCATGTAAATTAAGAAGCTGAGAGGATCCTTTAATGATACTATCCAATGGACATGCACTTAATTTTAGGCATTACATCATTTGTTCATTCATTATATTCTTAACAAATATTAAGTGAGTACTTGATATTTGATAGTCATTCTGCTAAACTAGAGGCCCAGTGCACAAATTCATGCATCAGTGGGGTCCCTTCGCCTGGCCTGCAGGATCAGGCCGAAACCAGCTCTCTGACATCCCCCAAGGGGTCCCGGATTGCAAGAGAGCACAGGCCAGGCTGAGGGACCCCACTGGTGTACAATCTAGGCCGGGGAGGGACATGGGATGTTGGACAGCAGGAAAGGGACCACGGGAGGGCTCCATGGTATATCCAGCCTGTCTCCCTCAGTCCTAATAGGCCGGACCCTAGCAGCAAGCTAACCTACCAGTCAGAGTGCCTGCCCCCTAATGGTCAGTACACATCATAGTGACTGGTCTACTAGTTGACTGTCTGCTCCCTGGTGGTCAGTGTATGTCATAGCGAGCAGTTGAATGGCCCTAGCATATCATTATATGATTGGTTGAACAGATGACCAGACAACTGGACACTTAGCATATTAGGTTTTTATTGTATAGGATACTGAGGCTATAATGGTAATACCTAGTTCTTAACTACTCGGGAATGCAGAACCTAAACAGAAAATAGCACATAATAGTAAAATGTTTAGAATGCTATAATAAAGAAACTGGTACTATGAAGGAAGAGAAGGAGAGTAGACTAAGGGACATGAAGACAAAAAAATTATATATGTTTAAGCTAGACCTAAAGGATGAACAGGAGAAGAGAGAGGAGTGATAATCTTTGGGAAGATTATAAGCCAAAAGATTATAAGCCAAAAGAAAGATTATAACATATTTAAGAAACTAAAAGGAGTCTTGTTTTCTTGAATTGGTGTGTGCAATGAGAGTAAGTTGTCAAAATCAACCATAATTCAAAAGTCTTTGTAAAGTACGGTTAGGGCTTTAGAATTTATTCTAAGATCACTTTAGATAGCCAGCATTATCTTCATTTGACAGATAAGAAATGGCTTTGAGAGATTAAATATGTTCATAATTATTCAGCAAGTAATTGGTCAAGCCAGGTTTTTATTTTTTTAAATATAGTTTCCTTGATTTAAGAGAGGAAAAGAGAGGGAGAGAGAGAAACATCAATGATGAGAAAGAATCATTGATTGGCTGCCTCTTGCATGCCCCACACTGGAGATCAAGTTGGCGATCAGGGCATATGCCCTGACCAGGAATCAAACCGTGACAGACCTGGTTCATAGATGGGATGCTCAACCACTAAGCCACGCCCACCAGGCAAGGCAGGTTTTTAAACAAGTATTGCCTCTCCACAAAATATATGATTTTTACCCTTTAATTTATATCTTCTCTTCTACTTCACACAAAATTTAGCAGCTAGGTGGCCTTATTTAGTGTTATGTTCAAAGAAATTTTGATCCAATATTCAAATATGATTTTTGTAAATATTAAATATATGCTACTGTCCCTCAAAAATATTCCAGGGTGGGAGGTGCTTCTAATAATATTTCGAAGTACAGTTTTAGATCTTCATTGCCATCTTTTTTTATTTCAGTAAACCCGATGTTTGTAATCTGTTTCCCAAGTCTCTCCTCTCCCCACACTCTAAACACAAATGTTCTAAGGCAGTGGTTGGCAAACCGCGGCTCGTGAGCCACATGCGGCTCTTTGGCCCCTTGAGTGTGGCTCTTCCACAAAATACCACGGCCTGGGTGAGTCTATTTTGAAGAAGTGGTATTAGAAGAAGTTTAAGTTTAAAAAATTTGGCTTTCAAAAGAAATTTCAATCGTTGTACTGTTGATATTTGGCTCTGTTGACTAATGAGTTTGCCAACCACTGCTCTAAGGCATTCATACTCCTTCATTTCCTCACCATTACTGTAGCCTTTGTGGGGTTTTTACCCCGCTAGCTCTTTGTCCACTGCAATGTGAATTCAGCCATCATCTAAAGATGTTCTAGTTTTCCTCCTTTTTCAAATTAGCAGAGGCAGATTATACTAGATCAACTCTCCCTGATAATTCCTTGTTGGAGGACATAACCACCAAAATGATCATGGATGAGCAGAACTCAGACTCTTAAACTTTATATCCTCATGAATGAGTTGCACATATATGGAGTATAACTAAGAACACAGCAACCATTTCTTGGGACACACCTTCTCTACCCTCAAGTAACACTAAAAGGAGCAACTGGTGCTCCAGCATAACCAGGTAAACCAAGTAAGCCAAAATAATACCACAAAACTGAAATATAAAAAGTACCATTGAAACCACAGCCCCAAAGTAGGCAAAGCCTCACATGATAAACCTAAACAAGTTACAGCTTGCAAAAATAAAAAATTTAAATGAGATCCAGTATTCCCTAACATAATAGATTAAAATGTTAATAATATAATGGAAAATCTCATAACATACCAAAAATCAGAACATAATGTAAATGAGAAAATACAATCAACTGTCATACAAACAAAGATGAATCTGATGTTAGAATTACTTGACAATGATTATAAGGAAACTATTATAAAAATGTTACAAAAATCAATGACAAGTTCTCTTGAAAAAATGGGGGGAGGGGGGTAAATCTTATCAGAGAAACAGAAGTTATTAAAAAAGGAAACAAATGGAAATTACAGAGTTGAAAAATGCAATAACAAAAATAAAAACTCACTGAATAGTCTCAATAATAGAGTAGAGGTGACAGGGAATTGAATTAGTGATTCTGAAGACATAACAATAAATTGGCCGTTCATCCAATCTGAACAACAGGAAAGAAAATAGACTGAAAAAAATTAATAGAATCTTAGGCAACTGAAAGACAATAACAAAACTCAACATTGATATTATTGGTATTCCAGAGGAAAGGAAAAAGAAAGTGGGAATGAAATTTGAGGAAATAATGCCTGAAATTTTTCCAAGTTTGGTAAAACACATAGATCTACAGGTCTAAGAAGCTGAGCAAATTCCTGAAAGGATGAACTCTACAAATTCCACACTAAAACATCATAAACTTGTGAAAACTAATGACAAATGAAAAAAATCTTACAAACAACCAGCACAATATTTTTCAAGTGCTAAAAGAAAAAACTATTTATTGTAAATCTAATATCTTTTGACATTATTATTCAGGAAGAAGGGGAAAGTTTAAAAATTCTCTAGTGAAGGAAAACTAAAAGAATTTGTGGCTAGCAAACCACTATTAAAGATTAGCTAAAGGAAGTGCTTCATACAGAAGAGAAGTAACAGAAAGGAAGAGCCCTGGCCTGTATGGTCCAGTTGGTTGGAACATCTTCCAGTACACCAAAAGGTGTTAGGTTCGATTTCTGGTCAGGGCACATACCCAGGTTTTGGGCATTTACAGGAGGCAACCAATAGATGTTTCTGCCTCACATCAATGTTACTCTTTCTTTCCCTTCCTCTCTCTAGAAAAAAAATCAATAAAATTTT
The DNA here is from genome assembly GCA_026230045.1 of Corynorhinus townsendii. Taxonomy (NCBI): domain Eukaryota; kingdom Metazoa; phylum Chordata; class Mammalia; order Chiroptera; family Vespertilionidae; genus Corynorhinus; species Corynorhinus townsendii. The sequence continues at coordinate 79,916,331 of JAPDVU010000002.1, forward strand.
TTTTTAAATAGAAAGGAAGGAAGAAATATAGAAAGGAAGAAAACCAGAGATGGAAGACGCTGACAACACCTTGCCACGCGAGCAGTCAGCAGCTGTGCACCGCTGCAGGTTGCCTAGGACCAAACCAGAGAGGGTCGGACCTGCATTGCCACCATGTGCCCACCATCCAGATATCATTGCTGACATGTACACATAAGGAACTGTTAGACATTGAAACGGAGACTGAGAACTGTTGGACATTGAAATTGGGACTCAAACATTTTTTTGTTGTTGTTGTTTTGTTATTATATGTTTATTTCTAGTCTGCAGAGGCAAAATTTTTTACAGGAAAGAAATGGTGGGAAAAAGATACAGAGGCAAAGAAGCATTGAACAGACTGTCAAACACTTGGCGGGCAGGTGAAGGCATGTACTGGGGGGTAGGGGAGGCTGGGGGGAGGTCAATGGGGGAAAAAAAAGGAGACATATGTACTACTATTTGTAATACTTCAAACAATAAAAATAAAATAAATAAATAAATAAGAATACGAGAGAGAGAAGAAACCTTGTTTTTCCCCCCAATCAACCCCTTAAAGAGTCATCCAAGTCGTTGCTTATATAAGTTGTCCATTCCTTTCTTATTGTTGAGTACTATTTTATGGTATGAGTATACTATAATGTGTTTAACAATTTGATTACAGAAATGAGGATAGATTAGTGATTGCCAGGAGTTAGGGTCAAGGAGAGGAGTTCATACAAGAGGGAGGAAGGTGTGGTTATAAAAAGCAATAGGAGGAGTTCCTGTGTTTGAACTGTTCAGTATTTTGACTGAGGTGTTGGATACATGAACCAACATATGTTATTTAATTATATGGAACTTAATACATAGAGAGGAACATATACACACATATACACACAAATGAGTAGGAGTAAAAATGGGAATGCTGAATAAAATTGGTGGATTATATCCATGTAAATATCCTGTTTGTAATATTATATTATAGTTTTGAAAAATGTTATCCTGGGGGAAAAGTAGGATAAATATGCACTGAATCTCTCAGTACAGTCACAACTTCATATAAATCTATAATTATCTCATTAAAGATATCAATTTAACAAAAAAACAATGCGCCATTTATCTCCAAGTTGGCTCCCATTGAGCCTACCCCCTAGGTTTCATCCTTGTATCTAAAAGACACCATGGCTTCCACATTACTTTTGTCTGAATCATGCACTTCATGGATGACACCACCTAGCATCACACTTACCACCTACGACAATGAAAAATAACATTGAGAGCTATAAGATATATCAACAGGGAAAAGTACCATTATAAAGATTCTTATCTTTCCCCAAGACAGTCTTCATTTTCAGATCTCACAAGGATTCAAAAATTATATTCCATCTCCATGTATTCTGCCTGAAGCAATTTCCCGAGAAAGCACTTTACCCAAGAAAGTTATCTGAAGTCTCTGGATAGAACAGCTGTGAGCAATGAATCTGGTAATAGTCATAGTAAAATCTGCATAAACATTTAACATAATTGAAATTTATAATATAGGTAATAAGTGAGCATTTATGCCATAAAATAGATATTCTCTGAGGGGGGAAATATATTAACAAGGAAGCAAAATATGACTTCAGCAAACTTGAGTTGGAACACAAGTGAACCAATTTACTTGGAAAATATAACCAACCTAAAAAACTGGTTCCTGTAAGGGTTATGGCAGGAATGGCCAAATAAATACAGTGGGTGGGGATCATAACATTATTTAATTTTGATACACTCTGTAGTGATAACTACTACAGAAAAGATATTAAAGATAAGAAAGTAATAACTAGTAAAAATAAGATGTCTAGTCATACTTTCAAATTGAGAGGGAGAGAAAAGGAATATTTAAGAAAAAATCTGAGAATGTCCTTACTTTAGATTTCATAGCAAGGCAAAGATAAGTGTCTACACTAGATGCCTCTGAGTCCAAAGCCCATACATTTTTACATTATTTGGCCTCTATCTCTGATCCCAATAGGTCTATAAAGACATACCAGGTTAACAAGCATCTATCTCACATTTTCAAGAACAGAGAACACAACATATTGTTAACAACTTGCCCTAGTAGCTTCATTCAGTACTGAAAAATATCAGGAGTTAGTAGCAACAAGAATAAAGGACAATGAAAAAAACACAAGAATTAAATTTCATGGTAACAGTCACTGATAAGAGGAAATGCACTAGATAGGAGAAAAGGTCACCTGACTCATCCAATGACCACTCAGGAGATCAAGAAGGGAAAGTGTCATGGAATTTGTGGGGTCTAGGAACACTCCAGACCTTTGGGCCTTTGATATTTGCTATATATTTTTTTCACAGAATCCTTGTGTTGCTAATAAAATAATAGCTATATGGCAGTTCAAAAGAAATGATCTATTTCTTAGAATAAAATGTTCAAATAGTTCTAGCCCTGGCTAAGGAACCCTTCTAGAAATAAACCTAGAGATTTGAGGGCAGGTAGAGAGAGTATATTAAGTTTGCAAATAATTTTGAGAGGAAATTATCTTTTTAAATTAATTTTTTAAATTGCATCCTTCTTTCAGAAGAATGGTCCCTCTTTTGAGATGCTTTTAAATGCTCTGTGACGGAACTCTCCTTATCCCTCAGACTGTGCAGTGTTGGTCCTTCCCCTAATGGTACAAGGAACTGTGAATGAAGTTTTATGGAAGAAATAACTTGAACCAGAAGCATTCAAATCATTAAGAAGCACCATTGCTTAATGTTACAATGGAAGCTACAGGTACATGAGGACCTGAATTATTTTTGTCTTACAATGTGTGCGGATAGCACATTGAAGTTTCTTAGGGAAAAGTCTCATGCTGAGAGTTGGGCCTTTCCTTTCCAAAGTAGTCAGATCATTTTTTAAAAAGACCAGTTCTGAACACAAATACCAAAAGATTGGAAAATCTAGAGGCACTGGATAACAGGAAAAGATGAAAGACCTAATTCAAATAGCTGGGCCAAATAATGACTAAGGAGAAATAACAACCATCTGCAATATTTGAGGGGAATATGAAGCAAGAAGGGGAGAGGAATTTCTTTGAGTTGTCCAAAGGGGTATAACTAAGAGAAACAGAATTAAATTGAGCAGAGAAAAATGTAGGCAGAGCAGGAGGGGGAAAATGATCACGTAATGGGATCTGTCAGTCTATGGAATAGTCATTCACAGAAGTTGTGGAAACCCCATCACTTGAATCTTTTTCAGCTAAGTGGAAAACTTGCTCTATTAAAGAAGACTATCCAACCTTGGAAGAAGAGGCACTTGATGAGCAATGTGTCTTTTTCATCTTTAAGTTTTGGAAAAAAAGAAAAGAACAGGAAAACTAAATGAGGGAGCAACCTGATAGAATATCTTGGAGGAACTTTTTTTAACCTAGAAACTACAGAGTAGCAATGATGAGCAAAGTGAACAATTGAGAGAGATAACTCACTGAAACAAACCAATTTCAATAAATAGATAAAACTTTAAAGCAAGGCCAAAGTGGGAAGGACTTAAAAAAAATTGGGTGTTTATTTAAGAATCTTTGTTTTTCTACTCACAATAAAATATCAAATTCGTCTCAATATTCCTCTTAAGTAATTCAAGGAGTTAGACTAACACAGTTGTGTTTCTCTAGGATCCCAGCAAACCTGGTTACTTCAGAATGATATAAATGACCAATCAATCACCTATGATGGCTGAATCCCTGAAAAACTAGTTAGGCAAAGATCTAGTTAGGCTGATCATATTTAAATACACAATTAAATCCTAAAATATCATGTAACTTCTATAAATACATAGTGATCATTGACTATAGGTGTCAGATAATGTCAGGAATAAAAAGGTACACAAAACTTGGCCATTTTTGTACTTGGGCTTTGCGTCTATTGGGAAAGATAGATAGATTTAACATTTTCATAGGTTTGTTGATAAGTAAGTACCAAGGCTCTTTCTTGGAAAGAGTTTTTCCTCGTACTCCTTTTTAAAGTCTCAGGGACTCAACCTGCTTTTCTCTTATAGCTATTTCCTCCCTCTCTATCCCCTCTCCACAAACTCCTTCCCCATTGTTAATGCCATGAAGAAAAGGAGTCAATCTCTTTGTATTTTTTCAGATTTAATCAGTACCGGGTATCAACAGGAATCTATGATAACAACCAATATTTACTGTGCAGTTATTCTATGTAAGGTACTATGCTGAGTCCTTAAAATGCACTATTGCTTTTAATCCATGTCAAAATTTTGTGAGTTGAGTAATACAATTATCTATATTACATAGATTATCAAATTAAGGCTAAGTTATGTTTATAATTTGACCATGGTCAAACAGAAAGGAAGCAAAGGACTATAAAATATGAGCACATGTTGCTAGGGACTGAATCATGCCCCCCTCCTTTCCCCTCCCCTAATTCATATGTTGAAGCCCTAATCCCCAATGTGACTATATTTGGAGATAGGGCTTTTAGAAGGGTAATTGAAATTAAATGAGAACATAAGGGGGGGCGGTGTTAATTTGGTAAGATTCATACCCTTTAAAGGAAGAGACACCAGAGATGCCCTCTGGCACACAGAAAGGAAAAGCCATATAAGGACACAATGTGAAGAGGCCTGTCTACAAGCAAGGAAGAGAAACCTCATTAGAATGCAACCCTGATGGTATCTTGATCTTGGACTTCCAGTCTATAGAACAGTGGGAAAATAAATGTCTGTATTTAAACTACTCAGCCTAGTGGTAGTAGGCAACCTGAGAAAACTAATACACATGTCTTCTCACTCCACAGCCTTTTCTTTAAACCACTCCTCTCCTCTGTGAATTTTTATTCACTGAGTTTCTGCAGACATGTTATTCTTTAGGAAAGCAAAGTTAAAGCATAAATATATTAATTTAAAGATTAGTTCCTACTTACATATTCCTTTATTTAGTAATTGCATTAATCCTTTGCCCATTTTATAAGACTGTCTTTATTCGTTTATGAATGGTTATCCACTCTTACAAGTATAAGAAAAAGGTGCTGGAAAGTCACAGGAAAAGCTATTGACAAATAACCTGGAAGAGTTAGTCTAGTTTAAACCTGAATAATGACAATAATGATGCCAGAATAAACAGTGAAAAGAGAATAGTTCTGAATAACAAACTGTAAAAGACTATTGGGAAAACTGATGAAGCTTTTCTATCTATTTGAAAAAATGACCCCTTATATTCTATAAAATGTAAAATACAAAATGGAGACTATTATGACATTATGTCAAATAATTTTGTGTGATTTCCTCACAAAAAAGAAACTTAACTTACCCTCTATTTTTTCTAATATTAGCACATAGTTGAAGTAAATTTAATTTCACAGCCTAATTATATTACTTTGTTTAAAAATATACTTTTATAATTTTTAGTTTTATTTTTCAATTCAAAGTTTTAAAAACTTTTTGTTTACTGTTCAGTGTGAAATTCTGGTCCCTCCCTAATGATGTAAATTTACTTTAACTAGCCTTTTCACAGAACTAAGTTATACAGTTTATGAAACTCAACTAATAAAAGTTATTTTAGTTATAGTTTTTCATTTATTTCTTGGACAGTCAATGGAAAGTTATTTGGTATGTTGTCTCTACTTTTATTTCTAAACAGCAGAGTTAATCAATCCCCATCTCTCCTATTCTGGTTTCTCTCCCTACAATAGTGATAACAGTCAACAAAGCAGATTGTTTTGTGTTTAAGTTCTACATTCAATTAACAATTCTACAACTCTTTAATTTGGCTTACTCCTTTAATTTAAATCCAAGCTATAAAGACCTATTCTGTGTTCTCTAATGGGGCAGTGTTTAGGCTAAACACAAGTCCAACAGGTAGAAAGGAAACAACTCTAAGAACAAAATAGAATGTTATTTGGGAGAAGATAGCCATAATTTTTAGATAGTATCCACTATATGTACACTTATGGAGCAAATAAATATTTATGATGACAAATAAGGGAATAAAAATTAATGTCTTGGGAAAATGCTGCTTTGGCAAGTTTCCTAATTCAATTTGGTATCAGGAGTTCTTGAAATACCATTAAATACTCCTCAAGCCCAACTTTCTGAAAAGGTGTCATCTTTCAACCTGCAGTCTGAAGCAAGATGTCAAATGGCCTAAAATATCCTTTTCATTTTTGAAAGCTTCAAACCTCTCCACACTACGGGATTTATAAATATTTCTGATATATTCAATCATTTCCCTTGTATTTTTTCCTGGCATGATGTTGAAAGGGTGATTTAAACATTAAGATTAATGTGTCACTTAAAATAAAGACAGTCAGTTTTTTCAGTTGTGATTTGGCTGCCATCTGGCTAAGTAATGAGTTCCTTCCTGTTTAGTGGCAAGGCAAACAGGAAAAAGCAAAGAGGATCGGAGAATAGTATTATTGAATCAACTCTGAGCAACAAGTTTGGGGAACACTATGTATTTGTATGAGAGCATTAGTTTTGGTGTCAGACAGACCTGAGTTCTGGCTCTGAATCTGCTTACCACTATATAAACTTTGACCAAATATGTAACTACTCAGACCTTCAGGTTCCTCATGATAAAATCATATCTAATAAAAGAGTAATATGCAAATTGACCATTACTCATAGCCACAAGGTGGGTGCCCCCATGTGGTCAAAGATGGCTGCCCCCATGTGGACACAAGATGGCCACCACAAGATGGCTGGCAAGGGAGGGCAGTTGTGGGCAGTTGGGGGTGACCAGGCTGGCAGAGGAGGGCAGTTGGGGGGGGGGCAGGCCTGCAGGAGAGGCAGTTAGGGGTGCCAGGCCAGCAGGGGAGGGCAGTTGGGGGGGAACAGGCCTGCAAGGGAGGGCAGTTTGCAGGGACTAGGTCTGCAGGGGAGGGCAGTTGTGGGCGATCAGGCCAGCAGAGAGGGCAGTTAGGGGTGACTGGGCCAGCAGAGAAAGGCAGTTGGGAGATACCAAGCCTGCAGGGGAGGCCAGTTGGAGGGCCAGGTTTGCAGGGGAGGGCAGTTAGGGGTGACCAGGCCAGCAGGGGAGAGCAGTTGGGGGCAACCCAGCCTGCAGGGGAGGACAGTTTGGGGGGACCAGGCCTGCAGGGGAGGGCAGTTAGGGGCAATCAGGCTGGCTGGGGAGTAGTTAGGCATCGATCAGGCTGGCAATGGAGTGGTTAGGGGTGATCAGGCTGGCAGGCAGAAGCAGTTAGGGGCAATCAGGGAGAGGCAGGCGAGTGGTTGGGAGCCAGCAGTCCTGGATTGTGAGAGGGATGTCTGACTGCCCGTTTAGGCCCGATCCAGGTGGGATCGGGCCTAAACGGGCAGTCGGACATCCCTCAAGGGGTCCAAAATTGGAGAGGGTGCAGGCTGAGCTGAGGGACCATCCCCCTCCCCACCCCATGCACGAATTTCATGCACCGGGCCTCTAGTGGGAATAATAATAGGGTTGTTGTAAGAGTAAATGTGATAATATATCTACTTATGGTGGTAAATAAAGAAATAACATGGGCAGGCAATTCAATAAAACTATAGATTATCATGATTATCATCAAAATATTTTATAAGAAATAAGTAACAATTACTTTAACTGCCTAATCACTAAATTACTCTTTCTCAAAATGTGTTATGAGGAAAATTTGCATCATCATCACAGTGTGAGGTGCCTGTTAAAAATGCTCATTTCTGGCTACCTCCCAGATCTACTTAATTTTATTAATTCATTTATCTACTGAATGCATCAACAACTATTTATGCACACTTAGTATATGCTTATTACTGTTGATATTTAGAAAACAATGATGAATAAGAGACACAACTTCCCTGCCTTATTCAACTTGAATTCTGGTGGGGAAAACACAAGTAAACAGAACATAGTCTACAGCTTGGATAAAGATCATTCATATTCTGTTATTTTCTATCCCATGTGAATGCTAACTGGTTTTAATCATATTTTTTGACAGAGGTAGAAAATATCACAGTTGCTAGATCAATGGTTGCATATCATATACCCAAATCTGTTAAGCTAATCTAGCAATGATATCACACACCTGCACAACAATTGCAATGGGCTACATTATTGAATTTGCAGTGTATACTATCATCTGATAGGACCCAGAAATGTTCATAGGGGAAAGACCGGTAAATTAAATTACAAAAACAACTATCTCTGTCTCCTTTAGATCTTACTCTCTTCCATTCCATCTGAAATGCAATATTGCTTGTATTTCTCATCTTGACTGGGGATGGGAGGAGGGTGTGTGTGTGGGAGGAATCAGTTTCAATGGATTCCATCTACATTTTCCTACTGTGATGGCATTTATACCATAGGCCAGGGAGCCAGTGTGGGAGTGTGCCAATTACTAATTACATGTTTAGAGATGGGGTAGGAACCCACTATGAGCCACCTCTGGACCAGAGCTTCATTTATTACCTCATAATCCTTATTCTAACAAGGGGTCCATGATGATGCTTCAGAATCCTGGGTGTCAGTGTCAACTCAGACCCAATATCCAAGAGTGCTTGAAATGTCTGGATATTGCTTTTTTTTCATTGTGTGGTTACCTGAATAAATGGCTATAGGTTTCGCTGGGAGAAGAACTGGGGGAATTATTACCGTATACATTTACCATGGAGTTGCAGAGTCCTTCCTTTTGTGGACCTGACATCCTCTTTAGACTGTATGTTATGGGCCTGAAACTTGACTCAGGTCAGGAAACTAGGTAAAGGATTGTCCCGTTTTACTGGGGCCAGTGCCTTCAGACTCCTAATCATTGAACTTTCATTTATTTCCTTTGTATAAATTAAGCAATATCTTTGTTGGTTACCAATTTATCTTTCCCCCTAAGAATATTGTGTCCTGCTAGTCATTTCATAGCTCTCTGCAGGTCAGATCCAGAGTTTCTACTCCAGTCTTACTTCTCATCACAATAATTGCACACAGATTGTTTCTGATAATTAAGCACCTGGTCTCTATCATCCCCAGTTCCAGTCTGTAACAGTGTCTCTTGTCATTCTTTGCCTACACTATCACTAAGATTCCCAGTCACATGCGTGTTATTCTCACTAGTGCTCCTTGATGTTTTGGTAAACAGAATGTCTTCCTAGTCCTCCCACAAATAATTGTCAAGTGGTGGGTTCTGCAGGTGTAAACAATATATCTTCTCTAGCAATTTACTTCTCTCTTCCTATTGATTCCTATCTCAGAATTTCTACTTAATTTATAGCAGGCCTTTATTTCTTCCAAGCTTCCAAGGACCATCCTGGCAATATGTTATTACATTTTTTCTAAAGTCTTGCCAGAAAATTAAATCCTATATTTCAAGAAAACAGCAAATAACCTCTCACTTATCCAACTTTATGTATTGCTCCCTGATCCAGCACCTTTGGAACAAATCCCATAAAATATATATGTTGATCAGGTCTTAGGGATCCTTCATCAGATATTCCCCTTCCTTCTTTAGCAGACCTAGAATTTCCTAGCTGGGCTACATTGAAAATTGATGCTCTCTGTTTATCTGGTAGTTAAGAGATGATGTGGAGACAGATCCTAAGAAGAGTGCATATTGTATTACAAAGCAGGAGAGGAAAGAGAAAATGGCAGCTGAATAGGCAGATATGTCCTGTGCCTTGTTCCAGAGCAAATAGGAGCTACTAAATGAATAACACCCACCTGGAATTGGTGAATTAGAAACAGCTAGTGAGACAATCTGCAGCCGGAAAGGGCAGAGGACACATGGAGAATGGTAGGATCAGGGATCTGGGCTTGAGAAAAACACATGACCACTGGGCTAAGAGGGTCAGAAAGAAGGTGCACTGCACCAAAGCCTCATCGCTTGGGATCAGGCATAACATCCAAATGTGGAAAGGAAGTCCACAGGGCTACTAAAGGCTGAGGAATCTAGATCTAAGTCCACAGCCACAAGAGGCTGTACCCAAAAAGGCAGCCTGAAGAGCTGCCCAAGCCAGGCGGTAGAGAAATTCACAGTCATGTGGTTGTTTTACCTCTGTTTTCTCCTTGCTTTTATTCGCTAAACCCAGTTCATAGGACCTTTCAATTACAAATGCTCACTCAAGACTGCAATGCAGGTGGAGATGCAGAGGAGTCTGAGGAGAGGCTGTGGAGGGGAGCAGGACAGAGAGAGGTGACCAGGAATCCAGCACCCTATGGACCTAAGCAGCCATTTTTCTTCTGAAGAGCCAGCCCATCCCAGCAGACTCAAGGCAGCTAATACAACCACACCCAGCCAACACCTTGAGCTTTTCAAAGGAAACAAATACTCTGAATAGTCCCAAAGAGCCCTCAGGAACTGAATTGAAAGGGGACTGTTCAGAACCAGAAAGCTATACAGCACCACCCCCACCTAAAGCCCTGTCAGAAACAGATGCTTGAGTGATTAAGATTGACAGTAGGCAGACAGGCAAAGCTGGCAGATTGGTCCCACCTGCTTGGAAACCGGCACAGAGGAGCAGTAGATCACTTGGAACTTCAACACTGTTCTGACTACCTAACAGGAAACTAGAAGTAGCAGATAGAACAGAAATGTGGGGTTTTAAACCAACCCCCATGGGGCATTAAAGCTTGACTGAAGTGAACAACACTTCACTTTTTTATTTTTTATCTTTCACTTAAATTTTGTTCTTTATTTTTTTAATCTTTTATTTTTTGTATTATTTTTTCTTCATTCTATTTTTATATTGTTATTTTATTTTATCTTAGTTTATCTTTTTTTTCAACCCTTTTCTTCCTCACTTCTCCCTTTTCATCCTGTTTTCTCTCTCCTGTCCCCACTTTAGTTTTTCTCTCTTGTTTCTTTTTACCCCTTGTTAAAAATTGATCTTTTTTAATTGCTTTATTGAGTGTTATTATTTTTGTAGTCTCTGTTGGATTATTCATATATCTAATTTTCTCTCCCTTGCTCTAAGTCCATGCACTCTTCTCTTTTCTCTTTCTTCCCTAGTCAATTTTTTTTAATGCTTTAGTTTTTCCTCTCCTCTCTGGCTCTCTTCTTCTAATTGTTTAATTCATTTCAGTCACTGAACTCAAGCCTATCTTTTCTCTCCTCTACTCCCCTTTTCCAAAAATAAAAGAATAAATAGATAAATATAAAATTTTTAAATCATTTTAATTATTTAATTTTCTTTTCATCACTTATACTCATTCTCTTTCTACCTCCTCTATACTAAACCATGGTCCTTCCCCTATTCATTCAACTCCTTAACCTTACTTTCTGTTTACAAGCTCTGCCTCTACAGATTCTGCCACCCCCTTTTTTTCTGGAGGTTTGTTGTTTGCATTTTTTGTTTATTTGTTTGTTCAGTGGTGTTTTCTGCCCATATATTACCTATTTTCCTTTTCTTGATATCATTTTTTGCTCTCTTTTCCTGCTCCTAATTCTCTCTTCTCTGGTGGTCACTTTTATTGGGGTTAGTGGTGTCGTGAGTACATTCATTTTGTTTCCTTTATGTTGTGTATTGTAGAGTTGTATTTTGTGCTGTTCAGTCAACATGGTAGAGAGTGAGCCACATAACAAGAGACCATGAGGGGAGACTTCATCCACGAATGGGACAATAACACTCAAGACCCAACTACACCAAGAGAACCCAAATATCCCAGGTAGGGGGCATGCCTAGAATACCCAGCCCAGAAGACCTGAGAGACTGCACCACTGAGACCCACAAAATATCTACTATATAAGACAAACTAAAAAAATCAGAGTGGCATAGCAGTTTTATCTAATACATAGAAACAATCACAAGGGAACAGCAAATATGGGGAGACAAAGAAACAACCCACATACAAAAGAAAAGGAGGGATTACCAGAAAAGGAAATAAACAAAAAATATAGGCAAGCAATTTGTCAGAGAAAGAATTAAGAGCAATGATTACAAGGATGCTGAAAACAATGGAAGACAAATTCAACAACAAGTATAAGAATCAAGGGGAAATGAAGAATTGAAAGGAAATGAAGAATGACATAGCTGCAATAAAGAACACAATGGAAAGTTTCAACAGTAGACTAGAAGAAGCTGAGAACCAAATCAGCGAGTTAGAAGACAAGGTAGAAAAAACATTCAAAGTAGCAACTGGGAAAAAAACAACAAAACACTGACAAAGCAGGAGGAGAGCATAAGGGAACTCTGGGACAACATGACATGAAACAACATCCACATAATAAGGGTGCAAGAAGGAGAGGAAGCTGAGAAAGGAATAGAAAACCTGTTTGAAGAAATAATGACAGAAAATTTCCCTGATTTGGGGAAGAAAAGAATCACACAAGTCCAAGAAGCACACAGAGTCCCAAACAAGATGAACCCAAAAAGACCCACACCAAGGCACATCATAATTAAATTGGCAAACATCAATGACAAAGTGAGAATCTTAAAGGCTGCCAGAGAGAGACAAAAAGTTATCTACAAAGGATCTCCCATTAGACTATCAACTGATTTCTCAACAGAAACACATCAGGCCAGAAGGGAAGGGAATGAAATGTACAAAGTGATGCAAAGCAAGGGACTAAATCCAAGAATACTATACCCAGCAAGGCTATCATTCAAAATTGAGGGTGAAATCAGGAGCTTTGCAGATAAAAAAAACCTAAATGAGTTTATTGCCACCAAGCCAGAAATGCAAAAAATGCTAAAGGGACTGCTGTAAAAAGAAATAGGAAGGGAAGAAGGAACATAGGCATAAAGAATAAAAATGGTGAGAAACAAATACTTATCAATAATAACCTTAAATGTAAATGGATTAAATGCTCCAATCAAAAGACTTAGGGTAGCTGAATGGATAAGAAAACATGACCTATGTATTTCCTGTCCACAAAAGACCCACCTCAGAATAAAGGTCTCACACAGACTGATAGTGAAGGGATGGGAAAAAAAATTTCAGGCAAATGGAAATGAGAAAAAAGATGGGGTAGCAATACTTATATCTGACAAAATAGACCTCAAAGTGAAGGCCATAAAAAGAGATAAGGAGTGCCACTTAAAGGGAGCAATTCAACAAGAAGATATAACTCTTATAAACATATATGCACACAATACAGGAGCACCCAAATACACTAAAAAAATATTCTGGAAGATATCAAGGGAGAGATTGACAGCAATGCAATCATAGTAGGGGTCTTTAAAAAAAATACCCCATTGACAGCACAATAACTCCTCTAAAGAAAAAAATCAGCAAAGAAACAGCAATCCTAAATGACTCACTAGATCAGATGGAATTAATTGACATCTTGAGAACATTTCAGCCCAAAGCTACAGAATATACATTCTTTTCAAGTGCACATGGGACGTTTTCAAAGATAGACCATATATTGGGACACAGGCAAAGTCTCTTCAAATTCAAGAAGATAGAAATCATATCAAGCATCTTCTCAGATCACAATGGCATAAAATTAGAAATCAACTACAGTGAAAAAATATCAAGAACTTGGAGACTAAATAGCATGCTACTAAGTAATGAATGGATTACCAAAGAGATCAAAGAAGAAATATAAAGCATCATGGCAACAAACGACAATGAAAACACAATCCAAAATCTATGGGACACAGTGAAAGCATTCCCTGAGAGGGAAGTTCATACCTCTATAGTCCTACCTTAAAAAACAAGAAAAAGTGGTAATAAATTATCTAACCCTACAACCTAAAGAATTAGAAAGAGAACAACAAGAAAAGCTCAGAGTATGCAGAAAGGAAGAAATAATAAAATCAGAGCGAAATAAATAACATAGAAACAAACAAAAAACAACAGTAAAACAAATGATCAATAAAATCAAGAGTTGGTTCTTTGAAAGGACATACAAGATTGATGAACCTCTAGCCAGTCTCACCAAGAAACAAAGAGAGAGGACCCAAATAAACAAAGCAGGAGAGGGAAGCACTAGCCTTTAATAGGAAGGCATGGGTTAGTTATGCAGGCTCAGATGGATCAGGAGGACATAGAAACTTAAGTTTTTTGATACATTGATCTAGATGGCCCAATTTCTAGACTCAGGATCCCATTCCTTCCCAATAGGTTCCTGATATTGACTTATCAGATTTTCCACAGTTGAGAAGAAAACTTTCTCTGGAGCTCTACTACTCCTATAAATTCATTTCCTTCTGGATGCAGGAATTGAGAGTCACCTTTTTTGTGCTACCAAGAAAGCCCTGGCTTTCAGAGAGCATATTTTAGTAATTATCCTCAGTATTTTAATGTTCTTATTAAATGTACCAATACCACTGAGCAATATTGTATAGTAATTATAAATTATCACATCCCAGAATCTTTCAAATGACTAAGACACTCTTTTACTGATGCATTTCCTTTCACTAGCATGCCATCCCAATTCACCATTAGTAAATGTTTTAACAATACACCTGAGGTCTATGAGTATCTACCCACCAACAGTGACACCAGCTGGCCATAGGGAGATCCCACTCCATGATCTCACTTTGTAGTCTACTTTCTGGAACCACACCCGACTTCAACTGTCAGCAGACAGGGTCCCTCTAAGAGAGATTCTTAGATGAAGATTTGTATGCAGGAGATTTTTTGGGAAAGTGCTCTTGGGAGCAGCATCTATTAAGGAAAGAAATGCAGTATTTGGCAGAGGGACAAGTTGAACTGTAATGCAGTCCTCCAACAGAGGCCTCAGCCAGTCCTCTGGGAAGTTCTGGAGCTGGTAATGGCCTTTCAAAGCCATCCCAAATGAAAGCAATGAGGTTGAGCCTTGTACTATTCTCAAGAATCAATAACTGGGTAGAGGTTGCCCCTGGAAAGGAGTATAATCTTCGATGAGGTGGATTTTGTTAAGCCAAAGTCAATTCCCAGAGAAAGTTCCAGCTGAAAGCTATGTGTAAGCAATTCTTCTATAGCCATGGATCAATGAGTACTGTTGTTCTAGAAGGGTAGTATCTGGATTGAACACCAGAGAATCCACTACACCAACATTATTGAATCTACTTTTGGGTGAGCCTAGGACTCTAGACATAAAATTCACTCTGGTGGCAAAGAAACTCAGAGCCAAGAGAGTTCCTGGTTGTGTGATCAAGCAGACACTTTGAGGAAATACCATCTGCAAGAGAAATGGCTGAGCCCAGGTGTCCAAAAGTTTTACACTACTGTGGCTGCCAATTGTTTCCCAAGATCCATGACAACTACTCAGTTATTTCTTCCCAAGGAAGTCTTTTCCAAATTTGCAAGTGAGGAAGGAATGTCATTATATTTAGAATGATAGAATGAGCTGGTACGCGTCCAGTAAAGCCAACCTTACTTTTGAACTTCTTATTAAACTGATCCTCCTGTGAATGAATGGTCAACAGAGCTAAAGATCTCTTACCATCTTCTAAGTTTGATCTATTAGCCTGAACAATATATCTTTTCAGGACAGGAATTTCTTTTAATCCTTCATAACAAGACACCATTCAGTCAACCAAAATGCTTGGCAAGCTCCTTTGTGCCTATGAAAAGAACTGTTAGCTATTAGTGATTCCCAAAAGTAAAGTATACAATTTCTTTGATCAACATTCAATGTACTGAATATGATTTTTCTGATTTTTATTATATATATTTTAATTAATAAGAACACTTGTAGTAATTATTGACATATTAATTTCATAGAACTGAAGAGTTAAGGTTCAGAAGCAAATTTTTGGTCTAACTTCAACATCTAAATTCAGTTCAACTTAGATCCAAATCCCTGAAATCTTCAGAGAACAAGTGAGCGCCTGATAGCTAGAAGCACCACTTTCTGTCCTTCTTGATTTCTGATGATACTTAAAGAAGAAGAAAGCAATCGCTCATTGCTATTAATCAGTAAACCACGAGAACTGGTCAAAGGATTAATCAGAAAACTAAATTTTCTAGTTGTCAGCAATGTTTAAATGTTTTTCAGAATGCTAAATTTGAAGACTTGATCCAAATACTATTTAAATAAACCAATTAATATGTAACATACATAAGGAAATAAAAGTATGTGAGTTCATGTTAACTTATTTATAAACAATGAACAGCTCAGGAAGACTGGTTTTATATATGTAATGCATTCTTCCCTTGGTGCTTATTATGTGTTTAGGAAAATGAAAATGTGTTACAGCTGGAAAGTCAGTGAGCTGCTTTATGCCCATGCTCCAGACTTTTCTTATGGATTTCATAATCAAGGAAACACTTGAGACTATGCAGAAGCTTCAACCTTTTCTGGACACAGAGCAAACTGAGAATTGCCTGGCTTCACTGAGAAATTTCCAGGCTCTAGAGCCATGATCTTCATCACTGAGTAAGCCATACCACCCCTTGTTAAAATACTATGAAGATGATGCTCTTATTGCCATTTCACAGGTGAAAATTCTGAGACATGGTGATGTTAAATGGCTTGCCCCAAGTCACAAGCTGGTAAAAATAGATATATCATTCAATCCTGGGCAGTTTGCTTGGAGAACATGTGCTTTAGTTACTTGGCAATGCTGACTTCTCACATTATTTACTAACAATATTCATGAAACCAGGAGTATGTGAGAAGGAGAAGCAGGAATGAAAAATATATGAATCACACAAATGAAGCCGATTACCCCATTTGATCCTGTTTTTTTATCCAGTCAGTCAGGCATCTGCATTTGATTTTCAAATTTTCACCAGAATCATGATTCTCAGTGGACCACAAATGTTTCAGACACTTAAAAAACAAACAAACTGGGTAATTGTACTGGTGTTGGTGTTGAAAATGCTGTTACTCAAACCACTCCTTTCAAAGCTCTGAGTTATCCAGGTGGCATATTTGCTTTGCTAGCTGATTAATCTAAATGACTAGCCCATGCAATTCTATCAGATGTGATTCTTGGGCTTTTAATTCATTTTTGTTGGCTTTATTTTTCTAAATGGAAGTGTGAACTAAATTATATTATCCTGTCTCATCTTTATTCTGATTTTAAAACCAACATGCATTTAATGTGTGAAATATAATAGTGAAATCTAGATGAATGAAAATAAAATTTTTTGTATTTCTACCTGATAAGGGCACCAGTAATATTTTTATAAATATTTCTCCCCCTCTTCTTTTCACTTCTTCTTTTACTCCTTCATTTAGTTTTTCTGTGCCAAGACAATGAGGGTGCCTCTTATATGTATGGCTTTTCATTTTGCATTACATTATTGCATATTTATCTAAGTCATTAAATATTTTTCAAAAGCAAATTTTAGTGGCTGGTTGAATAATAACTTGTGATATGAATGCAGTTTAAAGGACATGTGGACTTTATTTAATTTAAAAAATAAAACTGTAGCCCTAGCCAGTTTTGCTCAGTGGATAGAACATCAGCCTGTGGACTGAAGGGTCCTGAGTTCAATTCTGGTCAAGGGCATGTACCTTGGTTGCACACTACTCCCAGCCCAGGCCCTAGTCGGGGCATGTGCTAGAGGCAACCAATTGATATATTTCTCTCACATCAATATTTCTCTCTGTCTTTCTATCTCTCTTCCACTCTCTAAAAATCAATGGGAAAATATCCTTGGGTGATGATTAAAACACACACACACAAAAACTGTAATAGACGTTTCTGTTTATTTTCCTAGTCAAATTATTATTACTGATTTCCCACACACCAGTATCAGTCTCTTCAATGAGCTCCCACAACTTCACTTAATCCCCTTCAATCCAGTCTCCATACTGCAACCGACACATTTGCAAATCTAAATGATTGCTCATGGAAGAAAGACCAGAAATTAACTATGATCCACAAATCTCTGGATGGTGTGGCTGCTGCCTCCATCGCCAGTCTTGTCCTAACCCACCCTCCATTTATTCCCTAATCTATTACCACTGGATCTTTGCTAAGGTTGTTTCCTCTATAGTTCACCAAATTAGTCCTTAATCATCCCTCAAGTTTCAGGTCAATTATCACATTTTGAGGGAAACATCCCCTGATTGTCCAGAATTCAGACTCCATGTCATATACTTTTATGGCATGTGTACATTTCATTCATAGAACTGACTACACTTTGTAATTATACTAGTACACTTTGTGTCATTAATTCTTATCTTCTTCCCTATACAGTAAAGTCACTGTGCTCTTTATAAAATTAAATATTACCTTTTACAAACAAATTATAAATTATTTGATAGAAATGAAATACTAGATTATTGTCATTTTATTTACATTCATTTAAAAAACACATTTTCAAATTAGTATTGATCATTTGTAGTTTTTCTCTACATTTTCCTACATTTTCTATATGATCGCTCTTTGCATTCCTATTATGTTACTGTGTTTCTTATTAATTCATGAGTACTATTAATATATTAAGAAAATTAATCATGTATATTACTATTTGTGAATATTTTCCTACAGGTCAAGATTTGCTCTTAAAGTTTGTTTACAATATTTTTGGTATTTTTAAATGTTAAATTTTATGTAATAAAATTTACCAAAAATTTCCTGATGATTTCATGATATTCCTAAGTTTGAAAAGAAAGGGCATTTCTTAAGAGATTCACAGATAAGAAAAAGCTAAAGGAGTTAGTTTCATCACCACCAAACCAGTATTACATGAAATGTTGAAGGGTCTTGAAGAAGAAGAAGGAGGAGGAGAAAGAGGAGGGGGGCGGGAAGAGGAGGAGGAAGAGGAGAAGAGGAGGAGGAGGAGGAGAAGAAAAGATTAAAAAATGAACAATAAAATGCCAATAAATACATATCTATCAATAATTGAATCTAAAGATCAAAATAAATGAACACGGAATCTAATGAACAAAATACACTGATGAATAAAATAGCACCAGAGGTATGGAAACATGGAACAGACTGACAAATCTCAGAGGGAAAGGGGGAGGGCAGGATTAGAAGAGATTAACTAAAGAATGTATATGCATATATGCATTACCTATGAACACAGACTATAGGGTGGTAAAGGCCTAGGGTGGGGTGGGAACTGGGTGGCTGGGGAGAAATGGGGGAAAAAGAGGTATATCTATAATACTCTCAGCCATAAATACTTAAAAAATACAAAAAGGGCATTTCTTATCTCAAGATCAATTGAATAGTAATATTCTTGTTTTATAGATTTGTATAGTTTTTATGTTTTTCTTATTGTTTGTTACTTTTGGAATTTGGGTAAACAGAACTGGATTATTCATAATTATTCATGACACATTATCATCCTTGGTCCACAAGCAGCTCTCTGTATCATCAATTCTTTATTAAATACTATAATAAATATTGAATCATATTACCTATCAAGACTGAGTGCTAGAGGTGAGCATTGGCTCACTGTGAGGGGTCTGCAGATGAGGGGTCCAATGGAGTTCATGGGCAGGGCTTTTAGTGGAGACCTTGAGTAAGTTAGTAGGATTTGCAGCCTGTTGTTAAGATCCACTGGGTGTTATGAGCCCCTGCTCTTTTCTCTGCTTCTAGCTCTCCTTTGATTTCTCAGTCATGCCAATCCCCTCAGGGTTCTGGGTGGGGTGGGACAGAAGTCAGCCTCTTGTACAACATTCCACAAGGTTAGGGAAGCTGGGTGCACACTTTACTCTCACTTTGCTCCCTGGGAGAAATCATAGACAGAAAGGGTTTCCCTTGGCTCAGAGCTGTTCTGAATTGAGGGAGGTGTGACAAGGGTAAAGTGAAACTCTTTTCCTTACCCTGCTTACCCTCTTCAATGCAGCTGTTCCCAAATTTTTGCTGCACTAAAGTGCTGGAACTTTGTCAAGTGTACTGCTGGGTTTTCTTATAGGTGTTCTTATCTAGGGGTGGTTGTTAAAAATAGATGCTCCTGTGGGAAATGTGAGTACTGAAATTTGTGATTTATCCATCTTGCTCAGGTCACTTCCAATTTTAGTTTATTAAGGATCTTAGCATAATTTTTTTTCTATATTGAGATGATCTTACAGGTTTTCTCTTTTAATCTGTTAATATGATGAAAGACATTTAAAGATTTTTGTGACATTAATTCTTCCTTGAGTTCCAGAAATAAACCTTAACTTCATTCTATATAGCATATCAATTTTATTTTTTTTATTTTTTGCTACTGTAAATTCAAATATCATGAAAAATAGTATAATGAACCTAATGCACTCCTCATCTAGTTTGAACAACTTTAACTTATGGAATATAGTGAATCAAATATATTGTCACTCTTCTCCAACAGCAGATTATAGTGAAGTTAAAATAAAAAATCATTTTCTTTCCATTTTAAAACTATCAGAAATTATCTATAATACTGTTGTTCTTATAGTATAGTCTGGTTGACCCCTGGTGGTCTTCACATAATAATATTAAAATGTTGGTTGCCTTTTTCTCTCTCATCCCCTCTTGAGGGGAAAGTGAAGTTTTCCATAGGTTACATGACATATGATATCATAAAGGGTTGAATGCAGAAACAGATATTAGAACACATCCGTTTTCTATTAAGAAAACTATTTTAAAAATTTAAAATAATTCCACACTTTTTTTGCTTTAAAATTTATATTTATTTTTATTAAGGTATGTCATGTGAACATTTTGTTTTAATTTTTGAGTTTTAATTATAATACATACATATCAATAAATATAACCCAGTAAATCAAATAACTTTAGGTCCTCAATAATTTTAAAAATGTAAGAGATTCTGAGATGAAAAAGTTTGAAAGCAAATGCTCTCATTAAGAATACCACTTCTCAAGTAAAAGCTAACAATAATCCCATAATGCCATGAAATACTTTGATTTGTATTCAAATCCTCCCCATTTACAATCATCTACACTAATCAAAGAGAAACATGCAAATTGACTGTCCCTCTGCTATGCCCACCAGCCAATCAGGAGCAAGTATGCAAATTAACCCAACAAAGATGGTGGCGGCTACAGTGCTGGAGCAAGCAGGAGGCCTGGGATGCCCCCGGCAATGGAAGAAGCCAAGCTTCCAGCCTGCCCTGGCCTCCACTCAAGGAAGTGCAGGGGAAAAAAAAAGAGGGGCTGGGAGCCTGGGTTGCCAGGGAGCATGGCCAGCCTGAAAATAGCCCTCAGCCCCTTACCCAGGCATGCCAGGCACCCCATTGGGGACCCTCACCCTGAAGGGGGTGTGGCCAGCCTGAAAACAGCCCTCAGCCCCTCATCCAGGCTGGCCACACCCCCATGGGGTGAGGGTCCCCAGGGAGGGGCTTGACCAGCCTTCAAACAGCCATCAGCCCCTCACCCAGGCTGGTCAGGCACCCCAGCAGGAGCCCCCACCCCAAAGGGGGTGTGGCCAGCCTGAAAACAACCCTCAGCCCCTCACCCAGGTTGTCCATGTCCCCATGGGTGAGGGTCCCCGCTGAGGGCATGGCCAGCCTAAAAACCCCCACAGGCCTCTCTCCCAGGCTGCCCCATGCCCCTAGGGAACCCCCACCCTGATCTGGAACACCCTTCAGGGCAAACCAGCCTACCACCATCCATGCACCAGGCCTCTATCTATACTAATAAAAGGGTAATATTCTAACTAGACTGTGAGACCTTCCAGGAGACCTTCTGGATGTTCTTCTGGACAAAGCCATGGTGGGCCGAGGTAGAGGCAGTTAGAGGCCAAGGAGGGGAAGGCAGTTGTGGGTGATCAGGCCAGTGGTGGCGCAGGGGGGCATTTGGGGGTAAGCAGGCCAGCAGGAGGGCAGTTGGGGGTGAGCAGGCCAGTGGGGAGGGAAAGTGAGGGTGAGCAGGTCAGCAGGGGGGTAGTTGGGATGAGCAGGCTGGCAGGGGGAACAGTTGGGGGAGAGCACACTGGCATGGGGGGCAGCTGGGGGCGAGCAGGCCAGCAGGCAGGCAAACAGGAGCCAGAAGTCCCGGATTGCGAGAGGGATGTCCGACTGCCCGTTTAGGCCTGATCCCTGTAAACCAGTAGTAGGACATCCTTCGAGGGGTCCCAGATTGGAGAGGGTGCAGGCCGGGCTGAAGGACACCCTCCCCCCCACCCCCAACCTGCCGCCCTGTGCATGAATTTCATGCACCGGGTCACTAGTTTTTTATAATTTGTTTGCAAATTAAGAATTCATGGTCTGCATATCTATACTAATAAAAGGGTAATATGCTAATTATACCGGATAGATGGGATGTCTTCCAGACATCCTTCTGGACAAAGCCATAGCAGCTGCAAAGGCTGAGGAGGGCCAGCAGCTGTGATGGATGCTGGACGGCTGCAATGGCCAGCAGTGGCAGCAGCAGTGGAGTGATGGGAGTGGTGCCTTTCCCTGATCAGCCCAGTCGCCTCCTGCAGAGAAAGGCCAGACTGCAGCTTAGGCATGCCTCAGCCATTATTAGGACATCCCCTGAGGGTCCCCAGACTGTGAGAGGGGGCAGGCTGGGGTGAGGGACCGCACCCAGTGCATGAGTTTTCATGCACTGGGCCTCTAGTCACAATATAAGTACTTTTAAATCCATAAATTCTCCCGTTGTTTTTCTTTGAATTTATTTTTTGAAAAGAGTAGATTGTTGTTGTTTTTCCAGTTTGGATTTTGCTGATTGCATCCTCATGGTATCATCTAACATGTTCCTCTGTTCCATATAGTTTCCATATATTATTACTTGAATGGTGGATGTAGAGACATAAGCAGATTTGAATTTAATTTATTGGCAAAACACCTCATAGATATTGAAATGTGAACTTTAAAAAAAATCTTTTTATGATGTTACTTGTCATTGGTGATCATTACTCAGGTCAGTTAATTTGCTAGAGTTTACAAACTGGTGACATAATGACTCTGTTATTCCTTCTTCAGTTAGTAAATGGAATATGTCATAGAAATACACTATTTCCACTTTATGTGGTCTATTTAGGAATATTTTGTTTTGAAATCCAGAATAACTGCAGAAATCTTGCTAATTCTATTTGTTGTCTCTGTGGGCCCTCTCCTACCCAGTACCCAGAGGTAAAACACTTGTGATAGTAATTAGGAGCTCATCTCTACACCAGAACCAGTTAGAACAGTGGTCGGCAAACTGCGGCTCAAGAGCCGTATGGGGCTCTTTAGCCCCTTGAGTGTGGCTCTTCAACAAAATACCATGGCCTGGGCGAGACTATTTTGAAGAAGTGGTATTAGAAGAAGTTTAAGTTTAAAAAATTTGGCTCTCAAAAGAAATTTCAGTGGTTGTACTGTTGATATTTGGCTCTGTTGACTAGTGAGTTTGCCGACCACTGAGTTAGACCAATAATGAAGACATTAACTCTTCTCTTCAGTCTGATAATAGAAAAGTTGATTGACCCCTGTCTATGGGATGGGAGGTGGGGGGAGATCATGGGAAGAAAGATCTTCTCACTAAAATATATGTGAAGTGTTTTACTGAACATACTCTCAGAAAAATCTATAAACTCAAATTCATGGTTTATTTGTACTTGTGATTTCATTTTATTGAAAACTCCTTTTGTCCCTTGGGCACAGGATTGAAAACCTGAAATAGACTCTATTGGTGTGTACTGTAATGATTTTTTGAAAAAATTGCCCTTTACAATACCAGCAATTTTTTCCTACCAGCTCTGGAGAAGGCTATTAACTTTTAAGAGATTTGTTTAGCCCAATAGCAGCAGACTTAAATGAACTACATTCAGGGCAGTGAATGCTGTTGGGGCTTCCTTGCAGGGTACAGGCTCCTCTGAGCCACACTGTCAAGCTCTGTGGGGCCACACATTTGCTGAGTACCAATAACTTTCTTCACACAGATGCTGTATATTTTGCTTTCACCCTGCATAAACTAAAGGCAGCATATATATATGTTATCTAAATTCTTAAGTGTTTCATTTCTTACAGATAAACAACAGAGTATAAAACGTGATTTTTTTGCTTTCTCTGGTTTCTGCTAAAAACTTCAAAAAGGCTGAGCTGACGTGTGAATTGTAATGATTTGGTGGTAATGATTCGGTAGGTGCAGCAGGTCAGTATTTTCAATCAGACTTCTTCAAAAGCTGGTTGAAAGTGTGTGATGCTTTGATTCAGAAAAGAGTTTGAGAATGCAGACTTCAGAGTAGCCCGAATGTACTTGTCCTAATTCACGTTTGTGAATTTTTGCCAATTCATCATCTTTTCCAATTCAGAAAGAGTGAATAAACCAATCCAAAAGGGTAGTATTAAACATTAATCCAAGAATGTTATTCTTCAGCTTTTCAATCTAAACATTGGTTAGAAATGAAAAGACTTTGCAGTACAAGGATGTCCTATAGGGCCAGAAACAAAGGTACAGTGACAGCCAAATCATTGAAACTGGAAATAGGGACACACGTGTTTCATTTAAAAAATGTCTGATGCTAAGAATGATCACCCATGCTCTTTCTTCCATTCAAATGCCACCTAGATTTTGTTGTATTTTGTTCTTTAATAAAGTATTTTAAATATATAATCTCATTATTTTATATGATACTAGAGGCCCAGTGCACAAAATTTGTACACTCTGGCAGGATGTCCCTCAGCCCTGTCTGTGTGTCTGTGCCCTCTCACAGTCCAGGAGCCCTCTGGGGATGTCCTGCTGATGGCTTAGGCCCGCTCTCCAGGGAGGGAGCCTAAGGCATCAGTCAAACATCCTTAGCACTGCCACAGAGGTGGGAGAGGCTCCTGCCACTACCTCTTAGTTCACCAGCTGTGAGCCTGGCTTCTGGCTGACTGGTGTTCCTCCTGTGGGAGCACACTAACCACCAGGGGGCAGCTCCTGTGTTGAGCATATGCCCCCTGCTCGTCAGTGCACGTCATAGAGACTGGTCGTTCCACTGTTTGGTCAATTTGCATATTAATCTTTTATTATATAGGATACTTTAAAGGAAACTATTTATTTCAGTTTCATTCCAAATTCATTCAGAAAGCATCTATTAATTACTCAAGGGATGTGTCTAATTTGTAGCCCAAATTAACTTGATTTCTGAGTAGACAGGACATGGAAGAGCGTAATGGGCAGTTTTCAATACCTTGTGATTAATGTGAGAGTGATCTGGAAAATAAGGGCCTCTAATGATGAGACAAAAAGAAGCTAAGAAGCACTTCTTGAAGGAGAATTTTATCTGGCCCTCAAAGCTAAGTGAGATTTGACTAAGAGCAGTGTGAAGGTCATTTCAGATGGGAAGGGTACTGATGGCATAAGGAGACTCTTGTTAGGCAGATGTATTTGATTGAAGCAAAGAATTCATAATAGTGATCAGCAGAAAGAAAGCTGAAAATGAAGATTCAGGCTTCAATGACTAAGGAATTCATTTAATGGGGAGGCTTTAAAGATCTTGGAGCAGATAAATAATATGATGAAAGAAAACAAACAATATCTGATAAAAAAAAATATTGGTGTCCAGATAGGGGAGTGGAGAAGAAAGATTTAAATACAACTTTGTTTTTGGATCTGGGTGATATAGTCTGAATCTTTGGGTCCCCCTCAACATTCATATTGAAATCATAGCACTGATGGTATTAGGAGGCTGGGGCCTTTGGAAAGTAATTAGGTCATGAGAGCTTTGCCCTCTCCTAACCCCAAACTCATCCCATGAAAAGGGAAATCTAGTCTGTCTGGTTCACCCCTCTATGCCTTGAAGGGTGTTGGACATACCCATATCGTCAGTTCTCATTTAACATTTATCAAATGAGCATATGAACAAAATCCCTCTTGTTGAATGAATCAGTATAAGTTTGGCTCTGTAGAAATCCCATTCTGCGCTAAGCTCAAAGATGGGAAAATATGAGGGGAATTGTACACTTTTCTTCAAGGGCTGCTATGGATCCAGGAGTTTCCTCTGCACAATGGAAAACTTATTGCCATGAAGGAAAACAAATAAAGGTTAAATTGTAAGAAATACTTGGAGATACTTGTGGACAGTTAGGCACTCATTCCATGGGCTTTCTGTGAGTCTATAAACAATCAGAAGCCCACAGCACATTTTTATAGGGTGTGCTATTGCTTTCTATAGAATGGGAGGAATGCCAGCTTGTGGTTTATTACAGCAGGACTGGTGGCTTGTGATACAGTAGGATTAATAGTTCCCGCTTTGACAGGATCTCTCACCCTCCGTTCCCAGAGGGCAGAGACCGAGGACCACATAACCACCAAGCCCATACTCTGACTTGTGGAGAATATACAGGCCCCAGGGTGAGTAATGAGTAAGGTCTGGCAGATTACACGTTACCTCGAGATGAGATGAAGAGAAACAGAACAGAGATGGACGAGTGCCCGTGGGAAAAGAAGAGTATCAGCTCTCACAGAAACCATCGTGCCCTACGTGACTGGCTTAAACAAATCTGGCAGCAAGAAAGGGAACTGAAGGAAGCAAAATTAGCAAGCAACCTTCTTCCTTCTCATTCTTTAACTTTCTGATGAGAGAATAAATTGCTGCTAACAGATGTACCGTCTGATAGCATTAATTATCTCATTCTTCCGTCATCAAAAGAGAATCAGTTCATACCACCAATAGCATGAGACCACATTAGAAAAAGCCATATGTTGTAGTGATTAGTTATTCAAACTCTGAATCCCCTGAAAACCTGGATTCAGATTATGGTTTTATCATTTATAGCCATAACATCTTTTACAAGGGGGGATACTTTACTACCATTATATAAGATTGTCTAAGGAAAACAAAACAATTCATGTGAAAAGTTTAATTAGGCACCTGGAACACAGAACTCTCAATAAATAATAATGAAATATAAACATGACATAAAATTACTATTTTACTATCTAATCTTTCTTTCCTCCCAACAGAGAAAGCAAGTGGCCTAAATAAACATAAAATCCACAAAAGAGTCTATGGAATGTTTTGAATTTGAAAGCAATTGAGGAGCTAGAAAAAGTAATTGTTCTATATTTAAAATATGTGTAATTCAAGAAATCCCCTCAAAGTCAAGGATGAACTGCAGAATTTTAAGTGTTAAGATCAATATCCAGCCCTAGCCGGTTTGGCTCAGTGGATAGAGCATCGGCCTGCCTACTCAAGGGTCCCAGGTTTGATTCTGGTCAAGGGCATGTACCTCGGTTCCGAGCACATCCCCAGTAGGGGGTGTGCAGGAGGCAGCTCATCAATGTTTCTCTTTCATCGATGTTTCTAACTCTCTATCCTTCTCCCTTCCTCTCTGTAAAAAAATCAATAAAATATATATTTTAAAAGAAGATCAATAACCAAACAGTTACAAGTAGTGAATGAATAAAAATAATTTTAGACTTTAAAAAGAAACTTTTATTCCAATGCATCACACTATTATTTTTCATTCACCAGTTTGGTAAGGAATAAAAAGCTGAATGATTCCATTTAATAGCAATAGTGTGTAAGGAGATAGATACCCTTGACACTATTGTTGGAAGCACAAACAAATGCAAACTCTCTGGAGAACAATTTCTCAATATATAGCAAATACTTTAAAAATGCTTCCTCTTTGACCCAATAAACTATTCCTAAGGAAATAACAGAGGAGTTCCACAAGAATATATTCATAAGTATCTCATTTTAGGAATGTTTCTAACAGTTCTTGACCCCTACCTCTGCACTCTTCTGCTGAAAACTTGATTACCCATTATTTAAGATTTCACTAAATAGTTATGTTGAATATTTTACAGGCACTAAAAATGATAATGTAGCTATACACTGATTGGCATTAAAATGGCCATGATGTTATTCATTTAGGTATTAAGGTATAAAACAATTTACAGTATAATCTAATTTTTGTTAAAAATAATTATTTTCATGTATGTTCCCAGAAAAATGCTTGGAAGATATATTACAAAATACTAACTTCAATTATTATTTGGTTATGGGATTACAGTTTACCTTTATTTTATTTATATGCAGGAATAAAATAAAGGTAAACTGTCATTAAAATATTTTTATAATGTACAGTCATCATTTTATGTAAATAATAAATCTATTAAATATTTTGTTTAATAGATCATGAAAAAATATTTTATAAAAAAGTAGCATTGCCCTGGCCACTGTTGCCCAGTAGTTAGAGTGTCAGCTGTGCACTGAAGGATCACGGTTTGATTCCTGGTCAAAGACATATACCTGGGTTGATCCCAAGCCCCAGTCAGGATCTGTGTGGGAGGCAACCAATTGATCTCTCTCACAGGGATGTTTCTCTCTCTCTCTCTCCCGCCCTCCTTCCTTCTCTTTCACTCTCTCTAAAAGAAAAAATAATAATATAATAATGGAATAATATCCTTGGGTGAGGATTAACAAACAAAATAAAAGGAAGAAAGAAGTAGATTTAGATATTAATATTTATAACACACAGGCCTTTTAAATTATATTGAAGCCCTTAGCAAGTATAACATTAAGTTAACATTTTCATATACTCAAACAGATATCAGCTCTTCACTTTATTTATTTTTTTTTCAAGTTTTAAATATGTCTCCTTTTTCCCTAATTGACCAACCCCCCCCCCCCGCCCCAGCCATTCCCACCCTGGGCAAGCCCCCACTGCCCCAGTGTCTGTGTCCATTGGTTATGCTAATATGCATGCATACAAGTCCTTTGGTTGCCTTCTAACCCTCCTCCCCTACCATTTGTCTCTAGATCAATCTATTCTTGTTCATCAAATTAGGTTGATCGTTATATTCCACATATGAGTGAGATCATGTGATATGTATATTTCTCTGACTGGCTTATTTTGCTTAGCATAATGTTTTCCAGTTCCATCCATGTTGTTGCAAATGTTATAAGTTTCTTATTTTTCATAGTGGCACCAGAGGCCCAGTGCATGAAATCGTGCATGGGTGAGGTCGGGCCAGCCCTCCCTGATGGGGCTGATCTGGGCCAGGCCAGCAGTGGGGAAGGAGCTGTAGGCAGTTGGCTGGCCAGTCCCACCCCTGTCAGGGTGGGGGCTTTGATTGGGGTTAGGGCCTACCAGGAGGAGGGGCCACAGCCAGCTGGGGGGAGGGGCCATGGGAGGTTGGGGGTGGCCAATTAGGGCCCCAATCAGGCTGGTTGGCCACAGCAGTGCGCATCATAGCCAGTTGTTCTATGGTTCTGGTCACTTGGCTTTTCCATATATAGATACTATGATGCTTTTTAAAAAGGCAGGAAATGGTTATTTTTTACAATTTCTTACCTTCAGAAAGACTTGTTTGAAAGCAGGGAGAAAAAAGTTTCAACTGTGATTAAGTTCTAATACTTCCATTTTTAATGTCTCATTTTGCTCATATTGGCAAACATGAACATTTTAAGAATGAAAAAAAGGGTCTGGGAGATAGATTGAAAGGGTCCTGACTATACTATGTCTGCTACATAGTAGATATTCAGGTTATGTTTCATGTACAAATGAATTGAAAGAATGAATAAACAGTGTGAGAGTTCAATATTTTTAAAGAAAATTTTCATAAGTTAAAATGATACTTCTGGAATAGTAATAATCACTTCTATTTTCTATTTTTTAAAGAAATAATCCAGTTGGAGAAGACAAATATTATATTATCTCACTTATATGTGGAATCTAATGAACAAAATAAGCTGATGAACAAAATATGTCCAGAAGTATGGATGCATGAAACAGAATAACAGATCTCAGGGTGGGGATGGGGGAACAGGAAAAGATTAGCCAAAGAACATATGTACATATATGCATAACCCATGGACACAGACAATAGTATGGGAAAGGCCTGTGGTGGGGTGGAGGCTGGGTTGAGGGAGGACAAAAATGGAAAAAAAATAGGAGACATCTGTCATACTGTCAAAAACAAGACAAAAAGAAAAGTTTTTAACTATAAAAAATTATTTTTAATTTATTCTAGAGAAAGGGGAAGGGAGAAGGGGAGAGTGAGAGAGAGAAAAACATCAGTGTAAGGGAGAAGCATCAATCAGTTCCCTCCCATAGGTACCCCGACCAGTGATCGAACCCACAACCTAGATATGTGTCCTGGCCTGGAGTGAACCCATGCCCTTTCAGTGTACAGGAGGGATACCAGGCAACACTCCAACCAACTGAGTTATACTGGGCGCTATTTTCAATATTTTATTTTCATAAGCACACAACTAAAATGATTAATCTATAATCATTTGCATATTATATGTAATAAATATATATAAAATAAAACACATATATGTGTAATTAGACATATGCATATACTCTACTGGCACAGATAAAAAGCATCCCAAGTGCCCATCAGCAGATGAGTGGAAAAAGATGTAGTACATTTGCACCATGGAATACTACACTGCTATAAAAAAGAAGGAACTCTTATATGCTTTGCGGAAGCATGGATGGGCCTGAAGATTATTGTGCTGAGCAAAATAAGCCAATCAGAGAAAGACAAATACCATATGATCTCATTTACATGTGGAACAAAATAAATTAACAAACAAATTAGGACCAGGCACATGGATATATGGAAAAGACTGAGAGATCTCAGAGGGAGGGGGTTGGGAGGGACTCAAAGAGATTAGCCAAAGAACATATATGCATATTTGCACTGCTCATGGACACAGACAACTGTGAAGTGAAGGCTTGAAAGGGGCTGGGTGGAAAGGCACTAAGAGGGGGGAGGTGAAGGGAGAACATCACTAACAGTGTCAACAATAAAAATAAACATAAAAAAAAGATTCCCTTTACTTCTGAAGATACCAATCCTCAAAAATTTTTCAAACACAAATCCAAAAAACAGGAAGTGAGCAATCAATTTTATCTGTTCAGGATTCATATTACTGCTCTTCCCCAAGATTATTTCATTCATAGTAATACTTACTAGAATTTTTGTACAGGATCATTGCAGAAATCAGATTTTTTAAAGAAATGCTCATTTTTAATACAAATACTCAGAAATAAATTTTATCACATTTTGCACCTATTTTTGGGTAAGATCATAGTCTGTTTGTGTGTATATGTAACTAAACTGACCTTTTCTTATTATTATATTGTTATTTTAAGCAGTGCTGAATAAAACAAACTATGTAATTTGTCTATTTCATAGATATATTTTAGTATAAATAGAATTGATGGGTATAGGAAATATATATACTAGAGACCCAGTGCATGAAATTCGTGCACTGGGTGGGGGGGGGGGGGGTCCCCTCAGCCAAGCCTGCCCCCTCTCACTGACTGGGAGCCCTCAGGAGATGTCCTACTGATGGGGAGCGGGCCTAAGCCGCAGTCTGGCCTTCCTCTGCAGGAGGTGACCGGGCTGATCAGGGGAAGGTGCCAGCCCCATCACCCCACTGCTGCTGCCATTGTTGCAGCCACCAAAGTGTTTATATCAACACAGACTCCAGTCCCTGCATCTTGAAAAAATGACAACTTTCTTTAGGCATTTTCAAAATGTGTCTTTCATAGGATATGACATTTCTTTTCTTTCTTTTTTATCCTCACCTGAGGATATGTTTCCATTGATTTTTAGAGAGCTTGGAAGAGAGAGGGAAAGACAGAAAGAAACATCAATGTGAGAGGGACAGTTCGATTGGTTGCCTCCTGCAGGAGCCCTGACCTGGGCCCCGGCCAGGGAGGAGCCTGCAACCTAAGTACATGCCCTTGATCAGAATTGAACCTGGATCCTGCGGTTGGCAGGCCGAGGCTCTATCCATGAGCCAAACTGGCTGGGGTAGGATATGACATTTCTTAGCCCCTCCAGCAGCCCCTCACCTTCTTGGATTCTTATTACCCAAGTTGCCAAGAACACTGTGAGAGACAGCTTACAGGGAGCTTAGCCAATGAGCCTTCAGAAAAGGTGTTTCCTCTGCAGCTCATGCACAGAGGACCCCCTGCATAGTGTCTGCAGGGCTTCTGTCCACTGGGCTGGGGGCATGCCCCAAGCCACACTGCAGGGGCCGCCGGGGGCATGCCCCCAGCCCAGCAGCCCTGCGTTCTGTCAGCTGGGCTTCTGTTCCCTTGGCTTGGGGTGTGTCCCAAGCTGCACAGTGGCAGCTTAGAGCATGCCCCTGGCCCAGTGGCCCACGTTCTGTCTGCTGGGCGTCTGTCCACTTGGCATGTCCCAGGTCACGCAGTGGTGGCTCAGATCTCACCCCCAGCCCAGCACCCACTTTCTGTCAGCTGGGCTTCTGTCAGCTGGGGTTCTGTCCTCTGGGCCGAGGGTGGGCCCCAAGCTGTGCGGCAGCTGGGGGCATGCCCCAGGCCCATCAGCCCAGCATTTTGTTGGCAGCCCTTCCTGCCTCTGTGACCTGGGCATGGGATACTAGTGTCTTACCAAGGTGACGACGCCAGCGTCCTGCCCTGGTGCTATGGGCGCTGGCATCTTTGTCACGGAGTGATGGTTAATTTGCATATTACTCTTTTATTAGATAGGATAGTATTCCATTGTGTAGATGTACCACAGGTTTTTAATCCACTCATCTGCTGATGGCAATTAGGCTATTTCCAAATCTTAGCTATGGTGAATTGTGCCACTATGAACATAGGGGTGCATATATACTTTCTGATTGGTGTTTCTGGTTTCTTGGGATGTAGTCATAGGAGTGGGATTACTGAGTCAAATGGGAGTTCCATTTTTAACTTTTTGAGGGAAGTCCATACTGTCTTCCACAGTGACTGCTCCAGTCTGCTTTCGCACCAGCAGTGTAGGAGGGTTCCTTTTGCTCCACATCCTCACCAGCACTTGTTATTTGTTGATTTGTTGATGATAGTCATTCTAATAGGTGTGAGATGGTATCTCATTGTTGTTTGATTTGCATCTCTCTGATGATTAGTGACTTTGAGCATGTTTTTATATGTCTCTTGGTCTTCTGAATGTCCTCTTCGAAAAGTGTCTATTTACATCCTTTGACCATTTTTTGATTGGATCAATTATCTTACTTTTGTTAAGTTGTATGAGTTCTCTGTAAATTTTGGAGATTAAGCCCTTATCAAAAATATCATTGGCAAATATATTCTCCGATGCAGTGGGCTTTCTTATTGTTTGTTGATGGCTTCTTTTGCTGTACAGAAGCTTTTTATTTTGATGTAGTCCCATTTGTTTATTTTCTCCTTAGTCTCCATTGTCCTAGGAGCTGTGTCTGTAAAGATATTGTTGCGACATATGTCTGCTATTTTGCTGCCTATGGAGTCCTATAGGATTTTTATGGTTTCCCATCTTACATTAAAGTTCTTTAGCCATATTGAGTTTGTTTTTGTGTATGGTGTAAGTTGGTGATCTAGTTTCATTTTTTTGCATGTATCTGTCCAAATTTCCCAGCACCATTTATTAAAGAGACTGTTTTAACTCCATTGCATGCTCTTGCCACCTTTGTCAAATATTAATTGAGCATAATGGCTTGGGTCAATTTCTCGGTTCTCTGCTTTGCTCCACTGGTCTATTAGTCTGTTCTTGTCAGTAACAGGCAGTTTTGAGAACTGTGGCTTAATAATATAGCTTGGTATCTGGTATTATGATCCTTCCAACTTTGTTCTTCTTTCTCAGGATTGCTGTGGCTATTTGAGGTCTTTTTTTAATTCCAGATGAACTTTTGGAGAGTTTGTTCTAGATCTTTGAAATATGCCATTGGTATTTTAATGGGGATTGCATTAAATCTATAGATTGCTTTAGGTAGTATGGACATTTTAATAATGTTGATTCTACCAATCCATGAACATAGTATCTTATTCCATTTGTTTATATCTTCCTCTATCTCCTTTTTCAATGTCTTGAAGTTTTCTGAGAACATGTCTTTTACATCCTTAGTTAAGTTTATTCCTAGGTATCTTAATTTTTTTGGTGCTATGGTAAATGGCATTGGTTTTTTTTTGGTTTGTTTGGTTCTCTTTCTGTGAGTTCATTATTAGTGTATAAAAAGGCCATAGATTTCTAGGTGTTAATTTTGTATCCTGCTACAGCCAAATTCACTCATTAGGTCTAGTAGTTTTTTAATGGACTCTTTGAGGTTTTCTATGTATCTTATCATGTCATCTGTGAACAAGGAGAGTTTTACTTCTTTTCCAATTTGGATGCCTTTTATGTCTTCTCCTTGTCTGATCACTCTGGCTAGCACTTCCAGTACTATATTGAACAAGAGTGGTGAAAGTGGGCATCCCTGTCTTATTCCAGTTCTTAGGGGAAATTAGTTTAGTTTTTTCCCATTGAGTGTGATGTTGGCTGTAGGTTTGTCAAGTGAAGCTTTTATTATGTTGAGGTATGATCCCTCTATTCCCACTTTGTTGAGAGTTTTTAACAAGAAAGGGTGTTGGATTTTGTCAAATGCTTTTTCTGCATCAATTGATATGATTATGGGATTTTTGTCTCTCAGTTTGTTTATATGATGTGTCACATTTATTTTTTTTAATTTAATAAATCTTTATTCAGATTATTACAATTGTTTCTCCTTTTTCTCCCCATATCCCCCCTCCACCCGGTTCTCACCCCACCCTCTGCCCTTACCTCCCCCTTACTGTCCTCATCCATAGGTGTACGATTTTTGTCCAGTCTCTTTCTGCACACCCTCCTTACCCCTTTCCCCCTGAGAATTATCAGTTCACTCCCTTTCTATGCTTCTGATTCTATTATATTCATCAGTTTATTCTGTGCCTCAGACTTTTAATTCAGTTGATTTTCAGGTTCACTTGCTGATAGATATGTATTTGTTGTTCATAATTTTTATCTTTACTTTTTTCTTCTTCCTCTTCTTAAAGAATACCTTCCAGCATTTCATATAATACTGGTTTGGTGGTGATGAACTCCTTTAGCTTTTTCTTATCTGTGAAGCTCTTTATCTGCCCTTCAATTCTGGATGATAACTTTGCTGGGTAGAGTAATCTTGGTTGTAGGTTCTTGCTGTTCATCACTTTGAATATTTCTTGCCACTCCCGTCTGGCCTGCATAGTTTCTGTTGAGAAATCAGCTGACAGTCATATGGGTGCTCCCTTGCAGGTAATTAACTGTTTTTCTCTTGCTGCTTTTAATATTCTCTCTTTGTCTTTTGCACTTGGCATTTTCATTATGATGTGTCTTGGTGTGGTCCTCTTTGGATTCCTTTTGTTTGGGGTTCTGTGTGCTTCCTGGACTTGTAACTCTATTTCTTTCACCAGGTGGGGGAAGTTTTCAGTCATTATTTCTTCAAATAGGTTTTCAGTATCTTGCTCTCTCTCTTCTTCTGGCACCCCCATAATTCGGATGTTGGTACGCTTGAAGTTGTCCCAGAGGCTTCTTACACTATCTTCAACTTTTTGGATTCTTTTTTCTTTTTGTTTTTCCGGTTGAGTGTTTTTTTTCTTCTTTGTATTTCAATTCTTTGACTTGATTATTGCGTTCCTCTAGTTTGTTGTTGGGTCTCTGTATAATATTTTTTAGTTCAGTCAGTGTATGTTTAATTTCTAGTTGGTCCTTTTTCATATCTTTGAGGGTCTTGTTATATTTATCGGCCTTTTCTGGATATTCTTGAAAAGCCTTATAATCGTGGTTTTGAATTCTATATCCAGTCATTTGTTTTCCTCCATTTCTTTCGTTTGTGATCTGTTTCTTTGTCTCCAGATTTCGCTGCTTCCCTGAGTTGGTAGGGTAGCTTTGTTTGCTAGTTTTCCTATATGGCATAGTGGGCCGGCCTCCCCAGTTAACCTGAGGTGGACACTCTTGGTGCACCCCTTTGTGGACTGTGTGTACAGCCTTGTAGTTAAATCTTGATTGTTGTTGGTATCACTGGGAGGAATTGACCTCCAGGCCAGTTGGCTGTGAGGATCAGCTGTGTCTACGCTGGGAGAAGTTTGGTGCTGGAGACAGCCTTATAGGATTAGACTTGCCAAATTGCAAAAGCCTCTGTGCTCAGCTTGGATGGGGTGGAGTCTCAGGGCGGAGCAGACAGTCTTGGCTTCCCATTAGCCCTGCCCTTGCGCGCGCGCCTCCAGACCTCTGCCTTCCCCAGCTCCCGAGTTTCTGCCTGATAGTCCAGATTCTCCCTGTAAGAGCATGGGTCCCCAGGGGCTTGCCTGGTACTGGTGATCAGTGCAGTCAGAACTGGGGTTCAGTGCAGTCAGGAGCTTCCGACTCCCTTCTGCTAGGGAAAGCCTGTGGCAACCTCCGCAATCTTTCTGCACACTCGCCTCCAGACCCCTGCCCACCACGGCTCCCTCTCCGGGTGCCTTTCTCTCTACCTGACAGTCCAGACTCCTCCCGTATGAGCCTGGGTGCACGGGGTTTTGTCCGGAACTGGGGTGCAGTGCAGTTGGAACTGCGGTTCAGTGCAGTCGGGGGCTTCCTTCCCCCTCCTGCCAGAGAAAGTCAGCCAGGCTCTCAGCCACCCTTCCTCTCTGCATGTGAGTCTCCGTACCTCAACCCTTTTGCTGTTCCTCCAATTTTCCGTGAGCTTTTCTCTTTCCTTCTAGTTGTAGAATTTCCACTCAACCAGCTTTCCTGTGGTTCTGGATGGTGTCCCTTCTGTCTGTTAGTTGTAGTTTTGAAATTGTTGTGCAAGCCAGCAGTTTAGGTGCTTACCTGTGCCATCATCTTGGTTTTTCCTGATGTGTCACATTTATTGATTTGCAGATATTGTACCATCCTTACATCCCTGGATTAAATCCCATTTGGTCATGGTGTATGATCTTTCTAATGTAATGTTGAATGCTATTTGCTAGAATTTTGTTGAGGATTTTAGCATCTATGTTTATCAAGGATATTGGCCTACAGTTCTCTTTTTTTGTGTTGTCTTTATCTGGTTTTGGGATTAGGGTAATGCTGGCTTCATAGAAAGAGCTTGGAAGTGTGATCTCCTCTTGAATTTTTTGGAATAGTCTATGGAGGATAGGTTTTAGTTCTTCTTTGAATGCTTGGTAGAATTACCCAGTAAAGCCATCCGGACCAGGGCTTTTGTTTGCTGGAAGATTTTTTATTGCTGCTTCAATTTCTTTGGTAGTTATAGGCCTATTCAGGTTTTTAGATTCTTCTTGATTGAGTTTTCGAAGTTTGTATTTTTCTATGAAATATGTCCATTTCATCTAGGTTGTCCATTTTTTTTGGAATATAGTTGTTCATAGTATTTTTTTCATAGTCATTTGTATTTCTGTGGGATTGGTTGTTACTTCACCTCTTTCATTTCTGATTTTGTAGATTTGGGTCCTCTCTCTTTGCTTCTTGGTGAGCCTGGCTAGAGGTTCATCAATCTTGTTTAACCTTTCAAAGAACCAGGTCTGGGTTTTGTTGATCTTTTGTTTTCTATTTTTGGTCTCTATGTCATTTATCTCCACTTGGATCTTTATTATTTCCTTCCTTCTGCTTACACTGGGCTTTTCTTGTTGCTCTCTTCCTAACTCATTGAGCTATAGGGTTAGATAATTTATTACCACTGCCTATAGAGCTATGAACTTCCCTCTCAAGACTGCTTTTACTGTGTCCCATATGTGGATTATTGTGTTTTCATTGTCATTTGTTGCCATGATACTTTTTATTTCTTCTTTGATCTCTTTGGTAACCCAATCATTGTTTAGTAGCATGCTGTTTAGCCTCCAGGTATTTGATTTTTTATTGTTTTTATTGTAGTTGATTTCTAGTTTTATGCCATTGTGAGGAGATGCTTCATATGATTTCTATCTTTTTGAATTTGAAGAGACTTTGCCTGTGTCACAATATGTGGTCTATCTTTGAAAAAGACCCACGTGCACTTGAGAAGAATGTATATTCTTTAGATTTGGGATGAAATGTTCCGTAGATGTCAATTTATTCCATCTGATCTAGTGAGTCATTTAGGATTGATGTTTCTTTGCTGATTTTATATTTAGAGGATTTGTCCAATGGTGTTAATGGGGGTATTAAAGTCCCCTAGTATGATTGTATTGCTGTCAATCTCTCTCTTGATATCCTCCAGAAGTATTTTTATGTATTTGGGTGTTCCTGTATTGGGTGCATATATGTTTACCAGAGCTATTTCTTCTTGTTGGATTGCTCTTTTAGTATTATGCAGTGGCCTTCCTTATCTCTTGTTGTGGCCTTCACTTTGAGGTCTAATTTGTCAGGTATATGTATTGCTACCCCAGCTTTTTTTTCATTTTCATTCGCCTGAAAAACCTTTTTCTATTCCTTCACCATCAGTCTGTGTGAGTCCTTTGTTCTGAGGTGGGTTTCCTGTAGACAACAGATATATGGGTCAGGTTTTCTTATCCATTTAGCTACCCTATGTCTTTTAATTGAGCTATTTAATCCATTTGCATTCAAAGTTATTATTGATAGGTACTTGTTTCTCACCATTTTTATTCTTTACCCCTGTGTTCCTTCTTCACTTCCTATTTCTTCTTTTTACAATAATCCCTTTAGAATTTCTTGCATTGCTGGTTTGGTGGTATTAAATTCCCTTAGTCCTTTTTAGTCTGTGAAGCTCCTGATTTCACCCTCAATTTTGATTGATAGCCTTGTTGGGTACAGTATTCTTCGATTCAGACCCTTCCTTTGCATTACTTTATATATTTCATTCCATTCCCTTCTGGCCTGATGTGTTTCTATTGAGAAATCAGTTGCTAGTCTGATGGGGGATCCTTTGTAGGTAACTTTTTGTCTCTCTCTGGTAGCCTTTAAGATTCTTACTTTGTCATTGGTGTTTGCCAATTTAATTATAATGTTTCTTGGTGTGGGTCTTTTTGGGTTCATCTTGTTTGAGACTCAGTGAACTTCTTGGATTTGTGTGAGTTTTTTCTTCCTTATATCAGGGAAGTTTTCTGTCATTATTTCTTCAAACAGGTTTTCTATTCCTTGCTCAGTTTCCTCTCCTTCTGGCACCCCTATTATGTGGATGTTGTTTCATGTCATGTTGTTCCAAAGTTCCTTTAGGCTCTCCTCCTGTTTTTTTTTTTTCTAGATGCTGCTCTGCTTGGGTATTTTTTCCTACCTTGTCTTCTAGCTCACTGATGCAGTCCTCCACTTCTTCTAGTCTACTGTTGATGTTTTCTGTTGAGTTATTTATTGCAGTGATGTCATTTTTCATTTCTTCTTGGTTCTTCTTCATTTTCTCTTTGTTCTTACACATCTTGTTGAATTTATCTTCCATCCTTTTCAGCGACCTTCTGATCAGTTCTCTGAATTCTTTCTCTGACATATTGCTTGCCTCCATTTCATTTACTTCCTTTCCTGGTGATTCCTCATTTTCTTTTGTATGTAGGCTGTTTCTTTGTCTCCCCATGATCACTCCTCTCTGGATGTCTGGTCATGTAGCTCTCTCTTTCCTGTGTTGACTTAAAGGCACAAAATACAACACAACAAGACTCAATGCACAGGGCATCAAACACAAATGTATTCATGATACTAATCACCCCAAATAAAGGTGAACACCAGAGAAAAGAGAGCTAGGAAATAGAAGTGGGAAAATGATATTGAGAAAAGGAAAAAATGTAAGAGAGGAAAGAAAGAGGTGAAAAAAAGGGGGGCGGGATATATGTATAAGGGAGAAAACTCCAGTAAAACAACAACTAATCCAAAATATGTAAACTATGAACCCCCAAACAACAAACACCCAGATGAATCTGAGGAAGCAGAACTTATTTCCATAATGTAAGGTCAAGGAATTAAATGAATGGGGACTTAGCCACAGTTTAGTATAGAGAAGGTGTATAGAGAATGAGTGTACAAGAAGAAAAGTAAAAAACTAAATATAAAAAAAGAATATATATATATATATTAAAGAATATATATATTAAAGTATATATACAAAAGAAAAAAATATATATAAAGCTTTTCCCCTTCTTTAATCTATCTATCTATCTATCTATCTATCATGTATTTGTTTACTATTGGAAAAGGAGAATAGAGAGTAGATAGGCCTGTGTTTGTAATTGGAATTAGTTAAGCTATTAGTAGGAGAACAGAACAAGCAAGGATAGGAAAACAGAAGTAAAAAAAAAAAAACTAAAAGAACAAAAACAAACAAGCAATAAAATCTAAACTAATCAACAATCAAACAAACAACAAGAAGACAGATAGAAAGAAAAAGGGGGGGGGGAAGGAAGGCCAAGAAAATTTGTATAGTGAAGAAAGAGAAGAGAGAAGTGTGTATAGATTTGGAGCAGGGGAGCAGAAATTAGATATATGAGTAAGATTGATTTTTAACATGGAGTAAAGAGAAAGGATAGAGAAAAACTAAAGCAGGAACAGGGTGAGAGAAACAGGACAAAAGGGGAAAGTGAGGAAGAAAGTGTTGGCATAAAGAAAAAATTGAGATACAGTAAAATAATGCTAAAGGAACAATGAAAATAGAATGTAGAATGCTAATCCTAAAATAAAATAAAGAAAAAATAAAACAAAAAGATAAAATAATAGTAGTAATAATAAAAATTAAAAATATAATTAAAAAGGTAAAATCAAGTGAGGAAAAAAATTAGTTTCTCAAGTAAAAGATAAAAAATAAAAATGTGAAGTAGTAAAGGTCATTCACTTTCTCTACTGTTCTGCTTGGCAGGTCTGTTTCTTGTCAGGTAGACAGCACAGTATTGAAGTTCCCTGCACTCTACTGCTCCTCTGTGTCATAAGCCACAACCCTGTTTTCAAGCAGTCGGGAGCTCTTTGTTTCTCAGCCTGCTTTTAGTTGTATTTACACAAGAGTCAATTTCTGATACAACCCCTGGGTGGCAGTGTTTCTGTATTGATATCCATTGCTAAAAGGCTCCTCCCCTACCCAGTGTTTAGATTGATTTCCCTGCAGCACTCAGTACTGGATTGGTGGGGATAGATTGCCCTAAAGCTGGTTTTCTGCTCCTCTCTCCCCATTCTGAACCCCAGGTTCCACAAAAACAGCTTTCTCCTGCAGTCTCTGTGAGTGTTTTTTAATTGGAAGATCCTATGTACTGGACTTAGCAATCAAAAGCAAGGATTTAAAGAGAAAGAGAAAAAAGCCACAGGACACTCACAGACTCGGGTCTTTTTCCCCTGGCACTCCACAGCCAGTATACTGATAGAACTTCAGGCTGCCTTTCTGGGCCCAGCCCTGATGTGGATTAATTTCTATAGTCCCTTTCCGCCAGCATCCCTTTGCACCCCCTTCCACATTCAAGGGCTACACTGACCCCAGCAGCTGCGGATTTTATGGGCGCAGTCTTCCTCTGTGACTTTAGTTCCCGTTGTGCGTGTTTCACACACATTTCATGTGTGTTTCTCCCTCCAGCCTGGATCCCAGATCTCACTTTTCCTTAGGCGATATCTGACCTGTGTTTAATTCACCAATTCTGGGTGGATATTAATCGATTCAGCTGTTCCTTCTCTCTGCTCTGTGAGAAGGCACAGGGGTCATCCTCGTACTCATGCCACTTTGTCTCCTTCTGGACAGACTTTCTAGGCACCCGAGTTCAGAGAGGCTGGAGTCTTGGTGTTCCTGGATTCGCAGCTGAGGCAGCTCGTCCCTGTGGGTTGTGGTTGTAGGCTCCTGGGAGGTATCCAAGATCCCTGGTTGAAGGTAAGGCTGGGCTTCAGATCACCGCCACTCTCCCCTTCAAGATTGCATGGTCTCAGTGGCAGAGCCGGCTGCTCCAGGAGTGATTTCAGCAGCAGTAGAGGTTGCCCAGACAGGGGAGCCCGGTCTGGCAATCCTCAACAGTCCTTTGCAATATAACTGTCCCTCACTCACAAACACAGTACACTCCCCACACATCCACACACTCTCCTTTTGTTTTTTCACTCACACACTATCTTGCAGCTTGCTCTCCCGTTGGCAGCCATCTTGGGTCTCTCTTTACTATATTTATCATTGAATTTTGAAAAGGAGTAAAGAGAAGATCAAAGCCAGCATGGTGACTTGAAAATTAACATTTTTGAAATGTCAATAGATTTTGGTTATCTATTTAGAGTACTCTTAGTATTTGTTTGCTTAACCCACAACACAGCCACTTGCCTTGCCTTGTCAGGAATATTAATAGTACAGTCTTAATTTTTTTTTCTTATTCATTATTATTTGAACAAAATATTGGCTGGTCCAAAACAACACATTAGAGAATATAGTATTGCAGCACTAACTGCCAATAGTTCTCCTTTTCATGTTTTCAGTGTGTTTGTTAATAGAAGTCACCTAGTCTTCTGATAACATTTCTTTCCCTTGTAAATGATGAAAAGAGACACCAATGAACTGGAAGCACATAAGTAGAAATCATGATGGTAGTGAGAATATTTTTAAAACCCACCTCTTTAATTATAAGATTGGATTCAAAACAAGAGGAGGATTTGCAAATGCACATTTTTTAAAACTCAATATTGAAAAGTCTTTTTTTTTCCCTTTTTAAAACACCCAGAAGCTTAAAATGTACTGTATTGTTTCCCACTATAACTCACATCATCACTGACACCTAAAGCATAAGTGAGGCCTGCCACTTGCCTGCCTTGGGTGTTAGTGAGGTTGTAGCAGCCACCAACAGAGAGCTTAGGTTTTGGCAATAAAAATCATTTTGTACTTGAGTTCTTTTTTTGCCTTCCTTCCAAGTCAACGTGTATTTAGTTAATGATTTTGAAGCCATTTTGGACCAATAGAATAAACTTTAAGCCAGATGTACAGCATATTTCATGGTATGTTTAGAATCAGGTCTATACTGCCAAAGGGAGGGAAAAAGTTGGATAAATCAGAGTAGGACAGACAGCTCCTGTGGAAATTTCTGAACATACAAGTCTGCCTCATCTGTCTGAAATTACTTGAATTATCAGAAACTGTTCATTTGAACAAAAAGATGGTTTCCTTTTTGACAAAGTCTTTGTGTTTCAAGAAACCAAATGAATTTGTTTTCACTAACCACCATCCAGTCGGAATGTGCTGACCATCATAACACATGGTGACATATAGCAGAAGAGTCTTCAGCACCCCAAATCATGTGAGTTTTCTATCTGTTGGAGGAAATACCAAACAAGGTTTACATACATTACAAGGTAATGCTTCAAACCAAAACAGCAGAAAATAATATAAAACCTATTCAGCACATGTATATTAATGCTTCTATATTAATTACATATAGCATATTTAATATATTAGTATATTATGTTAAAAACAAGCTAACATTTACTGCACACTTATGCCCTGTCAGCACTTGTGTTAAGTGCTTTATTCCATTTACTCCTACATAGTCTGGGGAGAGAAACAATATTGCTGAGAAAGTTTAGGAAAGTTAGGAGACTCATACAAGGTCATATAGTCTAGTACATAATTAAGTCATAATTTGACCCCATGCAATCTGACTTCAGAGCCTTGCTTTTGACCATTATACTACATTGCCTATTTTAGTAACAGGCATTTAGTGAAACATAAACAAGTAAAAATACAGCCCCACTCCCATTTAATTTTATTTTTGGAATTAAAAAAAAAAACTGCCTAGAAATAATAGGTTGAGAAGAGTGCTAGTCCCTTATA
This sequence comes from Corynorhinus townsendii, assembly GCA_026230045.1. Classification (NCBI taxonomy): domain Eukaryota; kingdom Metazoa; phylum Chordata; class Mammalia; order Chiroptera; family Vespertilionidae; genus Corynorhinus; species Corynorhinus townsendii. The sequence goes on from JAPDVU010000002.1 coordinate 79,959,451, forward strand.
GAAGGACCCAATTTTCTATATTCCTGAGGTCAGGTTGCTAATGTTAGAGGTGTCACACACTTGCCATTGTTTCAATAACTTTTGCTGACTACCACTTCATGACTCATTATGAAAGGATAGAACAGGACTTGCAATTCCAAGAACATGGAGTAGGTTAACTTTTTCCTATTCCTCTCATTAAGTACAACTAAAATCCTTGGACATTATATGTACAGGAACATAAGAAGACTCTGAACAATGGAGAAAAGAAAGAAGATGACCAGAGACTTCAGGACAAAGGAACAACACAGTAGTTAATTTCCTGGGTTTTCTCTTTACCGCATACTAGTATATCCTAGACTTGGAGCTGAAAATGACAGAAACTGAGAAATGCTAGTGAACACAGACAAGAAAAACAAAAATAAAACAACAACACAACTCTCTCTCTAGCCAAAAGACTAGGGAAAGGGCAAACTGGTAATAGAAAAAACTTTTAGACAATAACCATTCTATGTTAGACAAACACCAAAGAGAAGTTGTGGCTTCACCCCCACCTATGACATCAAAGGCTATATGAGAAACCTAGACTTTCTCCCTTTACAGAAATGAGATCTCTTTCTCCCTACTTGTTAGGGTGTTATTAGATAAGGCCTGGTGGGCAATCAGGACTTTCCCTAGCACCCAGAGGTAACAAGTCTACCTGCATAGCCATGTCAGTGGAAACCACATGAAGAGCCAGAGCTTCCACTCTACCCAGTAGTAATAAGCAGTATCCTCCCTCCAACAGTGGACAGATACCACATGCAGAACCTGGACTTCTAACATCATCTGGCAATAATGAAAAGGTGCAATCTCCTTTCCTCTACCAAAGTGGTATCAAAAGAAAGTTAGTTAAAACAGAGAGACAGTATAATAATATCCAGAGCCTCAGAGCACAGTATGAAAACAACCAGAGGACAGAATCACTTAATTTTAATGCTCAACAACACAATTCACCAATTCTGGACTACAAAGAAAAAGTAGACAAAAAGACTTCAGACTCTCATGGACCTATGGGACAATAACAAAGGATCTAACATTTCTATCATCAGGATATTCAAAGGTGAGAGTAAAAAGGGAGACTGAGCATTTGAAGAAATAGAAGTAAAATTGTTTTAAATGTGAAGAGTGACATTACAAGATGGTAGAGTAGAAGCTTCCAGCACTCATACTGCCCCCTGTTCAAAGAAACACTGATTTGGGTGACTACCCAGAGATGAGAGTACCTATGTAGAAGCATGAGTGTCCAGCAGAGGCTCTTACACTACTTACCACATCACTCTTCTCCTGAGGATGTATAGTTCAGTGCCAATCCAGATCCCTCAGCTGGTGATTTCCCCATGAGGGAAAGTGAGAACATAGTGAGCACCTGTTTTTTTCAGCTATGTAGAACACACTAAAGGCCCACTTTTTCTCGCCTGACTCAGAACACGAAGAGAGTTGACATGGCTGAACAGTCTAGAAGTAGCTAGGAGCAGGAAAAGGGGGCAGGGGCTCAGAGCAACCCAGGCATGGAACTCAGCAAATAGCCATAGATTTTACTAACTTACTTGTGAGGGAGTTCATCAACACTAGACCCGCCTTATAAGAAGCTAAAATGAATTCTTCAAATTGAAAATAAAAGTTGCTAATTAGAAACATGAAAGTATAAAACTCACTATAAAGATAAGTATGTAGTCAAATTTTAAAATATTCTTAAACTGTATAGTGGTACATAAATCATTTTTAACTCTAGTTAAAACTTAAAACACAAATGTATTCAAAATAACTATAGACAAAATATTCATTAATGCATACAGAATATAAAAATATATAAATTATAACATGAATAACATAAAATGTCAGAGGGAAGAAGTAAGTATGTAGAGTTTTCATATGCAACTGAAATCATCAGTTTAGAGTAGACTATTACTATAATTATAAGATGTCTTATATAAACCTTAGGATAAGAATAAAGAAAAAAAATCTATAGTAGATATACAAAAGATAAAGAAAAAGGAACCAAAGAATATCACTACAAAAAAAATCATCAAATTACAAAAGACAGCAAGGGAAGAAGATAAGGACTACAAAACAGTCAGAAAACAATGAACAAATAGAAATAGTATATCCTTACCTGTCAATAATTATTTTAAGCATAAATAGATTAAAATCTCCAATAAAAATTGAGTGACTGATTTTTAAAAAAATCAAGCTCTAAAGAGTGACTCACTTTAACTATAAGGACACAGACTGAGAGTGGACAAATGGGAAAGGTTTTCCATTGATATGATAACCAAAAGAGATGTGGAATAGCTATATTTATGTTAGACAAAAATAGAGTTTAAGTAAAAAATTATGAGACAAAGAAAGTCATATAATGATAAAGGAGTCAATTTAATGAAGAAGATATAATGAACATAAAGAAATAGAAAATCTGAACAGAATCACAAGTAAACAAATTGAATCAATAATAAAAAATCTCCCAGCAAGGAAAAGCACAAGACCATATGGTTTTTACCAAACATTTAAAGAAGAATTAATGTCAGTCCTTCTCAAACTCTTTCAAAATATTGAAGAGAAGGGGAAACTTCCAAGTTCATTCATGAGGCCAGTATTGCTTGATAAAAAAGTCACACAAGGACACTACAAGATGAAAATTATATTCTTTTTTTTATTATTTCTTTTTTTTCCCATTTTTTTATTAAGGTATTATATGTGTACATATCTTACCATTGGCCCCCCCACCCTACTCCCATACATGCCCTCACCCCCCAATGTTTTGCATCCATTGGTTATTCTTATATGCATGCATATAAGTCCTTCGGTTGATCTCTTATTTCCCCCACCTCTCCCTAACCTTCCCGTTGTAATTTGACAGTCTGTTTGATGCTTTACTGCCTCTGTATCTATCTTTTTGTTCATCAGTTTATAATGTGTTTTTTATTATCCACAAAAGAGTGAGATCATGTGGTATTTTTCTTTCATTGACTGGCTTATTTCACTTAGCATAATGTTCTCCAATTCCATCCAGGTTGCTACAAATAGTAAGAATTCCTTCTTTTTTACGGCAGCATAGTATTCCATTGTGTAGATGTACCATGGTTTTCTGATCCAGTCATCTGCTAATGGGCACCTAGGCTGTTTCCAAATCTTAGCTATTGTAAATTGTGCTGCTATGAGCATAGGGGTGCATATATCCTTTCTGATTGGTGTTTCTAATTTCTTAGGATATATTCCTAGAAGTGGGATCACTGGGTCAAATGGGAGTTCCATTTTTAGTTTTTTGTGGAAACTCCATACCTTTCTCCACAGTGGCTGCACCAGTCTGCATTCCCACCAGCAGTGCACCAGGGTTCCTTTTTCTCCACATCCTCGCCAGCACTTGTCGTTTGTTGATTTGTTGATGATAGCCATTCTGACAGGTGTGAGATGGTACCGCATTGTCGTTTTGATTTGCATCTCTCTGATAATTAGAGACTTTGAGCATGTTTTCATGTGTCTCTTGGCCTTCCTTCTGTCTTCTTTCGAAAAGATTCTATTTAGGTCCGTAGCCCATTTTTTTATTGGATCATTTATCTTCCTTTTATTAAGTTGTATAAGCTGCCTATAGATGTTGGAGATTAAACCTTTATCAGTGATAACATTTGCAAATATGTTCTCCCATACAGTGAGGTTTCTTGTTGTTTTATTGATGGTTTCTTTTGCTGTGAAAAAGCTTTTTATTTTGATGTAGTCCCATTTGTTTATTTTCTCTTTAGCTTCCATTGCCCTAGGGGTACTATCAGTGAAGAAGTTCTTTCAGCATATGTCTGAGATTTTGCTGCCTGTGGATTCTTCTAATATTTTTATGGTTTCCCGTCTTATGTTTCAGTCCTGTATCCATTTTGTATTTATTTTTGTGTATGGTGTAAGTTGGTGATCTAGTTTCATTTTTTTGCATGTATCTGGCCAATTTTCCCAACACAATTTATTGAAGAGACTGTCTTGACTCCATTGTATGTTCATGCCTCCTTTGTCAAATATTAATTGAGCATAGTGGTTTGGGTTGATATCTGGATTCTCTATTCTATTCCATTGATCTATATGTCTGTTCTTGTGCCAGTACCAGGCTCTTTTGAGAACAGTGGCTTTGTAATACAGCTTGAAACCTGGTATTGAGATCCCTCCTACTTTATTCATCTTTCTCAGGATTGCTGTGGCTATTCGGGGTCTTTTTTTATTCCAGATGAATTTTTAAATAGTTCTTTCTAGGTCTGTGAAATATGCTGTTGGTATTTTAATGGGGAGTGCATTGAATCTATAGATTGCTTTGGGTGGTGTGTACATTTTAATGATGGTGATTCTACCAATCCATGAACATGGTATGTTCTTCCATCTGTTTACGTCTTCCTCTATCTCTTTTTTCAGTGTCCTGTAGTTTTCCACGTATAGGTCTTTTACCTCCTTGGTTAAGTTTATTCCTAGGTTTCTTAATTTTTTTTGGTGCGATGGTAAATGGGATTGCTTTTTTAGTCTCTCTTTCTGTAAGTTCATTATTGGTGTATAGAAATGCCATAGATTTCTTGGCGTTAATTTTGTATCCTGCTACATTGCCGAATTCATTTATTAAGTCTGTTAGTTTTTTGATGGAGTCTTTCTGGATGGTACAATATCCGCAAATCAATAAACGTGATACATCACATAAACAAATTGAGAGATAAAAAAACACATAGTCATATCAATTGATGCAGAAAAAGCATTTGACAAAATCCAACACCCTTTCTTGATAAAAACTCTCAACAAGGTGGGAATAGAAGGATCATACCTCAACATAATAAAAGCTATATATGATAAACCCACAGCTAACATCACACTCAATGGGCAAAAACTAAAACCATTTCCCCTAAGAACAGGAACAAGACAGGGATGCCCACTCTCACCACTGCTGTTCAACATAGTACTGGAAGTATTAGCCATTGCAATTAGACAAGAAAAAGAAATAAAAGGCATCTAAATTGGAAAAGAAGAAGTAAAGTTGTCCTTATTTGCAGATGACATGATATTGTACATAAAAAAACTGAAAATTATATTTTGATATCCCTGTTGAACATAGATGCAAAAAGCCTTAACAAAATATTAGCAAACCAAATTCAACAGTACACTGGAAGGATCATATGCCATGAACATTTGGGATTTATTCCTGTAATGCAAGGATGCTTCAATATACTCAAATAAATCAATATAATGTAACAGAATGAAGAATTAAAATTATATGATCATCTCAATGGATGCAGAAAAAATGTTTGACAAAATTCAACATTCTTTCATAATAAAAAAACTTTCAACAAATTAGGTACAAAAGAAATGTACTTCAACATTACAGAGACCATATATGTCAAGCCCACAGCTAACATCCTATTCAATAGTGAAATGTTGAATATTTTCTTTAAGATCAGAAACAAAACAAGGGTAGTCACTCTGCAAATTTCTATTCCAAATAGTACTGGAAGTCCTGGCCCGAGCAATTAGACAAGAAAAATAAATAAAAGGAACTCAAATTAGAAAAGAAGTAAAATTATTTCTATTTGCAGAAGGCATTATTTTATATATAGAAAACCCAAATAGTCCACAAAAAATCTCTTAGAACTAATAAATGAATTCATTAATGTTGCAAGATACAAAATCAACATACAAGACTCAGTTGTGTTTCTATATACTAACTATTTGAAAAATTCCCATTGATTGATAATAGCATTGATAAAAATAAAATTCTTAGGGGAAAAATTAAACAAGGAGGTGAATGATTTGTATACTGAAAACTATAAAATATTGATGAAATAAATATAAAAAGACACAAATAAATTATAAAATACCCTACGTTCATAGATTGGAAGATTTAATATTGTTAAAGTATCCATACTACCCAAAACAATCTATAGATTCAATGCAATAAAAAATTCAAATGGCATTTTTTACAGAAATAGAAAAAAACAATCCCAAACTCCATGTAGAACTACAAACAGCCAAAAGAATATTGAACAAAAAGATCAATGCTGGAAGTATTGCATTATAAAGCTGTAATAGTCAACCCAGTACGGTATGGCATAAAAAAAAAAACACATAAACCACTAAAACAGAATAGGGAAATCATAAATAAATCTATATATTTATGGTCAAATCATCTTCAATGAGGATGCCAAAAATACCAGAGGGAAAGAACAGTCACCTCAATAAATGGTACTGGAAAAATTGAATATCCACATGCAGAAAAATAAATTGTACCCTTATTTCATACCACTCACAGAAATAAACTTGAAAGGAGAGAAGACTTACATGTAAGACTGAATACTCTAAAAGTACTAGAAAAAAACATAAGGAAAAGCTTCTTCATATTGGATTGTACTATGATTTTTTTCTAATATGACCACAAAAGCACAAGTAACAAAAACAAATATAGACAACCAAAATAATGGTTGAACAGCAAAGAAAACAATAGAGTGAAAGGGCAACCTACAGAATGGGGAAAATATTTGAAACAATACATCTTATAAGGGATTAATATTCAAAATACATAAGCTAGTTATACAACTCAATAACAAAAAAATAACATGATCAAAATATGGGCAAAGGAGCTAAATAGACATCTATCAAAAGAAAACATAAAATGGCCATTGAGTATACAAAACAATGCTTAATATCATTAATCATCAGGGAAATGCAAATTAAAACCAGAATGAGATATCACATCCTCCAGTCTGCAGGCTGATGCTCTAACCTCTGAGCAAAACCAGCTAGGGCTTCATTTTGAGAAATTAATGTAGCTACTTCAGAATAAATAGTATCCCTCAAAGCTTCGAACATGGAAAAATCAGTCCATGTTTCACTTTCTTATTGAATTCTTCCATGAGCTTCAGCTACTCAATACAGACTACTTAAGACAGAGGGCTTTATGTGCATTGCAGGACATAGTATCCACACATATTTCTGAGAACCATGAAAAAGATGTGAAAAATATAAAGTCAATGAATTCTGGTACTTGGATAGCATCAAACTCAGAACTTACTCCCAGTGAAAGCCTTGCTACTACAGATGATGAAACTTATAAGAAGAACTTTGAGAGAGAAACGCATAAAATAAGTAAGCAAAATGATGCTGATAATGCTAGTGTCCTGTCTGTTATCTTCAAATTTTGAGCCTTTTGCAACAGATGATCTGAGTAACACTGTGCTTTACTTAGACCAAGCATTAGCCAGAATGAGGGAATATGAACGTATGAAAACTGAGGCTGAAAGTAACACAAATGCAAGATGTACCTGCAGGATTATGGAGGATGAAAATGGTGCTGCTGCCATGACTACTGTTAATAATTTGAAAGAAACTCCTATTATTGAAAACCATAGTTCACAACAAGCTGTAAGTGAAATTTCTACAGTCCCATGTCCTAGAACTGATACTCAGCAGCTAGACCAACAAATCAAAACAATGATGAGAGAAGTCATTCCATTTCTGAAGGAGCACATGGATGAAGTATGCTCTTCTCAGCTTCTGACTTCAGTAAGACACATGGTGTTGACCCTGACTCAGGAGAATGATGAGAGCAAAGAGTTTGTAAAGTTCTTTCATAAACAGCTTGGAAGTATATTACAGGATTCACTGGCAAAATGGCAAAATTTGCTGGCAGAAAACTGAAAGACTGTGGAGAGGATCTTCTTGTAGAGATATCTGAAGTGTTGTTTAATGAGTTGGCTTTCTTTAAACTCATGCAAGATTTGGATAATAAGAGTATGACTGTTAAACAGAGGTGCAAAAGAAAAATAGAAGCAGCTGGAGTGATACAATCTTATGCCAAAGAGGCCAAAGGATTCTTGAAGGAGATCATGGCTCAGCTGCTGCAGAAATTGATGAGGAAGACAGAGACAAGGATGAGACCAAAACAGTTAAGCAGACTGAAACATCTGAGGAGTATGATGGTGACGCTCCCAAAAATGTGAGATCTGATATTTCTGATTAAGAGGGAGATGAAGAAAGTGAAGAATGTGTCTATTAATTTGTCCAAAGCTGAAACTCAAGCACTGACTAATTATGGAAGTGGAGAAGATAAGAATGAAGATGAAGAAATAGAATTTGAAGAGGGACCTGTAGATGTCCAGACTTCACTTCAGGCTAACACTGAAACTACAGAAGAAAATGAACACGATGATCAGGTTCCTCAACAGAACTTTGAAAAATCAGCAGAAAGCAAAAATGTCCCATCAGAACAAGAACCCACTACTAGTAAAGATGACCAGGATAGTGTTCCTATGAAACAGTGATACCTCAATATCTTGGAAAATGAGCAACCTCTAAGTAGTACTGTCCAAAAGAACTCGCTTATTACATCTGATTCATCTAAACAGCCTAGCGCTTTGCCTTTACCTTTACCTTTAACTGAAATTGAAACCTTGGTGCCTAGAGTCAAAAAAGTTAAATCTGCTCCGGAAACTCCTGACAGTTCTTTGGCTGGAAGTCCTGATACTGAATCTCCAGTGTTAGTAAATGACTATGAAGCAGAATCTGGTAATATAAGTCAAAAATCTGATGAAGATGACTTTGTGAAAGTTGAAGATTTACCACTCAAACTGACAATATATTCAGAGGCAGATCTAAGGAAGAAAATGGTAGAAGAAGAACAGAAAAACCATTTATCTGGTGAAATATGTAAAATGCAGAGTGAAGAATTAGCTGGGAATTCTCAGACACTAAAGGAATCTGAAACAGTGGGGGCCCAAAGCACATGAGATGTCTTCAGAGGCTCATCTAACTCTCTCTTTACATAGTCAATGAATATATGAAAATGGTTCTAAATAAACATCTGTTTTGAGCTGCATAAAAATGTAAATTAGTTTGACACTGCATTTTTGATAGGTGTGCTAATTTCTCCCCATGGCAGTTAACATAAGAAACTAACTTCTGGACAGATTCAAGCCTTGATACACTGTGGGGTTTTCTCTTTCCTTTTTTTCCTCCCACTGTGATGTTTGGTAATGTTGAATTTAAAATGTGGTTTTAAATAAAGTTTGAACTTAACTGTAAAAAAAAAAAAACACAAAAAAAAAACAGCTAGGGCTCTAGCCTTTTTTTTTTTTTTTTTTTTTTTTTTTTCAGAAATCCGAACTTTTCCCAAACCCTATTTCTCAGAGAGGAAGTATAAGCCACATATGTGCACCAGGTCCTTTAATTCAATCTAACTTCAGCAATGTTGGTTTTGGATTAGTTATTAGAACCAATACGTCTACATAACATTTGATGCATACTTCTCTTGTCTTCTGTTTGTTACCAGCTGATGAACTCCAAGAGAGTCTGAATATTAATTCACTGCTCTTGCTGGAAGTTAGTCTATAATATATTAACTTCACACATGTTGTTGTTTTTAAACATCTACAAGGTCTTCAAGGAACTTTAAAGAAGCACTATTATTATTATTATTATTATTATTATTATTATTATTTTAAAAACCACATGGCTTTTTAAAATTCAGAAAGGTTTTTCTTAAAACAATTATACTATTATTCTGAGTTCAAATTGCATTGGTACTGATATAAAGATATAAACACAAAATAATAGTGAGATAATTCTGTGTGTATAATGCACACATTGTGATGTATACATAAAACTATAAAATAGATGGAGGTTTGGAAGTTACCTTGTGATTCTAACTAATTAACTATCAAAATCATCTTATATACTTAAATATATAAAGCAGAGATCTCTAGGCTGTTTAAAACAAAACAAACAGAGTTTGAATACTGTGTAAAGATTTCTGAAAGTTTTCATACTTGAGTTCTCCTTAGGAGTTCAAAGAACATGTAGAGTTAGAGCTGGCTTATGTCCATTATAGTAGTTATTCATTCACAAATATTTATTGGAAAATACTATTGCCAAGTAGTCTCTGGTATGGAGAATAGTTTATAAACAAATAGGTAATGATCATAACACAGAGTGCTAAATTATATGACAGAGGTAAGTACTAAGTGCTATTGGAGAGCATAGATTATTATCTAACCTACCTTGAGTTTTCATACACAGGCTATTGCTACTCAGAATCCCATGTGAACAGGGACATTCCCTGCCCCACACGGGGAATATCACATGGGCCCAAAACTTTCCAATTGTTGACCTACTGTATACTCAAAAATCTTCTGTAAACAGCTGATAATCCAAATCCAGATTGCCTGGTGCCAAGCAGCCTAGCTCACTTGTCACGGTTGCTCATGCAACCTCCACTGCTCATGACAGTAGAAGTGCAAACAGAACCATCACAAAATGGCTGATATGTATTGCAGGCTCAGCAAAAATCTGGACCCACAAACTCTTTGTGGAATGTTCTCTTATACTAGAGGCCCGGTGCACAAAATCATGCACGGGTAGGGTTCGTAGGCCCGGCCAGCAATCAGGGCCAATCAGGTTCCCTGTCTCCCAGCCTCCCGTGCACCCTGCTGCCATCACTGGTCACCCACCATGGTCCACGCTGCCCCCTGGTGGTCAGCATATGTCATAGCAAGTGATCGAACTCCTGGTCCTCCAGTCAAACTCCCGAGGGGACAATTTGCATATTAGCCTTTTATTATATAAGATAACTTTGCTTCTCCTAGTGACTCTAGCCCTGTAAGGTTTTCCATCTTTCTCAGTAAGCCAGGTCATGTTCCTTATGGAATTCATCTTGAACCCTATCACATGACAAATGAAAACCCATAAAAAAGAATGAAATCTCGCCATTTGCAACAACAAGGATGGACCTAGAGGGTATTATGCTAAGTGAAATAAGTAATACAGAGAAAGACAAATATCATATTATTTCACTTGTATGTAGAATCTAAAAAACAAAAGAAATGAACAAGCAAAACAGAAACAAACTCATAAATACAAAGAACATTATGATGGTTGCCAGATTAGAGGGTGGTAGAGGCAGATGAGTGTAAAAGGGGAAGGGATTTAGGTGTACAAATTTCCAGTTATGAAAACAGACACAGGAATGTAAAATACAGCATAGGAAATAGAGTAACTAATATTGTAATAACTATGTATGGTGTCAGATGGGTACTAGACTTTGTATGTTATATAAATGTCTAATCACTGTGTTGTATACCTGAAACTAATATAATACTGTATGTCAACTGTAATTGAGGGGTGTGGGTGGGAAAAGATTAACCAAAGAACTAATATGCATATATGCATAATCCATGGACACAGACAATAGTATGGTGAAGGCCTAGAGGCAGAGTGGGAGGTGGAAGGAGTCAATGGGAGAAAAATGGTACATCTGTAATATTTCAACAATAAAGATAAATAAATAAAAAATAATTAAAGAATGAAAAGCTCCTGAAAGGAAGCTTTAATTCAAGTGATTTTTCATTAAAAGTGTATCAAGAAGCAAAAAAAAAATTTTTAAGAAATAAAACTCAATTGTATTCTCTTTAAAATACTTCCTGGGTGATGTTGAAATAAAAATCATAAGAAAATATGTTAAGGGTTTTCCCCAAACTTATATAAGAGAGCAGGCTTCTTGGAGGGAAACTGAGTATCCTCATGGACAAAGTGACCTTAGGTTCCCCATATAAACCCAACTCTCCCCACTCCAGACTGTTGGCTGGACTATGCTAGTATCTGGTTTGTCTGATTTGGTTATGGGTCCCCTGGGCAAGAAGTTTGTCTACATCTATGTTCTCTACAGCACCTAGCCCATTGTTGGCACTATCAAATGCCAAAGAACTCTTAATATCTCTTAACTAATAATAAGATTGACTTCCCAACTCAACATGTTGAGATGTCTGTCATTTTATGCCAGTGTTTTTTTCTGATTTGTATTTTATATTTGTGTCTGGAGAGCAAACTTCATGTGTTACTGAATCACCTTTGGACTGATCTTCTTTTCAGGAAATGTAGACATGAGGTTGAGTGTTTTTCAACCGCGAGTTTTGGGAACACAGACTGCTGAAATGTACTAGGCTACACAAAGGGGGAAAGTTTCTGAAAGAAGTGCTTTTTTTCAGCAGTCATGGGGATCTCTGTGAGCCAAAGATGCAGACTGGTTAGCAGATGTGACCATAAAACCAGCATGCCCCTACAATGCAAACATTTCACTTTAGTTTCTCTGTTTCTAAGGAAAAATACTCAGCGTTTGGGTCTATTGATGTCTTTTTCGTTGTACTTCTTCAATTGTACTTTTTATTTGTTCTAGTATTGCATTAATAGTCAAGTTTCTCTTCATGTTGTGTGAGTCACCATATTGATTTTTATAGGCAGCAATCAGATATTACATATAGAATTTCACAACAAAGAATTTTCCAGTCAATTCAATCTTCATTCAACTGAAGGTGAAAATGTCTCAAAAAGAAAGGCTATTTCATTGAATTTTTTCTTATCATTTAGCTTTCCTTATAATTTTTTGAAAGTTAAACATGATGTATTCAGTACAAAGAACTAAGGGAAATAGGATTGTAGTGGGAGGTTTTATGTGAATCTGTCTAGAAGTTAGCTGTGCTCAATGTTTTATGTAGCTGTACACACAAGAGGCTGAAAATACCTCTATTGCCTTTATTGCTGTGCCCCCTATTGTCTTTGAGCCTAAAAACTGTTCCTCAGAGGCAATCTATGTCTTCCAGCCCTTTTAGTTGCAACCCACTGTTACTATATTGGTATAGGGGTATACAGTGTAGGGAAGGAGAAATGGTCTATCATCTTATCATGAAATATCAGACTTTCATGGGTCTCTTTCACTGGGCTGTGACTTCCATAAATATTTCTTAGCTTTATTCCTTACCTTAGCTGAAGTAGGATAGCTAGAAAGCACCCAAGTTGGTTATAGGCTCTGGTTGTCTTTTACCCTGGAGAATGGCCCTTTGTTATTGGTGAATGCTCTGGGTAAGTTTTAAAATTGTTACTTTTCCCTTTTCTTGCCAGAGACACGGGGGATCTTTCTTGATTCTTCACCACGAGAATCTGGTGGGGTTCCTGGAAGTAAACACCATGGAAGTATGGGGGCCCATCATAATTAAGAATGTGTCTCCAGAGTTTCTCATTCTCACCTTAGTTCACACTCCACATCCAACAGTTCATCAAAATTACCATGTAGCCCTAGCTGGTTTGGCTCAGTGGATAGAGCATTGGCCTGCAGGCTGAAGGGTCCCAGGTTCGATTCTGACCAAGGGCACATGCCTGGGTTGCAGGCTCAATTCCCAGTAGGGGGTGTGCAGGAGGCAGCTGATCAATGATTCTCTCTCATCATTGATGTTTCTAGCTCTCTCTCCCTCTCCTTTCTTCTCTGAAGTCAATAAAAATATATAATAAAAAAAGTTACCATGTAACTATTGCTATAAGTTTATGGCTACAGTGATTTTTTCTCCAGATAAGCAGATCTTAGTTGTGATTTTATGAATTTTCTGGTTGGGGACTGGCACCTTGACCTGCAATTTTAGTTCTCTATTAGGCCCAAGAAAGGGCATTGATTTTCAGTATGTGCAGCTTTTTCTTGTGAAGATGGGGGTGACAATTTCCAAGTTCTTTTACATGTTGAAGATGAACCACTATATGATTTTTACAGGTAAAAATAAATGTGACAAGGGAGTTGAAGTATTGCTACAAGTAATTGGGCTAGAAATTATTTTGAAGTATCTTCCAAGCTTATTTCTCAAAATGAAGTCAAGGGATTAGGACAATTGAAATGGATAATAAAGTATAGCAGAGCTTCCAGTAGTCAAATTTGGAACAGTCTGTACAAATGAACGGAATAAATTACTTGAAAAAAAAAGGAATTCATAGTACATAATGATACCCAAAAATAATAATTTCAAGTGTTGAGGAGATTGAAAGGCTCTTCTTTATAGGAAATTATAATGAATGTAGGTAGAAGAAATAAAAAAATTGGAAAATTGCCATTTTGCTGATACCACAGTAATGACTCTTTCAAGCAATATACATGTATCAATGGATTCCAAACCCATTAGGAAAGAGATCACTGGAGAACATTTCCACAGTCTCAAAATATCACTTCACAAAATATTTATTAGTCAATAAAGAAAAGAGTACCTGAAATGAAAAATCCCACACATAACTCCTTAACATGATCAAACTTAATTTCCCAAAGTAGGATATACTGACATCAGTATATCATGTACTTTCTGATATGATGCTCTGTGAAAGACACAGCATTATATATGTTGTAGTCCTGACAAAATTGCTCTTTCCCCGAATCTCAGTCTGGGAAAATACTCATTTTACAGATATTGTGCAAAACAATGATATGGTCTCTTTAAAAATGTTATTTCATGAAAGAAAAATAGCTGGGAACTGTTTTTAGATTAAAGGAGGATAAAGAGACCTGGTAGCTAAATGCAATGAATGCTTCTTCATTGGATCCTGGAAGGAGGGACATGAAGAGTTACAAAGAATTTTATCAGGGCAGCTTTGGAAATTTGAATATAGACTGTGTGTACATAAAAGCATTATATCAATGTTAAATTCTCTTGCAGTAATTATATTGTGCATTGTGTGAGAATGTCCTCATTTTAGGAGAAAAATGCTGAAGTATTGGGCTGAGTGTCATGATGTCTACAATTAACTCTTAGAAGCTGAATGTTAACAATTAATGTGTCTGATTAAAGGGTCCTTTTGGCAATTTTTATGCAGGCTTGGTGTTTTACAAATTATTTTAAATGAAAAAGTAAATAAAATAAATGATAGTAGTAATACTCAGTATAAAATCAAATGATTTATCCTTGTCGGTGCTAGGAATCATACAGAGAAAAAGTTAAGCTTACCTTTGATCAACAAACACACCGAACATCCTTTTAGAATGCTATGAGGTGTTTGTTTGTTTTTGTTTTTTTAACAAATGAGATCCTAAATATAGTGGAAAAAATCGGCCAAATATACAGAAACATAAAGAATACAGTCCAAAAAACTCTTGGGTGAAAAAAATCTTCCAAAATATTTTGAAATTTACCAGGACTTTAGCAAACAGTAGTAGAAAATTAAAAGTAAAATTTTGGACACAACATACTCACATATATTCTATTTATTGTGATATAAACACGAAATTGCCAATAAAAAGATTAACATCAAATATAAATAATTGCAGTAAAATGCCCTCTTACCTTAATTAAGAGCTTTGCACAAACCTACTTTTTTCAAAATAACTGTATTTGTTATTTGATCACATGTGAAATAATAAGAAACTATGCCCAGTTTTGTCTCAAAAACTTTCCTTAAATAGGGCACTTTTACAGACACCTCCTCTCCCAAAGTGATAGTAAAGTGATTAAGATGATGGCAAAATCCAACATAAATGTCAGACTGAGTATTGCCAACAGCTGGAACCTTTCATAAAGTATGTCTGAGTAATGTTTATATCCTTCCACATCACCTCTTCTACTCGTGGGGTGTGCCAAGGCACAGGGAAAGGTTAGTCAGTGTGTTCATAGTCAAGGCAGGACAGTAACTAGGGGGGAAGACCTTTAACTATCTTATCTATCTGGGTTAAAAAGCACTGATGTTCTAAAAAATAATAACCTTCTGTATTGAGACATGTTTTATGAATAGCTTTGTTCCAGTTAGTGTCTTTATAAACTGTCTTTGCCCTATGGAATTTCAGGAGCTTGATAAACAAACAAACAAATAAACAAAAAAAAACCTTAATAAGCAGCAAATGCCACAATCAGGACTGCAGTGTTATGTATTAGCAATGTATACTATTATACAGGATATAATAATTAACTCACCTGAAAAGGAAGTTTTGCCTTCTTCCCTGCCAAACTCTAAGAACCAGTAGTCTGTATTTAAAGGACTATATCACAGATGGAGAAAGGGACAATGAATTTCAAGGGAAATTAGGGATATATTGAACAGTACAAGGCAAAGGATGAAGAGCCTAGTCCCTTTAAATCCTTCCTTTTCTTACACGCCCTTTGCTGCTGGAAACTGGGAAGTGAGGGAGGGGCTGCGGCAGTGGGAAAACTAGAAGGATTTATTCCCTTACTTCTTTGAGATTTATATTTTTCTTTCGAATGCCATTTTCTTCTTTTGGAGCAGATGTAGGATATTTACATCTCAGAATCTAATGAGGTTATACCAAAAGGGAAGGGCCTAAGACTGGATGCAAGAAGTGCTAAAGTCTAGGAATTTTCCTTCAATTCGTGCCCCAGCCAGAGAGGGCTGCTGCTCTGGGCTGACTCCAGAGCCTGGAGAACAAACAGCATCAAGTTCTCCAGCCATTTCTCTGATGTGAGTTCCTGTGTCTCAAGAGCATGGGCTTTGGAGTAAACCCCAGTTTTACTATTATTTTTTGTTTGATCTTGACATTTAACCTTCCAGAGTCTCAGCATCTTCTGTTAAAAAAATCATTTGGGGGGTGTGAGCTGGGAGTGGAGATACTATTAACTGTTCTTAGGCTGGTGTGAGAATCAAATAGGTTTATCGCCATGACTGACAGTGGTGAGGAAGGCTCTGTCACTGAGCAAGTTCAATTACTTATCTTAGAATTACAGTCTACTGAAATGCAAAATGTGAAGATAAAATCACCTGATGTAACTTTTATAAATTTTAAATGAGTTAATCTGAGTGTTTATAGCCTTCATCATTGAAAGTGTTAAATAAGCATTGTTGTCATGATTACTGGTTATGTAAACTTTTTTTTAAAATGTATTTTATTGATTTTTTTTACAGAGAGGAAGGGAGAGGGATAGAGAGTTAGAGACATCGACGAGAGAGAAACATTGATCAGCTGCCTCCTGCACAACCCCTACTGGGGATGTGCCCGCAACCAAGGTACATGCCCTTGACCGGAATCAAACCTGGGACCCTTGAGTCCATAGGCCGACGCTCTATCCACTGAGCCAAACCAGATAGGGCTGGTTATGTGAACTTGATGGTGTTGGATCATTTAGGAAACATGGATGGGCTGAACAGAATGACCCATTAATTGAATGCAGTTATTGATTTTACTATTATGTCTGATTATTTTGTCTGAATTGACTGCTTGTTTCGGTTTCATCTAAACCAACTCTCCATAAGTAACAGGGGCTAATCCCATCCTAATGAGCTAATAAATCTGTGTACGCAGGGGAAGGAAAAATCAGAGAATGATGCTGGCCATGCTCTTCAGCCACTGAGGAAGGGCTGGGAGCAGTATCTTCCTTTGGAATCATTTCATGGAGCCACAATATAGATCATGAAGATTGTGATATGCAGTCCAGTCTGGCTTCCTGTAATGTTAACCTTGGCACACCATGAGCACTAGGACTATGCTAGTTCTAAATTAATAATACTTGGCTTTAATGTTCTTGTCCTACTCTTTCCAAAATTCGCTTTCATATCGAGTACCCCTTTTTCTATGCCTGCTTTCTAGCATTGAGGTTTCATGTGGTATGCCCTATACAACACTCTCTGGGTCTTCACTCCTCTGGTGAACCCATCTTCTACTTTCACCAGGTTCTTTTTGAAGACACCACCTACTACTATAAGTCAATCAGTGATCTGAGCGTATGTTCTGTTCTCCTTCATCATTCCATTGACAAGATCTATAAGTAACGAGGATCACAAACTTGATGTCCAGATAGTGAACAGCTATTTTGTTGTATTGAGTTTTCATTGTTTCAAAAAATTTTCAAAATAAATACAATTTAGAAATAGTTTCCTTATTTGAAATAAAATTTTAAACACTTTAAATATTGGTATATTTTTGATAAATAAAATTGAAATTATTCTTCTAACTAAAAAAAAGAAAATACAGTAATTCTAGATTAAAAATAGAAAAAAATATAAACCTTGGCTTGATGTAACTTTCAGATTGTTTCCCTACCGCAAATTCATTCTGCCTAATTGTAGACTCAATTCTTATTCTCTGAAGTTCTTAGATTTTTTAAAAAGCATTCTTTGTGTAAGCAGACCATTAATCCTCATCAAGAAATAGAGTTACTTTATAGCTTTCTGAAAATATGTTTCAGTCATACATATCTGGGCACACAGTTTGGAAAATTCAAATTAAATTTCCCAGTATTTAGTTCATTACAAAGTCCATGTTAACTGCCAAGGAAATTGACTTTTCAGTACCTTATCATGGTTGTCACATTCTTAAACTATGAGTTTCTTTTCACTAAAATCCATTAGTTTTCTAAAAGTGTAAGTTTTACAATTAGTAAGATCATAGCATTTCTTTTTATGAAGAGCTCCTTACTCTCCACATGACAATTTTGAGTGGGTTTTGGAAGGTTCTTTAGTTGCCATTTTTTTCTTTTTTTACCCAGGTTTAAATTTATCTCAATTTTGATGCCTTTTTCCAATATGCTTATTATGTCAAACCCCAGGATAAGTCAGCTCATGATAATATTCTTCCTTTACCACACGCCAAGATAATCCATAATATTATTCAAACTAAAGCCCAGTGCTTTCTTTTGTTCCTATAATTGAATAGAACATCTTGGTTACCCAAATTAAAAACAAACAAAAAGTCTCTGACACCTCTTACTACTTCCCATCTACTCCAACACAACAAATAATAAAAACAAGATCTATACAAATCTAGATATTTCTTTCCAATTTTCTGAATTAAGAATTCGAACTGCAGTCTTAGGGTTAAAAAATGATTTAGTAAAGCTCTTTCACAGGTTGACTTGCTGTCAAGGTGTCTTTGAAAGTTCAAAGAAACCTCTATCATCAGGAAAGGGTGTAAAGCAAGCATGTCAAACTCATGGCCCATGGGCCACATGTGGTCCACAATAAATATTTTTGCGGCCCAGCCAATATAATGGTATGTAAGAAACCTTTTTTTTTTTTAATTTTATTTTATTTTTATTGTTTTAAGTATTACAAATAGTAGTACATATGTCTCCTTTTTTTTCCCCTTGATCTCCCCCCGACCTCCCCTACCCCCCAGGACATGCTTTCACCTGCCCACCCTCCCCACCCCCCCCCCCCCCGCCCCAGTGTCTTATATCCGTTGGTTATGCTTATATGCATGCGTACAAGTCCTTCCGTTGGTCTCTTACAGCCCTCCTCGCCCAACCTCCCCTGTCTTCCCAATGTAGTTTGACAGTCTGTTCAATGCTTCTTTGCCTCTGTATCTTTTTCCCACCATTTCTTTCCTTTAAAAAGTTTTGCCTTTGCAGACTGGAAATAAACATATAATAACAAAATAAGACAAAACAAAATAATGTTTGAGTCCCAATTTCAATGTCCAACAGTTCCTTATGTGTACATGTCAGCAGTGATATCTGGATGGTGGGCACATGGTGGCAATGCAGGTCCGACCCTCTCTGGTTTGGTCCTAGGTAACCTGCAGCGGTGCACAGCTGCTGACTGCTCCCATGGCAAGGCTTTGTCAGCGTCTTCCATCTCTGTTTTTTCCTCTTGTCTTCGTGGTTGGAGCACTCCTGTCAATTCCTCTCTGTTGCAGGAATCCATCTGGTCTTGGGGTTCTTTCCTGAAAATATACAAATATATTCTCGACCACAAGTTAATAAAGGAATCTTTTCTATATAATTGATTTGGGATCCTTTTTATTTTTGTTCAAACGATTTTCCTTTGTCTGAGGTATGATGTTCTGATTGACGTTTTTCAGCCTCTGGATCTGTTCTTGTTCATCAGTCTATGTCGTTCATTATATTCCACAAATGAGCGAGATCATGTGATATTTATCTTTCTCTGCCTGGTTTATTTCACTCAACAAATATTCTCCATCTCCATCCATATTGTTGCAAATGGTAGGAACTCCTTCTTTTTTACCGCAGCGTAGTATTCCATTGTATAGACATACCACAGTTTTTTAATCCATTCATCTGCTGGTGGGCATTTAGGTTGTTTCCAAATCTTGGCTATGGTGAATTGTGCTGCTATGAACATGGGGTGCATATTTCCTTTCTGATGCGTGTTTCTAGATTCTTGGGATATATTCCTAGAAGTGGGATCACTGGGTCAAATGGGAGTTCCATTTTTATTTTTTTGAGGAAGCTCCATACTGTTCTCCACAGTGGCTGCACCAGTCTGCATTCCCACCAGCAGTGCAAAAGAGTTCCTTTTTCTCCGCATCCTCGCCAACACTTGTTGTTTGTTGATTTGTTGATAAAAGCCATTCTGACAGGTGTGAGATGGTACTTCATTGTTGTTTTGATTTTCATCTCTCTGATGATTAGTGACTGTGAGCAGGTTTTCATATGTCTCTTGGCCTGCCTTCTGTCTTCTTTCGAAAAGTGTCTACTTAGATCAGTTGCCCATTTTTTGATTGAGTTGTTTATCTTCTTTTTCTTAAGTTGTATGAGTTCTCTATATATGTTGGAGATTAAACCCTTATCATTGATATCATTGGCAAATATGTTCTCCCATGCAGTGGGCTTTCTTGTTGTTTTATTGATGGTTTTCTTTGCTGTGCAAAAGCTTTTTATTTTGATGTAGTCCCATTTGTTTATTTTCTCTTTAGCTTCCATTGCCCTAGGAGTAGTATCAGTGAAGAACTTCTTTCGGCATATGTCCGAGATTTTGCTGCCTGTGGATTCCTCTAGTATTTTCATGGATTCCCGTCTTATGTTTAAGTCCTTTATCCATTTTGAATTTATTTTTGTGTATGGTGTAAGTTGGTGATCTAGCTTCATTCTTTTGCATGTATCTGTCCAATTTTCCCAACACCATTTGTTGAAGAGACTGTCTTGACTCCATTGAATGTTCATGCCTCCTTTGTCAAATATTAATTGAGCATATTGATTTGGGTCAATTTCTGGGTTCTCTATTCTATTCCATTGATCTATATGTCTGTTCTTGTGCCAGTACCAGGCTCTTTTGAGAACAGTAGCTTTGTAATACAACTTGATATCTGGTATTGAGATCCCACCTACTTTGTTCTTCTTTCTGAGGATTGCTGTAGCTATTCAGGTTCTTTTTTTATTCCAGATAAATTTTTGGAAATTTCATTCTAGGTCTGTGAAATATGTTGTTGGTATTTTAATGGGAAGTGCATTGAATTTATAGATTGCTTTGGGTAGTATGGACATTTTGATGATGTTGATTCTACCAATCCATGAACATGGTATGTTTTTCTATCTGTTTATGTCTTCCTCTATCTCTTTTTTCAGTGTCATGTAGTTTTCTACATGTTGGTCTTTTACCTCTTTAGTTAAGTTTATTCTTAAGTATCTTAATTTTTTTGGTGCGATGGTAAATGGGATTGCTTTTTTAGTCTCTCTTTCTGTAAGTTCATTATTGGTGTATAGAAATGCCATAGATTTCTTGGCATTAATTTTGTATCCTGCTACATTACCGAATTCAGTTATTAAGTCTAATAATTTTTTTATGGAGTCTTTAGGGTTTTCTATGTACAGTATCATGTCATCTGCGAATAAGGACAGTTTTACTTCTTCTTTTCCAATTTGGATGCCTTTTATTTCTTCTTCTTGTCTGATCGCAATGGCTAGTACTTCCAGCACTATATTAAACAGGAGTGGTGAGAGTGGGCATCCCTGTCTTGTTCCTGTTCTTAGGGGAAATGGTTTTAGTTTTTGCCCATTGAGTATGATGTTGGCTGTGGGTTTGTCGTATATGGCTTTTATTATGTTCAGGTATGATCCTTCTATTCCCACCTTGCTGAGAGCTTTTATCAAGAAAGGGTGTTGGATTTTATCAAATGCTTTTTCTGCATCAATTGATATGACTATGTGATTTTTATCTCTCAATTTGTTTATGTGATGTATCACGTTTATTGATTTGCGAATATTATACCATCCTTGCATCCCTGGGATAAATCCTACTTGGTCATGGTGTATAATCTTTCTGATGTACTGCTGGATTTGATTTGCTAGAATTTTGTTGAGGATTTTGGCATCTATGTTCATGAGGGATATTGGCCTGTAATTCTCTTTCATTTTGTTGTCTTTGTCTGGTTTTGGTATTAGGGTGATGCTGGCCTCATAGAAGGAGCTTGGAAGTGTTCCTTCTTCTTGAATTTTCTGGAATAGTCTGAGGAGGATAGGTTTTAGTTCTTCCTTGAATGTTTGGTAAAACTCCTCTGTGAAGCCATGAGGCCCTGGGCTTTTGTTTGCTGGAAGCTTTTTGATGACTGCTTCAATTTCTTCCATAGTTATCAGCCTATTGAGATTCTTAGAATCTTCCTGAGTGAGTTTTGGAAGGTTGTATTTTTCTAGGAATGTGTCCATTTCCTCCAGATTGTGTAGTTTGTTAGAATAGAGTTGTTCATAGTATTTTTTAACAATGCTTTGTATTTCTGTGGGGTCTGTTGTTATTTCACCTCTTTCATTTCTGATTTTGTTTATTTGGGTCCTCTCTCTTTGCTTCTTGGTGAGCCTGGCTAGAGATTCATCAATCTTGTTTATCCTTTCAAAGAACCAGCTCTTGGTTTTGTTGATCCTGTGTATTGTTTTTTTGGTCTCTATGTCATTCATTTCTGCTCTGATCTTTATTATGTCCTTCCTTCTGCTCACTGTGGGCTTTTCTCGTTGCTCTCTTTCTAATTCTTTGAGTTGTTGAGTTAGAAGATTTATTACCATTTTTTCTTGTTTTTTGAGGTAGGCCTGTAGAGCTATAAACTTCCCTCTCAAGACTGCTTTCATTGTGTCCCATAGCATTTGCATTGTTGTGTTTTTATTGTCATTATTCTCCAGGATGTTTTTAATTTCTTCTTTGATCTCGTTGATCACCCAATCATTGTTTAACAGCATGCTATTCAGTTTCCACGTGTTTGAATTTTTTGGAATGTTTTTATTATAGTTTATTTCTAATATTATGCCATTGTGGTCTGAGAAAATGCTTGATAAGATTTCAATCTTTTTGAATTTAGGGAGGCTTTGTTTGTGACCCAATATGTGGTCTATTTTTGTAAATGTCCCATGGGCACTTGAGAAGAACGTATATTCTGAGGCTTTGGGGTGAAATGCTCTGAAGATGTCAATTAGGTCCATCTGATCTAGTGTGTCATTTAGAATTGCTATTTCTTTGCTGATTTTTTGTCTGGAGGATTTATCCAGTGATGTCAGTGGTGTATTAAAGTCTCCTACTATGATTGTATTGTTGTCGATCTCTCCCTTGATCTCTTCCAGGAGTTTTTTTATGTACTTGGGTGCTCCTGCGTTGGGTGCATATATGTTTACCAGAGTTATACCTTCTTGTTGAATTGCTCCCTTTAGTATTATGTAGTGGCCTTCCTTATCTCTTGTTATGCCCTTTACTTTGAGGTCTATTTTATCAGATATAAGTATTGCTACCCCAGCTTTTTTCTCATTTCCATTTGCTTGAAAAATACTTTTCCATCCCTTCACTCTCAGTCTGTGTGAATCCTTTGCTCTGAGGTGGGTCTCTTGTAGACAGCAAATATATGGGTCATGTTTTCTTATCCATTCAGCTACCCTATGTCTTTTGATTGGTGCATTTAATCCATTTACGTTTAATGTTATTATTGACAAGTACATGTTTGTTGTCATATTTTTCCCCTTAGTGTTTGTGTTTCTTTTTGCCCTTCTCTTTCTTCTTTATACAGCAGTCCCTTTAGCATTTCTTGCATTGCTGGCTTGGTAGTGATAAACTCTCTTAGCCCTTTTTTGTCTGTGAAGCTCCTGATTCCACCTTCAATTTTGAATGATAACCTTGCTGGGTATAGTATTCTTGGATTCAGTCCCTTGCTTTGCATCACTTTGTATATTTCATTCCATTCCCTTCTGGCCTGGTGTGTTTCTGTTGAGAAATCAGTTGATATTCTAATAGGAGATCCCTTGTAGGTAACTTTCTGTCTCTCTCTGGCAGCCTTTAAGATTCTTACTTTGTCATTGGTATTCGCCAATTTAATTATGATGTGTCTTGGTGTTGGTCTTTTGGGGTTCAACTTGTTTGGGACTCTATGTACTTCTTGGACTTGCATAGTTTTTTTCTTGCCAATATCAGGGAAGTTCTCTGTCATTATTTCTTCAAACAGGTTTTCTATTCCTTGCTTCTCTTCCTCACCTCTGGTATCCCTATTATTCTAATATTGTTTCGTTTTGTGTTGTCCCAAAGCTCCCTTAGGCTCTCCTCTTGCTTTTTAAGTCTTCTTTCCATTTGCTGCTGTGTTTGTGTGTGTTTTCCTACCTTGTCTTCTAATTCACTGATGCGGTCCTCAGCCTCTTCTAGTCTACTGTTTAAGCCTTCCAATGTGTTCTTTATTGCAGCTATGTCGTTCTTCATCTCCTCTTGGTTTCTTTTCATGTTGGTGACATTTTCATTCAGCTCCTTATAGTTCTCATTGAGTTGTGTGTATTTGTCATCCATCCGTTTAAACATCCTTAGAACCATTACTCTGAATTCTCTCTCTGTTAAGCTGCTAGCCTCAATTTCATTTAACTCCCTTTCTGGTGATTCCTCTTTTTCTTTCCTTTGGGTATTGCTTTTTTGTCTCCCCATGTTTTCCTGAAATGTTTTAATTGTAGGTCCAATTGCTTTGCTACCCAGGTTCTTTTGGTGGTGGTGCTACTGGTGAAATCTTTCTGTTCTCCTGGGCTTGGTTATCTAGTGTAATTGAGGTGCTTAGCTTCTAAAGATTTCTCTTTAGAGTAGATCCTATGGCCTCAGGGAGTATTCAGATTCCTTGGTGTTAATCAGGGTGGAATCTGGGTGTGGCTATATTGGTTGCCTGGAGACTGGGGGGAGGGGCTATCTCTCAGGAGAAAATGGATTCTGTGGGCTTAGATATGACTCAGCACCAGACTTGCTACCACTTCTCCTGGACCATCCGTTGCCCACTCTGCCCAGGTTCCACAACTCTACCCCTTCTCCCGCACTTCTGTCACAGGTAAGTGCCTGTCTCCAAAAGGTCCCACGAACTAGGTTCAGTGGGGAAAGGCGCAGGCCCCAGCGCGAGGAAGCACCGTGTCTCTGCCAGTTCCTCTCTTGCCGGCACTCCGTGGTCAGGCAGCTCTTAAAGGCTGCCTTTGAGCTCAGATCCCAAATCCAGACTCTATGGTCTAAAATCCTTCAGACCTTGCCTGTCCTCAGGGATGCGGCTTGGCACTGTGTAGTTTCTCCCTGACCTTCTGGGCACAGAGGTCTGGGAGATTCTACTGCCTAGCTCTTTGATTTTACCTTTATCCGGGGGATCCCTGCTCTTCCCAGCTGCAAACTGTCTCACCAGCTGTGCCTCCTTAGCTAATTCGGGCTGGATTCCGCTCGTCCCAGCTGCCTCCTCTATTTGCTCCAGGACAAGGCTCAGGACACATCCTTCTATTCCGCCGCCATTTTGTCTCTCTCTGTAAGAAACCTTTTAGTAAAAATTTTGTAACTTCATTTTTATGATATCTTGTTTACATAATTATTAATAATGAACTACAACATTCACTAATGACTCATTACTATAATCGTGTTGTATTCATTTCCCTTACGTGCCTTACGTGCAGGTGTGCCATTCCTCTCCACTAATACTAGCAGCAAATATTTTCACATCCAATTGCCACATGATTAGTTTTGTACTGACTTGTTTGGTGTGTGCAACAAGAAATATTTTGCTTTCGGAGAACACGAAAAATAAGTTTATTTGTGTTATACTTACTAATTTGTGTAGTTATTCAGTGTCTGGTAAGTTAATCTTCAAGAAAATATTAATATTTATTAAAATGTTCTATTATTTGATGTTAACAATTACTCATTTATTTCAGCCCTTTATATTCAGCATGTCTCTACTGAAATAAACCTATGTTTCTGTGAAAATTGAAGCTTTGTTTTTTCGTGGCCCACGTATTGTTTATTTGGCCCGTGTTAGCCTTTGGGTTTGACATGTTTGGTGTAAACTCTCCACAAGATCTTGTAAGCCCATGATTTTCATTATTTAGCCTGGGTTTCCTCTTCAGGCTGTGCATTAATGCAAAGAGGGAAAAAGTGAAGCCTCTTTTCTTTTTTCTCTCCCTATCTATACACATAGAAGCAAGACGCCACACTAGAAATAAAATAAGCAGAGGAAACTTCCCTCTTCGCACTACTTTTCTGAGGCCAATACAAACTGAGTAGTAGCAAAGGTGGACCAGAGAGCATGCCAAGTATTTTTACATTGGTTGAAGAATCTAAATAAAAAGATGGTCCTATGGTGAGCTTTGCCACATTGAAATTCTGGGAGCAATCAACATGGAGAACATTCCTGGGAATGGCACCCCTGGAGAGGACTCCCTTAAATTCTTCACAGCTGGACTTAGTAGACAAGCAGTGATCTGTGTGCCAAGGACATGGAGGGAGAGGGAACTACCAGGCCGATTCCAGAGGAAGCTGGCTCCCAACCCAAATATGAAAATTACAGCCAAGACCCTGATTATTTGTCACTTTTTCCCTGCAATTTTGAATTGGTAATCCTCTTCCTCTGAAGACAGATGTTCATAAAATTATTGGCAACTCCATTTTACTCAATCTTTAGTCATTAATTTGCTTAAATTTTATAAACTAAAGATATTTCAGTTCAAGTTACGCTGATACTACCCAGAAATTTACTAGCACTAAGAACACTGGTCAATTTCCAAAAGTTGGTCCTTTAGGAGGTGGAAGTTATCACCTTTCTTTAATTCTTCTTTTAGTTTGAAAGTCAGAACCTGCTGTTTTCAGGGAAGTTTTTTTCTAATAAATTACTTGCACTATCTCTAAGCAATTGGCCTTCTTCATCTTCAACTTTTTTAAAATTACTATTCTATATAAATACATTCATGATTATTTCATATCTCCCATGACTTTATTACTTTCTAAATCCCTAAAACTTACTAAGAAATGTCTTACTTTCTAAATTCTTTAAGGCTGGCCTTCAGGAATATGTTCCTTACCATGAGCCATTGGTGCTTATAAAAAGTATTACCTTAAGGTCCATTGGCTGTTTAATAGTTACCAGTGAGAAAGACAAAGGACATTTTTTTTCTCACTGAATTATGGAAGATTGTAATTATTTTACGTAAAATGTAATCTTTAATTACTAAGACATATAGTATTTCTAATATAAAACTTTGACTAAGTTTATTAATGACCACACCTTATTTTTGGTATAAGAATTGATGGGGTTGTTTTATCATCATTCGATATTTTTATGTCTGTGTGCCACTTTGAATTTTAATGTATGATTGCTCTCATTTTAATGTTTCCTCATCTGTGTGGACTTGACCAAAGTAAATTTCTATAAGGCTATCCAAGCATCAGCTGACAGCTACTCAGACATATTATTTAGAATGATAAAATTTCTGGGTACCATTATTCTATAAACTTGAATTGATGTTTCAAAATGGAACAAAAACATAAAATACCTTTCACACCTTGCCATGCTCTAGGTTAAAGGAATTCTAATATAGCTAAAGGAAAATAGGAATTGATATTCATAACCTTCATGCTTTCCAACACCTTGAGTATTCTACTGCCTATCAGACTCAGAAGCGACCATTCTGACACCTCTGCAGAATTCAACTGCAAACCCCATAAAAATAAAACCTAGCTAAGTAGGTCAGGCTGCTGAGAGCTCTGGTAGTGAGATTATTTCTGACTGGGCAAGGATTCTCTACCATGGAAGAATAACAACGATAGAATAAATCCACCTTGTTGCCTAAATAAAAGCTATTCAATGAGAAATCTGGAGTATTTTTCTGATACCATCAAAAGTTCTTTTTAAGTCCTGTAACTATTCTCTCCCTCTATCTCTTCTTTTCTCTCTCAACACACAATTTAATATTATTGAAAAACTAGAGGCCCAATGCATGAAGATTCATGCAAGAATGGGCCTTCCTTTCCGTGGCTGCTGGCACCACCTTCACTCCAGCCCAGAGCCACATTTCTGCCTTCCCACACTGCCCAGAGGCCTGGAGCAACCGGGGTGGTGCGGAACACCTGCGTCATCACCATGGCAATGATGCAATCGTCCAGCCCTCGGCCACTCGGTGCCTGTGTATGCAAATTATCCTGCCATCTTTGTTGGGTTAATTTGCATACTCACTCCTGATTGGCTGGTAGGTGTCATAAAGGTACAGTCAATTTGCATCTTACTCTTTTATTAGTGTAGATATGCCAATATAAGCTAAGGATATTTAGAGTTTCATTAGTACAGTGCCCATTATTTTGAACTAGAAGAACAAAACTTAATACGTTAACCCTTATCTACACAAAGACAGTCAAGAAAGAAAGCAAAACTCCCCATCTCTATATTTCACCAATATCTCAAACTTACTTCACTGTCTTCTTGGCTATCTCAATTGTCAAGTGGCCATATTCTGAATTTCAGAAATTCCACCTCTTCCCCAGCAGTCAGCAAGTCCTATGAATTTCACTTTGAAGCTATAATTTGATTCCATTACCTCCTTTCCACTCCTATCCCATTCCTCTCCCAACAAATTGATCAACCCATTTCTCTCACTTCCAATATATTTTTCCACTCTGCTATCAGGATTTTATTTCTGAAATACAAATCCAATCAAAGCTAATCCTCTGTTCAGAAGCTTTCAATAGCTTCCCTAATATATGAAAAATAGATTTTAAAAAATTTAAACATGAAATTAAGAGCTGGCCTATAATTAGCTTCAGTTTATCTTGTTACTTTAAATGAGGTCTAATATTGTAAATGTGAATAAGTATACAGCTTTTAGACTTAAAAGCCCTGGTTTTAAACTCTGACTCAACACTTTCTAGCTAAGTGACCTTGGAAATGGTGTTTAGTCTTTCCCACTCTTAATTTCTTTACGTAGAAAATGGAAAGAAAATGCCTACCTTTTATATTTGTTGTAAGAATTAAATAACTTATGTGAATACTCAATATTTTTAAATTTTTCACAACTGCACTAACCCCCACTGCTGAGTTCTCTTATATCTGAAATGGCAAATAGATTACCCAAGCTAAACTGGGGAAAAGGTAGTTGGTTCATGAGCCCTAGTGAAGGGTTCTGAGTAAGTTAGGCTCAGCAGGAAGGAATGCTGAAGTAAATTAGCCATTGCGGCCACTTGGCACAGAAAAGAGCATCAGTTGTATTGATATTCTGAACTATTTTCTAGCCAATTTGGAATGGGTGTTGTCCCTAATATCTGCTACTTTTCCAAGTTTATCCTCTGCTTAGAATGCTTGATAATTCCCTCAATTTCCCCTTCTACCTGTCAAAATCTTACCCATCGCTTCAGACCAAAATCAAAGGCCACTCTTGTCATATGCTGGACCTTCCTGTATATTGCCAACTGCACTTTGGGTCTCAGTTAGAGCTCTTATTGAAGCCTGAGTTGAATTATTATTCTCTGTATACCTCTCAGGTTTCAATGCTTCGAAGGTAAGGGCTATTGCTCATTCACCTTTGTTTGCCCTACAGTACCTGGAACAATGCTTGCAGTAGGTCAATTGTAGCACCCGGCAAAATTTATGTAGCCTTGAGTATATGCCATGCCTTGTAGAAAAACTCTTTACACATATTACCTCATTTAATCTTCACAGACCTAGCTATTTATGTCATCCCTATATACAGAAGAGAAAAAAATAGGCATAGAAATTTAAACAATTTGCCTAAAATCTCAAAAGTAGTTAGCAACAGCAGTCTGTCTTAACCATTGTGCTGTACACCTTCTTAAAGGATATACTATGTTTATTGAATTGAATTATTGAAAGCATTTTTTACTTGATCCATTGGAAGTACATTTTGATATTTTTCACTTCATTTGAACGTTCAGTTTGTAGACACATGCATGGCCAGTCACCTTTTAAATTTTCACACTACAGAAATGCCATCTCCCACATATAAAGGGATGTGGAGTATAAACCTTGTAATGGGGACACTGTTTCCTGAAATTTTATATCATCTATATCACATGAATGTTTCAGTTCAAGTTGTTACTAGAACTGCCCATGTTTTATTTCATATTGACATATTTCCTTAAAATAAACATAAAATGTTTTAAATCTTTAAAATATTTCACATGTACAAAATTTAAAGTTGAAAATGTTTATTGTGAGATCATTGGAACCTGGCCAGAGTGGCCACTACACTAAGAGGATGAATTGCACTCACATGTGCCAAATTAAGCCAGATGAGACCAGGGATGTTTTAATCCCTCAGTCAACCACACATATCCACACATGGGACCCTGAGGGGAAGAAGGGTGTCGTATTTAACTTGGACTTTGCAACAACTCTCCCTTTCCTAATATGGATATTTTTTCTAGTTATCATGGGCCAAGTCTCAACAGGAAATTAGTGTTTACACTTCCCCCTAAAATTAAATAACCAAAGAAGTAGGTCTAGATGGGACATTTTCCATGTTCCTCTGGTTCCCTTGAGCCAACCATGATGGTCTACCGAAGAGCTGTATATAAACAGTGCCAGAGATATTCCTGAATAATAGAGAGATGTGAGGTCACAGACTTGCCTTGGTAGGGAAGCCAGCCAGAGCTCTCCTTATTCTACCTACCAAACCAGACTTTTTTTCTTTGTCTAAAATGCCTGTGTGAGCCTTCAAGAGAATCTCAGACAAAGCTGATTAGATGGCATGTACAGTGACACCTTAATTTAACATTTAATCACACAATATCTTGATGACAATTATATTTCCATATATACATGTGGAAATATAATTGTCATATATATATACATCCCCAACTAAATTTACCCTTTTTATTTAATAAGTCTTAATGTTTTCTTCGTTAAATGTCCCATGTTTAAAGGACACCTGTAGTCCTAAAGATCCAACTAAAATAATCATGAACCTTCAGGAAGTAATAAAATACCAGCCTTTTTTTTTAATTAAAGTATTACATATAGTAGTACATGGAGATAAACCAGCCTTTTTAAGCGCATTCATATCCATGTAAATTGAATCATACCTATTTTTCCTACACTTGAGATAATAACCAGTTACCCTGCCAGGTCTCTAACTCAGTGGTCCTTGGAGCAGCACTGACTTTCTATCGTGAGAGTCATGTTCTGACCTTCAGTCACATTGTTTGCTTTGACCTATTACAGAAGTGTTGGCTGTCTTTACCTTCCATATGCACTGACTCGGCAGGGAACAACTGCATAAGCTAAAATGAATTTGGCCTGATTTGGGAAGTATTAGCATGGTTTTTCCACCTTAAAAATATTTTATAATTAGATTTCTGAGTTACTGTCTGCTTTCAGGCACTATCTTTCAAGGGTTTCTTGTGGTTGTTTTTTTTTTTTTTTTAATGAACTTTGAAGAATTTTTATAATTGGAGTGCTTTCTGTTCTTGATGGCTGGAGCTCCACGTTTCCAGCTGTTATCACATTTGTCCACATGCCCTTTCCTGTTAGAAAAAGAGCAAGTATATAAAAGACATGGAAGTGCAGTTGGCCTCCACTATTTATATGTACAGTAACAGAACCTACTTAATACTTGTGATTGGTCTAAAACTTCAAGCAGTGTCTCCAAATATGGATTTGATGGATGTAAGCCTGGTTATTCTGAAGTCCTGCTCTTGTGATTATTTACCTGATGACATTTTTTAATGATTAAAAATGTTCATTAAAATTGATTAAATGATTTAAATGTTAATAACATCACCATAGTTCTTTCCAAATGAAATTGTATTTCCTCTGAAAATGGCAAACTATTTTTCCTTTTTCATGAGATTGATAATTTGAAGCTAGATTTTGGTCTCAGTGATACCTAGGAGAAATATCTTACTCACCTCGCTCTATGAGCCAGGATGTATTAGTTAGTACAGTCTCCAAAGCAATTGAACTAAAAGAACTCTACTTTCTTTTCATAATGCCTCTTTTAGGCTTGCAAATATTCAAATTTCTCCATTGCAGACAATAATAATGACATTTTCAGATTCACTTTTTATAAAGGTAAAGGAACTTATTGATGAATGGGGGAAGAATCCAGAATTACAAGACTTACATAATATTTCCTCGTAGCCATCATACTTTGTCTAATATCCATAATTTACTACTGTGCCAAGCATATAGTAAGTAATTAGTGAATAAATGAATGGGTTTATATCTTTACATTTCAATATAACCTATGTAGTTATTTTAACAATACTTATTCCTGATATATAGGGCTGCCAATCAACCATGACTTATTCATTTAATTAGTAAAATGGCTGAAAGGACATTTCCAAATATTATTTGTTTGGGTTTATATTTCTTGACTAGATTTGAATATTTTAGGTAGTTTTGTGATAAGAGATGATAATGGCTCTCTTTAGAGCTTTTCCCAAATTACTCCCAGTAAGCATTTAGCAAGTTTGCAGTTCCCTGCTCTCTTGGTGATACGTGGAGTCATATTCCACACTTTAATCAATGGAATATAAACAGACTAACATGTTGACTCCTGACTGAGACTATAAGGACTAGGTGAGATTTACCGTGCTCTTTCTTTTCCTTTGCTGTAACAATTGGCCATGTTTCAGATAATGCCTGCTCCATCAGTATGTGTCTAAGAATAAGGACAAGGCAGATCAGAGCCCCAAGACAATCTGCTAGGGGTATAGAGGATGTTTTTTTTTATCATAACATAAGCTAACCTATCCTGACTGATACTGTGATCTCATGAAAACCAAAGCAATAGTATTTCTGAAATAAAGGATTGATCAATAGTGCCAAGTTGAAGAGTAGTTAACTGTAAGGGCTACAGAATGCCCATTATATTTGATTACAGGGAATCTATTTTTTTTATTTCAACAAGAATTGTTTCTATAAAGTGATGCGTATGACTGTATAAACCTATTACCAGACTGTAATAGGTTCAGGGGTAAGTGAGAAGTGAGGTAGTAGAAAGACTGATTATAGAAAACGAGACTTTTTCTGTGAATGTGAGGAGAAAAGTGAGTTAGTAATTGGAGGAAAATGTGAAATTCAGAAGTAGATATTTAAGATAGAAACTTAAAGCATGTTAAAATGTTAATAATATGGAGGCAATGAGAGTGAGGGGATAAAAGGTAGGAAATAATAAAAAGGGCAGAGGCTCTGAAAAAGGAGGAAAGATGAAATTCAGAAGCCAGGCAGAGGCATTAGTCCTAGACAGGAGAAAGAATTCCCCTTTCACCATAATAAGAGAGGAGGAGTAAAGGTTTGGTGGCAGAACACTGGAATAAGTGAAGACTTTTGATGGCTGGGAAGTCTAAGGTGATGTCATCTATTGATAAATGAAGACATGGCAGATCCAAAGGAGAGTAGAAGTTGGTAAAGAGCAGGATACATGTAAATATTACTAGTGTAATATTAAAGTTATGTTATTAGAATTTACTCTCTTACCATTTTTAATATAAAATCAAAGAACAGAGAGAAGTATGAGGCCCAGCTCAAAAATCAATACCCGTGTCTAAATTTTCAGGATAGTTTGAAACCAGAAACTTATTTATTGCTAATAAAATAAGCTGGCTACATTTAAATATTTCACTGTTATAAAAAAATGTAGTGGTACATATATACAATGGAATATTACTCACCCATAAAAAAGAATGAAATCTTACCATTTGCAACAGTGTGGGTGGACCTAACATAAGCTAAGTAAAATAAGTCAGTCAGAGAAAGATAAATACCACATGATTTCACTTATATGTGGAATCTAAAGAACAAAATCCTATCTAATAAAGAGGGAATGTGCTAATTAACCATCACTCTGTCACAAAGATGGCTGCACCCACAGCTGAGGCCAAGTTCCCATAAGGAGCCTTAACAAGCAATCAGCAGGGACCTGAGGCTATGCCCTCCCCTGCCCCCATGGGGCTTGACAGGGGACCTCAAGGTGTGCTTCCAGTCCTGGTGCTGGGCTATGGGACCTCAGGCTGCTCCCTCCGCCCCAGCACCGAGCCAGGGGACCTGAGGCTGCGCCCCCCCTGCCTGGCGGGGCTTGACGGGGGACCTCAGGCCATGCCCCCCACCCAGTGGGGTTTGACAGTGGATCTCAGGCCACGTCCCACACATGGTGGGACTTGACGGGGGACCTCAAGGCATGCCCCCCACCCCAGTCTGGGCTGGAGGACCTCAGGCCATGCCCCCCATCCTGGCACCAGGTCAAGAGACCTGAGGCTACGTTCCCTGCCCAGCAGGGCTTGACAAGGGTGGGACTAGCCAGGTCTGGATCTATCCCAATGAGGGGGGGGGGGGTGGCGGCTGGGTCTGGGTCTCATGCGATTTTGAGGCACATGTGGGTGGGTGGGGACTTGACTCTGGGTCCCATGGTGTGTCCCAGACTCTGACAGGAGGAAGGTTTTCATATACATTTTACTAATTTTCTTTCACTCTGGCACTTCTATTATAGAGAAAGGGCAAATAGCAATATTAAATTATTTCCTCTAATTAATCCCCTTTTAATGTGCACGAATTTTGTGCACAGGGCCACTAGTAAACAAATAAAATAAAAAAGAAAATATTGCACTCTTAAATTCATATACATTTTCAAATATTTCTATTATTCTATCTTCAGAGTTATACAGTATTGCATTAGGTTTATAGTTTCAAGAAGGTGAAATAGAATACTTTCCATCCTCTTCTACTGAAAGCCATAACAAAACAACATAGAGAATATAAACCCCATGTTTAATCAAACTCAAAGGCATATATAATCCTAAATTATAATATTTTAAAAAGAAAATAAGTAGGAGACAAAATGGCGGCGGAATAGAAGGATGTGTCCTGAGCCTTGTCCCGGAGCAAATAGAGGAGGCAGCTGGGACGAGCGGAATCCAGCCCAAATTAGCTAAGGAGGCACAGCTGGTGAGACAGTTTGCAGCTGGGAAGAGCAGGGATCCCCTGGATAAAGGTAAAATCAAAGAGCTAGGCAGTAGAATCTCCCAGACCTCTGTGCCCAGAAGGTCAGGGAGAAACTACACAGTGCCAAGCCGCGTCCCTGAGGACAGGCAAGGTCTGAAGGATTTTAGACCATAGAGTCTGGATTTGGGATCTGAGCTCAAAGGCAGCCTTTAAGAGCTGCCTGACCACGGAGTGCCGGCAAGAGAGGAACTGGCAGAGACACAGTGCTTCCTCGCGCTGGGGCCTGCGCCTTTCCCCACTGAACCTAGTTCGTGGGACCTTTTGGAGACAGGCACTTACCTGTGACAGAAGTGCGGGAGAAGGGGTAGAGTTGTGGAACCTGGGCAGAGTGGGCAACGGATGGTCCAGGAGAAGTGGTAGCAAGTCTGGTGCTGAGTCATATCTAAGCCCACAGAATCCATTTTCTCCTGAGAGATAGCCCCTCCCCCCAGTCTCCAGGCAACCAATATAGCCACACCCAGATTCCACCCTGATTAACACCAAGGAATCTGAATACTCCCTGAGGCCATAGGATCTACTCTAAAGAGAAATCTTTAGAAGCTAAGCACCTCAATTACACTAGATAACCAAGCCCAGGAGAACAGAAAGATTTCACCAGTAGCACCACCACCAAAAGAACCTGGGTAGCAAAGCAATTGGACCTACAATTAAAACATTTCAGGAAAACATGGGGAGACAAAAAAGCAATACCCAAAGGAAAGAAAAAGAGGAATCACCAGAAAGGGAGTTAAATGAAATTGAGGCTAGCAGCTTAACAGAGAGAGAATTCAGAGTAATGGTTCTAAGGATGTTTAAACGGATGGATGACAAATACACACAACTCAATGAGAACTATAAGGAGCTGAATGAAAATGTCACCAACATGAAAAGAAACCAAGAGGAGATGAAGAACGACATAGCTGCAATAAAGAACACATTGGAAGGCTTAAACAGTAGACTAGAAGAGGCTGAGGACCGCATCAGTGAATTAGAAGACAAGGTAGGAAAACACACACAAACACAGCAGCAAATGGAAAGAAGACTTAAAAAGCAAGAGGAGAGCCTAAGGGAGCTTTGGGACAACACAAAACGAAACAATATTAGAATAATAGGGATACCAGAGGTGAGGAAGAGAAGCAAGGAATAGAAAACCTGTTTGAAGAAATAATGACAGAGAACTTCCCTGATATTGGCAAGAAAAACCTATGCAAGTCCAAGAAGTACATAGAGTCCCAAACAAGTTGAACCCCAAAAGACCAACACCAAGACACATCATAATTAAATTGGCGAATACCAATGACAAAGTAAGAATCTTAAAGGCTGCCAGAGAGAGACAGAAAGTTACCTACAAGGGATCTCCTATTAGAATATCAACTGATTTCTCAACAGAAACACACCAGGCCAGAAGGGAATGGAATGAAATATACAAAGTGATGCAAAGCAAGGGACTGAATCCAAGAATACTATACCCAGCAAGGTTATCATTCAAAATTGAAGGTGGAATCAGGAGCTTCACAGACAAAAAAGGGCTAAGAGAGTTTATCACTACCAAGCCAGCAATGCAAGAAATGCTAAAGGGACTGCTGTATAAAGAAGAAAGAGAAGGGCAAAAAGAAACACAAACACTAAGGGGAAAAATATGACAACAAACATGTACTTGTCAATAATAACATTAAACGTAAATGGATTAAATGCACCAATCAAAAGACATAGGGTAGCTGAATGGATAAGAAAACATGACCCATATATTTGCTGTCTACAAGAGACCCACCTCAGAGCAAAGGATTCACACAGACTGAGAGTGAAGGGATGGAAAAGTATTTTTCAAGCAAATGGAAATGAGAAAAAAGCTGGGGTAGCAATACTTATATCTGATAAAATAGACCTCAAAGTAAAGGGCATAACAAGAGATAAGGAAGGCCACTACATAATACTAAAGGGAGCAATTCAACAAGAAGGTATAACTCTGGTAAACATATATGCACCCAACGCAGGAGCACCCAAGTACATAAAAAAACTCCTGGAAGAGATCAAGGGAGAGATCGACAACAATACAATCATAGTAGGAGACTTTAATACACCACTGACATCACTGGATAAATCCTCCAGACAAAAAATCAGCAAAGAAATAGCAATTCTAAATGACACACTAGATCAGATGGACCTAATTGACATCTTCAGAGCATTTCACCCCAAAGCCTCAGAATATACGTTCTTCTCAAGTGCCCATGGGACATTTACAAAAATAGACCACATATTGGGTCACAAACAAAGCCTCCCTAAATTCAAAAAGATTGAAATCTTATCAAGCATTTTCTCAGACCACAATGGCATAATATTAGAAATAAACTATAATAAAAACATTCCAAAAAATTCAAACACGTGGAAACTGAATAGCATGCTGTTAAACAATGATTGGGTGATCAACGAGATCAAAGAAGAAATTAAAAACATCCTGGAGAATAATGACAATAAAAACACAACAATGCAAATGCTATGGGACACAATGAAAGCAGTCTTGAGAGGGAAGTTTATAGCTCTACAGGCCTACCTCAAAAAACAAGAAAAAATGGTAATAAATCTTCTAACTCAACAACTCAAAGAATTAGAAAGAGAGCAACGAGAAAAGCCCACAGTGAGCAGAAGGAAGGACATAATAAAGATCAGAGCAGAAATGAATGACATAGAGACCAAAAAAACAATACACAGGATCAACAAAACCAAGAGCTGGTTCTTTGAAAGGATAAACAAGATTGATGAATCTCTAGCCAGGCTCACCAAGAAGCAAAGAGAGAGGACCCAAATAAACAAAATCAGAAATGAAAGAGGTGAAATAACAACAGACCCCACAGAAATACAAAGCATTGTTAAAAAATACTATGAACAACTCTATTCTAACAAACTACACAATCTGGAGGAAATGGACACATTCCTAGAAAAATACAACCTTCCAAAACTCACTCAGGAAGATTCTAAGAATCTCAATAGGCTGATAACTATGGAAGAAATTGAAGCAGTCATCAAAAAGCTTCCAGCAAACAAAAGCCCAGGGCCTCATGGCTTCACAGAGGAGTTTTACCAAACATTCAAGGAAGAACTAAAACCTATCCTCCTCAGACTATTCCAGAAAATTCAAGAAGAAGGAACACTTCCAAGCTCCTTCTATGAGGCCAGCATCACCCTAATACCAAAACCAGACAAAGACAACAAAATGAAAGAGAATTACAGGCCAATATCCCTCATGAACATAGATGCCAAAATCCTCAACAAAATTCTAGCAAATCAAATCCAGCAGTACATCAGAAAGATTATACACCATGACCAAGTAGGATTTATCCCAGGGATGCAAGGATGGTATAATATTCGCAAATCAATAAACGTGATACATCACATAAACAAATTGAGAGATAAAAATCACATAGTCATATCAATTGATGCAGAAAAAGCATTTGATAAAATCCAACACCCTTTCTTGATAAAAGCTCTCAGCAAGGTGGGAATAGAAGGATCATACCTGAACATAATAAAAGCCATATACGACAAACCCACAGCCAACATCATACTCAATGGGCAAAAACTAAAACCATTTCCCCTAAGAACAGGAACAAGACAGGGATGCCCACTCTCACCACTCCTGTGTAATATAGTGCTGGAAGTACTAGCCATTGTGATCAGACAAGAAGAAGAAATAAAAGGCATCCAAATTGGAAAAGAAGAAGTAAAACTGTCCTTATTCGCAGATGACATGATACTGTACATAGAAAACCCTAAAGACTCCATAAAAAAATTATTAGACTTAATAACTGAATTCGGTAATGTAGCAGGACATAAAATTAATGCCAAGAAATCTATGGCATTTCTACACACCAATAATGAACTTACAGAAAGAGAGACTAAAAAAGCAATCCCATTTACCATCGCACCAAAAAAATTAAGATACTTAGGAATAAACTTAACTAAAGAGGTAAAAGACCTATACGTAGAAAACTACACGACACTGAAAAAAGAGATAGAGGAAGACATAAACAGATGGAAAAACATACCATGTTCATGGATTGGTAGAATCAACATCATCAAAATGTCCATACTACCCAAAGCAATCTATAAATTCAATGCACTTCCCATTAAAATACCAACAACATATTTCACAGACCTAGAACGAAACTTCCAAAAATTTATCTGGAATAAAAAAAGAACCTGAATAGCTACAGCAATCCTCAGAAAGAAGAACAAAGTAGGTGGGATCTCAATACCAGATATCAAGTTGTATTACAAAGCTACTGTTCTCAAAAGAGCCTGGTACTGGCACAAGAATAGACATATAGATCAATGGAATAGAATAGAGAACCCAGAAATTGACCCAAATCAATATGCTCAATTAATATTTGACAAAGGAGGCATGAACATTCAATGGAGTCAAGACAGTCTCTTCAACAAATGGTGTTGGGAAAATTGGACAGATACATGCAAAAGAATGAAGCTAGATCACCAACTTACACCATACACAAAAATAAATTCAAAATGGATAAAGGACTTAAACATAAGACGGGAATCCATGAAAATACTAGAGGAATCCACAGGCAGCAAAATCTCGGACATATGCCGAAAGAAGTTCTTCACTGATACTACTCCTAGGGCAATGGAAGCTAAAGAGAAAATAAACAAATGGGACTACATCAAAATAAAAAGCTTTTGCACAGCAAAGAAAACCATCAATAAAACAACAAGAAAGCCCACTGCATGGGAGAACATATTTGCCAATGATATCAATGATAAGGGTTTAATCTCCAACATATACAGAGAACTCATACAACTTAACAAAAAGAAGATAAACAACTCAATCACAAAATGGGCAACTGATCTAAGTAGACACTTTTCGAAAGAAGACAGAAGGCAGGCCAAGAGACATATGAAAACCTGCTCACAGTCACTAATCATCAGAGAGATGAAAATCAAAACAACAATGAAGTACCATCTCACACCTGTCAGAATGGCTTTTATCAACAAATCAACAAACAACAAGTGTTGGCGAGGATGCGGAGAAAAAGGAACTCTTTTGCACTGCTGGTGGGAATGCAGACTGGTGCAGCCACTGTGGAGAACATATGAAGTTTCCTCAAAAAAATAAAAATGGAACTCCCATTTGACCCAGTGATCCCACTTCTAGGAATATATCCCAAGAATCTAGAAACACGCATCAGAAAGGAAATATGCACCCCTATGTTCATAGCAGCACAATTCACCATAGCCAAGATTTGGAAACAACCTAAATGCCCACCAGCAGATGAATGGATTAAAAAACTGTGGTATATCTATACAATGGAATACTACGCTGCGGTAAAAAAGAAGGAGTTCCTACCATTTGCAACAATATGGATGGAGATGGAGAATATTATGTTGAGTGAAATAAGCCAAGCAGAGAAAGATAAATATCACATGATCTCGCTCATTTGTGGAATATAATGAACGACATAGACTGATGAACAAGAACAGATCCAGAGGCTGAGAAACGTCGATCAGAAGATCATACCTCAGGTAAGGTAGGGGAGGGTGGGGGTAAGGTGGAGAGATCAACCAAGGGACTTGTATGCATGCATATGAACCTAATCAATGGACACAGACAACAAGGGAGCGGGGCATTAAGAGAAATTGTTTCATGTGACAAAAATTTTTAAATGAAACTCTCTGTAGACTGAAAATTATTTTGGAAGGAAACAAAGAGAAGTTTCCTTCAAAAGTCATAAGGATTGTAATTGAAAGTCAATATATTTGGCCTCTTGAACTAAAGTAATTTGTGTTTTTGCCTCCCTGACAAAGTTTATATAAAGCTACAAAAAGAAATTGACAGCCAGTTTGAAATGGAATTGCCAGGGCCTTGGGCAAAGAATATCCTCACATGATATTATTCTACAATGTCATTATAGTTTTAGATATTTTACAACAGCATATTTTACAATTATCCCAAACAAATTTACAAACTAATTCTTTGAATGGTTGGCAGCAATTAAAAAAAAAAAAAAAAAAGGACAGGAAAGGATTTAATCCCTTGCAGAAGGAATTAAGGCACTGGGAAGGCACTTGAGCATCCTATATTGGCCCCTCTTGCCCTTTGTGCCAAGAGGGACCCTCTTCTCACAATCCAATTGCCTTCAGCTGTTACCTGAGCTTTCTGTTCATGCTGAGCTTGAAGCCTCGTGGGGGCTGGTACCATGGATCTGTCTCACATCCAATTGTGTGAGCTGGGCCCTCACTGGAGAAGAAACCCGAGTTCCCCGAGATATGTGATCAGCACTGGGACCCTGCCAGCAGGCCAGGGGTCCCCAAGGCAGGTGCTGGGTGTGGAGGCCACGGGGTCATAGGCTACCAAGGAGACAGAACTGAACCTCACAGCACCTTGCTTGGCCCCGGAGGATGGCTGGTTAGCCAGAGACGGGTAAGATTCCTCAAGGAAGGAACAACCTAAGACAGGCACAGTTGCAGAGGGGCCATCAGGAGAGCACTTGGGGGGGGCAACAGAAGTGGGGCACAGACCCTCACCCCCCCAACATTGCAGGGGCTTGAACCCTCACTCCCTTCTAAAGGAGGTCTCCTGCCCCTATGGCTGCTTCTCGCTTCCCACACCCAGCTCAGATCGGGACTCCGGCAACAGAAAGAGACCTGGCCCAGCTCACATCGAGATACAGGTGACAGACAGAGACTTGGCCCAGCTCAGATCGGGACCCAGGTAACAGACAAGAGACTTGGCCGACAGCAGTTGCCCTATATCTAAATTCAGCCGAGCATTTGGAATGCTCAGGGCCCACTCAAGAATGCAAATAATCCTTCCCACTAATATTTACAGGGTAAACTAAGATTGTTGGTAGAGTATTAAATTTGACAGTAAAATAGTAATCGAGTTTTCAGATTAATTTAAATAGGCTAATTGAAATAAGTGAATATTCAAGTACTGGACAAAAAGCTGTTCTTAAAGTAATAACTAAAATTTCTATTGGTAGTTCATCTCATGGTAAAATTCCTGAATATGCAATGAACCTAAAGCAGTCATATGTGTGGGGGGAAAAAAATTTTAAATTTAAAGTTATCAAGACTGCATTATAAAATTTACAAAAACCTCCATTAATAAAAAAAAGGGGGGGGATAGTAGGGAAATATCATGTAAGGAAAAATATCCTATAAGTAAATTACATCTAGAAAATTTTTACTTTACCAAATTAAGTTTCATTTGCAATGCTAACAGCAAGACGGCCATTGAAAACACACATGGTGTCTAAATAAGACAAAGGAAAATCTTTTGAACAAAAATAAAAAGGATCCCAAATCAATTATATAGAAAAGATTCCTTTATTAACTTGTGGTCGAGAATATATTTGTATATTTTCAGAAAACAACCCCAAGACCAGATGGATTCCTGCAACAGAGAGGAATTGACAGGAGTGCTCCAACCACGAAGACAAGAGGAAAAAACAGAGATGGAAGACGCTGACAAAGCCTTGCCATGGGAGCAGTCAGCAGCTGTGCACCGCTGCAGGTTACCTAGGACCAAACCAGAGAGGGTCGGACCTGCATTGCCACCATGTGCCCACCATCCAGATATCACTGCTGACATGTACACATAAGGAACTGTTGGACATTGAAATTGGGACTCAAACATTTTTTTGTTTTGTCTTGTTTTGTTATTATATGTTTATTTCCAGTCTGCAAAGGCAAAACTTTTTAAAGGAAAGAAATGGTGGGAAAAAGATACAGAGGCAAAGAAGCATTGAACAGACTGTCAAACTACATTGGGAAGACAGAGGAGGTTGGGCGAGGAGGGCTGTAAAAGACCAACCGAAGTACTTGTACGCATGCATATAAGTACAACCAATGGATATAAGACACTGGGGCGGGGGGGGGGGGGAGGGAAGGGTGGGCAGGTGAAGGCATGTCCTGGGGGCTAGGGGAGGTCGGGGGGAGATCAAGGGGGGAAAAAAAGGAGACATATGTACTACTATTTGTAATACTTAAAACAATAAAAATAAAATAAAATTTAAAAAAAAAGAAAATAAGTAGGGAAGTTATGCAACTCTTAGCAGAGAGAAGATAGGTCAAATTCAAGTACCTCTGTGTGGGGGAGGAGGTAGAGTTAACTGATCAAATGTAAACCAATTGGTCTCAGATGATTACAAGAAAGGCTC
The DNA here is from genome assembly GCA_026230045.1 of Corynorhinus townsendii. Lineage (NCBI taxonomy): Eukaryota > Metazoa > Chordata > Mammalia > Chiroptera > Vespertilionidae > Corynorhinus > Corynorhinus townsendii. The sequence goes on from JAPDVU010000002.1 coordinate 80,002,306, forward strand.
TGCAATTAAAAGCATGGAGAACAAAAGGTGGAGGTTAGGTAAAGACTGAAATAGGTGTTTGAAAGTCTGTATATGGAGTTATTAGGCCCTGGGTATCCACTGCAACCTGTAGCCTCTTCCCTTCTAAAACTCTGTCAGACAGGAGGAATTAGTTTCAGAGAAAGTGAGTCAGCGAGGTGCCAGATACTGAAACAAGCAAGCACAGAGAAAGGCGGGCATGAGGTCCTGCCTGGGATAAAGATGAAGAGATTAAGTGTAAGCCAGTACGAGTGAGTCCCTAACCTTTTTCTCAAATCTTCTTCCTGAGCATCAGCAGTGAGGCTCACGGCCCCCAGGCAGAATATTAGAGGAGCCAGAAAATTGATATACAGATAATGATATTTACAGCATCTAAAATGGAAATATCAGATTTTCACCCAATTGTTTTAAAAGTTCACCAGTTGGCACATCACATCCATGCATACAGACCTCCAATCACCTTTTTAGCTCCTCACTCTTTATAAAAGACAAAAGAGCAAGACGGGGTAAGGAAACAAATGGGCACATGAACAAGCACGCAAGAGAGCAAGAACTCTTCGTCTAGGGATTATAACCAGGAGTTTAACCAATTAATCCTTCAAGATTTCCCACAAGAGTTTGCAGTGCCTTCATCCGTGATCCCCCAGCCAATTATCTTTTCCCAGGTTAGACTGACAGACAAGCACCTTCCCTACATCACCTCGACTTCACTGCGCATGAGCCCATCTCCCCCTTTGTTTGATTCCTTCCTCCAGTGATCTGTAGGGAATGGACCAGTGGTTCCCTGGGTAGTGTGAAGTTGTAGCTTCCTAGTGAAGCTGCCCACATGACCTCCCCTTTACTCTTTTCCTATTATTAATATCAATACTAGCTAGTTATAATGATTACACAATGACACTAGAAAAAAAATCTGAAAAAAATCGGAGTATGCACTACTCCATTATGCTCTAGCTAATAAAAGTCAGTTACAAATCAAAATTCCATTGTTCCCAATGAAATTGGAATCACTGTCTGCAACCCTTTTTACCTGAAGTTATTTTCTTCATTGATTTTGATTTACTTAATCTACCCTAATGGTTCAATAGCTCTAGTTCCTATTCCGTAATAAGGAGTTGACTATATGAAACTTTGTCAGGCAGCACTGGTCTCCCTGTCCAATGTGCTGAATCTCATTCAAAACAAACATTAAAATGTATTCCACTTATTTAAGTCTGGCATCTATAACTCATTCTAACACAAACTAATTGTCAAATTTTAAAATATCTTAATTCCATGACCCCATGTTTAATCTTGAAAATGTCTTACAACTCCCAAACTCATCAAATTTTGACTTCTGAAATCATTCATTTTCTAGCCAGGCTAGAGGGTACCAGTGACACATGGGGAGAAACTGAGCTGTGTGGCTTTAGGGTGAAGATCACATTTCCTGCCTTAAGCCCCCTGATCCACACCACCAAATCTTAATCTGCATTAGCCTGATGAATCTTACTGACTCACCCCTGATGACTCCCTGAGGCCCTACCCCACCACAAAGATCTGCAAACCCCAGGTAGATGATGGCTTGAACTTGGTGTATACTAAGATTTTTGTTAAGGAGAATCAGACTCAGCACTACACAGAGTGTGAATCTGTATTAAACTGGTGAACACCAGTTGACCCTACCTGGTGATTCCCTGAGAAACTGCTTTATGCTAGTTGCATACTGCTGAGGCTCTTTCAGTGGCTTAGCCCTGTGGTCAGCAAACTGCGGCTCTGTTGACTAATGAGTTTGCCGACCACTGTGTAAGGCATTACCCTTACCCAGAAGTTTTGACTTCAGGTTAAAGACATTAGTACATTATTAAAATGTTTTTTAAGTGTTTTTCCCCAAGGCAGTGGTCGGCAAACTCATTAGTCAACGGAGCGGCAAACCGTGGCTCACAAGCCGCAGTTTGCTGACCACTGGCTTAGCCTAACAGTGAGCCAGCAGGAAGCAGTGTGTTTCATGGCACCTTGGGGCCTCTGCAGACCTGCCCCTGACCCAATATTGGTGACAGAGGGCCTTGGTATGCAACTGGGCCCCTCCAACTTGCACCCAAGTCTAGAACAGGCAGCTAGCAACCATGGATTGCTTTGTAGTTCCTAAAAGGTAGCTCAGGGCTAGTCACAAGCAGCATCTGATATTGACCTGAACCAAGTCTCTCCAAGAGGCCCCAGAACCAACCTGGTGGTTGGCTTCAGACCAAAACAGAGCAAGGATTGATTAGCACTACAGGTGGCATTCTCAAATGGAGGGCTCAGCAGGCATCATAAATTGCTGTGGTGATGTCTGTTTCATAGGGTCAGCCTACATGTTGCTGTGGCCAATCCTCATGCCTACCCAGCCTGAGAGGCCACCCCACCCATGCATGTGCCAACATCAATCAAGGCTCAACTTCAACAGGTGGGCACACATAACTGATAAAAAAGGCACTATTGGAGCACCTGGCTCAGGAGATCAGGAAGACTGAGCCACTGGTTCCCAGAGGACAACAACTACATAATGTCAACATATCAGACTGGGAGATACAGCAGATCTACCTAACACATAGGTACAAACACAAAGAGGCAGCCAAATGGGAAGACAAAGAAACATATCCCAAATAAAAGAACAGGGTAAATTTCTAGAAAAACAAACACCAAAACTAAATAAAATGGAGGCAAGCAAATACCAGATATAGAATTCAAAACAGTAATTATAAGGATACTCAAAGAACTTAGTAAGAAATTCATAAGTATAAAAAAGGACACAGAACCCACAAAAAAGAACCAGGCAGAAATAAGGAAGACAAGAACTGAAATGAAGAATACAGGAAGGCCCTAGCCAGTTTGACAGAGTGGATAGACCATCGACCTGCAGACTAAAGGGTCCCAGGTTCCATTCTGGTCAAGGGCATATGCCTGGTTTGCAGGCTCAATCCCCAGTAGGGGGTATGCAGGAGGCAGCCAATCAATGATTCTCTCTCAGCATTTAAGTTTCTATCTCTCTCTCCCTCTCCCTTACTCTCTGAAATCAATAAAAATATATATATTTTAAAAAGAATACAGGAAGAAATCAACAGCAGATTAGATGAAGCAGAGTATTGAACCAGTAATTTGGAAGACAAGGTAGCAGAAAATAATAAGAAGAGCAAAAAGAAAAATAATTTTAAATGTGGACAGCTTAAGGGACCTCTGGGACAACATCAAGTGTAACAACAATATATCATAAGGGTATAAGAAGGAGCAGACAGAAAGCAAGAGATTGAGAACTTTTTGAAGAAATAACGACTATAAAATTTCCTAGCCTGGCAAAAGAAAAGACACACAAGGTAGCACAGAGTCTCAAAGAAAATGAATCCAGTCAGAGAAAGACAAATACCATATAATTTCACGTGTATGTGAACTCTAATAAACAAAAAATAAACAAACAACATATAAACTGACTTATAGATACAGAAAACAGATTGGCAGCTGTCAGAACAGAGGGGTATTAAAGGGCTGGGTGGAAAAGGTGAAGGTGAAGGGATTAAGCAAAAACAAAAACCTCATAGACACAGACAACCATATAGTGATTACAAGAGGGAAGGAGAGCAGTGGGTGTTAACGAGGGTAAGAGGGATAGATGGTGATAGAAACAGACCTGACTTTGGATAGTTAGTACACAATAGAATATAAAGATGATGTATTACAGAATAGTACAATTGCAATCTATATAATTTTATTAACCAATGTCACCCCCAACAAACTCAATAAAAATTTTTTAAAAGGCATAGAGTAGCTGAATACATAAGAAAACAAAGTCCATTTATATGCTGTCTATAAAAGACCTACTTCAGATCAAAAGACAGACACAAATTCAAAATAAAGGGATGGAAAAATATGTTTCATATAAATGAAAACATACTCGGATTTTTTTTTCAGACAAAATAGACTTTAAAACAAAAGCTATAATAAAAGATAAAGAAGGACATTACATAATTTTAAAAGGGATTAACCCAACAAAAGGATATGACTTTTGGAAACATTCATGCACCCAATATAGAAGCACCTAAATATATAAAGCAAATATTGCTGGACATAATGGGACATAATAGTGACACAGTCATAGTAGGACACTTTAACACCCCATGACGTCAATGGGTAGATCTTCCAGACAGAAAATAAACAAGGAAACAGTACCTTAAATGACACATTAGACCAGATGGATTTAATTGATATTTTTAGAGCATTTCACCCCAAAGCACCAGAGTATACATTCTTTTGAAGGGCACAGAGAACGTTTTCCAAGATAGACCACGTTAGGATGCAAAACAAATTTCAATAAATTTAAGACGATTGAAATCATATCAAGCATCTTTTACAGACACAAGAGTATAAAACTAGAAATCAATTACAAGAAAAAAAACTGAAAACACATAAATTTATTGTGGCTAAATAACATGTTACTAAACAATTACTGTGTTAAAAATAAGATCAAGGAAGAAAGTAAGATCCCTTGAGACAAATGAAAATAAGAACACAATGACATAAAATCTATGGGATATATTGAAAGCAGTCCTAAGAGGGAAGTGCATAGCAATACAGGCCTACCTCAAGAAACAAGAAAAACTCAAATAAATAATCTAATCCTACAATTAAAAGAACTAGAAAAACAATAACAAACAAAGCTCAGAGTAAGTTAGAAGGAAGAAAATAATAAATATTACAGTGGAAATAAATGACATAGAGACTACAAAACTATTCAAAAGATCAATAAAATCAATAGTGATTCTTTGAAAAGATAAACAAGATTGATAAACCTTTAACCAGACTGATCAAGAAAAAAAGTGAGAGGACCAAAATAATAAAAATCAAAAATTAAAGAGGAGAAGTTTTAACTGACACCACAGAAATACAAAGGATTATAAGAAAATACTATGAACAATTATATAGACCAAATTGGACATTCTGGAAGAAATGGATAAATTCCTAGAAACATACAATCTTCCAAAACTGAATCAGGAAGAAACAAACAAACAAAAAATCTGAACAGACCCATTACAACCAACAAAATTGAAGTAGTAATAAAAAACCTCCCAACAAATAAAAGTTGTGGACTTGATGGCATCACAGGTGAAGTCTATTGAACATTCAAAGAATATTTAACACCAATCCTTACCAAACTATGTCAAAAAATTCAAGAGAAGGTAAGAAGGTCAAGCTCATTTTACAAGGCCAACATTACCCTGGTTCCAAAAAAGATAGAGACACTAAAAAGAGAGAAAATTATAAAATAACTAGAGGCCCGGTGCACGAATTTCATGCATGGGGGGTGGGGAGGTGTCCCTCAGCCCAGCCTGCACCCTCTCCAATCTGGGACCCTTCAAAGGATGTCCAAATGCCTGTTTAGGCTCGATCCTACCTGGCAGTTGGACATCCCTCTCAAAATCCAAGACTGCTGGCTCCTAAATGCTCACCTGCCTGCCTTCCTGATTGCCCCTAACCACTTCTGCCTGCCAGCTTGATCACCCCCTAACCACTCCTCTGCCAGCCTGATTGATGCCTAACTACTCCCCTGTCAGCCTGTTTGCCCCCAACTGCTCTTCCCTGCAGGCCTGGGTCCCCCCCAAATGCCCTCCCCTGCTGGCCTAATCACCTACAACTGCTGTCCCTTGCAGGCCTGGTCCCTCCCAACTGCCCTCCCCTGCTGGCCATCTTGTGGTGGCCATCTTGTGTCCACATGGGGGCAGCCATCTTGTGTGTTGGAGTGATGGTCAATTTGCATATTACTCTTTTATCAGATAGGATATCTCTGATGAACACAGATGCAAAATCCTCAATAAAATTATTAGCAAACTGGATCCAGCAATACATTAAAAAATCATACACCATGATCAAATAGGATGTTTTTCCTGAGATGCAGGTAGCTTCAACATCCACAAATCAATTGATGTGAAATACCACATAAACAAAATGAAGGATAAAAATAATATGATCACATAAATAGATGCAGAAAAAACATTTCACAAAATATAGCACTCATTTATGATAAAAGCTGTGAGCAAAGTGGGAATAGAGAGAACATAATAATAATAAAAGCCACATATGGCCTAAAAATAATAAAGGCCATATATGAAAAACTGACAGCTCATACTCAATGGAGAAAAACGTAAGCATTTTCCTTAAGATCAGGAACAAGACAGAGATTTTTAACTTTTACCATTTTAATGCAACATTGTATTGGAATTCCTAGCCACAGCAATCAGGCAAAAAGAAGAAATTAAAGACATCCAATAGGAAAGAAAAAATAATAATACTGACAATTTGCAAATAACATCATGCTATTGAGAACCCCAAAGATTCCACCAGAAAAGTACTAGAACTAATAAATGAATTTAGGAAAGTAGCAGGAAACAAAATAAATACTCAGAAATTGGTTGCATTGTTTTTAAAAAATATTTTTATTGATTTCAGAGACCAAGGGAGAAGGAGAGATAAAAACATTAGTGATGAGAGAGAATATTTGATTAGCTGCCTTCTGCATGCCCCATACTGGGGATCAAACGTGCAGCTGGGGCATGTACCCTGACTGGGAATCCAACCATGACCTCCTGGTTCATAGATTGACACTCAACCACTGAGTCATGCCAGCCATGCATTGGTGGAATTTTTTATACACCAATAATGAACTATCAAAAAGAGAAACTAAGAAAACAATCCCATTTACAATTGTACCAAAATAATAAAATACCTAGCAATAAATTTAACCAAGGAGATAAAATACCTGTACTCAAAATATTATAAGACATTGAAGAAAGAAATTGAACAAGATATAAATAAATGGAAACATATATTGTGTTTGTGGATAAGAAGAATTAACATCATTAAAATGTCCATACTACACAAAGGAATCTATAGATTCAAAATAATCCCTATTAAAATACCAATGGTGTTTTTCATAGAACTAGAACAAATAATCCAAAAATGTATATGGAACAAGAAAAGGCCCTGAATAGCACTTTGAGAAAGAAGAACAAAGTTGGTGGTATCATGCTACCTGATACCAAACTATACTACAAGGCCATAGTAATTAAAACAGTACGCTACTGGTATAAAAACAGACACACAGATCAATGGAACAAAATAGAGAACCCAGAAATAAACCCACACCTTTATGGTCAATTAGTATTTGACAAGGGGAAAGAGTCTAGACAATAAGTAGTGATGGGAATATTGGAAATATATGTGCAAAAATATGAAACTAGACCATGTGCTTACACCATACACAAGAATAAACTCAAAATGGATAAAAGACTTAGATTTGAAACCATAAAAATCCTAGAAGAAAACATAGGCAGTAAAATCTCAGACATTTCTTATAGTAATATTTCTTCCTCTGGCAAGGGAATCAAAAGAAAAAACAAACTTGGAATTCCTCAAACTAAAAAGTTTTTTCACAGCAAAAGAAACTATCAACAAAATGAAAAGACAAACCACTGAATGGAAGAACATTTTCTCTGACAGTTTTGATATGGTGTTAATACCCAAAATTTATAAAGAACTTATAATGCCCGGCAGTGTGGATCAGTGGTTGAGCATTGACCTCTGAACCAAAAGGTCATGGTTTGATTCCCGGTTAGAGCACATATCCGGGTTGCAGGCTTAATCTCCAGAATGTGGAGTTCAGGAAGCAGGTGGTCAATGATTCTCTCTCATCGTTGATGTTTATATCTCTCTCTCCCTCTCTTTTCCTCTCTGAAATCAATAAAAACATATTTTAAAAAATATAAAACTCAACACCAAAAAACAAACAATCCAATTGAAAAATGGGCTAAGGACCTGAATAGACACTTCTCTGAAGAGGACACAAAGATGACCAATATACATGAAAAGATGCTCAATATCACTAATCATCAGAGAAATGCAAATTAAAATCACAATGAGATATCACTTCATGCCTGTCAAAATGGCTATCATCAATAAATCAACAAATATGTGTTGGTGAAGATGTGGAGAAAAGGAACCCTGATGCACTGTTTATGGGAATGCAGATTGGTGCAGCCACTGAGGAAAACAGTATGCGGTTTCCTCAAAAAACTAAAAATGAAACTGCCCTGTGACTCAGCAATTCTACTTCTGGGTATATACCCAAAGAAACCCAAAACACTGATTCAAAATAATATACACATCCCTATGTTCATTGCAGTATTATTTTAAACTAGAGGCCTAGTGCATGAATTCATACATGGGTGGGGTCCAGCTCACCCATCCTGATTGGGGCGGGGGAGGCTGATTGGGGGCATGGCCAGCTGGGGGGAGGGGCCATCGGCAGTTGGTCAGCCAGTCCCACTCCTGATCAGGGCAGGGGGCCTATCGGGGTGGGGCTGGCTAGCCCTGTACCCTGGTCAAACTCCCAATTGAGGGGACAATTTGCATATTAGCCTTTTATTATATAGGACAGCCAAGATATGGAAGCAACCCAAGTGCCCATCAGTAGATGAGTGGATCCAAAGCTGCGGTACACATATACAATGGAATATTACTCAGCCATAAAAGAGGATGAAATCTTACCATTTGCAATAGCATGGGTTATCTAGAAGCTATTATGCTAAGTGAAACAATTCAGACAGAGAAAAACAAATACCATATGATTTCCCTTATATGCAAAATCTAAAGAACAAAATAAGTGAACAAACAAAGCAGAAATAAACACAGATACAGGGAACAAAATGATGGTTTTCTGAGGGGCCAGGGGATAAAGGGATGGGTGAAAATGTTGAAGGAATCAAGAAGTAAAAATTGGTATTTATAAAAACTAGTCTTGAGGATGAAAAGTACAGAATATGGAATATAGTCAATAAGATTGTAATAACTAAGTATGATGCCAGGTAAGTACTTGAAAGACTGGGGCATGGGATGTCACTTAGTAAATTATATGATTATGTAACCATTATGCTGTATGCCTGAAACTAATCTATAATAATAAAAGCATAAATGCTAATTAGACTGGACAGCCGAACAACCTTCTGAATGTCATTCCGGATGACCTTCCGGATGAAGCCATGGTGGCAGGGGCAAGACTGAGGCAGTTGCAATGGCGGGTGGGGGCCAAGGCAGAGGAGGTTAAGAGTGATCAGGCAGGCAGGCAAGCAGTTAAGGGCAATCAGGCAGGCATCAGGCAGAGTGGTTAGGGGCGATCAGGCAGGCAGGTAGGCAAGCAGTTAGGAGCCAGCAGTCCTGGATTGCAAAAGGGATGTCCGACTGCCGGTTTAGGCCCGATCCACATCCCCTGAGTGGTCCCAAATTGCAAGAGGGTGCAGGCAGTGTTGAGGGATCCCCCCCACACACCCCATGCACGAATTTCATGCACTGGACTTCTAGTATAAGATAATATTGAATGTCACTATTTAAAAAATAAAATTAATAAAGTAGAAGATGAATTTATCCAAGACTTACACAATTATAGCCCAAAAGTCTCTCTTATAATGGGTTCAAGAATACTTAATCAAGACTGAGAATAATTAAGGACAGTTTATATTTTCCCCTTATTCCTTTTATATCCAACTTTCTCTTCTTAGTCACTCCTATATTCATACACATTTTATTTCAACACCATTTACAAAAGCCTCTGTGCATGTCTTAGTCAAGCAAATTTTCTCAGAAGTTATTTCTCAGAAGAAATTTTCACAGATATTTACATTACGATTCATTATGAAGTAGCAACAAAAATAATTTTATGGTTGGTGGTCACCACAACATGAGGAACTGTATTAAAGGGTCACGGCATTAGAAAAGTTGAGAACCACTGCTCTAAAGTCAATTAAAAAAATAAAATAACATTTCAAGCAGAAGAAGGAAAAAGGTGATACAATGTATGACTCCTGGTAGATATATAAGTAAAAGGAAGGAAGGCTAGTATAAACGTGGATCCCTTAATAATTTTGTTCAGTACCTGAAGATCAAAGTTTTAAAGATTACAGTTAGATAAAAACCCAAAGAGCTGGAAAAGACATAACACATCTCTTTTTTCTTTTTTTCATCTTGCTTTCTTCAGTTGAAAAGTAAAAGCTCAGAGAGGTGACATTCCAAGTTCATTCAGTGTGAAATGAAGCCAATGCCCTGCTCTAGGCATGGAGCATGGTTAAAACTCAGAGGGACATGGCATGCCGTTTCCAGGAGCATGGCAATTAGAAAGGCAGAATACCTCCTCAAAATTTGCATCATGATATCAGCAAAATAGCCTCACAGAGAGGGGGCCTGGTGGTGGTTCCATTTCTTTACTATAATTTTGACAGTATAGACCCTGAGAAGAGAAACAAAACAAAAAAGCTGAGCCTAGCAGCACAGGGCCCTCTCATGCAAACTGCATTTCATGAAGAAACGCAATGAACTGCCTGCCTCCATGCTGAACTGTTTCTGCCATCTGAGCCAGCCCTTATAAAGGTTTCCTGAAATCCTATTTCAACCAATGGGAGTACGGCTTTCCCTATCCAATCAGAGCTGTGCAGCTCTGACCAACCAGAGGGACTCTATTCTGGTTATTTAGGGCAGTGCCTTTTGGGCCGGAGTGGCCTAGCTGAAGAGCGGCCTGGCCCAAGGCCCCTGATCCTGGGGTGAGCTCTCATCTCTGCTGTTTTCATAGCTGTGCGGCATCACAGTTGAGCTTTTTACACTGAATAAAGTTTCCTTCTTAGCTGCACCCCAAATTGGAGATTCCTATTGGCATTGAATTGACACCAATGGCCATCAGTTGTCAGCTAGTCCCTACTAGCCCTTTCCCTCCACTCACTTTTCTTTCATTCCAAACTTAAAAAGAGATATATGTTTATAAATGACATGTTGCTGAAAAGGACAGAGTGACATGGGATGACTTTGGGTTATTGAACCCAAAGCAACTTAATTACCCATTTTGATCAGTGCCCACCCTTGGCAGATGGATTGGCAGGGGCTGTCTTTAGGAAATGCTGAGGCAAGATGGGTGAAGATTCTTCTCTAAGCCTCCTACAGAGAGACACATTGGGAAGGAAAATCAATCATTTTTTAACAACGTAAAAACATTTTCATGGACTCTCTTTCAAAGCTAAATATATATGTCACCGAAGCAAGCTGATTTGTGTCTGCTCTGCCCATTGTCTACATTCTAGCTGCTTTAGGGCTTGATTCAAAAAAAGAGGTAAGTCAGATTTGGGTTCAAAGAACAGAAAGCTCCTTTGTTTTCCAGGAATGTTAGGCTGAGGTAATACATCACATTTATAGAACCCTCCCCAAGGAGGGAAATGGCAGGTTTTCCACTACAAAATAATTGATTTTGGAATGATAAGAAGGGAAGTTACTCTTGCATAAGCACGTCTGACCTAACTGGCTATAATTTTTGGTTTTGGTTTGCTCTTTTAGGTCAGATGGTATAAATCATCATATTCGAACAGTTTAACTTTGTTAAACTATAGTTTGATTTTCTGGCATACTAAATCTAACTTAAGCGTTAAAATAAATTGGAGCCAAGCTTTACATTCAAACAAAGTCATAAACTCTACCATATTTGAAATTGAGCTGGTTGCTTACCAACTTGAAAAGATTGAGTATTGACTTCATCGCCTATTGTTTCCTATAGAATTGCATTTATATTAATGCCAAATTCCAAAAATAAGCAATTAAACGAGTTGAATATGAACACTTAATACTTTCTAAATTCACTGAGTATGATCATAGCAGCTTTAATTCCCTAGAATTACATACATACTGTGGACATTATTGTACCCAGTTGGGAAATAATAAATATAGAGCCAGTATTATGATTCACTCTGGATTTTTTCTCTTTGAAAAAATGAGAGTTTGTGTTGAGTCTACCCAATCAAAGTCAGTTTCTGATCCCATTTCTTCCTGAATTACTTATCCAATTCAGGTAACATATCTTTCTTTCAAATTCAGGTTCTTGTTCTTAACTTTGTCCTCTTTCCTTCCCCTCCCTGCTTTCAGATATTTTAATTTTGTTCCCATTCATTCAAAAATGTAGTGAACATCTACTAACACGTGCACGTGATTATGTACACACGTGTAGATGTACATACACAAGGACATAGAGAATCTTCCGTTTATAACAACTCAGTTTATAAATTACCAAACTCAAACCAAGTCTTTTGCATCACACACCAGAGTCTTTATGATTTGGCATCTTCCTATTAATGCATTCTTTTCTCCTCATCTTCCTTGTCTCCTACTGTACACACCAGAAACACTGACTTGCTTGCAGCTCCTCTCTGCTGCTTGTCTTTGAATAGGATCTACACCTTAACTGAAACAAATCTAAAACCTCTTTATCAATGGACCATTTCTCTATCATTCTTCAGTCTGAATTCAGTAGCCACCTCTTCTGAAAAGGTGATTATTCCAAACCTTCAGATAACAGCCCACCTAACACCTTGATTTTGACCCTGTGAAACATGGGGCAGAGAAATTAATAAGGTAATAAATTTGTGTTGTTTTAAGCTGCTACTAAAATACCAATTTATTAGAATTTCCAAGGCACCTAGCTTGGCTGAACAATCCCAACTAGTGCCTTCTCTCTTCATTCTTAAGGGAAGGGAGGGAAGAAGGAAGGAAGGCCAGTATAAATTTTGATCAATTTCTTAATTTTTGTTCAGTACCTGAAGATCTCAGTTCTAAAGATTGAAAAGGTATAACCATTAATGTGGGTGACTTTGCCAACCTTAGAAGGAACAATCCCAAAAAACTCTAACTCCTTCCCTTAAGCCTGAGTCTATATATGTCTCTTTCATATAGACTATAACTTCCAGAAAGGCATGACGAAGAAGAGGACCATTACATTTTTGTTTCCTCAATCTCTAAGATAATTCCTAGCATACAATATGTTGTCAATAAATACCTGATCAATAAACTATCAAGAAATAAACTTCTCATGCAAAAGTAATTGCTCCCTTTATTGTTCAATTCAGAACACCAAGAAAGTGTCTGCCCTGATTGTTGCTGCTGGTGTTGGTGAATCTGAAGCAGGCATCTCCAAGAATGGGCAGACCTGTGAACATGCCCTGCTGGTTTACACACAAGGTGTGAAATAATAACTGGATGTTGGTGTTAACAAAATGGATTCCACTGAGCTGCCTTGCAGCCAGTAGAGATACAGGGAAATTGTTAAAGTCAGCACCCACATTTTAAAAAATGGCTACAGCCCTAACTGATTTGGCTCAGTGGATAGAGCTTTGGCCTGTGGACTGAAGGGTCCCAGGTTCAATTCCAGTCAAGGGCATGTACCTTGCTGGCGGGCACATCCCCAGTAGGGGGTGTGCAGGAGGCAACTGATTGATGTTTCTCTCTCATCAATGTTTTTAACTCTCTATCCCTCTCTCTTCCTCTCTGTAAAAAATCAATAAAATATATTTTAAAAATAAATAAATAATAAAAAATGGCTACAACCCTGACCACACTGCTATGACAGACATCTTTGAAAGACACATATGTGCCAATTTCTGGTCAGAATGGCGACAACATCCTGGAGCCAAGTGCTCACCTGCCAGGGGAACCACGCTGCTAGAAGCTACGGATTGTTTCTTGCCACCAACTTGTCCAACTGACAAGCCCTTGTATCTGCCCCTCCAGGATGTACTGTCCCTGTGGGCTGAGTGGAGACTGGCATTCTCAAACCCCGCATAGTGGTCACCTTTGCTCCAGTCAATGTTAAAACTGAAGTAAAGTCATTGAAATGCACCATGAAGCTTTGAGTGAAGCTCTTCCTGGGGACAGTGAGGGCTTTGATACCAAGAATGTGTCTGTCAAAGATGTCTGTCATAGCAATACAGTTGGTGACAGCAAAAATGACCCACCATGTTCTGCCAGTGCAGTTGAGTGTCGACCTATGAACCAGGAGGCAATGGTTCAATTCCAGGTCAGGGCTCATAGCCAAGTTGCTGGCTGGATCACCAGTGTGAGGTGTGCATGAGGCATCCAATTGATGATTCTCTCGGAATTGATTGTTTCTATCTCTCTCTGAAATCAATAAAAACATATTTTTTTAAAAAGACCTACCAAAGGAAGCTGCTGACTGCACAGCTCAGGTGATTATCCTGAACCATCAGGCCAAATCAGTGCTGATATGCACCTATGCTGGATTGTCACACAGCTCACATTGCTTGCAAATTTGCTGAGCTGAAGGAGATAATTGATCATCATTCTGGAAAAAAGCTGGAAGATGGTCCAAAGGTTTTGAAGTATGGTGATGCTGCCATCGTTGATATAGTTCCTAGCAAGCCCATGTGTATTGAAAGCTTCTACTTTCCTCTGGGCCATTTTGCTGTTGATGAAATGAAACAGACAGTTGCTGTGGGTGTCATCAAAGCAGTGGACAAGAAGGCAGCTGGAGCTGGCAAAGTCACCAAGTCTGCCCAGGAAGCTCAGAAAGCTAAATGAATATTATCCCTAATACCTGCCACCTCCATCTTAATCAGTGTTAGGAGAATGGTCTCAGAACTGTTTGTCTCAATTGGTCACTTAACTTTAATAATAAAAGACTGGTCAATGATCACAATGCACCGTAAAACCTTCAAAAGGAAAGGAGGTTTTGTGGACCGTGTGTGTGTGTGTGTGTGTGTGTGTGTGTGTGTGTGTGTTAGTTTTTAAGTTATTAGTTTTTAAAATCAGTACTTTTTAATGGAAACCACTTGACCAAAAATCTTTCACAGAATTTTGATCCATTAAAACAAAGTTTAATGATAATCAATCAATAACATAAAATAAAAGCAGCAAAGCAAGTTGAATCCTTCTCCCATGTGGAATCCTTCTCACATGTGGAATTCCTCCTTCTGCCACTTGGTTTCTGCCTCCTGTGCTACATTTCTCTTCTGCTTCCAGCCAGAGAAAGTTTTGGGTTTAAGCACTCATCTGATTAGATTGGGACTACCTGGATAATCCAGGACAATCTCCTTATTTCATGGTCTATAATCTTCATTACATCTGCAAAGTCCCATTTGCCATTTATATAGAGAATCAATATAAATGAAGATGAGAAGAGGATCAAGTCACACACTTAAGTACTCCAGCATCAAGAGACTGCAAGAGCCCTGACTAGGTGGTTCAGTTGGTTGGAGCATCATCCCATACATCAAAAAGCTTGTGGGTTCAATCCCCAGTTGGGCACATAAACAATTGATGTTTCTCCCTCCCTTTCTCTCTCTCTCTAAAATCAATTTAAAAATAATGCTTGGGTGAGAATTTAAAAAAAAAAAAAGAAAGACTGGGAAATGTGGAGGAAATGATGATGGAATATTTGGAAGGAACAACCAATAACGTGGAAAAAATGTGATGGGAAGTGGAGACCAAGTGAAGGAAATGTATTAAAAAAGATAACATGACCACTGTGATAGGGGTCACATACAATGAGGACTGCAAGTTGACCACTGCTTTTAGCAGTGTGGTGTGCATAGGTGACATTGGTAAGAGCAATTTCAGAGGATTAGGGGTAGTGACAGTTTAACTGGAATGAGTTTAAGAGAGAATGGGAGATTTGGAGATTCTGAAAATAAAGTGATCTTCAAAAATTTTTGAAGCAAAGTGGAGCTAAAAAATAAGAAAGTATATATCTAGCGAGAGGAATAGAGGAAAACAATTAAGCAAATAAGTGGCATGGCTTCAGTGTTCGAAAAAAAGGATGATGGAAAAGCTCTTGTCACTAGATTACATTAATATCTAATATTTGGATGTTATTAAGCAAAGTTTTAGATATTACTCACTCTAATAAAATTCTAAAGCTGCCTATATATGTATTTAAAGTCATACAGTTTTCTAGAAAGAAAGAATCTTCAAAATTCTTCAACACTCCAGGCAGGCAAAAGCATTTTTTACAGAGTAGAATTTGTGACAAACTCAAAATCTAAATCTCTCAGCTCTCAGTGTAATCTTTATTGTTTATTGGTGGTATTTTATTTAAAGAAAAATGCAATACTTTTTATGGAATGTATTTGCATATAGCATGGAATAAATTAAAGGTATAAATATGTTACCTTTATACATTTATGTAATGTAATATGATCATAGTTGTAGCAACATTTATCCCATTATATTGCTATAGTACAATATTGTTGTCTATGTTCCCTATACTATGCATTAGATCACCATGATTTATTTTCTACTTGTTGCAAGTTTGTACCTTTAAACAATGTCAATTTTAGCCCTCCCTCCTCAATTACCTGGTAACCACCATTTTACTCTTTGTATTTTTTTCACTTGGCTTTTTTTAGATTCCACATATCATATTATACAGTATTTGTCTTTCTCTGTCTGACTTATCTCATGATCTCACTTAGCATAATGTACTCAAGGTCCATCCATATTGTTTAAAATGGCAGGATATGCTCCTTTCTTGTGGCTAAATAATTTTTCCATTGTGTATATACACTACATCTTTTTTATCCATTTATTCTTTAATGACCATTGAGGTTGTTTCCATATCTTGTCTATTGTGAATTACATTGCAATAAACATGGGAGTGCTGATTTCTGTCTTTCTGGGTATATACCCTGTCCTGGAATTGCTGGATTATATGGCAGATATATTTTTAATTTTTTGCAGAATCTCCATATTATTTTCCATTGTGACTGAATATTGGTTAGACTGATTTACATTCTTACCAACAGTGTATAATGATTCCCTTTTCACCACAATCTCACCAGCACCTGTTGTTTCTTATGTTCTTGATGATACCCATTGTAAGGAGTATAATGATATCTGATTGTGGCTTTGACTTGCAGTTCCCTAATTAGTGATGCTGAGCATCTTTTTATGTGCCTATTCACCTTTTTGAAGTCTTCTTTGGAAAAGTGCCTAAACAGTTCTTTTGCCCATGTTTAATCTGATTTTTTGTTGTTATTGAATTGTGTGAATTCTTTACGTAGTTTGGATATTAACCTCTTATCTGAAATATGGCTTGCAAAAAAAGTTTGCCTCACCCTATTTGGTTTGGCTCAGTGGATAGACTGAAAAGTCCTGGGTTCGATTCTAGTCAAGGGTACATGCCCAGGATGAGAGCTCAGTCCCCAATAGGGGGCGTACAGAAGGCAGCCAATCAATGATTCTCTCTCATCATTGATGTTTCTATCTCTCCCTCTTGTTTCCTCTCTGAAATCAATAAAAATATTTTTTAAAGTTTCCCCATTCTTTAGGTTGTCTTTTCATTTTGTTAATTATTTATTTTGCTGTGCATAAGCTTTTGAATCCAATGTAGTCCATTTGTTGTTTTGCTTTTGTGTGTGTGTGTGTGTGTGCGCGCGCGTATGCGCGTATGCGCGTATGCGCGCGCGCGCATGCGTGCGCGCTTTTGTTGTCATGTCCAAAAAACTCATTGCCAAGACCAATATAGAAAAGTGGCTGCCCTATGCTTTCTTTAGGAGTTTTATAGTATCGGTTCTTCTATTTAAGTCTTTAATACATTCTGAATGAAATTGTGAGACAGTGAGATAGGGGTCCAATTTCATTGTTCTGCACGTGTTTCTCCACTTTCCCCAGTACCATTTGTTGAAGATACTCTCCTTTCCGCATTGGTATTCTTGGTTCCCTGGTCGAATATTAGTTGACTATATGCTTTGATTTAATTCTGTGCTTTCTATTTTGTTCCACTGGGCTCTGTGTCTATTTTTGTGCCAATACCATACTGTTTTTATTACTATGACTTTGTGGTATAGTTTGAAATCAGGACATATAATATCTCCATCTTTGTTCTTTTTGCTCAGGGTCTTTTGTGGTTCCACACAAATTTTAGAATAGTTTCTTCTATTTTTGTGAATATGCCTTTGATAATTTGATGGGAATGGCACTGGATCTGTAGATGGTTTTTGGTAGCAAGGACACTTTAACAGTATTAGTCCTTCTGATTTTATTAACAAATTTATTTATGTCTTCTATTTCTTTCAGCTAGGTCTTATATTCATCATATAGATGTCTCACTTTTATTAAATTTATTTCTAATATCTTATTGGTTTTGATAAAAATGTGATAATTGTTATGAATGCATTTTTTTCTAGGAACATATAATATACATATATATTTATTTTAGAAACTCCCTGTCTCTTAAAATCATAAATTTCACTGCTACATTATCTATGTCTATGTTCCTCCTTTTTTATTCTCTTCAGTGTTATAATAGTTAACTTTGTGTCACTCTAAATTCTTTCTGGATCAAGGTAGTACATAAACACAAAAATTAAATAAAGGTTTTCAACACTATTAAACCCTTTCTCTCTTTCTTCCTTTCCTCCATTCTTCTCTTCATTTTTATGTTTCACCTACATTTGTCAAATGAAGAATATGTTCCAAGCACAGTATTATATATATAAGGGCAAAGAGGGGATTTTTCTAAAAGGGGAGACAGTTTAGCTTCATTAGTTACATTTAACTATAGCATAGCAAGAGGTACAGTGAGAGGGTACAGTAAGAGCTAAGTGCAAGGAGAGATGAGCACAGGATGCTGTTGGAGCACATTTGCACTATTTTCCTGGTTCCTCTCTTACTTCTGAGATTTAGTTATCTTATCTCTGCCTCATTTTCTGAGGCCACAAATTCTTTCTTTCTCTTTTACTAGCACCATAATTTCATCTGAATGATTCACTGTCCAGTTCTTTTCCATACCAACTACCAAACCTGTGAACATGTATATATCCCAATCTGAATTTCTAACAATGGCTGTCTTTAAGGCTTGCATTACCATTTTAGGCAGGATATATACATACAAATATTCTGAAACTTGAAAAATGTGGAGTGTCAGTAATTATTTACTCTTATTATCAACTACTATGATTCCTAAAACATAAATTTTTAAATGTACTTAATGTCTCCATTTTTAGTGATTTCCATTCTTCCTCTAAAATGTTTTTAAATTTGATCCTTCTTCACACCCATTACCACCCATATCAATAACATCATCAGTTCATGTCTGAAATAGTGAGCAACCTCCTTTACCCTTTCCTCTGTGCCTACTTCTATCTAGTCTAGACACATAGTATCTCACTAACCTATCCATCATATCACCTCTTAACTAAAAAGATAATATAATGAGTATCAGGGTTTTTTATGTTTTTTTGTTGATGATGATTTTTAGAGAGAGAGCTAGGGAGAGGGATAAAGAGAAAGATACATCAATGAGAGAGAAACATTGATTGGCTGCCTCCTGCATGCTCTCTATTGACGGGAATCAAACAAGTGATGTCTTGCTTCATGGGTCTATGCTCAACCACTGATCCACACCAGCCCAGGAAGTATCAGTTTTGTGTTCAGAATTATGCTAAGCACACAAAAGTGTTATCAAGCAATATACATGGATTCAATATTTGCAAGACATATAATAAAGAATTAATTTCAGGAATAGTTGGGAGAAAATATGATATATATTATACATATATTTATAATACACACATGAATAGGCAAAGCATATAATCCAACATAAACTGGTTAAAGAATATCAATGATTACTTCACAGAAGAGAAAATCCAAATGGATCATCAATGTTTAAAAAAAATGCCCGTCTCAAATTATAATCAGAGAAATGCAAACAAAACCAAGTAATGTTATTTATTTTTGTGTTTGTTTTTTTTTCACAATAGCATTGGCAACATTTAAAAGTCTGACAACCTGTGTTGGGGAAAATATTGGAAATATGGTCCACTCAAATACTACTAGTGAGAAGGTAAATTTTTATTACCATTTTGGAGAGGATTGCTCATTCTAAAATTATAAGTATATAATCTACAACCCAGATATTCAATATATAGGTCCTAGAGAAACTAGAAATATACACACAAGGGGACAAGTACAACAACATTAATTATAGTAGTGTTGTAATAAAATATTTAAAAATAAACAATGTAAAGCCCAGCCTGTGTTGCTCAGTGGTTGAGCATCAACCCATCAACCAGGTCATGGATCAATACGTGGTCAGGTCACACGCCCAGGTTGCAGCCTAGATCCCCAGTGGGAGATGTTCAGAAAACAGTTGATCTATGATTCTCTCTTATCATTGATTTTCTATCTCTCTCTCCCTTTTCTTTCCTCTCTGAAATCAATAAAAATATTTTTAAATAAACAACATAAAGAAAAATAATCAAACTTTATCCATATGGTGGAACAAAATAATGAATTTTGAAGTATTTATGCTTATAAGAATCAGGATGACTATCTAAAACATAAAATTAAGTGTGAAATGACAAGAAGCAAATCAACAGAGCACATGTAAAAACAGAATACAATACTATATTTTGTTATGAATGCATCTATATGTGGACTGAGTGTACACACATGAAGCCCATGATAGTGGCTGCTGTTACAGTGGGGGAAGAGAGACCAGCCTGGATCATAGTTTAAGCAAATATTAGTTTTATCTGTAATACTTACTTTTAAAAATTGCCCTATATTGGGTCAAGTCATAAGTATAAGCTAATATTTGGACTTTTTCTTTATGTTTAAACTTTAACCAAATTATTAAGAATAAATTAAATGTAATTTCAGTGTATAATAATTTTATAATGATTTATAAAATCCTTTTACTTCAAATACATTATATAGATTTTTAATATATTTAAATTATTTATTTGAAAATATATATTGCACACATATAAGTATATATTGCATATATATGTATCCACATAGATATATGTCTGTATACACATGTGTGCATACACATGTTATATGTATGCATATTTTAAAAATTATGTATGCATAATATTCACACACAAAATAGAAATAAACATGACTGCTGATCAGAAACAGAACCTACCTGCAAAGCACTAAGAAGGGTTTAAGCCAAAGGCTGTTGAATACTGTGATTACAAGTGACCACTGGGAATGAGGCATTTGGCTCTGCAAGGTACAGGAACAAAATGTGTTCCACACAAAATTATAGAAAGCCTGAGCCAGGTTTACTACTTAATGCCAAGGACTAGGGAGGGGCTGCTGTATTTGTAAAAGGAGGCTGAAAATAATATTGTTCAATAGCAGCCTAAGGGTATATCTTAAATAGAGTTGCAGGTCCCTACGAATTGTTAGGGTTATAGACACAACAACAAAATTGCAAATTATATTGCAATCCTAACCACAAAAAAATGAATGCCAAAATGCCATTTGAGACCCAGTTCTGAGGGAGGGTTCAGGAACTCAGGTAAAGGAAATTGCAAGCTGTTAGAGAGATGGAAAGAAAAGGTTCTCATTCAAAAAGGGCCTGAAAACCAGAATTATAAAACACATGAAGATTATTAGTGAAAACAAAAAATAAGCAAAAATCAATATGCATTTACTCTGGATAGAATAATGCTACAAACAGTTTGATTAAAATGAATGACTCTGAACAAGGATAAAATAGATACCTTAAATATGAAAAAAATACATTTAGTTTTTAATCTTAATAAATGGAATAAAATCTAGACTGAACACAATTAAAGAAAAATTAGTAAAACAATAGCTAGTAGACTGAGGAATCCATCCACAATGCACAAGAGTAAAATAAGGAGACTTTAAAAACATGAAAAAGTTGTTAAAAATATATGAAAGATAATTAAGAGGCCTGGACACATTTTTAATTGGACTTTCAAAAAAATTGTAATTTAGATTGACAACAGGCTTCAGTTGCAACTTCAATTGTGAAGGCAAAATAAAGACAACTTCAGAAATGAAAAATTAAGAGGACTTATTTCTACATCCCTCCTAACCATTACTGAATTATGACTGTACATTAGGATATGACTAAGCAATATGGAAAAAAGTAAAACATTAAGAAAAGTAGGGCCCAGGTTCCACTGAGGCTACCTTGGAATTGCTGTTGACAGTGATACAGAGGTAGGAGAGGTAGACACTGGCCTGTCAGGACAGAGTTCTGCAATACTCAATTCTGAACCCAAATAAACAGGCTGTTTGACAAGAAGAAGATCGAGGAGGACAAGGAGGAGGAGGAGGAGGAGGAGGGGAAAGAAGAAGAGGAAAGAAGAGAAAAGAAAACCTACAATGAAAGTAAAAGTTAAAATAAATATTGGGGAACACAAACCATAATGAAATCCTATGGAATAAAGAGGGATATGCTAATTGACCCTCACACTATTGCAAAGATGGCAGTGCCCACAGCCAATAAGGAGGGAATATGCTAATTTACAGCCTCGCCCTCAAAGATGGAGGCACCCACAGCCGCAAGCTAGCGGCATCCAGTCTCCTCAGTCCCACCGAGTAGCAGGTGTGTCCGCTACGTGCTCCTACTTCCGGAGTCCTCCAGTCCCCTCAGCCCGAGGTGCAGGCAAGCCTCGGATGGTGGCTGCCCAGCTGCCCAGGCCCAGCCCAAGGTGCAGACGAGCCTCGGACACCAGCTGCCCAGCCGCCCAGGGCCACCTGAGGCTCAGGTAACCAGGGCCAGCCAAGGCTTGCACTGCCGGCAGTGGCAGCAGCAGAGATGTGATGGGGGCATCACCTTCCCCTGATTGCTGGGTCGCATCCTGCCACCGAGGGCTCCCAGACTGTGAGAGGGGGCAGGCCGGGCTGAGGGACATGCCCCCCCTCCAGTGCATGAATTTTCATGCGCCAGGCCTCTACTATATTGATAAATTTAGTATATTAAAAACCATAAAATTAGTATATTTCTGATTTAAAATCAGTTAAAACCCACACAATAAAGAAAAATGACAAGATCTAAAGGAGGGTAGTTTATAATCATAGATAATTAAAGGATAAATAAAGATTGTCATGTTCAGGAATAAGATGTAAATCCTGACAAACTATAGATTTATTAGTAAACTTCCTGGCTAAAAGTGTAAAATATAAGGCTAACCATTAAAGTATAAAAATATATTACTTGGAAACAAAAAATGCAGAGAAAAGGAAAAGTTTTAAAATGTTATCAATCCATTAGATATCAAGAAAAGAGTTAGTAAAGAGGCAGAAAAAGATAAACAGAGAAACAAAAGTAAAGAATTTGAAAAGCAATTGAAAATCAGATGAAAAAAATTATTCCAAATATCAATAATGATAAATGTAAATACAACAATTTTATCTAATAAAAAGAGATAATAAGATTGGGAGCTAAGAAAAAAATATAGGACTAATATGCTGCTACAACTGATACATAATAAATAAAGCCACACAAAAAATAAAAGCATGAAAAAAATATATTCTAGATATTTATTAACAAAACTAAAGTTGCTGTAATAAAATAATGTAAAATTAAATTAAAGGCACAATCATTGCTGGAAATTAAATAAAATAAAATAATATTATAATAAAAGAAACAACCTATTGGGAATATATAAAAATGATAAATGTTAACCTAAAAAATACAACCTGAAATTTTTATTAAGCAAAAACTGTCAATTTTAAAGGTAAATTTTGCAAGTCTTAAATCATTTTAAACCAAAAAATTTTAAATAACTCTGTCAAGAATTGACATATCAAGCACATAAAAAATTAGTAAAGTTATAAAATTCTTGAATGACAAAAGATACTTGATTTAATTGCTTGCCTAAAAAAGTCTATATCCCAAAAGAGAATATGTAGTCTTTTTAACAATGAATTTTTTCCAAATTGACTATACACTAGGTCACAAAAGATATTTCAACAACTATCAAAGAACTGATATTATGTAGACTACCTTTTTTAACCCAACTAAAATAAATTAGTAGTCAACAACAAACAAAACATAACAATCGTTTTTAAAACCTCTTTGTTTGCATATTAAGAACTGCAGTCCTAAGTAATTTATGGTCTTAAGGGGACGTTATGCTGGAAGTGACAAAACCTCCTGGTGGGGTAACTCAGTGCTTGAGTGTTGAACCATGAACCAGAAGGTCACAGTTGATTCCCAGTTAGGGTACATGGCCTGGTTGCAAGCTCAATCCCCAGTAGGAAGTGTGCAGCAAGCAGCTGATCAATGACTCTCTCTCATCATTGATGTTTCTATCTCTCTCTCCCTCTCCCTCTCCCTGAATTAAATATAAACATATTTTTTAAAAAGGAAGTGACAAAACATTTTGGCTGAGACAATAAAAATAGTGCATGTAAAAATTTCAAGATGTTGATAAAATAGTACATGTAGATAAACTTTGAGCCTTGAAATATCTATATACAGTATATAAAGAGCCAGGGTCATATCGACTGAAGGCTTGACTGAATGCCAGGCTGTGCGCACAGCAGACAAGCGGGCTGTACTGCTGACCTCTCAGAGAGAGAGAGGTGGGGCTGATCAGCAGTAGCCATGGCTGCTGGCAAGGCCCGGAGAGAGAAACACATTCTGATTTGCACTGGCTGTAGATCAGACCCTGCTTCTCTCTCTGGGCCTTGCCAGTAGCCAAGCCTCTCTCTCTCCCAAAGGTCAGCAGTTCAGCCCACTCACCAGCAGCCTGGGGTGGCTGCAGATCAGCCCTGTCTCTCTGATCAGGCCCAGAGATAGGCCCAGAGATGCTGACTGGCATAGAAACTGACCAATCAGAACCAAACTAGATGAATTGCGAGGAGCCAATGGCTGCCTAGGAGGTGGAGCTTTTGACACTGACTGGCATAGAAACTGATCAATCAAAACCAAATCTGGGTGAACTGCGAAGGCAGGACCTAAGGTGGGTGCTGAGGAGGGGTTTTAAGGGCAACAGCTGTTTGGTGTAAGGTGTAAGAAAATGGTTCAATTTTTTTATGACCTGTTTGGCAGTATAGTGCATATGGTTGGCTATCAGTCCAGATATAGGGATTATGTGTTTTTGTCTGCCAAGAGCATCTCCTCCTGCTGAAAAAGGCTTTCCCCCTTCATTTAAGGAAGCCTATCCTATATAATCTATCTAAACTAATAAAAGGGTAATATGCTAATTAGACCGGGTCAACGGCCATCCTCCAGATGTCTGACTTCCTTCCAAACAAAGCCATGATGGTGGGGGCTGAAGCAGAGGCAGTTAGGGGTGATCAGGCCAGCAGGGGAGGGCAATTGGGGGAGAGATCAGGCTGGCAAGGGATTAGGGGCAATCATGCTGGCAGAGGAGGGCAGTTGGGGACAAGATCAGGCTGGCAGGGGAGGGCAGTTAGGGGCGATTAGGCAGGCAGGGGGGCAAGGTAGGGGCGATCAGGAAGGCAGGTAGGCAAGGTAGGGGCGATCAGGCTGGCAGAGGGGCACGGTAGGGGCAATCAGGCCAGCAGAAGGGCAAGGTAGTGGCAATCAGGCCAGCAGAGGGGCAAGGTAGGGGAATTCAGGCAGGCAGGCAGAGGGGTTAAGGGAGATCAGGCAGGCAGGCAGACAAGTGGTTAGGAGCCAGTCGCCCTGGTTTTGTGAGAGGGATGTCTGACTTCTGGTTTAGGGATTAGGCCTAAACCAGCAGTTGGACATCCCCTAAGGGGTTCCAGATTGGAGAGGGTGCAGGCTGGGCTGAGGAACCCCCCTCCATGTACGAATTTTGTGCACCGTGCCTATACTATTTACTATAAATAAGAGTGCTTAACAATAATGGGTTAAGTGTTTAAATTAAGATAGTAGAAGAAAAATAGTACTTAAAGTGAAGGAAAGAAATTATATAACTAAGAGCAGAAAATAATGAAATGAAAAACAAAGACAAAAGGGAAGACTTATAAAACCAGGAATGTGTTACTAAAAAAACAAAAAAGTGTATAAATGAAAAATCATAAGAGTGATAAGGAGTCTTTGCAACAGATATAGCAAGCATTAAAGCTATCTTCAGAGAATATTATCAAACTTATGAAAATATATATTTTTAAATTGATAAAAATAAATTCTTATAGAAAATAAGGTTAACTTAAGAAGATACAGAAAATTTGAACTTATAACACTGAAGAAAATTATCTGTTAATAATTAAGTCTTTGCATACCCTACAGTATGAGAGAAAATATTTTCAAATCATATATCCGATAATGGTTTAATATCCAAATCATATAAAGAACTCTTACATCTTATCAATAAAAAGACAAGCAATACCATTTTTAAATGAATAAAGTACTTGAATAGGTATTTCTCCAGAGATCTATAAATGGCCAATAAGCACATGACAAGTTTTTCAGTATCATCCGTCATTAAGGAAATGCAAATCAAAACCACAATGATATTCTTAAGGCCTGGGGCAGGGGGCTGAGGTGACCTAGAACAAGTCAATGGGGGGGGGGTGGAAGGAGGACATATAAAATACTTTCAACAATAAAGATTTAAAACAAAAAACCACAATGAGATACCATTTCACACCCATTAGGATGGCTTTAATCAAGAAAATGGAAAATAACAAGTATTGGCAAGGGTTTGGAGAAACTGGAGCCCTGTTAGATTGCTTGTGGGAATATATACTGGTACAGCTGCTGTGGAAAAGAGTTTGGCTGTTCCTCAAAAAGTTAAACATAAAATTACCATATGACCAAATAATTCCACTTCTAGGTATATAATTCATTTCAAGCGAAATGAAAACTTATGTCCACACAGAAACTTGTACACAAATTTTTATAGAACATTATTCATAATACCTGAAATGTAGAAACAACCCAAATGTCCATCAATGGACAAATGGCTAAATAAATTGTAGTATACATAAACAATGGACTGTTACTCATCCATAAAAAGGAACATAGTACTGATATATACTACAAGTTGGATGAACCTCAAAAACATCATACTAAGTGAGAAACGTCAGACACAAAGGTCACAAGTTATATGATTCCTTTAAATGACATATCCAGAACAGGCAAATCAATTAAGACAGAGGCATTTAAAGGTTACCAGGGGATGTGAGGAGAGGGGACTGGAGAGCTTAACATATATGAGCTGTTTTTATGGGGTGATAAAAGACTTTTGAAATAAGAAAGCTGGTAGTTGTACAACAGTGTGAATATACTAGGTACACTGAATTGTAATTAAATACCTCTCAATATACACTTGAAAATGGTCAGTTGTACATAATGGGAATTTCACCTAAAAAATATTCCACACAATAACAACAGAACAAAATAATTTTACAAGAAAGGTTTAGAAAAACTTCATGAAACAAGTAGTACCTATATAATGCTGCTTCACTACATAAGAAAGGAAAACTGCCACTTTATTTTATGAGACTAAGAAAAGCTTAATAACAAACCTCAAACGGGATAATACAGGGGAAAAAAGTATCAGAACAATCTCATTTTAAATATAAATTCATAGAGAAAAGATTACTACATGAAATATACCAGCTAACTAAAACCTTCATCATGACTATAAGAATGTCTCCAAAATGCTCATCAATAAGCTTGACACAACTCAGGAAAGAATCAGTGATCATGGAAGATAAACCAATAAAAATTATTCAAACTAAAGCACAAATGTTTAAAAGAGAAAAATTTTAAATATAATCCTAATAGAAGAGTAATATGCAAATTGACCATCATTCCAACACACAAGATGGCCACCCTCATGTGGTCAAAGATGGCCACCACAAGATGGCCAGCAGGGGAGGGCAGTTGGGAGGGACCAGGCCTGCAAGGGAGGGCAGTTGGGGGCGATCAGGCCTGCAGGGGTGGGCAGTTAGGGGCAATCAGACCAGCATGGGAGCAGTTAGGCATCGATCAGGCTGACAGGGGAGTGGTTAGGGGGTGATCAGGCTGGCAGGCAGAAGCAGAAGCAGAAGCGGTTAGGGGCAATCAGGCAGGCAGGCAAGCAAGCAGTTGGGAGCCAGCAGTCCTGGATTGTGAGAGGGATCCCAGATTGGAGAGGATGCAGGCTGGGCTGAGGGACACACACACCCCCGTGCATGAATTTTGTGTACCAGGCCTCTAGTAGGACAGAATACCCCAGAGCTGTGGTACAAACCAACAAATTTAAACAAGTGTAACTGAAATATCAGAAAGAGAAGACAGAAGATACAAATAAATATTTAAAGAGATTATGCTGAAAATCTAAAATTCTTGATAGCCACCAAACCACATATACAAGAAACTCAAAAACACCAAAGATAACTTTTATAAAAGAAATTAACACAGCATGATTTTGGCTGAAAACCAAACACAGAGAAAACCCTGAAGAAGTCAAAGAAAAAGACACATTACATACAGAAGAACTGCAACCAAAGTTACAGCACACTTTTCATGAAAACAAACAAAAATCATGAAAGCCAGAAACCATGTAAAAATGCACGGGAATATAGAAAAATAAAGAATAATTCTATTAGACACACAACCTTTGCTCCCCTTAATCACTTTGTAGTAAACTCACCCTCATGCTCATCCCCAGGTAATTATTAATCTGTTTTTCTATTGTCTTGGCAAGTCATATAATGCAATCAAACAGTATATAGCCTTTTGAGCACATTTTCATTTAACTAAGTGTATTAGATTCAGTCATCTTTTAGCAGCATTATATACACCTTATAACTTTCTTATTATATACTAGAGGCCCAGTATACAAAATTCATGCATGAGGGGGTTCCCTCAGCCCAGCCTGCACCCTCTCCAATCAGGGACCCCTTGGGGGATGTCCAACTGCCAGACATCCCTCTCGCAGTCTGGCTCACCTGCCTGCCTGCCTGATTGCCCCTAACTACTCTGCCTGCCTGCCTGATTGTCTGTAACCCCTCTGCCTGCCTGGTCACCCCCAACCGCTCTCCCCTGCTGGCCTGGTCACTCCCAAAAGCCCTCTCCTGCAGGCTTGATCTCAACCCCAACTGCCCTCCCCTGTAGGGCTGGTTGCTCCCAACTGCTCTCCCCTGTTGGCCTGGTCGCCCCCAATAGCCCTCCACTGCTGGCCTGATCACTCCCAACTGCCCTCCCCTACCAGCCTGGTTGCCCCAAATTGCCCTCCCCTGCTGGCCTGATCTCTCCCCCAACTGCCCTCCCTGCTGGCCTGATCACCCCCTAACTGCCTCTGCCTTGGCCCCCACCACCATGGCTTTGTCTGAAAAAGAAGTTGGACATCTGGGAGATGGCCAATCGACCTGGTCTAATTAGCATATTACCTTTTATTAGCATAGATAGGTTATATAGGATAGGATTGCTTAAATGGGGGAGAGGGAGCCTTTTTCAGCAGGAGGAGATGCTCTTGGAAGACAAAAACACATAATCCCTATATCTGGACTGATAGCCAGCTATATGCACTATACTGCCAAACCGGTCATTAAAAAATTGAACCATTTTCTTACACCTCTTACATCAAACAGCTGTTGCCCTTAAAACCCCTCCTCAGCCCCCACCTTAGGTTCTGCCTTCGCGGTTCACCCAGATTAGGTTCTGATTGGTCGGTTTCTATGCCAGTCAGTGTCAAATCTCCGCCTCCTAGTCAGCCTTTGGCTCTTTTAGGAAATCAAGAATGGCCCCACTGATAGCTGTCTCTCCTGGCCTATCTCTGGGCCTGATCTGCAGCCTCTGTGGTGGCTGCAGATCAGGACCTGCGTCTCTCTTCAGGCCTCTCTCTGCGCCTGATCTGCAGCTGCTACGACAGTGGCAAGGTCATTAGGCCTCTGCCCAGCCCCTGGCTGGAGGCTAACAACCTTGCCACACCCACCTAGCCCCGCCTAGCCCCCCACTGCCCTACCTGCCTGCCTGCCACCAGCCTTGTGAGCCACGGGTGAGGGACAGAGAGGTGCTCCATGCACTTCCTGGTGACTGGTCGTCTGTCTGGTTGTTTAGGTCATGATGGCCCTAGGCTATTATTATAGACTAAGGGCCTGGTGCATGAAATTTGTGCACTGGGGAGGGTTCCCTCAGCCCAGCCTGCCCCCTCTCACATACTGGGAGCCCTCAGGGGATGTCCTACTGATGGCTTGGGAGCGGGCCTAAGCCACCGTCGGGCCTCCCTTTTTGGGAGGTGACTGGGCTGATCAGGGGAAGGCGCCAGTCCCATCACCCTGCTGCTGCAGCCACTGCCAGTTACCACAGCTGCCAAGGTATTTTCATCAACACAGACTCCAGTCCCTTCACCATGAAAAAAATGACAACAATCTTTAGGCATTTTCAAGATGTGTCTTTCAAAGGATATGACACTTCTTTCTTTATTTTTCTTTTTAGCCTCACCTGAGGATACGTTTCCATTGATTTTTTCCCTGTCCCTCCAATCCCAGGCTCGGCCCCTGCCCAAGCCTAAAGCCTCTGCCCCAGGCTTTAGGCTTGGGAAGTGGGCCCCTGCCCCTCTGATGGCCAGCTGGGAGTGACTTGGGTGCCGAGAAGGTTCCCAGGACCCAGGTATATATGCAAATTAACTGCCATCTTTGTTGGGTTAATTTGCATACTCACTCTGATTGGCTGTCAGCATAGCAGAGGTACGGTCAATTTACATGTTTCTCTATTATTAGGTAAGATTTTTTTTTCTTATAAATCTTTATTGTTCAGATTATTACAGGTGTTCCACTTTTTTTTTCCCCCCATAGCTCCCCTCCACCTGATTCCCCACCCCACCCCATGCCCTTACCCCGCGCCACTGTCTTCAACCATAGGAGTAAGATTTTTGTCCAATCTCTTCCCGCACCCCTCACACTTGCTTCCCCTGAGAATCGTCAGTCCACTCCCTTTCTATGTCCCTGATTCTATTATATTCACCAGTCCATTCTGTTCTTCGGATTTTTTTTATTCACTTGATTTTTAGATTCACTTGTTGGTAGGTATGTATTTGATGTCATTTTTTTGTTCATAATTTTTATCTTTATTTTTTTCTTCTTCTTCCTCTTCTTAAAGAATACCCTTCAGCATTTCATGTAATCCTTGTTTGGTGGCGATGAACTCCTTTAGCTTTTTCTTGTCTGTGGAGCTCTTTATCTGACCTTCAACTCTGAATGATAGCTTTGCTGGGTAGAGTAATCTTGGTTGTAGGTTCTTGCTGTTCATCACTTTGAATATTTCTTGCCACTCCCTTCTGGCCTGCATAGTTTCTGTTGAGAAATCAGCTGACAGTCGTATGGGTACTCCCTTGTAGGTAATTAACTGTTTTTGTCTTGCTGCTTTTAATATTCTCTCTTTGTCTTTTGCCCTTGGCATTTTAATTATGATGTGTCTTGGTGTGGTCCTCTTTGGGTTCCTCTTGTATGGGGTTCTGTGTGCTTCCTGAACTTGTAAGTCTATTTCTTTCACCAGGTAGGGAAAGTTTTCTGTCATTATTTCTTCTAATAGGTTTTCAATATTTTGCTCTCTCCCTTCTTCTGGCACCCCAAAAATTCGGATGTTGGTTCGCTTGAAGTTGTCCCAGAGGCTCCTTACACTATCTTTATATTTTTGGATTCTTTTTTCTTTTTGTTTTTCTGGTTGGATGTTTTTTGTTTCCACATATTTCAGATCTTTGGTTTGATTCTTGGGGTCCTTTGATCTACAGTTGAGTTTCTGTATATTTTTTATTTCAGACAGTGTATGCTTCATTTCTGACTGATCCTTTTCCATTTTTTTGGCATTCTCATTAAGGTCCTTGAAGGTCTTACTAAGCTCCTCAGAAGTGTCATCAAGTTTCTCAGCGGTTTTTAGAAGATTCTTGAGTAACCTTATACATGTGGTTCTGAACTCTATGTCATCCACTGGTTTGCTTTCCTCCGTTTCTTTCATTCGTGACATGTTTCTTTGTTTCTGCATTTTGGCTGCTTCCCTGTGTTGATGGAGTGGCTTTGTGTGGTAGGTGACCTATAGGGGGCAGTAGCTCAGCCTCCCCAATCACCTGATGTGGACGCTCTTGGTACACCCCTTTGTGAGCTGAGTGCAAAGTCTTGGTGTAGTTAAGCCTGAATTGCTGTTGTTACGCTGGGAGGAATTGACCTCCAGGCCAATTAGCTGTGAGCACTCCCTGTGTCTATAATGGAAGAACTGCTGTGCTGAAGACACGCAGGACTTGTTTCAGTGGGGCTTCGGTGCTCACTGAGTTTGCCTCTTG
Organism: Corynorhinus townsendii; assembly: GCA_026230045.1. NCBI lineage: Eukaryota > Metazoa > Chordata > Mammalia > Chiroptera > Vespertilionidae > Corynorhinus > Corynorhinus townsendii. Next base: position 80,034,120 of record JAPDVU010000002.1, read on the forward strand.
AATGTGTCACTTATGGATGTGAGGAGTTGAAATCTGGTGTCTCACACTGACCACTAGGTACACTGGCTTCTGGATCTCCAATGGGGTGCAGGTCAGCTACTGTCTGAGGCCACTCAGCAGGAGCTACAGTGAGAGCTACAGTTTTCTCCTCTTTGCTTGGGGTTTGGAGGTTTTGGAATTGTCTGACCCGGGCTGCAAGTTTGCTAGGTTAAGCTGCGATAGGGCAGGCTTTTCTTATGCTAACTCGGTTGCTTGGAGCTTGGGTGGGTTTGTAGGTTGTGCAGGGCGGGGCCTCAGGGCGTCACTAGGTTAGGGCGTGGCAAACAGCAATGGCTGCTAGTTAGCCGGCTCTGTGTCCCCAAAGGCATCCTCGAGTCCCGTGCCCCAGTGCAGTAAACAATTATTCCTGCGCGCAGCTCTGCAAGCAAGCCACCCTCGCTGGCAGACAGTCCAGCTTCTCCCCGTAGGAGTTTGGGTCCCCCGCGTCTCCCCAGAGACTGGATTTCAGAGTAATCGGGGGCTTGTCTCCGTTGGGGTTGAAAAAAGCAACGCACCCAGTCGCCCGCCGCCAGCCTGGATCACGCGCCTCTGTACCTCAGCTTTTCAGCGCTCGTGCACGTCTCAATGCTCTTTTCTCTTTCCTTCTAGTTGTAGAACTTCCACTCAGCCAGCTTTCCCGTGGTTCTGGGTGATAGACGTTTTGCTTTTAGTTGCAGTTTAAATTGTTGTGGGAGGCAGCAGTTTAGGTGTTTACCTACGCCGCCATCTTGGATTCTTCCCATTAGGTAAGATTTTTGAAACTCTCTCTTGTTTTGGTTTCCATGATACACATTCCCCAGATTTCCTTTAATCTCTTTGGTATTTTTTAAAAATCTCCTTTACAAGAGCCTCTTTCTTCATCCTAACTTTACAGTTTTACTTTCTCCAGAAATCGATCCTGAGTCCATCTATACTGTATATACCTTCTCTCACTTGGGTGACAATATTCATCCCCATTATTTTATATGTTACCTATATGATATGAGTCATACATTTATATCTCCACACCAAAAATCCAACTGTGCCCATCCAGTGTATCAAGAGCTTGTTCGTTCCCCACTGACTGGCAGAGCAGACTTGCCTTGATCCAGAGTTTGACTTTCCCCTCTCTGGGGCTCAGCCAATGAAGCTCTCACCTAGGCTATGTTTTCTTCACCCTCCTCTCACAGAGGGTAGAACTTCCTTGTATGACTCCAAGGAAACCTTCTAAAATGCTCTTAGTTTTTTGTTATTTATACTCAGAACAACAACTCAGCTTAGCAATAGCCACCCAATTCTTATGTTAGTTTACCCAATTCTTGTGTTCGTTCAGTTTCCACTCTCCACATGTTTCTCAGATGCCTGATACATGGAACCAACTAATGGATTCCCTTATATTGCTATACCATCCCATCCCAATGCACCACCAGTAAAATCTTCTACAACTAGATGGTTGTGCCAGGGCTCTCTGTGCTCCACATACCACCAGTGACAGGATCCTCATTGTCAGCCAGGGAGGAAGTGATTGATCGCCAAACCTCCATCTTAGCACCTGTTTTCTTGAACGACTCCTGATACCAACTTCACAGGTTTTATCCTCTGGGAAGGAGATGCTAAGATAGCTTTTGGCATGTGGGATGTTTATGAGAGTGCTCTTAAACTGGATACTTGTAGAAAGCAGGTGTGCAAAGAGGAAGAAGTAGATGCAAGGAGAATATTCGCAAAACCCATGAGGAGCTGTAGAACTAGATGCACCTTAAAGGTTGTTCCCTGTTGAAGCAAGATGGCCATGTCTGTATCAGTCATTGGATATGCATACTGCCACCACCATCCCACCACACACACACACACACACACACACACACAGCATGACATTGTGTGAGGTGGCTTTCTGAGAAGACCCCTGAAGAGGGTGACAGCTGAAGGCTGTCTTCTGATAGAACTCTTACCAGCTGAATCAATAGTCCTTCATTGAAGGGGATCTTGGGGAGTGAATCTCAGTATCCACCACAATGTCCCCTATCAAACTCTTGCAATTCAACTAACACCCTCCTCCCCTAAATATGCTCTTCTCCAGTCTTCCTAACTTCAGGAAACCATCCAGCAGTTCTAAAATAATTAATGTAAGAATTCTTCCTAATATATCTTTCTTTATTACCAACCACCCACAATATATAGCAACAAGTACAAACATTTTTACCTCTAAATTACATGTCTAATTCTGTCTCTAAAGCCACTGCCACCCTCCTAGTCTGAGCCACAATTATGTCTCATCTGGACAATACCTATAGCCTCCTTGCTGACATCTTAGTTGGAGAAGCAGATGTAGAAATAAATCATTAAAATCTAATGTGGTAAATACACTGACAAAAGTTGTCAAGGATGTTTATCAGCTTAAGGAAGAGAAACATCTAATACAATCTGTAGGGGAAGGAGGAGGAGAGATTAAAAAAAAGGTAGAGAGTTAAGAGAGAGAGGGAGTAGGGTATCCAAGAAGAATTCTTAGAAGATTCAATGCAAAAGCTTAAAAATGTGAGCAACAATTTGACAGATGAAAGGAGAAGAAATGGAAGTAGAAAAAGAAGATTCTGGGCAAAGGCAAAGGAGCAGAAGTAGAGAGAGAGGCCCATTCACAAGAGGGAGGTAGGAAAGAAGGCACAAGGTGGGAGGGGCTGGAAAAAAAGGCAAAGGCTATATTGTGGATGGACTCAGCCTCCATGGGAGATTCCTAAAATTATGCCTGCATATGGGAAAGGCTTGGGTACGAAAGTGAAAGGAAAAAAAAGAAATTAGGAGATTAGTTTGAGTGATTTTATTTTATATTTCCTTTGTAGCTGTTTGAACACTCCTTGTATCATGATTTCAACAGTTAAATGAAATTTGTAAAAGTCATTTTCCAACTATCTTCAACACAAACTGGTCATGCTTCTATTGTGTTTTTCTCAATACTGCTATATCATTTATATGATATCGTAATGTTTAAATTCTTTTTGTATTTATTTTATTTCTCTATGTAGACAATATTTCAAAAGTAGGCACTATGTATTTTTCTCTTCAGATCCCCATGATTTTAAACACCTCTTTAACCATGCAGCAGCATTTGATAAATGTTCCTGGAAGAAATATACTAATTATTCTTAGGAAACTTGAACATAAAAGGAACTCTTTCCTTTTTTATGACTGTTAATGTATAAATGCACATAAGTTCAGTGTACTTCATTGCAATCTTGGCTATTCTGTGGTCTATCACACAAAATAATTTTTGAAGTTAAATTATCTAGCTGGGAAATGATACACATCAACTCACATCCAGCTTTTGCAAATAGTGAGGTAAAACTCAAAGACAGATTATCACATTGAATCACAATTCATACTCCAACCAGGGTTAACATAAATTGTCCCTCTAGGACACAGATAAAACACCTGTCTTGTCTTTTAATTCTCAGTGAAAATGTCCTTAAGGCCCAGTCTTCAGAGTCCCTGCTTTTTATACTGTAGGAGGAAGGAGGTTGCTCACAAGATCCTTAGCAGTGGCAGGCAAGTGGGGAGTGAAGTAGGAACAGTAAAATGAAAAATACTGTGAGCTGGTTAAGGAAAGAAATGGCTTCTTACCACCATTCATTTTTCACTCCTTATAGACTCTGGATCTAAATGCTGAGATACAGACTAATGAACAAGATTTTGTAAGTGTATCACCAACAATGTCCTCTGAAGGCTGAATCTTCAAAGACCAAATCTCTAAGTCTTCTTTCTCTGTCTGTGTTTCTCAGAGGGCCTGTTCTGCTTTCAGTGGGTTAATTAGCAAGGAGACATTTTTTCCTCTGTGGTCTAGACATAGACATATCCAGATACTGTTTCCCTTGAAAGGCAGCCATCCTGCTGAATGTACTTGATCACCGATTCCCATGTTTTTCTAAGGCCAGATGCGGCGAAACACAATTTCTGAAGATTTTTTTCTCCTTTCTTTTTTTTCACCGATTAACAGCTTATTTGTTTTCTATTAAGGATGCTGCCAAGCAAACAGAGGGAGGAAGACGAAAATTCCTTAATTTTTAAGGTGGGGGAACTCAAGAATGATGGATACGCAATAGCCAAGAGGAAACAATCCTTGGACCTAATAAATAAGCATGGGGAAAAAGTTTACTCAAGATTGCATAATTTCAGTAGTATGAGCACATAAAGGGGATATTGAGAATGTAATTTTCCTAACCAAAACCCAATGGTAGGTATGTGTTTTAATTACATCTAGGCAGAGAATGAGAGAGAGAAAAACAACAACCAGAAGCCTCAACCTTTGAAAAAATCTTCATTCCGATATTGCTAACTATCTCTATGACCTTGGAGAACTAAACTAAAAGATTTAGAGGATTTTTATATCCAAGATCTTTCCATGTCTAAAATTTTTGACCTCCTGGGATTCTCAGCGATTAATAGTCTACCTGGGAATACCAATGTTTCTCCTCTGTTGTCTTTTCACTCTATTTGGAAAACTATCTGCTTGCTTCTGTGGGAGTTACATAAGTGAGAAGTGAAGACAGCTGAGCCTGCTCTGAAACCATGATAAATAACCCCAAAGTCCTGAGTGTGGCTTCCCTGCTGGAGGCCAAGAAACTCCATACAGACATGGGAAGGACTAGCTGGTACTCCAGCTGCCTGCAGACTGGCACAGGGGCCAGGTACATGAGGCCACATGAGGCTACTCTGAAACATCACCTCTTTGATAGGACCTGGACTTCCTCTCTCCCATTATGGTGTCAGATTCCTGAGTCCCAGTGGCCCCCTGTGCAGCCATAATAAGTGGCATTGCCAGGAACAGTGGTTAAGAAGCAGGAACCTAACCCTGACTGTATCGGGACTCCCTCCAACTCTTAATAACTTGGGAAACTTACTTGTCCACCAGCACTGTTTTCTCCCAACTTTGCTAAAATAGCCACGTCTGTGATTGCTGATGCCCAGTAGTGACATTTCCATTCTAGGCCAGGGACTGTGAAAAATATGCTTTAAATATACAAAAGAGTCAATATGATTAATGTTCTTAAAACTGAATTTTTTTTCGTATCAAAACATCATTAAATGTCTGGAGGAACTGATCACTTTGGTTGCTCTGTGACTAAAGGGACACTCTAACTAAGTCTCCAGCTGACAGGAAGCCAAACTCTGCTCAGAAACCAGTGAGCCACATGAGAATAACAAAGGCCTAATTGGAAAACGACAGGAACAGTGCCTCTCACAGGCCGGAGCCCTCACCGGAGAGGTGCACAGGGTCCTCCAAGGAGTTATCCAGGCAGGGCCTCGTGTTTCTTTCTGAAACATGTGCTCCAACAGTATCAGACACAGTCTGGAAGCAACTGCACATTTCTGAATGACGAATTCTGAGGTGAGAGCTTGTCAGCAGTATAGTAATGTGGATAAAAGGAAAATGTTTTATTTGGTGGTAGAATTGGTTGGCCCTTAAAAGGGCACCACAAGGCTTGGTTTGACTGCAATGAAGTTAATGCTCAAGGTTCTATGTTAAATTCATTGTCAGGGGATAAGCCATCCTCCCAACGCATCCTCCCTTTTGTTTTTGTCCTCAATGCTTGTTACATGCCACATTGAAGAATACCAAATTAGTAATTTGGGGGCAAATTTTCATGTAAAACTCCTCACATGAGATTGTTCTCTTCAAACATCTGGGGGTATGTTTTCTGGCTTTATCTCCCCATCCCACCCCTCCCCACAAAAAAGAGTCTCAGGATCTAAACCTACTTTAATTCTATCCCATTGGATAAATGCCATTAAAGTGCCTGAAGGGACTGATTATTTGTGGTCACTCTATGCTTAAAGGAACACACCACCCAAGTCCCAGGTGACACAAGGCCAAACTCTGAAACAATTAAAGCAGAATTGGCAAATGACAGCAATATTGCCTCTCACAAGCCAAACCCCTCCCCAAAGAGGCACACGATGCCCTCCCTGGAGTTACAGGGCCTCTTGTTTCTTTCTGGAACATGTGTTCCAACAGTATTAGACACACTCTAGAAGCAATACACATTTCTGAATAAAGTTCCAAGGTGAAAACTTGTCAGTGGTATGGTGCTAACCAGTATTCCATTCTGTGAAGATACCACAATTTATTAATCCAGTCTACTCTGGGCAGGCACTTCAGTGTTCAGGTTTTCACTCTTATGGACTGGTACTAAGATCATCTGGTACATGGCTTTTGATAAAGCTATGTATACATTTCTGTTGCTTGTAGACCTAGACATGGTATGGCCTAGTATATATTGCCAAGCTGGTTTCCAGTGTGCCTGTACAATTTTGCACTCCCACCATCAGTGTCTCACAGCATCCTCACAAGTGCTCAGTCTTCTCCATCCTCTGCTTCAGCCATTCTAGGAGATGTGTCATATTGTCATATGGTGGTTTCTAACTTGCACTTCCCTGATAAATAATAAGTTTGATAGTATTTGTAAGTTTATTTGCTATTTGCATATTTTCTGTTTTAAATGGTCTGCTCAAGCCTTGTTTACTTTCTATTGGTTTATTTGTCTTTTTCTTATTGGTTTCTATAGTTCTTTCTGTATTCTGGATAAAAGTACTTTGAGATTCTTACAGAGACTCTTAATTTTGATATAAATTGAATTATTATTATTATTATTGTTTTATAAATGTTCTTTTGTTTGTACCTTGTTTAAAAGTCTATGCCTTCTTTGCTGCACATGTGTTTTTTTTATCATAAGTCAAGTGACTATACATGTAAATCTAATTCTGGATTATAATATATCCCAAGGGTCAGATTGTCTATCCTATAACCAAAGCTACAGTGTTTTATTTACTATAATTTTATAATATATCTTGATATCTAGTAAGTCAGTCCTCTAGCTATGTTCTTCTCCAAGTATTCTTTGAATATCCTTGACCCTTTGCATTTTCAATTTTCATTTAACAAAAAGAATCCTGGTGGGGTTTTTAAATCCTCACCCAAGGATATGTTTTCTATTGATTTTAGGGAGAGAGAAAGAGAAACATTGATGTGAGAGAGACATATCAATTGGTTGCCTCCCGTATGAGCCCCAATCAAGGATCGAACTAGCAAACATTCAGTGTATAGGATGATGCTCAATCAATAGAGCCACTGGACCAAGGCCATCCTGGTATTTTCAATTAGCATTGTAGGCTTATTTGGACAGAATTTATATCATTACACTACTGAGTCTTCCACCCATGAACATATTTTTATGTCTTTTTGCATATATGGTAATATTTTATTGTGTCAGACATTGCATATAAAAGTAATGATGATCTGAATGATGTTTTCTTTCACCTGAGAGGGTTCCTCCTTTCCTCTGCTATGTAGTTCAGGTAAGAAGCTGATCATTCTATCCAATTAGTAACTGACCAGGGTCAGAGATGGGTGGCAGAGTAGGTCTCAGTCTACATATGTCAGCCCTCTTCCTTGGGAATGTTATTTCAAGCTTTTTTTTTTCATATTTGTATTGATTTCAGAGAGGAAGAGAGAGGGAGAGGGAATTATTGATCGGCTGCCCTCTGCATGCCCCACACTGGGAATTAAGCCCACAACCCGGGCATGTGCTCTAACCGGGAATTGAACCATGACCTCCTGGTTCATAGGTCAACACTCAACCACTGAGCCATGCTGGCTGAGCTATTTCAAGCTTTTTGATTGAGAGTCGAATTGGTCTCTTTCTCCTCGATCCTGAAAGACTTCATGATTTCTAGCTCTGTTTGCTCATAAATTTCCAGCTCAATTTTCGGCCTCCTACTCCAGGCATCATAAAAAAATCTAGCAAGTGTCTTGATTGGAGTATTTAGGCAGGCTCTCTCCCCCTGATTTGCCTTGGATTTCACTTTGCCTTTTTGAAACTTTTGGACTTCCCTCCCTATTTCCCTTCAGTACTGCTATAAGTCTCTAGAATTGAGACAGTGTCACATTCACATGTGGTAAATTAGCCTTGCTTTTGAAGAAGCTCCTAAAAAAGTTCCAGTTTGTCCTCCAGCCTCCTACAACTGCTAAAAACCAACTGCTCTTTTATCTTTCTTCTTAGAAATAGCTCAATGCCTAAATCAAACTCAGTCTGCAGGACATATCCTGAATCTTTAAATTTCTCAAAGGGAAAAATTCTCAGGATCTAGCAAATGTTGCCAAGAGGAAAATATTCACTCAGCTTGGTTGTTCCTCATCCTAGATTCTTTATCTTTTTTTTTAAGTCTATGATTCTTTTTTTTATTGATTAAGGTATTACATATGTGTCCTTATCGCCCCATTGCCTCCCACCCTCACCCCCAATCATGCCCTCACCCTCACCCCTTGTTGTCTGCATCCATTGGTTATGCTTATATGCATGCATACAAGTCCATTGGTCGATCTCTCCCCCTTATCCTCAACCTCCCCTACCTTCCCTCTGAGGTTTGAGCACCTGATTCTTTATCTTTATAACCCATAGATAGATAGACAGACAGCGGAGAGTGGGAGGGAGGAGATCAGTGGATGGGGTGTTAACATGAACAGGGTTAGGGCGAAGTGAACAAAGGCTAACAGAGATAAGGAGAAAATAGCTTAATTCTTTTCTCCTCAGCCTATAAAATTAATGTCTGGCTCCTATGCTCAATTAAAATTTTATTTTTTTAAATTGTATTTATTGTTCAAAGTATTACATATGTCCCCTTTTTCCCTCATTGACCTTTCCAAGCCCGCTCCCGCCTCCCAGCACAGGCCCTCACCCCCTATTGTCCATGTCCATTGGTTATGATATATGCATACCTACAAGTCTTTTGGTTGATCTCTTACCCACCCCTATCACCCTCCCCTGCCTTCCCTCTGAGGTTTGACTATTGGTTCGATGCTTCTATGTCTCTGGATCTATTTTTGTTCATCATTTTGTGTTGTCCATTATATTCCACAAATGAGTGAGATTATGTGATGCTTATCTTTCTCCAACTGGTGTATTTCGCTTAGCATAATGCTCTACAAGTCCCTCCATGCTGCTGCAAATGGTAAGAATTAATTCTTTTTTGCAGCAGCATAGTGTTCCATTGTGTAGATGTACCACAGGTTTTTAATACTCATCTGCTGACTAATCCACTCAATAGCTGTTTCCAAATTTTAGCTATTTTAAATTGTGCTGCTATGAACATAATATATTCTTCCTAATTGGTGTTTCTGTTTCCTTAGGATATATTCCCAGAAATGGGATTACTGGGTCAAATGGGAGTTCCATTTTTTATTTTTTGAGGAAACTCCATACTATTTTCTACAATGGTTGCACCAGACTGCATTCTCACCAGCAGTTTTCTCCACATCCTCACCAGCACTTGTTATTTGTTGATGATAGCTATTCTTACAGGTGTGAGATGGTATCTCATTGTCATTTTGATTTGCACCTTTCAGATAGTGACTTTGAGCATTTTTTCATATGCCGCTTGGCCTTCTCTATGTCTACTTTTTAAAAGTGTCTATTTAGGTCTTTGCCCATTTTCTAAAATATATTTATTGATTTTTTTTTTTTTTTACAGAGAGGAAGAGAGAGGGAGAGGAATAGAGAGTTAGAAACATTGATGAGAGAGAAACATCGATCAGCTGCCTCCTGCACTCTCCCTACTGGGGATGTGCCTGCAAGCAAGGTACATGCCCTTGACCAGAATCGAACCTGGGACCCTTCAGTCCGCAGGCCAATGCTCTATCCTGAGCCAAACCGGTGAGGGCCCTTTGCCCATATTTTGATTGGATTGTTTATCTTCCTTTTGTTGAGTTGTATTAGTCCCCTATAAATTTTGGAAATTAAACCTTTATTGGATGTAACATTGCCAAATATGTTCTTTGATGCAGTGAGCTCCCTTTTTGTTTTGTTGATGGTTTCTTTTGCTGTGCAGAAGCTTTTTATTTTGATGTAGTCCCATTTGTTTATTTTCTCCTTAGTTGCCATTGTCCTAGCACATTGGTCCTAGCACATAGGAGCTGCAGTTTGCCGCTCCATTGACTAATGAGTTTGCCAACCACTGTCCTAGGAGATGTATCAGAAAAGATATTACTATAAGAAATGTCTGGTATTTTGCTGCCTATGGATTCTTCCAAGATTTTTATGGTTTCCCATCTTAAGTTTAAGTATTTTAGCCATTTTGAGTTTATTTTTGTGTATTTTGTGAGTTGGTGGTCCAGTTTCATTTTTTGCATGTATCTGTCCAATTTTCCCAAAATAATTTATTGAAAAGACTGTCTTGACTCCAGTCTATGGTCTTGCCTGCTTTGTCAAATATTAATTGAGCATAATGGCTTGGATCGGTTTCTGGGTTCTCTGTAATATAGCTTGATATCTGATAGTGTGATCCCTCTAATTTTGTACTTTTTGCTAAGGATTACCATGGCTATTTGGGGTCTTTTTTATTCCATATAAATTTTTGGAGAGTTTTATTTAGATCTGTAAAGTATGCCATTGGTATTTTAATGGGGATTGCATTGAATCCATAGATGCTTTGGATAGTATGGACATTTTAATGATATGATTCTACCAATCCATGAACATGGTATATTCTTCAATTTGTTTATATCTTCCTCTATCTATTTTTTCAATGTCCTGTAGTTTTCTGAGTACAGGTCTTTTACCTTTTTAGTTAAGTTTATTGCTAGGTATCTTCATTTTTTTGTTGCAATTATAAATGGGATTGTTTTGTTTTGTTTTAGTTTCTCTTTCTGTGAGTTCATTATTGGTATATAAAAAAGCCATAGAGTTCTGGGTGTTGATTTTGTATTCTACTACGTTGCTGAATTCATTTATTAAATCTACTAGTTTTTTGTTTTTGCTTGTTTTTATGGAGGCTTTAGGGTTTTCTATGTACAATGTCAGGTCATCTGCAAATAACAGTTCTTCTTTTCCAATCTGGATAACTTTTATTTCTTTTTCTTGTCTGGTTGCTACGGCTAGCATTTCCAATACTATGTTGAACGGAAGTGGTGAAAGTGGGCATCCCTGTCTTGTTCCTGTTCTTAGAGGAAATGGTTTTAGTTTTTGCCCATTAAGTATGATGCTGGCTGTAGGTTTGTCATATAAGGCTTTTATTATATTGAGGTATGATCCTTCTATTCTCACTTTGCTGAGAGTTATTATCTAAAAAGGGTGTTGGATTTTGTCAAATGTTTTTCTGCGTCAATTGATATGACCATGTAGTTTTCATCTTTCAATATGTTTATGTGATGTATCACGTGTATTGATTTGGGGATATTGTACCAGCCTTGCATCCCCAGAATAAATCCCACTTGATCATGGTGTATGATCTTTGTAATCTATTGCTGGATCCAATTTGATAATATTTTATTGAGGACTTTAGCATCTATGTTCATCAGGGATACTGGCCTGTAATTCTCTTTCTTTGTGGTGTCTTTATCTGGTTTAGGGATTAGGTTAATGCTGGCTTCATGGAAAGAGCTTGCAAGTGTTCCTTCCTCTTGAATTTTTTTGTATAGTCTGAGGAGGATTGGTGTTAGTTCTTCTTTGAATGTTTTGTAAAACTCCCCTGTAAAGCCATCCGGACCAGGGTTTTTGTCCACTGAAATTTTTTTTTATTACTGCTTCAATTTCATTAGTAGTTATCAGCCGATTCAGGTTTTCTGATTTTTCCTGATTGAGTTTTGAAAGATTGTATTTTTCTAGGAATATATCCTTTTCATCTAGGTTGTCCAGTTTGTTGGAATAGCATTGCTTGTAGTATATATTTTACAATCCTTTCTATGGGGTCAATTGTTAACTCATCTCTTTCATTTCTGATTTTGTTTATTTGGGTCCTCTTTCTTTGTTTCTTGGTGAGCCTGGCTAAAGGTTCATCAATCTTGTTTATCCTTTTAAAGAATCAGCTTTGGTTCTATTGATCTTTGTACTATTTTGTTTTTGTCTCTATGTCATTTATTTCTGCTCTGATCTTTATTATTTCCTTCCTTCTACTTACTCTGGGATTTTCTTGTTTCTCTCTCTCTGGTTCTTTGACTTGTAGGGTTAGATAAGTAATGACCAGTTTTTCTTTTCTTTTTTTTTTTGAGGCAGGCCTGTAGAGCTATGAACTTTCCTCTTGGGAATGCTTTCACTGTGTCCCATAGATTTTGGATTGTTGTGTTTTCATTTTCATTTGTTTCCAGAATGTTTTTTATTTCTTCTTTGACCTCTTTGGTAACCCAATCATTGTTTAATACCATGCTATTTAGCCCTCATGTGTTTGATTGTTTTTTTGTGTTTTGTTTTGTTTTGTTTTGATATAGTTGACTTCTAATTTTATGCCATTGTGATCTGAGAAGATGCTTGATATGATTTTAATTTTCTTGAATTTGTAGAAACTTAGCCTGTATCCTGATATGTGGTCTATCTTTGAAAATGTCCCATGGGCACTTGAGTAGAATGTATATTCTGTAGCTTTGGATGAAATGTTCTGAAGATGTCAATTAGTTCCATCTGATCTAATGAGTCGTTTAGGATTGCTGTTTCTTTGCTGATTTTTTATCTAGAGAATTTATCCAGTGATGTCAATGGGGTATTAAAGTCCCCTACCATGATTGTATTGCTGTTAATCAGTCCCTTGATATCTTTCAGAAGTTTTTTTTTTATGTATTTGGGTGCTCCTGTATTGGCTGCATATATGTTTACCAAAGTTATATCCTCTTGTTGAATTGCTCCCTTTAGTATTATAAAGTGGCCCTCCTTATCTCTTGTTACAGCCTTCACTTTGAGGTCTATTTTGTCAAATATAAGTATCGCTACCCCATTTCATTTCATTTCCATTTGCTCAAAATTTCTTTTCCATCCCTTATTTTCAGTCTGTGTGAGTCCTTTGTTCTGAGGTGGGTGTTTTGTAGACAGCATATATATATATATATATATATGCTGTCTACAAAACATATATATATATATATATTCACACATACACACACACACATTCAGCTTCAGCTACCCTATGTCTTTTGTTTGGATCATGTAATCCAGTTACATTTAAGGCTATTATTGATAGGTACTTGTTTGTTGCCATTTTTATTATTTAGGCCCATGTTTCTTCTTCCCTTTCTAGTTCTTCTTTTTATAGCAGTTCTTTTAGCATTTATTGCATTGCTGGCTTGGTGACAATAAACTCTCTTAGCCTTTTTTGTCTGTGAAGCTCCTGATTTCACCTTCAATTTTGAATGATAGTCTTGCTGGATAGAGTATTCTTGGATTCAGTCCTTTGCTTTGCATCACTTTGTATACTTCATTCCATTCCCTTCTGGCCAGATATGTTTCTGTTGAAAAATCAGTTGATAGTCTAATGGGAGATCCCTTGTAGGTAGCTTTCTGTATCTCTCTGGCAGCCTTTAAGTTTCTTACTTTGTCATTGATGTTTGCCAGTTTAATTATGATGTGTTTTGGTGTCCGTCTTTTTGGGTCCATCTTGTTTGAGACTCTATGTGCTTCTTGAACTTCTGTGATATTTTTCTTCCCCAAACCAGGGAAGTTTTCTGTCATTATTTCTTCAAACAGGCTTTCTATTCCTTGCTCAGTTTCCTCTCCTTCTGGTATCCTTAGTATGTGGATGTTGTTCACTTCATGTTTTCCCAGAGCTCCCTTAGACTCTCCTCCTACTTTTTAATTTATTTTCCAGTTGCTGCTTTGCTTGGGTGTTGTTTTCTACCTTGTCTTCTAACTCACTGATTAGGTCCTCAACTTATTCTAGTCTACTGTTGAAATCTCTTTGTGTTATTTATTGCAGCTACGTCATTCTTCATTTCCTCTTGATTCTTACACATGATGAATTTTCCATCCAAACATTTGAGCATCCTTAGAACCATTACTTTGGATTTTTTCTCCGACAAATTGTTTGCCTCCATTTCATTTAGTTTCTTTTCTGGTAGTTCTCCTTTTCTTTCATTTGTGGGTTATTTATTTATCACCCCATTTTCCTGTTTTTTTTGTGGTTGTTTCTGTTCTATGTATTAGATATATCAAACTGCCATGCCACCCAGATTTTTTGAATTAATCTTATGTAGTGATGTTTTTTGGGTCCCAGGTGTAGTCTCTCAGGTCTCCTGGGCTGGGAGTTCTAGAGAGGGCCCCCACTTGAGATATTTGGGTTCTCCTGATATAATTGGGTATTGAATGTTTTTGTCCCATTCATAGATGGAGTCTCTTCTCACAGTGTTAGATTATGTGGCTCGCTCCCTACCATGCTGTGCCAACTGTTGTGGAGGCACTGACCAAAATAGTACAAAATACAACATGACAAGACACAACACAGAAGGAACAGAACAGAAATGTACACAAGACACCTATAACCCCAATAAAAGTGACCACCAGAGAAAAGAGAATTAGGAAAGAGAGAAGAGAACAAGAATGTTAATGAGAAAGGAAAAAGGAAAGAAAGACTATGGGGAGAAAACACAAGAAATCAAACAAATAAACCAAAAAGTATAAAACAAAAACATCCAGAGGGGGAAAAAAAGGCGTGGAGCAGAATCTTTAGAATCAGAGCTTAAATAGAGAAAATAAGTTTGAGGAATTGTATGAATAGGGTAAGGAACATGGTTTAGAATAGAGTAGGGAGGAAAAAAAATGAGAAGACAAAATGAAAAAACGAAAAAGTTGTGGTTTTTTTTAATTTTTGAAAAGGAGAATAGAGGAGAGAGCAGATAGGCCTAAATTTAGGAAGTGAACCAAGTTAAAAAATTAGGAGAAGAAAAGAGCATTAGAAGAGAGAAAAAAGAAGAAAATATTGAGTAGTGAAGTGAAAGGCAATAGAAGGAAAATGGGGTAGGAGCAGGGAAGAGGAAATTAGAAATATGAATAAATCAACAGAGACTAGAATAATAACACATCAATAAAGCAGATACATAAGGCCCATTTTTAACAAGGGGAAAAAGAAAGGAAGTAGAAAAACTAAAACAGGAAAAGGAGAAGAAAAGCGGGAGGAAAAAAAGAGAAGAGTGGAAAATAAAGGTGCAAAAAAAGTAAAAATTTAATAAAATATAATAATAAATACAAAATAATAATAAAAATTTAAATAATAAAAATTTAAAAATAAAATAGTGAAGTGTTCACTTCAGCTGACTTTTAATGGCTCATGGGAGCTGGTTTAGTACCCCATCCTTCTGTTCTGTCAGATAATTTTGGGCTTCCTGTTAGGTACTTAGGAGCTGGCCACTGTCAGGCACTGTCTTTTGGCTTTTAGCAACCTGCTTGAAGCTCCAAGCGATGCACAGATCCTCTGCTTGTGTCTGTCTCCACAGGCCTTGGTTGCAATTAGGTGGGGCCAATCTGCTCTCTTTGCTTATTTGCCAGCTGTCAGTCTTAAATCACTCAAGTGTCTGTTTCTGACAGGGCTTTAGGTGGGGTTGGTGCTGTTTCACTTTCAGAGAGTAAGATAGGTGTTTTTTTCCTGACCCAGACCTACTCCTCCAAGAGTGGCCCAAAATATTACTCTGGCCTTGGTTGTTCAGGGATCCTTGTATGGGGTTGGCTGGCAACCTGGAGTTTTATCGGTCTGGTTCCCAGAATAGCGGGGCGGACCAGCCTCTCTTCCAAACCAGTCACTAAGGGCTCTTTGGGCCTACTCAGGTCCGTAAACTTGGCCTCTGCCTTTGTTTCCTTTGTATAGCTCAAACTACAGGCAGGGTGTGGCAGGCTGTGTTACCTGTCTTGAGGCTACTGGGAGGGGCTAGCTCTTAAAGGGAGAGATGGCCGCTTAGTTTTGGAAGCTTAAGAATGTCCCAAGGCAGGGGTCCTGGCCCGTCTCCCTGGCCTGCTTCCCTCCCCAGCCTTTCCTCGGGCATCTAGTCTGTGCCTCTCTCTCTGCGCCGAAACCTCAGGTGAGTGTTTGCAATCAAAAAGTCCTATATTCTAGGTTTATTGAATAAAAGCAAAGGTAAAACAAAACCAAAACAACCAGGAAACTGCGCCTCCCCTTCCCCCCTCCCCTCCCCTCCCCCCCCCCCCCCCCCCCCTGCACCCCGCACCCTTACCACGCTGCTTGGGCCAACTTTCACTGCCACAGCCTTTCGCGGCTGTTGTAGGTCCGGATTCCTGGCTACCAGCAGCCCTGTGGCTTTTCCTTTCCACAGCTGGATGTTATGTGGCTAAGGGACGCGGCTTTGGTGGAACGCAGTTTCTCTTCACCCTCTTGGCCTGCTGGCCAGCTGTCATTCTCAAACAAGATCCCAGTTCCTACCATTCTCCAGGCGTCCTCTGCCCTTACTTGTAAATTGTCCCCTAGCTGTGTCTAATTTTAGTCTTACGTGTTTCCTCTCTACTCATTAAATCTAATGAACAGTTTTCAAATTTTGCTTTTTATTTACCCTTCTACAGTACATGCAATATCTCAGAGACATCATAATCTTACTTAAAAGGCCTTACATAACCTACATAGCTTACTAGTCTTATCCATTTTTTCGTTTCTTTTTTGGTTAAATCCTCATCTGAGGATTATTTTCCATTGATTTTCAGAGAGAGTTAATGGGAGAGAGTGAGAGTAGAAAACATCAATGAGAGAGACACATCAATTGGTTGCCTCCCACATGCACCCCTACTGAGGCTGAGGATCAAACCTGCAACCCAAGTAAGTGCCCTTGACTGGAAATCGAACCCGCGACTTTTTGGCGGCTGAGACAACATGCTAACCACTGAGCTATATGGTCAAGGCCATCTTATCCATTTTTTATTTTAAAAAATGCATTTTACAGCTTTAGCTATAAAGTTAATTAATCTTGATTAAGATTGGGTTGCATACTCAAACAAAATACCCCATTACTATAGCTTAGATTAAATTTAAGTATGCTATAAGCATATTCTAATATATAAATCCTGCATAAATGTTATAGTTACAGAACAAAGAGCATGCGTTACTCAGTTTTCTTTTAAAGCATCTAGAAACAATGACCAAAATATTTCCAACTTGTTAATGCATTTTGAATCCTGGTTATTCGTTTATGCTTGCTTTTTTCCAAAGGTATCGTATTTATTATCATAACATGCAACAAATTGAACTCACACTGAAAAGTTAAGACCGTAGAACCTTTGGCTCTTTGACTATCAAAATTTACCTTGTTCAGCACTTAGGGCTGTTGGCAACACCAAGATGGCATAGGAAAGTGAAAGAAACTGCATGCCAACTCTGCTCATTTTGAAAGCTTTCAGCACTGGGTTACACAATGGAAAAATCTCGAGGACATTCCCTGTGTCTGTGTATTTGTAACAATTACATGAAAGTCAAGCACAACTCCAAGAAATGAATCACGCTCAATGCTTTGGAGTTAAACTACTGAGTATGTGCACTAGGTTCCCTAATGTGAAGTAGGGACTGGTACTTTTATGAAATGACTTAAAGATCAGGCAGGAAATTTGCTACATTAGGAAGGTAACCTTGATTACATAGATGAGCTGAAGTAAGGAGTTAATTTTAGATACCAATACAAAGATTAATATAGTAATTCACAAATTCGTAAACTTGAGAATAAGCAGTATTTTTTTATATTTGTAATGTAATAATGTGGACATTCCATAAATAAAAATGTTAGTCCTTTTTTTATCAACCTATTTAAAGTCCACTAAGGATGAACTATAAACTCCTTGGCCATGGACTACAAAGACCATCATAGTCCTTGCCTATCTTTGTAATCTTATCTCTCCACCTGTATTTCAGAAACTTTAAATTAATTGGCATTCAAAATGTATAATGTTTCTTCTACCTACCTTTCTTCTTAGACAGTGAACCCAATTCAAATGTCACATTTTCTGTGAATCCTTCCCTAAACATAGTTAGATAATTTATTTTCTTGCTCTTATAGCATTCTAACCTACATGTATTTCAGCCTCACCTCATTACTATCTCTTGCTTTTGCATCCTTCTATGGCAGGGAAAATAATCTAAACACATTGATATCCCTAATCCAGTATTCTACTTGAAACATGGCAGGTATCTATAAATATAAAAGCCTAAGTGACTGTCTCAACCAAAACAACCAAACGGACAACCGAACAGGCTGTGTGCGCCGCACACCCCCCCGCCCCCGGGCCAGTGCATGAATTTTCGTGCACTGGGCCACTAGTATTATAATAACCATGTACAGTGCCAGGTGGGTATTGTAAAGTATTTCATTGTCTAACCACTATGCTGTACACTTGAAACTAATACAAAATAATATTGAATGTAAACTGTTATTGAAAAATTAAAAAAAGAAATATTCTTTTAAAAATACATTTTTATTAAGACTATTATTTAAACATTCAAAGGCTTATAGCTTATTGCTAATAAACTTTTCAATAAGCACTTCAGTCTATGATACTGAAAACAAACAAGTGGAAAAAACGATTTCATAGCTAGCCATCTGTGTAAAGGAATGTAAGAGGAGGGACAGGAATGCTTCATTAATGAGAAACTTCTGATTTCCCTCTCTTAACCTAGTCTCCATTGCCTCCTAAGGTCAATGGAGACTAAGACCAATTCTTTCAATTGAGTCAAGCTACACAATTCTTCTTTTAGAGACTTCAGACTAACCTTTGCAGACTCTCTAAGATGGACAGAGGTTGAGACATACTCAATTATGCACCTTGATTCTCATCCAGCTTAAATAGTTGGGTACTTCATGTCACAGATTTCAGAGTCCCTTTGGGCTTTATTAGTCTCGACTGGAAGCCCAGCCAAAAAGATGCCTGCAGTGAAGAATTTGAGAATTCATTAATGGACTAAGCAATTTCCAGTTTGGTACATGACTACCACTCAGATCCAACCACCTCAGGCCAAATCTTGTCCACATATGTGCAGGCAAGTTTTCCTATCAAAGTAATGAAGGCTGTCTGAGCACAGTGAAGGGAAAAACTCATCCTAAATCTGCATTTTAATTTAATATCTATATTATAATTTTCATCTGAAATTGGCCCTAATGAGTCAGGATGTCATTTCGAAAGACGAAATTTGAGTAAATGAGAACTGGACACAGAAATGTGCATTTATGTGTTCCAATTCAACATAAGTGAGGATTCATCCAAACCCTACCACGGTGATTGTGCTTATCACCAATCAATATTGGGCCATCATGCCTAATAGAAAGTTTAATTAATTATATTAAAGTTCAGAATGATTATTGTCCTTTCATTTCCAGTTAGATTATTTTTATTCCTGGGTCAGAAATGTGGAGCTAGAATTTGTACCAGAATTAAAGAAATGCAGTTTAGTTAGTGGAAGGGAACAAAAACTTTGTAAATTTATTAAATGGAATAAGTGCATATAAACAAACCTGGCAAAAATTTTTTTCATCGTTTGGGTTCATATGAATACAAAATTGAAGATAATGTCAGTAAGTTCCGTCCATATTTTTAACTAATTTAATGAGCAGCAATACTCCTTAATAGCCAATGGCTTAGATATATTGGTTTACTCCAATACCACCTACTCAATAACCCTGTTGTATAGTTAAAGACACAAAGAAAAGTAATAAAGGACTAGAACTTTCCTGGGAAGATATGATTTGGTAATGTATCTTAAAATCTCCATTTTTAGGTTTGAACATATTTTTTAATGCTAACATCTTTTAATCAGTTTATAAATTTTAATTATTACATTTTACATGTATTTAAATGTGGATATCATTTTTAAAATAAATGCTATGGAAACTTACATTAATCTATGATTATACTCATTTAAGCTAAAATGATGTCCATATCGACATTGATACAAATTCTAAAAACCTTAGGAATAGAATATATTTGAGGAAAAGATATGGTAAGCAAATCCACAGCAATAACAAACTACCTTTCAGGCACATTACCCCTTTCTAAGTCATTTGAGATATACTATTTTCATACTCTGGGAAAAGAAAAAAGACCAAACCACATTCATCATTTCTTGCCAGGAAATAGCTCTGCAGATTCTCTTTGCTTGTGGCTGCATCAGTTCTGCAACAGCTGGATGTGTGGGTGGCACACATCAGGTCTGCTCGTTTCCAAAGAGGACCCAGGGCTCCCTGAAGTGTTACAATGCCTTCTGGCTCTGTGGGGGGGGTACGTGGCTCCTGTTTATGCATGGGGATGGGGCTGCACGTGGAATAGGGGAAGCACCTGAGAACACATGCTTGGCATCTGTGGAGACCACCAGTATGTAAACCATTTATGTGACAAGACTAATTCTGAAGGGAAGGGGAGTAGCCATTTCCCCCCTTCATTTCCAACAGCTGCAACCCTCCACACAGCTGCTACTCTGGGCTTGGGATAGAAGAAAAACACAAGAGAAGCGGGACACTCCGTGGTGGTTTGGCTGCTTAGAAGTGGGCAGCGTGTAAGGAAAGCCACCAAAAGAAGAACATAAGTTTGCTCTCCACATGCCCTGTACTGTTCAGTATAGGCGGTTAAGCTGCTATGCCCCCCCACCCAATACCACAAAAGTTGACTTATTGTTCACACAAAATCCTCTACAATGCAAGACACTCTCCAGGGCAACTGTCCCTCCTGTGGTGCCTCTGCAATTCGGCCTTGCAGAGAAAGTCTCTGCTCCCCGCAACTGAATCTAAAACACATGGCTCTTTTGGTTGGCATGACAGAGAGAGAGTGAGGAGAGTCCCACACCAGTCATTGGGATTATAAGTAATACATGGCACTCCTGCTCATATTTCATTGGCCCCCGCTAGTCCCCTCTACTCAATGCCTGACTTCAAAGGACATAGGATCACAGAAATGGATATTGCTGAATATTAGAACCATGTGCCCTTTTCTTTGAAGCTCTAAAATCAAGTTCTAGTTATATGTAGCCTCAGTTTTCCAAAAGGATGCACCTACCCATTCTGTGTTGTCCATTTGTCTCTGTTCTTGCCTCTAGATTCAAGCCTCCCCTCCAAAAAAAAAAAAAGAGAGAGAGAGAGAGAGGAGGGAAACACCAGTACATGGAGCGTGTCTACCCTGTGGATTCTGAAATCTGAGAGCTGGTTCCCTAAAAGTCTGTAAAGGCTAAAGTGACCAAAATGCATCACAGACTAACAGTTTAAGCAGCTCTTTCCCCACTCTGCCTAGATAACTAGTCATGTTTGGAAATGGATATTGACTTATGTCTCTCTGAGCTTTGCCTTCCTGCCTGTTGCTTTATGACAGTCTATTCTTATTTGGTTCATGGATAGGAGAGATATTAGTGAAAAAAGGGAGGAAAATAGAGAAAGGGGAGGGAAGGAGTGGAGGAAAGAGGGAGGGAAAAAGGACTTGTGAGAATATAAATTTCTTTCAGAGTCATCAGTTGATATGATCTTCAAAACAATTCTTGTAAGAACATATATATTTATCCCCAAGTTACCAGTGAAGAGGCTAAAACTCAGAAGGATAAACAAAGTGAATTTTAGGCAGAAGCAAAAATAAGTCTTACTTAGGGGCAGTTTCCACTTATTTCAGTAGAAATGAAAACCCAAAGATAAGACCATGTTTTAACACATGCCTGGTTTCATGAATGTCAAATGTCACTTGCCTTTTGTCCCAATGGTTATTTTCATTTTTGACAACAAGTATTTGTCTAAGCAATTGCTTTAAAATCCCTGGTCTCCTCACCTGCCGCCAATCCACTAAAACTAAATGAAAGAACACAAACTGTGCTTGCCCTTATTTTAAGAGGCCTGGTGCATGACATTTGTGCACTCAAGGGGGACAGGGGTCCCTCGGCCCAGCCTGTGCCCTTTAGCAGTCCAGGAGCCCTCGGGAGATGTCTGACTGACGAGCCTAAGCTGCAGTCAGACATCCTTAGCACTGCCACAGCCATCAGCCTGGCTTGTGGCTGAGCAGAGCTCCCTCTGTGGGAGTGCACTGACCACCAGGGGGCAGCTCCTGCATTGAGCATCTGCCCCCTGGTGGTCATTGTGCATCATAGCAACCAGTCGTTCTACCATTCTGTTGATTTGCGTATTTCCCTTTTATTATACAGGATTATATAGGATCATAGGCACAGCATTTTCATGGATCCTCCAAGGCTTCTCTCCCAGCACTCAATGCCAACTCATGTCTGTGGGCACTCCACTTGTCCTGCCTCATCTCCCCATGAATGGGGCTTCAGTTCAAACCAGCTCACTCATGTGGTTTGTTTGCATCCTGAGCCACACCTTGGAGGTTACAAGTAAGCATGGGTGAAAGGGTGGAAGAACTGCCTGAGGCCTGTGGATTCATGGGCACAATGCTGAATGCTCCCTTCAGCCTAGATTTTAAAAGCCAGGCTTTAGAAGAGAAAATCAAAGGCTCCAATTTGCCAAGCTGCTTAGAAGAAAAATGTCAATGCCAGCAGCCCAGGCTGCCAGCAGGACTGCTGAAAGGTATGGGGAATTGCAGAGTGAGGCAGCAGTATCATGATCTCCTGGAGACAGGGCCAAGGCAGGCCAAGAACTCTGAGAGAGGAAGGGGGGAAGTAGGAATGTGTCTCCCAACTGCTTGTTTGAGAATAAGCAGTTATTTTCCCCAAAGCCATCTGTGAGACTCTCAACGTGTGCCTGAGAAAGAAAAGGGCAAGGCAGAGAAAGAGAAGTGAATTACTGGAAAAAGCAGGTATCTCTTTGGGAGTTGCGAGGGCAGCAAAAAGACTGTCTACCACTTTGTTAGTCTTGGCAGCTGCATATCTGTGAATCTGGCCTCAGACAGGGTTTCTAAGGCCATGCTTCTGGAAAATGTGGCAAAGGTTCAACCTGAAATGTGGACTGAGGATGGCTCTGGTGTGATCTAAGTCAGAGGAAACTGAGTTCCCAGCCTAGATCCCCCAACACATGGAGTCACTCACAGGACATCATGACTAGTTTGGCCCTTGCTTGCAGATTGTCTTGAGTTCGTGGAAGACTCTAGGGGAGTATATCTCAAATTAGACTAGAATCTCCCATGAGGCAGGTCCATCCAAGTTTTCTGTCTCTCCTAACTGCACCGTGAGTGGTGTTGTGAAGTATAGGTGATGGATGAGTATGTCCTTGTTAAAAATTAAGAGGCATTTGGCCAAGCACTTTTCCCACATAACAGAGGGCACAGTGCTTCCTCTCAGCTGCTTAGTATTCTGAAAGAAATATATCTTTTCTTCACACCTATAGGAGCTGTCTTGTTTAGGAACGTCTTTGGTTGTAAGTAGCAGAAAACCTGCCTTAAAGCAGCTCAAAATAAATACAGGTGTATTCTTCTCACATAAGGAGATTTTGGATTTTGACAGCAGCTGGCATGGATTCAGGAGCTCTGTGACAGCAGACCTAACATCTCCAACATTCTCTTACTTTTCCCCTCATGTTTGTCTCTTTCATGTTCACATCATCTGATGGCTGCTGATCAATGGATGAACAAATGAAGAAGCTGTGGTATACATACAGATAAAGAAAAATATTATTCAGCCTTAAAAAGAAAAGAGACCTTGCCTTTTGCAACAAGATATAGGATGTCCCAAAAAATGTATACACACATTTTGAATAATTATAAAGGCAGTGTTCATTAAAATACATTTCATTTTTAAAACTGAGTTAACAGCTATTAAAGTGTGTATATATTTTTGGGACACCCTGTAGATAAACCTAGAGGACATTAATCTAAGTGAAGTAAACCAGACACAGAAAGAAAAATACGCATGATCTGACTTATGTGTGGAATCTACATAGAAGCAGAGAGTAGGACCAGAGGCAGGGAAGAGGGGGGTGATATTGGTCAAAGAGTACAAAGTTGCAGTATATAAGATTAACAAGTCCAGAGCTCTAATGTACAGCATGACGATTATAGTTAATAATGCTGTATTATATATTGGAAATTCACTAAGAGAGAATTTGGGTGCTCTGGCCACAAAAAAAAATGTGGTAACTATGTGAGGAAATGGATATTTAATTAGTTTGCCCATAGTAATCACTTCACTATGTACATGCATAGCTAAACATCATGTTGTAAACCTTAACCATAGACAATTTTATTTTTTTAAAATGGTTGCTGCATCATTGGGCATTATGTTCATGTTCAAAGTAGGAAAAGGGGAGAGGGCAGTGTCCCTTGTGATCGTCCCCCTTTATCAGGACAGCAGCTCCAGTGGAAGCCCCATCAGAGCTCTGGGCATGTCCCACTCATCAGATCTGTCACAGCCACACCTGGCATGACAAGAGCCCAGACCAGAGGGGGGCGGGGGGAGAATTTAGCTGGACACCCTGCAGCCTGAACGAAGGCAGGGTTCTAACAACTACAAAGAGGGAATAGTTTCAGGGGCAGCAATTAGCAGTTTGCATAACAGTGATCAAATTGCATTGAAATGTTTTGTCTCTGTCACCTCTCCCATCAGAGTTAATAACACTTGATAAACAGAGGCACCCAATCATCCTGGTATTCCTAGCCCATGGCACACTGCCTGGCACAAAATACTTAATATACAGAACTCATCCTCACCCCTATGCAGCAGAATATCTCAAATCTAGACCCACATATAGGAGCAGAAACTTCTTCTCCCACCTAACCCCTGCTGTGGCATCTTTGATTTTCCCTAAAAAGAGAGTCCCTTTTTCCTACAGACATTCATTTAGATGAGGTTTCCTCTAAAGTGCCAAAAACCATACAGTGTTCATAACTACAGATAAGAATTATAATGAGCAGAAGAAAGCATCAACTTAAATACTCAAGGTCACCTCAAATCCTGAGGAGTTCCAGGGTTCTGTGACAGAGGAAGAATTTTGCTGTTAAATACTTGAACTAAAATCCAGGCAAATATGCTCTATGTCTTCATCTTCTGATTCTTAATTCTTTGACATACTGTAAGACTTATTCAAATCTAATTATGTAGTAACAAGACCTAAGAATGTTTTGTAAATGTTTGATTTAAGAATTCCTAGGTAAACTTCATTTGCTAATTTTCTATTCTACTATCTATATTTTTTTATTTGTTTCATATACTTCTTTTTTCCCCATAAGTTCTCTAGGACTATTCATATATATATTCATATATATATATATATGTGTGTGTGTGTGTGTGTGTGTGTGTGTATATATACACACACACACACACACACACACACACACACACACACACACATACACATATATACATATACATATATACACATACATATACATATATACATATATACATATATACATGTGTGTTCAGGAGGCAAATTTAGCCCAACAATCTTCAGGTCTGTGGCTGTCTAGAGCTTAAATCTGGTGAGTCGGATGGGCTCCGACAGCAGCCCGAGCAGTGGAGTAGGGTGCAATCTGACCACTGTATACTCCCACCAGGCTCAGTGCCCCCAAAATCATTACACTGAGGCCAATGAGCCACCACTTGGTGTTTTCACAGAACTTCAGTGCCATGGACTTAAATTCAATCAGCGCATCATCTCTTTTGTCCTGATGGGACTAGATAGTATCATATATTAGAGTCCATATAATTCCAGAAAAATAAAAGGCAGGCAAACAGATGGATCACAGGAGCCCTTGACAGAAGACCATCTAAGTAAAGCTCTCCAATTAAAAGTAAACCTCAGGGCTAATTGAGGCCAATACATAATTCTTTTCATTAGCGGGTAGGTGATGACAAGAAGTAGAAAGGCTGTTCCAAGAGCTATAATGTAGTAA
Organism: Corynorhinus townsendii; assembly: GCA_026230045.1. Classification (NCBI taxonomy): domain Eukaryota; kingdom Metazoa; phylum Chordata; class Mammalia; order Chiroptera; family Vespertilionidae; genus Corynorhinus; species Corynorhinus townsendii. Next base: position 80,059,673 of record JAPDVU010000002.1, read on the forward strand.
TTCAGACACAGAACAGTGCCAGGGTCAGCTGTCCCCCGACAAAAAAGAAGGGCTGAAAAGGTGAAATGTCTCTAGCAGCTATTGGGCAATTTGCTGTTCTTGTAAACTTTTTTATCATATTCCCAGGCCCACATGTCATTACTAGTACAGTCTGCTCCACGTATCAGAATAAATCCAGTGCCAAAGAGGGATAACATGTACCAATCTGATAAATAACCTGGTTCAGCTGTCAAACCAATGCTCCAGGTACATGGCAGATACAGCAGCTGGGTTCTAACAGGCTTGTCCAACCGCATGAGGTGCAGGTATGGCTGCAGAGGGAGGGAAGGGGCAGAGTCCAGGACTTATGTGGCCCACAGGCTGTGCCTAGGCCAGTGCAGCCCCAGCCCCACTGAGAGTGGCCAGTCCCTCATGCTGGGTACACCAGCTACACTAGCCAGCCCCATAGCCACACCTGGAAACTTCTTTTTTTTCTAAAAAAACATACAAAAATATTAAATTTATTAGGGTGACATTGGTTAAAACTAAACAAGTTTCAAGTGAACAATTCTACACTACTGTGTATTGCCCATTGTGTGTACACTACCCAAAGTCAAGTCTCCTTCTGTCCTCATCTACTTGACCCAATTCTACCTCCCACCACCCCCCTTCTGACACTTCTTTCATTCAGCAGCCATTAGGCTAAACATAAAGACTAGCTGAGGTATGTGTTTGTGGCTTTGGAGCACTGGATGAAACATGTTATGAATTTCTATAAACTCAGATGAAAAATTGGGAACAAAGAAGAAATGGCTAGATTTGGGCTTATGGCTTCAGGTTGCCCACAATGGTCTACAAAATGACCGCAGTCCCCTGGCCACCACCTCTTTCTCTCATTGATTAATGATGTTCTGTGCCAACAGTTTGGAGCCAGGGACACTTCAGTGGAGAAATGTGATATTTCAATCCTGACTTACCTAAAAGCTAACATTATACAGCCTATGACCTGTGGATGTGTCCAAATGGTATCGGTTGCATTGCTCATGGCAAGTACAATACAAATGAGGTTCTTCATCAAGAAATCAGAATGTAATTCAATAAAACTTACTCATGCAATTCAAAAACAGTCTTCTCTGAGGATTTCATGATGCCCAGGGCTGTAAGACAAGCCCATCGAAGTAGTGTTCATGGCATGTGCACTCTCCTAAAACATTTTCTTCTGAGAACATGTACAAAGTAAGGGTGGATTTGGATGCAGTGAAAAACCTCAGCTAAGTCACAGTAAACCAAAACTGGCTTTTATGGTTCTTGAGCTCAGCAGCAAGATGGAACAAGGAATTTCTCCTTTATACTGAAAAAGAAAAACACAACTATTCTGAGCTATTCAGGCACAAATAGAGACTGTGCATTTTGGCAGGAAACACTGATTTTGGATTTAAAGCCAAAATTATAAGTTCAAAAATGGGAGAAAAGATGAACTAGGCATTGTTAGAAATAGAATCATTGTATTCTTCATATTTTACCCAAAATAACAATTATACATTTCAACAGTGATTTTTTTATATCAAATGGATTACTCAGGAACTTCTCATTCTGGCTTACTAATAACAAGGATACCATCTAGGCGAACCAAGATGGCAGCATAGGTAAACACCTAAACTGCTGCCTCGCACAACAATTTCAAAACTACGACCGAAAGACAAAATATCTATCACTCAGAACCACGGGAAAGCTGGCTGAGTGAAAGTTCTACAACTAGAAGGAAAGTGAAAAGAGCATTGAGACATGCACAAGCGTGGAAAAGCTGAGGTACACAGGCGCGTGAATCGGGCTGGTGGCAGGCGACTGGGTGCACTGCTTTTTTCAACCCAATTATTCTGAACTCCAGTTTCTGGGGAAATGCTGTGGACCCAAACTCCTACAGGGAGAAACTGGACTGCCTGCCATAAGGCTGGAAAGTGAGGGTGGCTTTCTTGCAGAGGTGCACGCAGCAATCATTGTTTACTGCCCTGGGGCTTGGGATGCGGGGACTTGGAAACAATGAGACACAGAGATGGCTGACTGGCAGCCATCACTGTTTGTCACACCCTAGCCGAGTGACTCCATGGGACCCTGCCCCACACAATCTACAAACCCTCCCAAGCTCCATGCAGCTGCTCTTGCATATAAATGGTCTGCCTCATTGCAGCTTAACCTAACAAACTCCAGCTCTGGTCAGACAGCTCCAAAACCTCCAAACCCCAAGCAAAGAGGAGAAAACTGTAGTTCTCACTGAAGCTCCTGCTGGGTGGCCTCAGACAATAGCTGACCTGCATTCCATTGGAGATCCAGAAGCCAGTGTATCTAGTGGTCAGTGTGAGACGACACCAGATTTCAACTACTCACATGCATAAGTGACACATTCAAGAGGCAGACTCAGTGAGCAACAAAGCCTCACTGAAGCAAGTCCTGCCCCATAAGCATGTCTCCAGCACAGTAGCTCTTCCATTATAGACACAGCGGGTCCTCACAGCCAATTGGACTGGAGGTCAATTCCTCCCAGTGTACCAACAGCAATCAAGGCTTAACTACACCAAGACTTTGCACTCAGCCCACAAAGGGGTGCACCAAGAGTGTCCACCTCAGGTGATAGGCTGAACCACTGGTCACCTACCACAGAAAACCACTCCATCAACACAGGGAAGCAGCAAAATGTGGAGACAAAGAAACATGTCACGAATAAAAGAAATGGAGGAAAGCAAACTACTGGACATAGAGTTCAAAACCACATTTATAAGGTTACTCAAGAATCTTTTAAAAACCTCTGAGGAACTTAGTGAGACCTTTAAGGATCTTAATGAGAATGCCAAAAAGATGGAAAAGGACCAGTCAGAAATTAAGCATACACTGTCTGAAATAAAGAATATACAGAAATTCAACTGTAGATCAAAGGACCCCAAGAATCAAACCAAAGATCTGAAATATGAGGAAACAAAAAACACCCAACCAGAAAAACAAAAAGAAAAAAGAATCCAAAAATATGAAGATAGTGTAAGGAGCCTCTGGGACAACTTTAAGCCTACCAATATCCTAATTATTGGGGTGCCAGAAGAAGAGAGAGAGCAAAATATTGAAAACCTATTAGAAGAAATAATGACAGAAAACTTTCCCTACCTGGTGAAAGAAATAGACTTACAAGTCCAGGAAGCACACAGAACCCCAAATAAGAGGAATCCAAAGAGGACCACACCAAGACACATCATAATTAAAATGCCAAGGGCTAAAGACAAAGAGAGAATCTTGAAAGCACCAAGAGAAAAACAGTTAGTTACCTGCAAGGGAGTACCCATATGACTGTCAGCTGATTTCTCAACAGAAACTATGCAGGCCAGAATGGAGTGGCAAAAAATATTCAAAGTGATGAATAGCAAAAACCTACAACCAAGATTACTCTACCCAGCAAAGCTATCATTCAGAATTGAAGGTCAGATAAAGAGCTTCACAGACAAGAAAAAGCTAAAGGAGTTCATCACCACCAAACCAGGATTATATGAAATGCTGAAGGGTATTCTTTAAGAAGAGGAAGAAGAAGAAAAAGGTAAAGATAAAAATTATGAACAACAAATACATGTCTATAAACAAGTGAATCTAAAAATCAAGTGAATAAAAAATCTGATGAACAGAATGGACTGATGAATATAATAGAATCAGGGACATAGAAAGGTAGTGGACTGACAATTCTCAGGGGGAAGGGGGTGTGAGGGGTGTGGGAAGAGATTGGACAAAAATCTTACACCTATGGATGAAGAGTGGTGGGGGGTAAGGGCATGGGGTGGGGTAGGGAATCAGGTGGAGGGGAGCTATGGGGGAAGAAAAAAGAGGAACACCTGTAATAATCTGAACAATAAAGATTTATTTAAAAAAAAAAAAAGGATACCATCTACCCTAATAAAAGAGAAATAAGCAAATTGACCACACCTCCACGATGCCTACCAGCCAATCAGGAGTTGGTATGCAAATTAACCCAACAAAGATTGTGGGTTAATTTGCATATGCAGGCGCAGAGTAGCTGGGCAGGGCAGGACACCTGCTAAGAGGGGGAGGACGGGGGGCAGAGGGAGCTTACAGGAGCAGTGCTCCAGCCCGAGAGAACACTGAAGACTCCAGCTGGAGCGAAGGCAAAAGGCGGCAGCCAGAGCAAAGGACTGGGTCACAGGTGCCAGAGGAAAACCAATGCTGGCAGCCAGGGGAAAGAAGGCCTATTCTTGCACAAATCTTCGGCCTCTAGTTATTTAAATAAGAGTACAGAGTTTACAATTGCATAAACACTGGGAAACAAGAAAAGAAAACTCAATTGCACTGAGCTGGGAATCTCTCATGTGTTACATGTCACCTGCAGTTCCAGGGCTTTTAGCCCAAGTCCATGTGGGCACACAAACCTGGGGCTGTGCCCACACCTCCAGAGCAATGGCACCTACTCCCCCACTTTACTGTGGTCTACAGATGTCTTTCAACCAACTCTACACCAGAGGTACATCCTGAAGTGGACCATGTGTGGAAAGAAGAGGGGAAAGAATATTAACTTGTCAGAATCTGTGCAATCTGGACCTCTTGGTTATGGCAAGGGAACAGCAGGATTGTTGCCTGGGAAAGGAAAGCCCTCCTTTGAACTCTACTACTGATTGCAAGTTATAGAATCAACATCCTGCCTGGCCAGTGTGGATCCATAGTTAAGCATCCACCTATGAACCAGGAGCTTAAGGTTTGATTCCCTGTTAGGGCACTGGGCTCGGTCCCCAAGAGGATTCTCTCATCTCTCATCATTGATGTTTCTATCTCTCTCTCCCTCTCCCTTCTTTTCTGAAATTAAAAAATATATGTATTTTTTAAAAGATAGAATCAACATCCCATAGAAGAAGCAAAACGACTAGCATTTCAGCATCTGCACCTGCTTGAGCTACATATATTATTCCAGAAAACATAGTGAGTTGTGGGAATAGAGGACAAATGCTACCCCACAATGCCTGGAGGTGAAGAACGTCCAGCCTACCACTTGGGAGACAATCTCAGTTCTGATGAGATCACTACAAATGCAATGACAAAAGGTATTGTGGCACTGCAGAAACCACAGAGAATCTATGGGGAAAAACGAACTTCTTAATTTCTTTTGGATTTTTTGATGGGAAAGTATTTTTATCACAATCATTAAATGAGAACATTAGGAAGAATAACTGAAGACAGTTTTGTATTCATACATGTGACAGAGGAACATTCTTGTTTGTAGTAAATTTGTTTTCCCTTGTCCATTTGTTGTTTTCAAATTAAGGGCTAAATTCACCTCTCTCCTGAACATGAGGGGAGATAGATAGGAAAAATAATTGATAATTATAATAAAATACACACTATGACATATTTTCATACAGTAAAACCTATCACAAATTAAAGATGAAAGCAAATCAACACTTGATAAACAGAGGCACCCAATCATATTATAAAAATCTACAACCTACAACCTTCAGATGACACACGCTATACCTAACCTTGGGGGCACTAAATTATCCCATTCCTACATCCCTTCCTCTGACAACGCTGGCCAGATTCAATCAGAAGAACTAAAAAGCTAGAAATAGAAACTTCCCATGCCCTGACAGCTGAGAAAAGGAAGCTGTGATGTGTACTTTGCCTGTCAGATTTCTTTTCTCTAACTTGAATCCAATTTGGTCATAATAACTAGCACGTCTGTGGCTCCTACTGCAAATAAGAAGCTTTTATGTACAGCATGTGATCTCCATGAAACTATGTCATTCCACTCTAAGCAGATTCTAGAAATGGGAAAATGTATATTCTGCTTTACATATATATAGTTCTTAAATAAGACTCTTCTTTATTGACAGGTTAGTAAAAGCCTGTGCCGCAGGCTGGGTACCAGAAGCAGACCCTGAGATACACTCTCAGGGTTTTATTTGTTTAGGACAGGGTTTAGGTTAAAATGTAGATCCCTGAGATTAGGAAATACTTTAATTGTAGTTAGAATCATTTACACTTTAGTGTGAATAAAAGTTGCCAGAACAGGGAAGTAAAGGATTGAAAAATAAAATAAAATAAATGCAGAGCTTTTCTTTTTGTTTGTTTGTTTGTTTGTTATTCTTCACCCAAGGATATTTTTTCCATTGATTTTTAGAGAGAGTGTAAGCAAGGGAGGGAGGAAGAAGGAAATATAAATGTGAGAGAGACTCATGAATTGGTTGCCTCCCACAACCCCAACTGGAACCAGGGATCAACTCAGGTTCATGCCCTTGAACAAGAACCGAACCTGTGACCTTTCTGTGCATGGGCCAATGTTCTAACCACTGTTCTCAGGGCAGAGCAGAGCTTTTTGAAGGCACATGTCACCTCTTCACTGACTTGCCTTAGGCTGGCCTTGACTGCAGCCGGGTGGTCTTTCCCTGCATTCACCATGGGCAATAGGACCAAACCCCTCTTAGTAAACCATAATGTCAGAGAGTACAGACCACAGCTGCATGGCCTGGTCACAACTCCACAAGTCCTCAGTTATGAGTCATGATGGGAGTAAGTCACAAACTTAAGTCCTACAAGATCTGGAGCCTGCAAATTGTGAGATGGGAGTTTGTCACCAATTAGCTGTGTAACTAAGGCTTTGGTTTAATAAATATTTTTTAAAAAGAGGCAAGAGATATTGAGATATGCATAATCAAATCAAAGTGGGAAATTCTGCTTTAGAAAAAAATAATTCTCTTTTTTCATTTTAGGACTCCTCAGGAACTAAAGATGTTAAGATGAACTGTCACTCTCTAGGAAGAGAAATAGAGTTCCCTGTTTCCCAAACTTATTTTATCTTTGAACCCTGTTTTCAAATCTCATTTTTCAGAACTAGTATTCTACTGAACTTAGGAATTGCTAGACTAAAAGACTTCCAAAGCCTTTTTTAAATCATATTTATTTTATTTTATTAATTATTTATTGTTGAAAGTATTTCATATGTCTCCTTTTCTCTCCCATTGACCTCTCCCCAGCTGCTCCCACCCCCAGCACACGCCCTCACCCCCCTATTGTCTGTTTCTATTGGTCATGCTCATATGCATGCATACAAGTCCTTTGGTTGATCTCTTATCCCACCCTGCCCCTTCCCCTGCCTTCCCTCTGTGATTTGACAGTCTGTTTCATGCTTCTATGTCTCTGAATCTATTTTTGTTCATCAGTTTATATTGTTCATTATATTCCACAAATGAGTAAGATCATGTGATATTGATCTTTCTCCAACTGGCTTAATTTGCTTAGCATAATGCTCTCCAGGTCCATCCATGCTGTTGCAAATGTGTCAGGGCCGGCCTGACAGGTTGAACCAGGCTGAGGTAGGGAGGTGGGAATTAAGAAAAGAAAGAAAGACAAGAGAGCAGGATCGGGAGGACTACAGGTCATCGACAGACTGCAGCAAGTTTATTAACTGCGTAATGCCTTTTATACACAAAACACTGAATAGGAGGTCTGTCAAGTGGAATGTATTCTTTGTTCCTCTTAATCTCTAAGGGAGAGACAGAGCAGAAGGACAAATTCTCAGTACAACAAATCTCAGTAAATAGTTACAGACTTCTTGGTAAGCCATGAAAGGTTGCTCTCATTCTACTGATAACCGCCATCCAAACAAGCCTGGGAAAACTGTGGGTAGGGGACCCAGCCTTGCTAGTCCCTTCAGGTGCAAGGACCATGTCAGCTTACACCCGGTCTCCAACACAAATGGTAAGAGTTATTTCTTTTTTATAGCAGCATAGTATTCCATTGTGTAGATGTACCACCATTTTTTAATCCACTCATCTGCTGATGGGCACTTAGGCAGTTTCCAAATCATAGCTATCATAAATTGTTCTGCTATGAACATAGGGGTGCATATATTATTTCTGATTGATGTTTCTGATTTCTTGGGATATATTCCTAGAGGTGGGATTACTGGGTCAAATGGAAGTTCCATTTTTTATTTTTTGAGGAAACTCTATACTGCTTTCCATAGTGGCTGCACCAGTCTGCATTCCCACCAGCAGTGCACAAGGGTTCCTTTTTCTCCGCATCCTCACCAGCACTTGTTATTTGTTGGTTTGTTGATGATAGCCATTCTGACAGGTGTGAGATGGTACCGCATTGTTCTTTTGATTTGCATCTTTTGGATTATTAGTGACTTTGAGAATGTTTTCATATGTCTCTTGGCCTTCTGTATGCCCACTTTCCAAAAGTGTCTATATAGGTGCTTTGACCATTTTTTGTTGGATTGCTTATCTTCCTTTTTTTTAATATGAGTTTCCTATAAATCTTGGAAATTTAACCCTTATTGGATGTAACATTGGCAAATATGTTCTCCCGTGCAGTAGACTCTCTTGTCCAAAGCCTTTCCAAGCAGTAGTATTCTGAAATTTTACCCTAGAAGAATGGTTGGCAAACTCATTAGTCAACAGTGCGGCAAACCGTGACTCGCGAGCCACAGTTTGCAGACCACTGCCCTAGAAGTCTCTTTTTTCTTTCCTTTAATCCCCATAAGGACCTCCACTTAAGATTCTACACATCCAAGCTCTTTGAAAACTCCAAAATACCAAATAATTGTTATAATAACACAGGGCCAGGGCCTGGGGGAGATGGAGCACATCCTTCTGTCATCACACTTCCTTTCAAGAAACCCAGAGAGGCCGGGGAACAGACAGTTTCTGCTAGAAAATCTCTGGACAGGCTGACCTTTGAGCCTGTTACATACATGTACTTGATGACACACTTAGAAAATAAATTCTAAGATTCTGGCACCATTGTGTTTAAGAAAATAATAAAATCCTTTGTTTTGTGTTGATGGTGTTGTAACTAATTAAGGGAGAAATTAGCTGCCAGTTTACATGAAAAGACAAGGCCTGATTCCACTGACATCTTTGCTGATGGTCTGCTGCCTGTGTGGTGTTCAGCTCAGCCTCTGCTGACTGGGAATCATTAGCTAAGGGTTACAAATATGTAACCAATGCTTTTTCCAGATACTACACTGCAAACCGAGTACCACGGTGTCTGTCCCCTGCCTCGAAGGCCTGGGTCTGAGCCATTCATGACGCTCCCTCCAGCTCAGCCCAGAGTCTGGGAATTTCATTAAATGGATGTCTTCATATCCAACCAAGTGTTATTGCACTAGAAATCATCCGTTCTTCGCGGAGAGGCGGAAAGGGAGATGGATATGCTAATAAACAGCTACCTTTTAATTTCTTAATTTTAATGTTCAATAGATAATTTTTTGTTCTACTTTTATTTTCCTAAGGCTAAATCGATATGTAGTCTAAGTGGCTTTGGGAATTGGATAGATATTGCAAAAGCTTGTTCTCTTAATGGGCACTTGTCACGTTCTGTGATTTGAGAGGCTTATCATAAGCAACATTAACCAGAAAAGCCCCAGAACTACTGATGTCTTGTGGGGCCCAGGATAATGGAATGTCACTGCAGACATCAAAGGCCTGAATGAACACAAAGAGCCACTCTCAGCCCAAGAGCATGGTCTGATTTTCACTGCTCTGGTACAATGCTATGGGCAGGCTCAAAGCCAGGCTGAGCAAGGGAGCCTCCCAGCATGTGGGACACCCTCCCTGGAACTCTCCACTTTGCCCTGAGAGACTGTCCTTTAGGTCAGAGAGCAACAGTAGACGCACTGTTCCTAGACGGCTGCTGTTAAAATCTATACAACTATTCCTTATCTCACCTTTACCTATCAGATTAAACTATCCCCTTGAAAGAACTGAGAAAATGAGTCCATGTCTATGGAACATGATTGTGGAGAGTGCAATGGGGTCTTGACAGGACCGGGCGGCAGAGAATGGCAGGGACAAGGGCTGCTTCGTGACCTTAGTATTCTACAAGACATGGACAACCAGAGAATGAGAGGAGGAGTTAGAGATGTGTGTCAAGAAAGAATTCCAAAGGGAGCTTGGAGGAAAATGGAAGAGCGACAATGGCCAGCCAGCTTCCCAAACAGCTGACAGGAGTTCCCCCAGAGAAATGTGCATGCTCCCCCGCAAACCCTGCCCAGGCCTTCATACATGCTCTCATGAGAGTTTTTTCTAGGCAAACGAGAAGTTATCCACACTCTCAAAGAAAGAAAAGAAAGAAAACAGTGAACCTACATCACTTCCGCTATGTAATACTTCCATGTATCCTGGAGACAACCACAGCAAGATTGTAGAGTGACATGTTAAGACACAAAACAAGTCTCAATAAATTTAGGAAGACTGAAATTATAGCAAGCATGTTTTCCCACCATAATGCTATAAAACTTGAAATCAATTACAGAATAAAACTGAAATACATGTTTTCTCAGCAACCAGAGGTCCCATACACTAGAGCTTCAGTCAGTTCAATTCAAGTGGAAATTCAGGCCGCAGGTATGGTGACTTAACTTGTTCCCAAAAAGAGAGGAAGGGGCATATGAACAGGACCAACTTTCTGCATTTGGCTAAGAGAGAGGAAGGAAAAATAAACAACTGAGCTCAGTAGCCTTGTTTTCTTCCAGTTGAGGCTACCTTCTCAAATATTACCCACTTACTCTGAGTAGTGAGAACTCCAAACCTTGGTGGTTCTGAAGTATTGCCACAAACTTTATTCTTGAGAAGCCAAGAGTAGCAGAAAACCTAACTGCAAGTTTTTTGTTTGTTTGTTTTTGTTTAGTTTTGGGGTTTTTTTTGTTTTGTTTGTTTTTTGGTTTTTTTTTTTTTTTTTTTTTTTTTTTGAGGGAGCCTTGAACTCCCTTCACAGAAAATGTCTATGGGCAAACAAGGTAAAGTAGACTTGAGATAGGTGTTTCAAAAAAATCAGACTTCCCTACATACAGGATATTCCAACTGAACTGCAGTGAAATTTCAATAAATAAACATGTCAAATAAAATAACTCTTTTTTTTCTTGGACTGACAGATACTTTGAAAGACCCCAAATGCATGATCTAGGGGGAAACCCAAGAACTACTTAAATAAGCCTCCTTTTGCCTGGCCAGTGTTGCCCCATGATTGAGCATTGACCTATGAACCAGGAGGTCATGGTTTGATTCCCTGTCAGGACACATGCCCAAGTTGTAGCCTCCATCACCAGTAAGAGGTGGGAAGGGGGCAGCCAATCAATGATTCTCTCTCATCATGAATGTTTCTATCTCTTTCCCTCTCCCATCCTCTCTAAAATCAATAAAAATATATTTAAGAAAAAATAAGCCTCATTTTAATGAACCATAGCATAGCTAATCGCTGATGCACCCTCAGAACTACATGTTTATACTCCTGTCTGCTAGTAGAATAGGGGACTGGCTTTTGTTTTGCTTTATCCAAGTGGAATGCACTTCTCTAGGAGCACAGTGTATCTCAGACCTGGGTCTGGATTGCAACCAAGGAATGTAAGATCAGAGAGTGCCTGAAGTTACTAGACGATGGCCAACAGGCAATACAGCTTTTGATTCTGTAAAATAAAGAATTGGACTAGATGAACTCTAAAAGTCTTCCAGCTTGAACATTCTGTGATTCTATGATTCCACCCCACATTCCATATTCATCGACAAACAAGGAAAATCTGATCTTGACTGGTGGCTTTTGAAACTTCACAATTCCATAAAGCAGCAACAAAATGTGGTCATAACAGACATATCTAATTTGTGTGTGTTTTATCCTTGCTGAGATCTTCCCAAATGCCAAACTGGGGCTAGGGTTCAAGAGCCTTTGGAAGAAATCACAGATAGGTTTTGGCTATTGGGTTTGTGCTGTATTAACCTGTGAGAAAAACAGTAAAGATTCTGAGACAGTATTAACAGGTGACTATAATCCTGGGGGCTACAATCAGATCTACCCAGGAAAACTCTCTGAAGAGAGAAATCCTTGAGGGAAGAGCTTGGAAAGAGAACTCAGAATGGTCATTCTGGAATTTTCATCCAGCTCTTATTAGTGATATTTTTGGCTAAGGGCTTGCCAAATGTTAGGAAAATGAAAGCAGCTTTTTCAAAAATGAGATATATTTGGATTATAAAAACAGAATTTACACACCTACTTTTTAAACTAAGTTTTAATTTACATCTAGAAGATTCACCCTTCGTAGTGGACAGTTCTGTGAGTTGACAAACATATTTGATCATGGGTAACTACTGCCACAATCAAGTTACAGAATAGTTCCATCATCTAAAACAGTTCTCCCATACCCCTTTTTAGTCAGTCGTTCCCTCCTTGGCCAGCCACTGTCACCCAACTATCTGCTCTCTTTTTGTGATTTTGCCCTTGAAAGAATTTCATCTGCATAGAATTCCATAGCAGTCAATCTTTTGAGCCTGGTTTCTCTTACTAGCACAATACATCTGAGATTCACCCATGTTTTTACATATATCAGTATTTAGTTCTTTTTCATTGCTGTGTTGTATTCCATTGTGTGATTATACCACAGTTGAGAGCCATTTAAAGTTGTTTCCAGTTATTGGCAATTAAAAAGCAAAAACACTATTAATATCCCGGTACATTTTTGTGTAGATGTATGTTTTCTTTTCTCTAGAATAAGTACTTAGGGAGTGCTAGGTTTGTATGTTAAGTATATGTTTAACTTCATCAGAAACTGCTAAACTGTCTTCCCAAGTGGCTGGACCACTTGGCATTTCTATCAGAATGTACAAGAATTCAAGTTTCTCTACTTTCTTGCCCACACTTGGGATGACCAGTTTTTTCTAATAAATATGCGGTGATATCTAATGTGGTTTTAATTTGCATTTCTCTGATGACTAATGATGTTGAACATCATTTCATATGCTTATTTGCCATTCATATATTTCCTTGAAGTGACTATTCAGATCTTTTGCCCATTTTTATTGGTTTACCTTCTTATTATTGCCTTTTCAGTGTTCTTTTTTGTTGTTGTTGTTTTGAATATAAGCCTTTTATCAGATATGTGATTTGAAAATCCTTTCTCCCCCCTTGTCTTTTCATTCTCCTAACAGAGATTTTTGAAGAGGAATAGGCCTACTTTAGAAGCCCACAGTACAGGGTTGATAAAGGAGAGATAATAAAAGCCAAAAATTATTATTTGATCTCCATCATTTTGTTGAGAATGTTCACCAGAATAAAAACTGCACTACAAGCACTAGCAAGAGAAGATTTCAACCTAAATATATGAATAAATTTTAATAGAATATCTTTTTTAAATTTCTTTATTGATTAAGGTTTCACATATTTATCCTCATCCCCCCATTCCCATCCCAAACCCCTCCCCATGCATGCCCCCACCCCCCTGTTGTCCGTGACCACTGGTTAGGCTTATATGCATGCATACAAGTCCTTTGGTTGATCTCTCCCCTATACCCCCACCCTCCCCTACCTTTCCTCTAAGATTTGAAAGTCTGATCGATGCTTCCCTGTCTCCGAGTCTGTTTTTGTTCATCAGTTTATGTTGTTCATTGTTTCCCCTAGATGAGTGAGATCATGTGATTCTAGAAATACACTTATAAGAACCGAAAATGAGACAAGCAATAATGGTTATGCTGGGAGGCAAATGAATCAGTCTATAGTGAGTTTCTTTCTGGGCCAACAATTCTTTTGAGTCCCAATTTCAATATCAAACAGTTCCTTATGTGTACATGTCAGCAATGGTATTTCAGTTCTGGATGGTGGACAAATGGTGGCAATGCAGGTCCAACCTTCTCTGGTTTGGTCCTGGGCAACCTGCCGCAATGTACAGCTGCTGACTGCTAGTATGGCAAGGCATTGTCAGCGTCTTCCATCTCTGGACTGTTTCTCTTCTGTCTTCATGGGTGGAGCAGTCCTGTCAATTCCCCTCTGTTGCAGGAATCCACATGGTCTTGGAGGTATTTTCTGAAAATATACAAACATAATCTTGACCAAAAGTTAATAAAGGAATCTTTTCTATAAATTTGACTTGGGACCCTTTTTCATTTTTTTGCCCAAACGATTTTCCTTTGGCTTGTTTTGACACCATGTGTGTTTTCCATGGGTGTCTTGCTGTTAGCATTACAAATGAAAGTTAATTTTCTAAAGTAAAAATTTTCTAGATGTAATTTCCTTAAAGGATATTTTTCCTTACGTGATATTCTTCTACTATCCTCCCCTTTTTTAATTTAAATATTAGGAGGCTTTTGGAAATGTTATAATGTAGTCTTGGTAGCTTTTAAATTTTAATTTTTTGCACTAAAATATGACTGCTTTAGGTTCATTACATGTTACACAATTTTACCATGAGATGAGCTACCAATAAAAATTTTAGTTAACACTTTAGGAACAGTTTTTTGTCCAGCACCATTGATTTTTCTAGAATATTCACTTATTTCACTTAGCCAATGTAAATTAGTCTGAGAACTTGACTACTATTTTACTGTCAAATTTAATACTCTAACAACAATCTTATTTTACCCTGTAAATATCAGTGGAAAGGATTATTTGCCTTCTTGAATAGGCCCTGAGCATTCCTGGTGCTAGGTTGGATTTAGATATCAAAAACCCACTTCCCCATACCATGGGTACAAGACAACTCAAACAAGTCTTGTTGCAGTGAGAGGGCAGCTGCTGTCGGCCAAGTCTCTATCTGTTACCTGGGTCCCGCTTTGAGCTGGGCATGGGAAGCGAAGCAGCCATGGGGGCAGGAGACCTCCCTCAGAAGGGGTGAGGGTTCAGGCCCCTGCAAAGTTGGGGGGGTGAGGGTCTGTGCCCCACCTCTGTTGACACCTAGTTCTCTCCTGATGGCCCCTCTGCAACTGTGCCTGTCTTAGGTTGTTCCTTCCCTTTCATAGAATATCTTATTGTCCAAACAAGAACATACCATCCTGTCAGAGGGAGTCTCAGCTCCTGTGGCTAAGATAAATGCAAGCGTCAGGTGTGCCAGTGAGGAAATCAGAGTCTAGTAGATGAGCTAGAGGATTACAGACCCACCAAATGCCTAGTTCCAACACAGAGGAGGAGATGAAAATAGCATACACCAAAAGACAGTGAACTACACATCAATGCCAGTAGGACTCCAGAATAGGAAAATATTGTGAGGAGACAGACAGTTAACATTTTCCATAGGAGTTAACATGGTTTTGTTAATAGGTCACATGATATTAACCTACTTTTCCTATTATGGCAGAGCAAGACAATGTAGTGACTGCAGAACATGTGATGTCTGTACTTTGCAGTCTCTCTAAATAGCTTAGTTGATAATATGAAAAGGAAGGAGGTATGAAAGGATTATTTAGGTAGTTGAATTTGTAATTTTTGAAGAAATACATGCAATAGGTATTTATCCATGGAGACAGGCTGCCCTGATTTTCATATCAAATAATTTTATCAATAATTCATATAAAAATATGAAAGGTAGATATGTTAAATTTATAGACAGCTTTTTAAATGATTCTAAAGTCATAAATGATTATGAAAGATTTAGGACACAATAAAAACTAAAAAACATCTTTCAAGGTCACAATAAATATAAGTTTTAAAGGAGATGAATTTAAAGTCTTGCACTGAAGTCCAAAAAACAGTTTGAGTTCTGGGTAGTAAAAAATACACCACAAAGAGGTGAAACTATGACTTATGGTCTAAGTCAGTGGTCAGCAAACTCATTAGTCAACAGAGCCAAATATCAATAGTACAACGATTAAAATTTCTTTTGAGAGCCGAAAACCGATTTCTGCGCATGGGCCATGAAGTTTCAATCGCACTGCACATGTACACCTGCACGTGGTATTTTGTGGAAGAGCCACACTTAAGGGGCCAAAGAGCCACATGTGGCTCGCGAGCTGCAGTTTGTTGACCACTGGTCTAAGTCAACAGTAGGCCTGATGGGAATCAACAACGAAGTATGATGTCCAGAATTCCTAGTATGCAATCTTGGTATATATTGATGAAAGTTTATCATTTTAGAATAAGGAAGGATGATAGTTCTTTTTGGACATACCTTGGAGTTTGTGCACAATTACTCTCCCATAAGGCTACAAAACTGGAGCAGGTTCTGAGAACAATAGTTAGTCATATAATATAAGCAACAGCCAAGAAAATAGGAAAGGATGGACCTATGAGGGCAGAAAAGATGATGACTTTGGGGGCTTATTTATACAAGTAATTGCTGGCATAAAATACTGAGAGATTTACATGTGATTGAGTTACTACCCATCTTGATCAAAATAACTCCACAGGGGTTATAACTCCAAGTTAACACCAGAACTAAGACCAAGGGGAGAAAATTCCTGGGTGGGGAAAATTTCTGGATAGCTACTCAAACATAAAATGTATTTTTTTGCGAGTTAGTAATTTTCCTTTCTTAGGAGGAGTTCAAGAATAAGCATGATTATCTCTTGGAAAGGTTATATATAAAGGAGATTTTTAAATTCAATAAGTATATAAAATAACCATGAAGGTCTTATCTAACCTAATGAATATGTGTTTCAATGACCATATGGTATTTGTTTGAACTCTCACTTCACTGAATCTTTGGGGTGGGAAGAAAAATTAACAAATATGTGGAATAAAATGGGACCCATGGTTCTAAAATAATATTTGGAATGAATTTGGAAATGTTTCCAAGAAGTTGCAGTTGGACAGTTTTGATTGTTTTTGAATTTTGTGTCAAATAAAAGATTAGATTTAAAATGTTTATGAGTTACAGAGATATTAAATTCTTTATATTGTTTCTTTCACTTGACATTCATAAGAAATCATTAAAAAACTGACATAAAAGTAATAAACAAACACAATTTTAAATAAAGCAAGAATTTTTCATTAGCTATAGTGGGAGTCGTCTCAAGTTTTGGTGAAATTAAAGAAGAGAAAATAAACATATGGAAAGGGGAAAAAAGGAGTGTAATTCATAACTGGACTCAATATTGATCAACATAGTAGTAATAATTCTCCAGAATAATCAATGGAAAATTTAAGATGAACAAAGATTTTTCTTAAATAGTTTGCATATAATACAAGATAATAAACTGAAATAACAGGCCATTTTATAGGGATACAGCTGAGCAATGGAAATTTGCATGATAGGAAAACTGAAAATCATCAAAATCTTGTCAACACAATTAAGCACATGCCTTTTCTGAAAAAAGATCAGCACTAAGTACTGATAGGATATCATCCCAGAATTAATTTTCTCTGGATTCATAGAGTTCAACTGGTTAAATGGCTAAAAATGAACAATTCAGGAGCTGAAAAGTTCACATGCTCTGGGGGTGGAAAGCAACAGTGCCAGACACAAGGATAATGAATTAAAGTAAAATTTCCCCAGACTTTCTCTATGATTCTTGGCAAAGCAATTAACACCTTTCAGCACAATGACATAACACACACATACACACATATATTCTACATGCATATATATGTGTATATAAACTTTTTTCTGTCATTCCCTTTCCTTTACCCTCATTACTGAAGTCTACACTGAGAATAAAAATGTAGAACTTTTACATTTATATGTAGGTTTCAAGTAATAGGATTCATTCATGAGCTTGTAAAGTATAAATAATAACATGACTAGGGTTGTATAATTATACAAGCTCTCATTACAGCTCAACTAAATCTCCTAAAATTCCTTTGGAGGAATTTTTTTTTCATTGTAATACAGTTGACCTTGGACAGCATGGTTCTACTTATATGGAGACTTTTAAAAATAAATATAGTGGGCCCTCCATATCCCTGGGTTTTGCATGCACAGATTCACCCAATCACAAATCAAAAACAGTATTTTCTATCCACAGTTAGGAATCTGCAGATGTGGAAGGCCAACTATATACATTATTCTAAAGGACTTGAACATCCGTGGATTTTGGTATCCACAGGAGGGTCTTAAAACCAACCCACCACAAATACTGAGGAACAAATGTAATTAAGTTTTTGGATATACCAGGATATAACAAAAGTTATGCCTGGATTTTTTCAACTGTGCAGGATTGGCACTCCTAACCCCTATGTTGTTCAAGAATCATCTGTATCTCTACCATCCAAGTGTCTGTATATCAGAAATCTTATCATTTTTTTGGTTAAGCATAGTCTTCTTTTTATAATAATTTTCTTTAACAACCAGAGTTCCTAGAAAAAAATAATCCATTAAGTTCTAAAAGCTAAGTGCCAATGAGTTTGTCAATCTCTTTCTCACCCAGCAAGGGTACAGAAAAAGAATAGGGAAACACCAGACAGATATACATCACAATGTTCAAGGGGAAGAGGAAAAGGAACAAAGAAAGGAAGGGTAGAAGAAAGTAAAGCCATTAAAAAATATCTCTAATAAACTCCAATTTTCTTTCCCTTTCCTTTTACCCTCATCACTTTATCAGCAGACCCTGACTTTCATGATGATCATTCCTGAGTCAAATAGCACAATGCAGCCAATTTCACCTTAGCGATGAGCAAAATAAATTTTTAAAAAGCAATTAAAAATGGCTTGATCTCCTCTTTTCAGGTTGTCTTAAGGAGAATATTAAAGAAGCTCCTGTTGAGCAATTTGTTTGTTTTTAAGAAAATCCCCCAATTTTCCTATTTATTAAAGCACCTGTGATACAATAGAAGTGACCCCAATGACTTGTGTGTCTCACTAATACCACCTCCTCTATGAAGCCTTCTCTGATTCCCCAACTTTCTCCCAGCCATCACTTTTACTGCTCCTCTAGGGCTCTGAAGCCTTTCTCTTAACACTTCCTTCACTCTAACGAATCATTCAAATTCATCATTCCAGTTAGATAGCAAACTCTTTTACATTCCCAGAATCTACCCCAATATTTGGCACAATTATGTGTTTGATAACACTCTAATATCTGAATACAAACACCAAACTATTTGTTACATTGTATGTGCATATTCCTAGACTATCTACTTAGATGATAAGCTTCTAGGCAAATATATTTAACTAAAGGCCTGGTGCATGAATTCATGCATAGGTGGGGGTCCCTCAGCCTGGCCAGTGATTGGGGCCAATCGGGGCTGAGAGACCATGGGAGGTTGGCTGTAGGAGCACACTGACCACCAGGGGCAGCTCCTGCATCAAGCGTATGCCCCCTGGTGGTCAGTGCACATCCTAGCTACCAGCTGGTTGTCCAATCATCTGGTTGTAATGGTTGCTTAGGCTTATCCTATATAATAAAAGCCTAATATGCAAAATTTTCAACCGGGAGTTCGGAAATTTGACCGCTCCCTGTGACATGTGTTGACCACCAGGTGGCGGTGTGGAACATGGTGGGTGTCAGTGATGCAGCACTGGCAGCGGGAAGCAGTGGAGGTGCTGCTGGCCCCAATGGGCCCCAATGAGAAATGGTTTCTATGTTGGGACCATGGCGGGATGGTGGAGCAGGTGAGCAGGCTGCACCAGGCCAAGGTGGGTGCTAGCGAGGGCCCAATTGCCCAACAGATTGTGACCAGTGGCGGCAGTGGGGGGCGGGGGTGGGGCTGCCACCTGGCTCCCAGGCGCTGAGAGAGCCAGGTGGGGGGTCCCCCAGCCCCAATCAATCGCTCCACAGGCAGGATGATGGAGCAGGTGAGGGGGCGGTGCCAGGCCACGGAGGCGTGCCAGGCAGAGCTGTGGGGCTTCAAGGATGGGGTGCAAGCTGGGGCAGCGAGCTGGGACTTGATCCCAACAGGCTACCCTGAGGGAACCCACCTATTCAGATTTCGTGCACCGGGCCTCCAGTATATATGCTGAGTGGGCAGATTATTATGATCTCTGAATGCATAATAATCTGCCCACTCAGTGTGTGTGGCCTGGTGCATAAATTCATGCATGGGTGGGGTCCGGCCAGCCTGGCCAGGGAGAGGGGACATGGGTAGTTGGCCGGCCTGCCTGCTGGTCGAACTTTTAGTGGAGTGGACAATTTGCATATTAGCCTTTTATTATATAGGATATACACTGAGTGGCCAGATTATTATGCATTCAGAGATCATAATAATCTGGCCACTCAGTGTATATATATATAGATTACAGACTAAGGCTTTCCAACAGCAACACTTTTCTCAAAGTATCGCCTTTGGGTTATACGGAATTACTGTTCCCTTATAACTTAGAAAACTTAAAATATGTTATCTAGACTTTAATAAATAGTAGGTAGTGATCCTACCCCACCAGGAAGATAGGTTAGATGACTTTTTCGGAATTTTCCTTCTTTACAGAACCACTTCAGAAGCACTAACAAATAAATATTACACTAACTGGCAATTCAGGCAATAGTTATAATGTCTTCTTTGTCATTACTGCCTTCATTTCACTTTTTTTGAAAATATCAATGTGCTTGGGGAGGTCCCGGGGAAATGAACCAAACCTGTTTAGTCAGAACAACTCAATCCTCTTTTCTTTTGAGTCCACATCCTCTTAGTCTGTGGACCAACATAGAAACCATTTCCCTCCTGCAAGGAGCCTGTCCTTGCCAAGCCAAACAGCAGGCACAAAAGCAAATGGAGCAGGGGCCCTGGCTCTACCTTTGATTGGCAATAGGCGTTTTCTTCCTCCTTCCTGCGCCTTCCACAGGATGCTCACTGACCGCCTTGTAAGTTCCAAATTTTGCTCATGGAGAGGCCAGTTGGATTTCTCTTGAAGGGTTTAAATTTCTCCACCCTACCATCTAGTCATGAAGAAATTCAGAAGTTATGAAAGTTCTGAAATCAATGGCTTCTTTTTTATTAAAGAGAATATCTTACTATGCAACCAAGGACTAAAATAGCATTAACTCTAAGTGCCAGTAAAAGTCAATGTTCACTTTGGGATAGTTCTAGATATTTTAAGTACTTGTAGTAGGGCTGAATTATATATGCCATAACCCAGATATATCCTACATCTTTTGTTATTATCTAAAATTTATCTCATTTATTCTCTAGAATCCTAATTAAGGCAAGGTGGGGGGAAAAGCCCCTTTATTCCAAATTTTAAAATTATTTCCTTTAGGTTAATTTAGTCAACTCTAAGTTTCTCACTTCTTTAAGGGTTACACACAATCCCACTCCACCTTCCCAAGGCGGTATCTAAGTACAGGGGAGGCTTACATAACCTTCGTTGCTATTTTCTTCCCTCTAATACATGGGAGCTGATCTGGTCTTGCCCTCAGGAATCTTTCCATGATACTGGTTGAGATGAAACTAGTTCCTGGCATGGCACTAGATTAAATTACTTCTGCTGATTTCTTGTCCTGATTTAGTGCTTAGGTGTCTCCTCACAGCACCCAGAAATAATTAGATCCCTTAAAGGCCACCACCAACTGTCAGGTTACTAACCAGCACATCGGTCTAGTCCAGTGGTCGGCAAATTCATTCATTAGTCAACAGAGCGGCAAACCGTGGCTCGCGAGCCGCGGTTTGCTGACCACTGGTCTAGCCTATTGGCCTTGGCATTTCAAAGTACTTACTGGTTGGCGCCATAATTTTCCAATGCATGCAGAAAGAAACAAATTCTTTATGGTGCTGGATTCAATATTCCTTGCCTGAGAAGTAAGGAGCAAGCCCCTCTATACTGGGAGTTTTCCAAAACTACCTGAGAGTCTCTGCTTCTCACTTCTACTTCTTGGGGTTTTCTTCAAGAGAGGAAAACTAGGACAACAGTGTCTGACTTCTTGTTTTTCTTCCCCCTACCATCCTGTCTCCATGGGAAAACAAAAAAACAACAACAACATAGTACCCTCATAGGAGCTTTCCTTATAGCAGACTCCAACATTCTACTCAATGACTTATAATAAAACTCTATGAAGAAAGTATGCCTGGCTTGATATTTATTTTATTTTTTTAAAAATCTTTATTGTTGAAAGTATTACATAGGCCCCCTTTTTAACCTCATTCACCTCTCCCAGTCCACTCCCGCCCCTCAGCCCAGGCCTTCACCCCTCTATTGTCTGTGTCCATTTGTTATGCTTATCTGCATACAAGTTCTTTGGTTGATCTCTTACCTGCCCCCGACCCCCTCCCAACCTCCCCTGTCTTCCCTCTGAGGTTTGACAGTCTGTTTGATGCTTCTATGTCTCTGGATTTATAGTAGGTTTACAGGTAAAGATGATTTAAGAAAAAATATATAACAGTTCTGTATTTTTAAAATATTGATAGACTTTTAAATATCTTCCTGATAATTTAAAGTTTTATATTAAACACCTTCATTTTCTACAATGTGGTCTACTCTAGAGAGTTAATAAAGAGAAATCAGACAAATAAAGGCTTGACAATTTTCAAATAAATATAAATAATTTCCCTAAAAGCATTTGGATGTGATATGTATCTTTTTGTGTTTTTTATTGTTGTTGTTAATCCTCAACCGAGGCTATTTTTTCCACTGATTTTTAGAGAGAAGAAGGGGAGAGAGACGGGGGTGGGGGAAAGAGAGAGAGAGAGAGAGAGAGAGAGAGAGAGAGAAACATCAATGTGACACACATTGATTGGTTGCCTCCCACAGGTGCCCCAACCAGGGATGAGGATGGAAACCCAGGTATGTGCCCTTGACCAGTAATCAAACTCATGATGCTTTGTGTTCTTGACAAGGAATCAAACCCATGACCCTTTGGTTCATGGACTGAAGCTCTAACCACTGAACAACACAGCAGGGCTGGATGTGATGTTTTAAATTAAAACTTGCAATTTATGAAACCCAGTTGGCATATATAGGGCCTGCCATATGCCAGGCACTGGGAATAAAGAAGTGAATAAAGATCAGAGTCCTAACTATAGTTGTTTTCATGTTTGTTCTGTGATATTATCTTCTTATTCCTTTTTTAACCTATCACATACACACATACACCGACACATAGACATATTTATACCTATATCCTACACTAATAGCAAGGCAATGATAGTGCTACCGAACCCAAGATGAAACAGGCTGAGCCTCTCTTAAATGGATGGGAAGGCTCTTCAGTTTTTGGTGTGGTTTTTTTGAGCCTCTTATAAGTTTAAAGTTTCTTTTCAGGCATTCCCCAAAGAGCTTTGCTCTGTGCATGTGCTGGTCAACACCTGCCTGGGAAAGAAAATAATTCCTGGAAAGCAAATAACTCTGCCCTGAGCCTGTTCTGGTGGATACCAGCTCCTGAGTGGAACCTGGAAAGCAAAGAAAACTACTCTGCACCTACGTGAAGAACCCCGCCCTGTATAAGCCAGGCCCCAGCAACAGTTTGGGAGCTATATTCTTTCTTCATTAGTGAGTGGTCCCTTGATGCATCAAGCTCTCTCTCTCTCTTTCTCCTTTCCCTCCACTTTGTTTCCAATAAACCTCTTCTTTTGCATCCGTTTCTCCTCCTCTCTTGATTTCTATTTTAGTGGTGGCACAAGAACTCCTTTGAGGGTGACAAATGGGTTTGTTGCTTGGGTGCTCTAATTAAGGAGAAGTGGTTGTTGCAAGATGTGGTTTATTGACTTGCAGCAAGTGTTCATATCCAAAGCTATGTCTTCCTAAAGGGGGACTTTGCCATTGCTTAGATACACTATTTGGTCAATTACATGTTGATTTCTTCTTTGCAATTGGCTACATTTATCTAGTTGAGTTCCTGTCAAGCTCATCCTACTTACAGCTGCATCTGCAAAATACCATACTGCATTTTCACATTTAGCAAAAATAACATTTAGAACTGCCCAGACCATAAGATCCTTGTCCTAACTAACAATAGTACCTTGCTATTTTTTAAAATCTTATGACAAACATTGTGACAAGAGAAAGTATTGATAAGCTCATAAAATGAGCTTATGAAAATGAGATCCAGAAAGTTTAGGTACACTGCCCAAAGTCACCCAACATGTAAATAATAAATTGAGACTTACACCCATCTCCCTTGGCACTGAGTCTGCTGCTACTTCTTCCACTGTACCATTCTTCATCTTCTTGTTACCAGAATCTTTCCAAGAAATGGAAGAAAAGGAGGAGGGGGAGAAGGAAGATATAAGAAGAAAAAACAGAGAAGGCAAAAACAATTGGAAATGGGTGACTATTGTGCTTTAATGGCAACAATGATGGAGTACCACAGGTAATGGGTTCAAAAAAGAAACTGTAAAGCTATGAAAACATGGAAAGAAGCCCCATGGCCATAAGAATGTCTTGTGTCTTTCATGAACTTTCTATTTCATTGTTTATTATTTATTCCTTGGGAAAGCCATTAGGCAAATGAGAAACATTAAGAAATTGGTTTCCATTTATTTACTGAGCTATTTTTTTCTTGTGTGGAGTAATTTGAATAAACCACAAACTAATTTTCATCTATGGTGCCAAAATATCTTAGAGCATTTTAGGATACTCATTGTGGCTATTTGAAACTGTATTTATTTTTCAGGGCAATCTTATTGGAAGTAAAAATCCCAGTGTATACATATATTTGAAAGGAACACCATTCTGTTCTTACTTGGGCCTTTGGGTATTGTTTTCCCCAACATAAAATAACAACAGTTGTACTTAGGAATCATATTAAATTATTCCCCTTTTAAAGGAAAATTTATTTGGAATACTGCAAAAGGTGGGGTAGGGAGAATAGCAAGAATCCTATGAAAAAGTGTAAGTTCATTTAAAGGAAGATTACATGAGGTTGTTAACTAAATGTTTTAATTTCAACCAAAGTATAAATAAGACTGAACCATTGGAACTTTTCTTCTGACTTCAAGTTTCCATGCCTTCATCCCCAAATCTGTGTTTATAAGTAGTTCCATTATTCTTGAAGAAGTTTCACCCAGGACCCTCCCAATAGCAAAGGTAACAGGTGTCCCTCATGGTAGCTGAAAGAAGTACTATCTGTCTGTATAGACAAAAAATAGGGTGTCCTTTGTCAAGGATTGGAACCCAAGCAACCATTTGCACAGTCCCCTTAGTACCAGATTTTGCCTGAGCATAAATTTAGCATGAAGAAGATATATGAGTCAGCTTGGAGGAGGCCCAGAGCGACCCTCTTGCTCTCGGTGATCAGGAAAAGGCAAGCTCTCTGGGGAGCCAGACAACCTCTATGCTTTGTTGTGTAGACAATAATAAAGTCAGGGACAATATCTTTAAACTGGGTTGTTCGAATTCTACTGAAGTCTGCTTTGGATTTGCGATTTCCAGGCTTGCTGTACTGTACTATGATTTACTCAGATATAAATCAGAGATACAAATACCTGACATTCCCTTCTTTAGGAGATTAAAATTATGATTCATGATTGAATGCCAACAACTCTTGCTATGTTACACAAGGTACTTTTAAAATAACAATATTTTATAATTGTATCATGTTTTATAGTGTCAGATTTATTATTTCATAAGTGTGTTGTTTCTGTATGATTGTCTTGTTAAATTTCTGGAAAATGTGTCATTTATGTTGCCAGTATTTTTATTCAATGCACATTTATTTCACCAAGCACTAATTGAGCACCTACTAACTTCCAAGCTGCTGTCACACTCTAAACATGCTTAGTAAAGTTAACCAAAGTGTTTTTCCATCACAACCTGAGACAAATGGATCTATTAGATAATAAATCTCATGTCAATCACATCAATAACCATGCTTCACTGACTGCCATTTCCAGTAAAAGGAAGGAGGTAAAGAATGTATTTAAATCAATTAAGCTTTGGATGATTATCTAAAATTTTCCTTGGATAAGGTTCTATAAACTGAGGTAAGCTTACGCATTTTTCTGTTTAAAGCATCTGCCCATTTCCAATCACCAATATGCCATGAAAGAGCTCTGATGTCATGTTCGCTGTAGATTAGTAAAACTGTATAACAACAAGAGAGAAGCAACATTGCTTTCTTTTACACAAGGGAGTATTCTCCCCTGATACTTTGGATTTGCATTAATCTGTGGACGGTTCCCACAGCCGGAAGCTATCCTTACGTGCCCTCAGCTTTTGTAACTACTTGCTGCCCACTCTTCTTGTTTCACAGTCACGCCTTAAGGTCTTTTAGCCAACCCTTGCCTCCCAGTTGACCCTTTCCCTGGAAAACACCCTAGTCTCATCTTTTTCTCCCAGACACTTTACTCTTCTCCATAGACAGTATGTCCAAACAACTCCAATTTGTATTCCATGACCTTTCCAACAACCCACACACCCTTTTAAATGGATGTTTTACTCATATGATCATGATACTTTTCCTGTTTCCCTAGGATTCTATGTATTAGAGTGTTTAGAGAACAGTGCCCTGGTTTTTAAATCATAGGCTTAAGAGCTAAGATTTATTGGATGCTTGCACCGTGCCAGGTGCCATGATAGGAATCTCATTTAATCTCCGTTTTTCGAGGTCAGTATTAACCCACAATATGGATGAGGAAACATCCTTGGACAGTTAAATGACTTTTCCAAATTGCTTTCTCATGATGGGTCATAAGTAGAATCTAACTTACATCTCTCAGACTCTGCATCATTCATAGTACAGCTGGAAACCAATGCCTGTACCCAGTAATTCAACAGAAGGAGATTACCTCGGAATATTTGTCACTAAGGTATTAGAAAAGCCCAAAGAGCAAACATTGGAAGGAAAAGCAACCAGAAATTTCCAACTGCAATCATCCCCAGGGCTGGTTGGACCAAGGGAAGAAGTGATGTCACCAGAGTTCAGGAGCTGAAGATACAGTACTAGCTGGGACCCAGCAGGCTCAGACAGTGAGCACTGGGGTCATGGAAGAACAAGCTTTCTGGAAGGAGATGGAGATTCACAAGAGACAGTCACCACTTCCCTGAAGCAGAGAGAGGTGGAAATAAGTCCCTGCATTATTCCTTCCTCCCCACCTGCTATCTCCTGACAGTTCTCCCAAGTGCTACTCCTAGGGAGAAGCTGATTAGCAAAGAAGTCTTGGAAATAACAAGGATAGCTTCTCTATCACACAGACAGGGGAGCAGAGAAAAGAGGGGAGGGGTGCAGGAGAATGGATTTGAGAATAAACAGGCAACAGTCTACTTGCATTCTAACTTACTAAGACAAGATTATGACCCTCCATAATTTGCTTCCAGTACTGATAACTGAGTGCAGTCTATGGCTGTGACAGATAACTTACCCACTTGTCAATTGAATAATGCCTGTTATTCCTCCTTTCATTGCCAAGCACCTCACACAGAGCCCGGAACATTGTGGGCACCCGGTGAATATTAACTTGGTTTTCATTTTCTCTCAAATGTTGACTAAGCCAATGAAATTATCTATAGCGACGGTAGTGTAAACATAACACAAGGATCGCAAGTAACTAAATTCTAAGAAGAAAGGTCATTCTTTCCCATGATTCAAGAAAGATGAGAACAGCATAATTTTTCAATTTTGGTTTCTATGCGACATTATTTTATGAATTTTATTGCTAAATCAGTTCCATGGCTCAGATAACGAGGAGTTCACCACACAGGCCACAAAGCAGTCTAGGTAACCCAGGAGGCCTTCAGTGAACTGACCCGCACCACCTAGCCCCAACTTCTTTCCTCCTGAAGAGCAGAAAATGCCAATACAACTTCATGCCATCTAAAAGTCACTTGCTTCAGCCTCTTCATTACACCAGTTGATATTATTGTTGGAATTCATTACTTCTCAAGTGTTTTCTATTTAATCTATTTCACATTCATAAGGAGTATGAAATCCAAAACCAGTACAGACTCAATTGTACTCATTATTTGATCTTAAAAGTAATTATCTAACATATGCATGAAGGAACATTTTGGGAAAATGTCAATGAGTCTGGAGCATCAGAATGACAAAAGTCAAATGCTGGATACTCACCCAAACATATTTAATCCCCTTCATTGTAAAAATTACAGGAGGAATTTTATAAGAACCATCTTACTAGCAAAATTCTAGGCATTTCCTGTTCCCAAGGGCAGAGAAATACTGCAAAATCAACATTTTTTAATGACATTTCAGTACTGTCTCTCTAGGCTAAAAACAGAAAAAGTAAGAGACACATGAAAATAAAAAGGAAAAATGTTAATTAAACATTTTTAGCCATCAAATAGGTGATCTTTGTTAAACTCTTAAGCCAATTTGTATTTTATCCAAATAAGTTTTCCCATCCGTGATGGTAGCATCATGAATAAATTAATATAAATACATCTGCTTCCTTTAAGTTTATTTCTTCCATGATAATTATAACAAGAAATGAATATTACCACTTCAGTATAAGAATGAAACACCACTTGATTGAATTATTTGGCTGTATATATATTTTAGAATAAAATTCCATCTGCTACTACTCATTTGGAACACAGTTTTAGATAAGCTCATTTGAACTGGTGGCAAATTATAATGTTTATTAAAGTCTGTGAAATGAATTCACATTGAATATGATCCTTTAGTCTAAAAGTTTAGTAGCAAGTCAGCATAAACTTCAAGTCTTCTGGCAGAAAAGTTAAGAATTTCTCTCAATTTCAGACCTACACCCCCAACACACACACACATACACACACAACCACACAACCACACATACACATGTAAACTCATTTTCCTCCAAGATATTACCCAGAAGGCTACTATAAGAAGAATGGACTGAGCCTTGATCAATTTGCTCTCAAATTCATATTCCTCCCTTGCCCCCTAGGGCTGCTCTGTAATGAGGCCGTACTGCCCCCTGCAGGCTGCATTTCCCAAGTTTTCAGCAGTCACTGGCTTTAGCTAAGGAGAAGCAACCTGTGGGGAGATTAGAAAGCAGCAGAAAAGGAAGAGTCTGGGCATTTCTACCTCTCTTTCTGCCTCAGGCTGCATTTCCCACATGGCTTCATGGTATGAAAGACCAGCTGCTGTTCCACATGACCTCAACCCCCAGGATCCCATAAAAAACACATTGCAATATATAAATGTATCAAATCAATACATTGCACACCCTAGATTTACATAACATTATATGTCAATTATATTTCAATTTTAAAAATATCCTTCCTTTGTACTAATATCTGGGTTGCCACTCTCTTATTTTGTTTCTCAGATCTTCTGTCATATATGAAACCAATTCAACTAATTAAATGTCCATATTTTAAATACTTTAAGTGGTTTTTATTTTCCTACTTGTACACTGACTAATAAAAATAGTTTTAATCAAAGCTGACATGAATTATAACCCCTGTTTTTTGTTTTGTTTTTTCTTCTTACTTGGGGCTTCATAGAAACCTGAGAGAAGGTAAGAAAAGGAGAGAAGAGAGGAGAGGCAGGAGGAGGCGGGGGGGAGTAGAAGGGAAAACTGAGAAGGAGAAAGGAGAGGATGGAAGGGGAAGAAAGTAGAGAACTCACTTCCCATGCGTCTCCATAGGGTTCAGTGTTGTTCTCTGGAGAGATTATTATCTGAGTTTTTTTGTTTATTATTTACTCCGAAATGGAACCAAGTCTGGCTGATATTGGCCATGACATCCCCTATCCCCAGGACAGATTCTCTTTGCTTTTCCTATAATCAGAACAATCCAGCCCCCAACACAGACCCCAGAATGTCACTTCTCACAGCAAAATCAGGAATAGTCCCTGGCAAGCTGATCTATCTGAAGTTCTATGTCAGAAGCTATCCCTGATCTGGCTTTCCTCAGGGAGAAGCAGGAGCTAGGATGACCAAGAATTTCCCAGAAACATCAAGGGAAAGTTCAACTGCTTAAAACTGTATCATGGTATACTGGGAAGTACATCCTCAGGCCTGAGAAGCCTCACTTCACAGTGCCAACCCTAAGATCTCCAACATGCCTGCCAAGGGAACTGCCTGCTGCAGAAGCTCCCCAAATTTCCTGTCTATATGGTACAAGAACACTCTCCCCAACTCTACACATCATTTTCCACCTGGGCTCCAAGGAAGCTCTGCCAGCCAGAATCTCCAAAACTTGAATAACCAGTTCTTCCGTACTCACTTGCCTAAATGGGAATAGATAGGTCATCCTTATCTCCTCTGCTCCCCACTTCCCTTCTTCAACCTTACTTCACCTCCCCACTTCCCAAATAAAACAAAATGGCAGGAGATATGAAAAGTTCCTTAGCAACACTAAGTAATTTAGAAGTGGGACAATGTTAGAAGTTATATAAGATCCAGACTCTGACCTCCATATATTTCTGATTCCTGAGAGAGATGAACATGTAAATACAAGAAACAAATGCTGACACAGAGTGTCATGGGGCAACATGGAAAGGAGAAGCCAGGTCAGCAGGAAGCAGGTAGGCCAGGCCTCTAATCTCACACCTGCTAAAACAGACTTGGAGTTCAGAAAATATCAGCAAGTCTGATAGTCACTTAAAAATCACATTTAGCCCTAGCTGGTTTGGCTCATTGGATAGAGTGTCGGCCCACAGACTAAATGGTCCGGGGTTCCAGTCAAGAGAGGTACCTCAACCTCTGGCCCTGGTGGTACAAGAGGCAACCAATCGATGTATCTCTCTCACATCAATGTTTCTTTCTCTGTCTCTCCCCTCCTTTGTGCTCTCTCTGGGAAAGAGAAAACATATCCTTGGATGAGGATTAGCCAAAAACTAAAATAAAAATCATCACATTTGCCTTAACTGGTTTGGCTCAGTGGATAGAGCATCGGCCTGCGGACTGAAAGGTCCCAGGTTCGATTCCGGTCAAGGGTATGTACCTTGGTTGTGGGCACATCCCCAGTAGGAGGTGTGCAGGAGGCAGCTGATCAATGTTTCTCTCTCATTGATGTTTCTAACTCTCTATCCCGCTCCCTTCCTCTCTGTAAAAAATCAATAAAATATATATATTTTTTAAAATCATCACATTTACTTTAGCCATAGATATTAAAGAAATTCAATTACTCTTTTATATTCTCTATTCCCTTTTGGAATTTTGTTATCATTGTTATTTCTGTTGATTTTTCCCCAAAAACTGAGCTCTATGGCAAAATTCTAATTATATTTACTGTAAACAATTGCTGCTATTGCCAAAATTTCTTGCTGTGAGAAGTACTACAAAGTAGAAGAATCTGGGAAAAAAGAAACTAATTCTAGATTCACAGTTGTTCTTATATTTATGTTTTCTAAGACTTTCATGAAATATTCTTATTTCCTTTTCCTAGTGGGTTTTTCCACTATTTTTTTAAATGAAGGAATCAATATTTATAACTAACTCCTGATTATATTAATTTAATACAGTAGCATGGACATCCAGGCCTTATAAAGCCAGTTGGTTGTAATTTTTTACTTTAATTGTGAGATTTAGCACTTTGATTCAATAAATTCTTTTTTTTATTATTCCCATTGATGCTGTAAAATTCCAATGAAGACATAATATTTAACAAACACATAGCTAGAATGCTTTATTCCTTAGCTGCATGTCCGTTCAGCTTATGAGAAAGAATGATACTCATAATAATGTGAGGAACTTCCGGAGGGGTCTCCATGAGCCTAGATTTCCATATTAGTCCTTCTTTGGGGGAAAACAAGTCTCGATTGCATACTTGAAATGTTTTCATTCAGCAGCCTCACATGCCAAGCTAAATCCGCTTTCTACATCCCTAGTCAAATCTCTGATATTTATGAGGACAGTGAACTTTTTCAACTGGTCAGCCTCTTTGTGCAGTCAGAGGTCCGCATCCTAAGCTCTAAGTCAGTTCAGTGGTGCCAAATTACCTGCCTGAACTATATAGACAGCTTTCTGTTGGGTGGGTTTATGTGGGCACAAACTCCCTTGGATGAAGTGTTTGAAAAATCATAACAGGGCCTACACTGGAACTCTGAGTAAGCCTGTTCTTCATATTAATACCTTTACTACTAAAATTATTATGAAAGTTCAATGTAAATAATAAGTAAAGCAGTTGCTATTATTATTTACTAGAGGCCCAGTGCATGAAATTCATACACAGGTAAGGTCTCTAGGCCTGGCCAGTGATCAGGGCCTATCAGGGCCTTCTGGCTGATGGTCAGGGCCTTTCTTCATTCCACACCACCCCCTAGTGGTCAGCACACATCATAGTGAGCAATCAAATTCCCAGTCTCCTGGTTGAACACCCAAGTGGACACTTTGCATATTAGCCTTTTATATATAGAGATAAAACAGAATTCTATTAGCTAATGGCATCACTGAGAAAAAAAATGCAGGTGGGAACACAGAGCAAACCAGCCTTCCCCCAGGTACCAGCAGAAATTCTGTACCCACATTTTGGGAAGTCTGTAGCCCTCCCTGGAAATGCAAAGGGCACACTGTTGAAATGACACACCAGGAAGGTCCTACACTTGAAGAAGATGTAAATATGTAACTGTGTACCTTTTGCTTCCAGTTTGATCAAGTGCAACTGCAGCTTTTCATCCAATAAGAGAGAAAGGAGTCTTTTCCCACTTTTGTGAGGGAGCGTGTGACAGCTGGCCAGGGTGTGAAGAAAGTATGTGGTGGGAAACCCGCAGCAGCACTCACTCCAGCCTGCATGGCAAACCATGGGCCAAGCCACACAAGAACATTTTGAAAGGACTGACATTCAACTGTTATTTTGAAATAACAGTTGTCATCTTGTTATTTAATCGACTTTTTTTTCCATTTGTTTTGGCTGATTTTTTAAGCAACCCTCCCACTTTGTCCTTGATTCTTTTTCTTCTTGATCTTAATGACTATTTCTGTCTGTCATTGCTATAGTTTGTAGGTAGTTGTGGGCTATGTATAGGGACAAGGACTGTAAAGGAGAAAAAGTGTGAAAGTGCTATGATACTCTTGTGCTTTTAGCTCTTCTGACAACTATGCATATCTTCAAATAGCTTTTAGGCACATGGCTCTGAAATCAGTTTACACCCAATAAATGCTTCTAGAGCCTTGGCTAACCTGAAGGGCCCACTCTGCCCTCCTCTCATCAATAGCACTGGATTTTTTTGAAAGAGGATTAGAATACTTTCCAGTCATCAAAGCTTCCTATGATGACAATCCAGCATTTCTGGCATAGATGAACTAATGTGGGAATTATCCTTCAGCTACCACATGGGTCCAGGCTGAACACTGTGTGCACAGCAGCTTACAAGTGGTAGGCAGCACAAATGACACCTTTGAAAGAGGTGACCTTGAACCACAAACAAAACATTAAGTTATTTCCTTAGATGCAGCTTCTGGATTTTTAAATTTTAAATATTAGGGTTTTCATCCACTCAATTAAGATTTATTGCAACTGCAAATGTTTCATTATTAATATGTAAGCAACAAAATTCACTACCTCTATCAAACCTATAGTTTTCTCCAGATGACTCTGAATCATAGAGTTTCAAATGTGTTTGGGCTTTTGACCACATGAAACATAGCATTGCCTTGGCCAATATCTCTGTCCTATGCTAGAGAAGGGAGGGCAATTAAGATAGAGATCAAAAAGCCATCAAAATACCAAGACTGAAAATATATAGGCCAGAGTGAAAAGTATTCAGGTAAAATATTTTTAGCTATATGGTAAAACTTGGTTCAATATGTCAGACATTTACTGGGTAGTTCAAGGCTAAAAATTGTGAATAGAAGTTCAGGACCAAAAAGTGCCTGCTTTTGTGTAATGTGAGTGCCTAATATCACACCTTAATTACACTTAGAAAACTTGAGGGCAACTGGAGAAAGCACTAGCTTAATCATGAGTAAAACTGAATGGTTATTTAAGGGGGAAAAAATAACAAAACTATTCCCACAGAATCAGTAGCTATAAAATTTTTACTGAATTATCAGAAAGTCTTTCCACAGCAGATTCACCAAACATATATGCATTTCCCTTTTTACATAAAGAATTAAAAACTTCCAGTTGAAATTTATGACATGGGACTCAAATCTGCCTCCCAATAGGTAAGCCCAGTTATCTATGATCCAGTGCCATGAGCATTGCCTGGGAACTAATTAGAAATGCACATTCTAGGGCCCCATCCTGGACCTACTGAATCAGAAGCTCTGGCAGTGGGCCTGACAGACAATCTGTGTCACAAGTTTGACAACCACTGGCCTACAGACATAGAGTTAAATATTGCAAAGTAGCCCTAGCCAATTTTCTCAGTGGATAGCACATCAGCCTGAGGATTGAAAGGTCCCAGGTTTGATTCTGGTCAAGGGTATATGCCCATGTTGTGGCTTGATACCCAGTAGGGGACATGCAGGAGGCAGCCAATCAATGGTTCTCTCTCATCATTGATGTTTCTATCTTTCTCTCCCTCCCCCTTCCTCTCTAAAATCAACAAAAATATATTGATTTTTAAAAAGATTGTGAAGTAAGGATGATTCTACCTCTATTCTCTTCTCTGAACCTGGCTACAAAGCACAAAATGAACAAAAAGAAGGAAATTTAATCTTAAATGGTAATAGCTACTATAATGCTAAATCAAAAACTACCAGGAATACAGTAAAATTTGGAATCAATTGAGTGTAATAGATGCATACCTTAACAGAACTCAGACAGGGCATGGAATTCTACAAAAGAATAGGACACAGCACTGACCAGTGATTTGTTATTTGAAACAGCAAGTTGTGGAAAGTGACAGGCAATATGGGACTAAGTGAAGAATGAGTCAAACACACCATCTTTGTAACTAGTAGGTTGGCAATACAGCAAAGAGAGCTAGATGGTAAGTGATGACCAGTAGTTATTTTATAGTTGCTGTTTAAAACTGGCAAAGTAAAATTAATCAACATGAATTCCCAATATATTGCTCCATTGCAAGAGAAGCAAACTAAATGGGCACATCCCTGAGAGAAGTATGCAAAATTCTGTCTCCTGGCAGAAATTTTGGAAAAGAATTGAGCTTAATGGAATAGATGTATGCATAATGGAGCTATCTGTTGCCCCAGCTTAATCCTCTAGCCCTTTCTGATACTGCTGTCCAGCAAATAGCTAGCCCTAAAAAAATGGCCCCATTTAAAGATAATAAACCTTGTCTATACAAAAAGAAATTGACAACCAGTTTGAAATGGAATTTCCATGGCCTAGAGCAAAGAATATCCTTACATGATATTATTCTACAATGTCATTATAATTTTTCCCAGATTTGTACTACCCCCATTACCTATAATAGTACCTCGCACCCTTGGGAATCAATAAAAAATAATCTTTTTGGTGCTTAGAGACAAAGGTAACACATCTCTTGATATTTTACAATTACAACAGCATAATGTACAATTATCCCAAACAAACTTACAAACTAATTCTTTGAATGTCTGGCAGCAATTTAAAAAGGACATGAAAGTATTTAATCCCTTCCACTGTGTAGAGGGCCCCCTGGGAAGGCACCTGAGCATTCTATATTGGCCCCTCTTGCCCTTTTGGCCAAGAGGGACTCTCTTCTCACAATCCAATTGACCACAGCTGTTGCCTGAGCTTTCTGTTCATGCTGAGGTTGAAGCCTCGTGGTGGCTGGTACCATGGATCTGTCTCTTGCCCAGTGGTGTGAGCTGGGCCCTCCCTGGAGAAGAAACCTGGGTTCCCCAAGATATGTGATTAGTCCCAGGGTCCTGCCAGCAGTCAAGGGGATCTCAAGGCAGGTGATGCGCATGGAGGCCACGGGGGCATAGGCCACCAAGGACGCAGAACTGAACCTCACTTCAACCTGCTTGGCCCTGGAGGATGGCTGGTTAGCCAGAGATGGGTAAGATTCCTCAGGGAAGAAACAACCTAAGACAGGCACAGTCACAGAGGGGCCATCAGGAGAGAACTTGGGGGTCAACAGAGGTGGGGCACAGACCCTCACCCCCCCCAACTTTGCAGGGGCCTGAACCCTCACCCCTTCTGAAGGAGATCTCCTGCCCCCATGGCTGCTTCGCTTCCCATGCCCAGCTCAAATCAGGACCCAGGTAACAGACAGAGACTTGGCTGACAGCAGCTGCCTCTCACTGCAACAAGACTTGTTTGAGTTGTCTTGTACCCATGGTATGGGGAAGTGGGATTTTGATATCTAAATCCAACCTAGCACCAGGAATGCTCAGGGCCTACTCAAGAAGGCAAATAATCCTTTCCACTGATATTTACAGGGTAAAATAAGATTGTTGTTAGAGTATTAAATTTGACAGTAAAATAGTAGTCAAGTTCTCAGACTAATTTACATTGGCTAAGTGAAATAAGTGAATATTCTAGAAAAATCAATGGTGCTGGACAAAAAGCTGTTCCTAAAGTGTTAACTAAAATTTTTATTGGTAGCTCATCTCATGGTAAAATTGCGTAACATGTAATGAACCTAAAGCAGTCATATTTTAGTGCAAAAAATTAAAATTTAAAAGCTACCAAGACTACATTATAACATTTCCAAAAGCCTCCTAATATTTAAATTAAAAAAGGGGAGGATAGTAGAAGAATATCACGTAAGGAAAAATATCCTTTAAGGAAATTACATCTAGAAAATTTTTACTTTAGAAAATTAACTTTCATTTGTAATGCTAACAGCAAGACACCCATGGAAAACACACATGGTGTCAAAACAAGCCAAAGGAAAATCGTTTGGGCAAAAAAATGAAAAAGGGTCCCAAGTCAAATTTATAGAAAAGATTCCTTTATTAACTTTTGGTCAAGATTATGTTTGTATATTTTCAGAAAACACCTCCAAGACCATGTGGATTCCTGCAACAGAGAGGAATTGACAGGACTGCTCCACCCATGAAGACAGAAGAGAAACAGTCCAGAGATGGAAGACGCTGACAATGCCTTGCCATACTAGCAGTCAGCAGCTGTACATTGCGGCAGGTTGCCCAGGACCAAACCAGAGAAGGTTGGACCTGCATTGCCACCATTTGTCCACCATCCAGAACTGAAATACCATTGCTGACATGTACACATAAGGAACTGTTTGACATTGAAATTGGGACTCAAAAGAACTGTTGGCCCAGAAAGAAACTCACTACAGACTGATTCATTTGCCTCCCAGCATAACCATTATTGCTTGTCTCATTTTTGGTTCTTATAAGTGAATTTCTAGTATCACATGATCTCACTTATCTAGGGGAAATAATGAACAACATAAACTGATGAACAAAAACAAACTCGGAGACAGAGAAGCATCCATCAGACTGTCAAATCTTAGAGGGAAGGTAGGGGAGGGTGAGGTAAGGGGAAGAGATCAACCAAAGGACTTGTATGCATGCATATAAGCCTAACCAGTGGTCACGGACAACAGGGGGGTAGGGGCATGCGTGGGGAGGGGTTTGGAATGGGAATGGGGGGATGAGGACAAATATGTGATACCTTAATCAATAAAGAAATTTAAATAAAATAAAGAAGCAATATAGGCTAGTAAAAAAAATAAATAAAGATAATAAAAAAATCATAAAGAAACTGGCATAAAATCAACATATGTAGATACAAGAAAAAGAAATGGAAAAAAAGATAATATAAAAGAGGCACACAAAAATCACATGTTGCAATTATACCAGAAATAGATAATTTCTTCAAATACTTTCCAGTGATATTGAAAAAGTTAAAGAAAATAGACTGGGAAAATATTTAGAACAAGAAAACATGGCTCAGAGAAGAAAATAAGTCAATAGAATGATATTAAAAGTAAGCTGGATGATAGTAAAATAATTATAAATCATTTGAAAAAATTAAAGATAATTGAAAATAGATATGGAAGACAAGTTCCCAGATGTACATAACTGATAGCATCCATAAAGAAAACAAATTAGAAAAAAATTAGTTATATTAGAGAGAAATATTCCCAAGTCATATTAATAAAGAATAAAGTTTGAATTCATGGCAAAAAGTGTTAAATTGGTCTAAGAAGAGATTTCATAATGATGAAATATAGACTATAATAAAGAGCTAACTATCCTGAATCTCTAAGCACCAAATAATATTATCATCAAAATGCATAAAGTAGCCCTGGTCAGTTTTACTCAGTGGTTGAAGCACTGGCCCACAGACTGAAGGGTTACAGGTTTGATTTTCAGTCAAGGGCATGTACCCTTGGTCGCAGGTTCGATCCCTGGCCCCTGTCTGGGCGTATGCAGGAGTCAACCAATTGATAACCAATTGATGTATTTCTCTCTTCTCTCACAACAATCTCTCTCTCTCTCTCTCTCTCTCTCTCTCTCTCTCTCTCTCTCTCTCTCTCTCTCTCTCTCCTCCCTTCCATTCTATCTAAAAATCACAGAAAAAAAATCCTCTGTGATGATTTAAAAATATATATAAGGCAAACATTTTTTTAAATGCAGGAAGTAGACACAAATGAATAGAAACAGAAGGTATACAGTCATAGATGATATAGATTAAAAATAAGTAACACTACAGAAAAAAACTAAGAAAAATAATAAACTAACAAACATATATATATATATATATACACACACACACTCACTAATAAAAGAGAAAGATGCAAATTGACTGTACCTTTGTGATGCCCACCAACCAATCAGGAGTGAGTATGCAAATTAACCCAACAAAGATGGTGGCCAGGCTGCTTGTGTCATCACCATGGCGACGACACAAGCGTTCTGCACTGCCCCCGCCGCTTCGGGCCTCTGGGCAGCATGGGAAGGTGGAAAGGCAGCTCCAGCCGGAGCGAAGTGGTGTTGGCAGCCAAGGGAATGAAGGCCCATTCTTGTACAAATCTTCATGCATCAGGCCTCTAATATATATATTCCATATTACAACTTTTAAAGGCACATGGAAAATATATTAAAACTGGCACTGTAAAAGACCCTAAAGAAAATATCAAGTTCCCCAAAGTGACAACATAGGCAATGTTTTCTGATCACAATGTCATAATAAAATTTATAACAAAAGCCAAAACCAGTTTGGCTCAGTGGATAGAGCATCAGCCTGCGGACCAAAAGGTCCTAGGTTCGATTCCAGTCAAGGGCATGTACCTGGGTTGCGGGCACATCCCCAGTAGGGGGCATGCAGTTGGCAGCTGATCGATGTTCCTCTCTCATCGATGTTTCTAACTTTCTCTCTCTCTCCCTTCCTCTCTGTAAAAAATCAATAAAATATTTTTTTTTAATTTTATAATAAAAAATAATATGATGTGTATATTAAACTTATACAATGTATAAGTCTATTATATATCTCAAAAAATAATTTTAAAATTAAAGCTAACATATCTAGAAATAAAAGATTCTCAAACAACTCTTGAGTCAAACAGGAAATCAAAACTGAAATAGCCAGATCAAGCAGCTGAGACCTTGAGAGTTCTTGGTTCCACTTCCCAGGCATGGCAACCAGTTTAAAGTCTTTAGAAATAGCTTCTAAAAGAAAATGAGATAAATAAGGTTATAAATAATAGCATTCACATATAAGATTAATTGTTGTCTTACATGTGAATAATAACTGACTTGAAAATAAAGGAGATAGAAAATTTCATTATCAATAGCAATTTTGTCAGGGCCCAACTAGCAAAATAGAGTCCTGACTTATAATTAACTACAGAGTATCCTATCTAATAAAGAGGGAATATGCTAATTGACCATCACTCTGTCACAAAGATGGATGCACCCACAGCTGAGGCCAAGTTCCCATAAGGAACCTTAACAAACAATCAGCAGGGACCTGAGGCTATGCCCTCCCCCAGCCCCATGGGGCTTGACAGGGGACCTCAGGCCGGGTCCCCCACCTGGCAGGGCTTGACAGGGGACCTTAAGGTGCTCTTCCCATCTTGGTGCTGGGCTAAGGGACCTCAGGCTGCTCCCCCCGGCCACAGCGCCAGGCCAGGGTACCTCAGGCCACGCCCCCCACCTTGGCCCCAGGCCGGGGGACCTCAGGCCGCACCCCCCACCCCAGCACCGGGCCAGGGGACCTGAGGCTGTGCCCCCCTGCCTGGCTGGCCTTGACAAGGGACCTCAGGCCATGCCCCCCACTCAGCGGGGCTTGGCGGGGGACTTCAAGGTGCACCCCCCCCCCCCAGTGCTGGATAGGGGGAACCCAGGCTGTGCTCTTGCCCAGCGGGGCTTGATAGGGGACCTGAGGCTGTGCACCCCACCCAGCGGGGCTTGACAGGGGATCTCAGACCATGTCCCCCACCTGGCAGGGCTTGACAGAGGACCTCAAGGCATGCCCCCCCCCATCATGGTCTGGCCTGGAGGGGACCTCAGGCCATACTCCCGTCCTGGCACCAGGCCAGGGGACCTGAGGCTATGCCCACTGCCTGGCAGGGCTTGACAAGGGTGGGACTGGCTGGATCTAGATCTAGCCCAATGAGGGGTCCAGCCGGGTCTCAGTCTCACGCGATTTTGAGGTGCATGTGGGTGGGCGGGGACTTGACTCTGGGTCCTGTGGTGAGCCCCAGACTCTGACAGGAGGAAGGTTTTCATATACATTTTACTAATTTTCTTTCATCTCTGACACTTCTATTATAGAGAAAGGGCAAATAGCAATATTAAATTATTTCCTCTAATTAATCCCCTTTTAATGTGCATGAATTTCATGCACTGGGTCATTAGTTTAATATAAAAACTAGTTGTGAAGGTATTGCAGTATCTGAAAGAGAAAACAAGGGAAGGAGTTGCTTAAAAACTAGTAATAGCTCAAAGCTGCTAATGTCCCCAGGCTGGAAAAACAAATGAAGGGGATGGCAGTCCTAGAGTCCAAGGCTCTGGAATGCTGACAGGACTGCCTATAGGAAGCTAAGACTATGGACACAGCTAGAGCCTAGAGAAAACTCAATCAGAGAATCCACCAGCAGCAGAGGATGAGAGCTACCCTAACATCGTCCTCCATTGTCTTTCCTATGCCTCCCACTGGCCAAGCATAC
This sequence comes from Corynorhinus townsendii, assembly GCA_026230045.1. Classification (NCBI taxonomy): domain Eukaryota; kingdom Metazoa; phylum Chordata; class Mammalia; order Chiroptera; family Vespertilionidae; genus Corynorhinus; species Corynorhinus townsendii. Next base: position 80,100,124 of record JAPDVU010000002.1, read on the forward strand.
ATGGAAGCCAACTGGCAAGGGAACCTGAGAATGTGGTATACATAGTGTCCTACCCTGCACATGCAAATTCAGGGGAAGAAAGAGAGATGGATTTAAAAACAAATAGATAAAAGACCAAGCATAGGAACAAAAAGAGAAAAAATGAAAAGTAAGGAGGAAATCAGCTCCATTTCCCTTACTTCACTTAAAAGCCTTTAATAGGAAATGTATTATAGGTAATGCATGTGTTTATTTAATTATTTTTAAATGTGAAAAAGGAAACAGGGATATTATATACAAATGACATGATAAAAATGAGTTTCTCTTTTACTCCATACCTTCAGTCTCTCTCCATCAAGGTAGACACTGCTATTTTGTACATACTTGTGGAAAATTTCCACACATTTACATGAATATCTTTAAATGCCCACAAGCATAATATACATATTATTCTTCCTCTGGTTTCCTTTTTTACTTGACAATATACATTGGAAAGCTTCTTATCATTCATTTTTAAAGTATCCATTTGATGTAATAATAGACTGTTTCCAGGTTTTTGTTGTTATAGACAATATATTACAAAGGTGAAGGAATGCTGATAAAACTGCTCATCTGTTGTCTTTACATGTCTGGTGTCTGAATGGACTCAGTAAGTGTTGAGCGAGGGGCAATACAGCTAAAAGTAGAACCTAAGTGGGATATGAGGTTTAAAATTAAGTCACTGGAACATGAAGCTCATTATATATATATATTGAGTGGCCAGATTATCATGATCTCTGAACACATAATAATCAGGCCACTCAGTGTATATTCTATATAATAAAAGGCTAATGTACAAATTTTCTCCTCCACCAGGAGTTCGACCAGCAGGCAGGCTGGCCAACCGTCCATGTCCCCTCCTCCTGGCCAGGCTGGCTGGACCCTACCCATGCACAAATTCATGCACCGGGCCTCTAATATATATATTTGTGTATATATATATATATATATATATATATATATATATACACACACACACACACACACACACACACTGAGTGGTCAGATTATTATATCTATATAATGTATCTCACAATCAATGTTACTTGTGTTTCATACCCATATGAATGGAAGTGTTTAGAAGAGCATGCAGGTGTAACCAATATGTGCAACTTTACCCCCAAGGCCACACTATTTACAGATTGTGACTGTGTCTACTGGACCTGGGTGCACATGGGAAGAGCCAAGGAGTATACATGGGTCGTCTTCCTGCAGCTCTCATCTAGGGGCAGATCAATAAAGGTTTACACCTCCCTGAGGTTGGCAGGATACCTGTTGGCTATTCGGCCACCCCCTAAAGTTGCTTGGACTTCCTCCAGAGCCTTTAGAAGAATGACTGTAGAGTGAGCCCAAGCTGGCCACATCTCACTGCCCCTTCTACATAGTACAAGTGCTGTAAGGTGAGGTGATTGGTTTGAGAGGACAAAACTAGTGGGTCCTCTACTTGGGGGCAGTGTGGTCAGGTACTCCATGGGGGAAATGTGGCCCCTACTCCAGAACCACACCACTCAATCTCTGCAAGTCTCCAACTCTAGCTCCCCAAAGAGAAACTCACCACTGGTTCAGGTTGGGTGCAGCCAGTTGACCCCACTGCAGGAATAAGTTCAGCAGGGCAGGGCCACTGGGACTTTCGAAAACAGATCAACACAGTGTCCCATTGTGGGTGGTGCTGGTTGAGCCTGTAGATGGGAGGAAGACTAAACTCCATTCCAAACCTCACAGTTCAATCAATGTCTGCATGTCTGCCTATAATTTCTCTAGAGAAAGAGCACGCCAAAGGTCCTTGTTGGGTGCAGCTAATGGTCCTTTCTGCCAGACCCATGCTTGGCAGTGAGATGTCACTGGTATTTGGAGGTCCAAGTTAGTGCACGCCCCAGTCTAGTGCTGTAAGAATAGGAGTGCCTGACTCTGGGAAGTTGGTACCTGAGGGCAGTGTGGGATACTGTCTCAGGACTTGGACCTCAGTAACTGATCTTCTGGATCTTGTTTTGAAGACAAACCACCCAGGTCTTCTATTTATGCCTCTTGTATGCTCTGAGTCGCCTTCCCTCTATCGAAGCCCCAGGGGAGTGCCTAGAGAAACCTCCTGTGTGTTGGTCCTTTAAGAGAGCACCTGCAATTCTAGCAGACTCCCTCTTCTTCCTGGCTGACAGGGTCCCCACTGATTTTCACTGCCAGATGCTAGGCAGGCTCCATTTTCTGGCCTAGGTGCTCTGGATCTGGGTTCTGGCATGGGATTGAGACCCCTACACTCTTTGAGGGCGGGGGGAGGGACTTTTGCAGCTGAGATATCCCTCCAACTTCTCAGCTACTACACATGGGTTAGGGGTAACCCTCTTCTTGTCTTTGTCCTTCTTACCAGTCTCTATTCAGCTTCTTCTATAAGTCCTTGGATGTAATACTCCTATTCAACTGTCCTTCAGTTGGTCATTTGGGTTGATTGCTCTAGAATTTAGCTGTAAGTCCAGTCTGGCACTGGAAGGGGGTGCATGTAGCTTCCACCTACTCTGAAGATATCTTGAAATCACCCATTGCTGTTACATTTTCAAAAATACATTAAAAAAGAAACCCCACAATATCCTCTTCCCTTCTTTTGATAAGTTTCAGAGTTAAGCAGGCGGGGGGGGGGGGGGGAAGGGGGGAGAATTGTGGGAACTTATTCCTTAATATCTTGGGATTTTTAGATTGGCATCTCTTTGTAATTGTATTCAACCCTTGATCCTTGTGAAGCATTAGAGTTTCTTTAAATCTCCTCCCAGAAAGTAAATTTAAAAAATAAAATGTTGGAGCAAGAACATAAGGATGAAACTGTTGAACATTACCATAAATTTGAATAGCTGTTAATTTAACTGTCTTCTTCAAAAAGAATAAATTACAATGCAGCCCTAAAATAAAAGTTCTATAGGCAGTCAACAGCAGTCACATGACAGGCTGTGCTATTAAGGCAGTAGAAATTGCCAAATTTCAATAAGATAATAGAACTTTTCAAGTTAAAGAGTTCAGTGGGAATACATTGCTAGCAACAGAGGCTATTTCAGACAGTTTCTGAAGGAAGCTGCTTAATTTCCAGTGACATGTAATTCAATTTTTTTAAATCAAGAGTTTCATCAAATAGACAATTAAAATAAAATTCTGGCATTCTTCAACACATCTCAAAATTATTCTATCTATTTTAAAGGTAAAATGGCCTAAATCACCAGCACGGTTTATTAAAAATAATGTCACATGACCTTAAACACCACTACCAAAGGTTAAGGTAATAATCTTTAGAATAGGAATATAAACAATATACACATTCAACTCTGGGATACTGAAGAAAAGTGGTATGTGTATTTGCTTTTAACAATAAGATACTGTTGGTTTTAAAATTGTGTATACATTAAACATAGTATTTTTCCTAGAAAGATAACATTAACTAAATATTTGCATTGAGGAAATATTTAGCTGAAATATGTTCCAATGACACTAGACTGAGTTAGAAAGACTAGAAAAATACTGTGAAGTGTTAGCAATCTTAAAGAAGTGATTCATTAATTAAGGCCAGAGAGACAGGAAAGGTTCTACATAATTTCCCAAATTTTAAATAAAATATGAAGGATGAGATGTAGATCTCCAATCAAAGAAGAGGGAATGGGCAGTTCAGGAAGAGAGGATGATAGTTGGAAAGGCACTGAGTCATGCTTTGAGAAAAACTGGGAAAATTTAGTTGATTTCTGACCAGAGTGTATATGTAAAGTAGGAGGAGATAGGTAGGACTGTGGAGTGGGATCATGCTTAAACACCCAGGTTTCTGTAATAACAAGCAATGATGCTAAACTACAGAGCCATATGTTTTATCATAGCACATTAATGACAATGTGTTAGAGAGGAAACTGGGAAATAACCATGGATTATGGCAATTACTCAAACATTCTATTTCAGTCTCCAGAACACCAGCATGTATGAGACTTGGGAATATACTTTCTGTACATCGTATTAAAATATGCAGAAGCTCAGCTATTTCAGCATTAAAAAACAAAACAGCCCTGGCTGGGTGGCACAGCTGCTTGGAGCATCGTCCCATACACCAAAAGATTGCAGATTTTATTCCCTGTCAGGACACATAACTAGGGTTCAAGTTCTATCTCTGGTTGGGGCACATGTAGGAGGTGACTGATTGATGTTTCTCTCTTATCTCTCTCTCTCTCTCTCTCTCTCTCTCTCTCTCTCTCTCTCTCTCCCTCTCTCTCTCTCCCCCTCCCTCCCTCCCTTCCTCTCTCTCTCAAAACAATAAATATATCCTCAGTAGAGGCTATAGCTTGGATGAAAACTAACAGGATAAAACTGGTATTGCTAAAGCCATGGTTGGAAAATTCTACAACTTTACAATGTTTAAGGAAAGTGCATCCATGAAAAATGTAGAATACAGTATTAGAGAGACCCTGAACTCTGAAGGTCTCAGGCCTTCTGAGCTTCTGAAACCAAAAAGCATATTTGACTTCTTTTAGAATCTGTACAGCTATATTCCCTCTTTCCCTACTCTATGGGTATATTTATTCTCACATACATCTCCTGGTTTTTGCTCATACCATCCATAACATCCTCTTCATCCAATCTTCCTATTCAAATTCTACCTATTCCTTCTCTTCCAGTTTGAGCATAACAGCATGTGTAAGAAACAAGAGATAGGTTTGATGGTATATAGTAGTGATAATATAAAAGGAATGGGAAAAATCTATATCGAACACTTAGAATATCCCACACTGGGCAGTTTCAGATAGTTCAATTTCCTTTGTCAAGAATTATCAGACCCAAATGGCTGCCACTTTCTTCTTCACTGATTTCAGTCTCAGACAGCCATGTCCTCTTTCTGCCCTAACCCATCTACTATGCTTTCACTAGATTTATTAATATCCTTGTTTCCTTATTTCCCCCATAATATTTTTTTCTTTAAACACTACTTATTCTTTATTGAAACCAAACTTCCTCCTGGTAATCTCAACGCCCTAAAAATACATTTACAACTAAGGATTTTTTAAAAAGCATTATTGCCACCACTATTAAAGGCTCAGATTTATCACCTAATGAAAGGAGACATTTTCAGAGTCATTTCTCTAGTCCTTATTAAATATTTGATGAGGAATTTTTGGCAGACAAAGAAATAAAAGGCATCTAAATCAGAAAGCAAGAAGTAAAACTGTCACTATTTGCAGATGAATGATTGATACTATTTTGTATGTAGAAAATCCAAACGACTCAACCAAAAAACTGTTGGAATTGCCCTAGCTGGGTTTGGCTCAGTAGAGTGTCAGCCCACGGACTGAAAGGTCACAGGTTCGATTCCTGGTCAAGGGCATGTACCTTGATGGCAGGCTTGATCACTGGTGCCGATTGAGGCATGTGCAGGAGGCAACTAATCAATGTGGCTCTCTCACATCAATGTTTCTCTCTCTGTGTCTCTCCCCCTCCCTTCCACTCTCTCTAAATACTAATGGAAAAAATATCCTTGGGTGAGTGAGGATTAACAACAACAACACACACACACACACACACACACACACACACTGTTGGAACTAATTAATGATTTCAGTAAGTTTTATATGCTAACAATGAAACATCTGAAAAAGAAATAAAGAAAATGAGCCCATTCACAATAGCATCAGAAGCAATGAAATACCCAGGAATAAATTTAACCAAGAAGGTAAAAGATTTGTACAAAGAAAACTAAAAGAGTTTCAGGGGAAGAATTGAAGACACAAACAAATGGAAAAATATCCTGTGTTCATGGTTTTGAAGAATTAATACTGCTAAAATGTCCATACTACAAAGTAGTTTACAGATTCAATGCAATACCATAAAATAGCAATGGCATTCTTCACAGAAATAGAAAATAACAACCCTAAATTTGTATGGAAACATAAACAACCCCAAATAGCCAAAGCAGTCCTGAGGAAAAAAGAACAAAGCCAAAGGTATCATACTTTTTTTATTTCAAACTATACTACAAAGCTATAGTAATGAAAGTATAGTACTAGAATAAAAATAGAGACACCCAATTCAATAACAGAAATGTCTGATTTAAAAAATGGGCAGAGGAAATACATAGACATTTTCCCAAAAATAGACATTCAAATGGCCAACATGTACATGAAAATATGCTCAACATCATTAATTATCAGGAAAAAAATAAAAATAAAAACCATGATTAAATACCATCTCATACCTGTTAGAATGGCCATTATAAAAAAGATGAGAAGTATTAAGTGTTGCCGAGGATGTGGATAAAAGAAAACCCTTATGTTTTGTTGGTGGAAATATAAATTGGTTCAATCACTATGGAAAACAATATAGAGATTCCTCAAAAAATTAAAAATAAATCTACCATATCATCCAGCAATTCTACTTCTGACTATACACCCAAAGGAGATGAAGAGATACATGCACTCCCATGTTTATTGCAGCATTATTCACAATAGTCAAAATATGCAAACAACTTATAAGTATACACCAATGAATGAATGGATAAAGATGTGGTATATATGTGATGGAATAGTGTTCAGCATTAGAAAGCAGGACATCTTGTCATTTGGGACAACATGGATAGATCGTGAACAAGTTATGTTAAATGAGATGTCAGACAGAGGAAGACAAATACTGTATAGTATCATTCATATGTAGAATCTAAAAAGCAAAACCCATAAAAGCAGAGAGTAAAATGATAGTTACCAGGGGTTAAGGGTATAGGAGGCCAGGCTAGATGATTAAGGGTACAAATAAATAATGAATAGTAAATAAGTCCTAGATTTCTAATGTACAGTACACTGAATACAGACAATATGATATTACAATCATCAAGTTTGCTAAGATACCAGAATTTAATCACTCTGACAACTAAAAAGAAAGAATAAGTATGTAACATTATAGAGGTGATAATTATGGCAATCATATTACTATATATATAAATGTACCACATTAACATGTTGTATACCTTAAATTTATATAATGTTCTATGTCAAATATATTTCAATTAAAAATTCTCCTAAATGTTACTGTAATTAATGTATTATATCCCTGATTTCTTAGAGTTGATGACTCAATCACTTCTTCATGAATTCAGGAAGAGTACACTAGGTATCTAAGAAGTAAGGACACTCAAATCATGCTATTGTACTCCCCAGGCCAGTGGTCGGCAAACTCATTAGTCAACAGAGCGCCAAACCATGGCTCGCGAGCCACAGTTTGCCGACCACTGCCCCAGGCCAAGAAAATCATTATTACAAGTAGTTTAGACCCAGTCTTTTCCCTACAGGATAAGCTGACACACCTCAGGGACCCTTTCAAATGATGAATGAGACCCCAAAATATTAAACATCAAAGATCAGCTGGTTAGGGTCAAGAGCATATTGAAGATGAACTTAGGCATTTTCAATGATGAAACTGTGCCACTTTAACTTCAAAATGTGGTGAGTTGGGTCTTTAGAACACCAGTGTCTATCAGACATAATTACAAGTTCTGCTAGAAACCAGCATCTGATCTCTGGAGAATTATTAAATCCTGTTTATTCCAGTTACATGAAAGCACATTTCAGTGAAAATAGAAATTAGTGTTAATAAAATCAGATAATAAGTATTTCTTTGGAGACTGGTGTGAACCATGTGAGTCTGCAGGATTTCTACAACACATCAGCTGGTTGAGTTGTCTTGTCTGATTTTGGTCATTGTCTTCGTGCCCCCTTCACTTTTCTGTCTTAATGACTGAAAGATAGCTATGAGACATTTCCTTGTGAAAACTAGTGAAATATAGAATTTTGATCTGAATTTTATGTCAATTCTGAGGATTGTTGGGCCACACGAAAGGTAAAGCTAATAAAAGTAAGCATTGAATGGAAGCAAACATGAAAAGCAAAGTCATTTCCACACCCTCCATAGTCACAAGAAAAGAAAGCAGCTGAAATGAGAAAAATTCTCCTTGCTGACTCTTCAGAGACAAAGCAGCAGGAAATTGTGAGATTCCTCCCAGAGCCCCACTTGCAAGAAAGCCCATTTAACAAATGGTATGAGTTGTGGGATCTGTTGTTATTGGTTTTCTTCCCTGGGAACACTGCACACTGGGGATTCAGCTGTACCACAAAACAGTCTTCAAAACCCTCAGACTTGTCAAGTGCAGACTGAGAACTACTCCTTATGGGTTTGCAAAAAGCCATAACTTTGCTTTTTGGCTCACTCATTCTTGGCAGTCTTGAATTGCTAAGAGAAAGCGTTTGAACCCATCAGTCAAGACAATCAGTGTTATGGGCCACCATTAGCTCAGCCTCATAACATCTGTTCTGTGTTTGTGTTCCATAGGGAACCTGAAGCCCTCAGAACAAAAGTGACAGGCCAGGAACTAAGCCATGGAGAGTCTTCAGGGAGATAAGCACCCAAAATACAGCTTCCCCTTACTATATACCAAAATTAGGTCAAGTTTTTCATCCTTGACAGAGGTTTTTCTAAATACCAAAAGGAAAAAAAAAAGGTTCCAAAATAATTTACTGTAACAGAAATATAAAGAAAATGATTCCCAAAAACATCTCTCTTATGGGGTAGGTTTTCTTCCTTATGTATAACATCTTAGCACTACTCATAAATATGTTATAGATGGCAGGAATGGCACTAGGTGTTAGACCCATGGTGTCAGACTGGACCTGGGTGAAGCAACCTCAGTACTTGGGTTCTGGCTAGGAAAGAATTCACAGCCAAGACCCAAACTGTAAGAGAACATTTATTTGGTAAAACACAGAAGTACAAGAAGTAATTTCTAGAAGAAATGAACTTAGGAAACAAGTTCTAGAGGTAAAGAAAGGGACCTAAGAGCTTGGGAGTGTGGAAGATAATGGTAATGCACCTGGGGGCATGCAGGAGGGAAAGGCCTAGAGGGTTTTAAGGGTGGAGATTTTAGGGGAGGACCCAAGGGAAGATTTAATAGAATATTCAGCAGCTTTCCAGGTGTGTGCTTTCAGGGTCTAGGTCTACACTGATTAATTGATCAGCACCAGAGCAGGAGTTCATTATTCAATGCAGCTGGTTTTGAGCGCAACCATGGGGTTGATGGTCTGGTTTTGTTGCTTTTCTGCATCTGGAGCTGAAATACAACTGAGGACTGGATGCTATCTCCAGAGAGGAAAGGTCAGCGGGTCTAAACCTCATGACCAGGGAGTGATATCCTAGGGGAGAAAAAGTCATCTTGGGGATAAGGTATCCTACAATTATTCTTTGCTTGGTGCCTGGGGCTTTCCACGCTGGTGACCTTCTGTACCTGGCCCATCATCCTTGATCTGCTCATATCTGTCTAACTGCCTACCACAGATATGAGTTATCATCTCTATTTTACAGGTAAGAAAACTGAAGTATGTCACAGGTCTAAGGTCCAGAACTAAAAAATAATAAAGCTGTGTCTTGAACTCATGTGGGCTGGTCAGATTCTTAGCCATCAGATCATATTTCTTAGTGAAGCATAGAAAGTCAAACAAGGAAATGAAAATCAGTTCAGAGGTTTAAAAACCTCCTGAATTTTATCTTTGGTAATTCTTCTCACAGGAATCTTTAAATACACTATGTATCCTCTGCTCTCCATAGACAGGCACACAGAACAACTAAGAGGCATAGAAGGCATCTGGAAGTTCTTTCACAGACTCGGCATCGCTATGCCACAGCAGGCAGCAGCAATGCTCATGGTGCTTCCTAGACTTGAGCATGAGAATGAAGGAGTTTCTAGGCAGCTGGAGCAACCATTCTCCTGTTGATAATGAATTATGTGGGTTAGAATTGTCTCTCTTCTGGTTCTTTGAAAGGATAAATAAGATTGATGAACCTCTAGCCAAGTTCACCAAGAAACAAAAAGAGAGGACCCAAATAAACAAAATCAGAAATGAAAGTGGTGAAGGAACAACTGACCCCACAGACATACAAAGGAATGTAAAAAAAAATACTATGAACAACTCTACTCTAACAAACTGGACAGCCATGATGAAATAAACATATTCCTAGAAAAATACAAGTTTCCAAAATTCAATCAGGAAAAATAAAAAAAAACTGAATAGGCCAATAACTCTTGATGAAATTGAAACAGCAATCAAAAAACTTCCAGCAAACAAAAGTTCTGATTGGATGGCTTCACAAGGGAGTTGTACCAAACATTCAAAGAACTAAAACCTATCCTTCTCAGACTAGTCAAAAAATTCAAGAGAAAGGCATACTTCCAAGCTTTTTCTATGAATCCAGCATTACCCTAATTCCAAAACCAAATAAAGACACTACAAAGAAAGAGAATTACAGGCCAATATCCGTGATGAACATATATGCTAAAATCCTCAACAAAATTCTAGCAAATCAGATCCAGCATTACATTAGAAAGATCATACACCATGACCAAGTGGGATTTATTCCAGGGATGCAAGGCTGGTACAACATCTGCAAATCAATAAATATGATACATCACATAAACAAATTGAGAGACAAAAATCACATAATAATATCAATTGATGCACAAAAGGCATTTGACAAAATCTAGCACCCTTTCCTGATAAAAACTCTCAGCAAAGTGAGAAAAGAGGGATCATACCTCAATATAATGAAAGCCTTACATGATAAACCCACAGCCAACATCATACTCAATGTGCAAAAACAAAAACCATTCCCCTAAGAACAGGAACAATACAGGGACACCCTCTTTCACCACTCCTGTTCAACATAGTGCTGGAAGTGCTAGCCATAGTGATTCAGACAAGAAGAAGATATAAAAGGTATCCAAATTGGAAAAGAAGAAGTAAAATTTTTATTATTCACAAATGACATGATATTGTACATAGAAAACTCTAAAAATTCCATCGAAAAACTACTAGACTTAATAAATGAATTTGGCAACATAGTAGGATACAAAATTAACACCCAGAAATCTATGGCTTTTTTATACACCAATAATGAACTCTCAGAAAGAGAAACTAAAAAGACAATCCCATTTGCCATTGCAACAAAAAAATTAAGATACCTAGGACTAAATTTAACCAAGGAGGTAAAGAACCTGTACTCACAAAATTACAGGACGCAGAAAAAAAAGAGATAGAGGAAGACATAAACAAATGGAAGAACATACCGTGTTCATGGATTGGTAGCATCAACATCATTAAAATGTCCATACTACCCAAAGCAATCTATAGATTCAATGCACTCCCCATTAAAATACCAAGGGCATATTTCAAAGACTTAGAACAAACTCTCCAAAAAATTCATCTGGAATAAAAAAAGACCCCGAATACCTGCAGCAATCTTGAGAAAGAAGAACAAAGTTGGAGGGATCACAATACCAGATATCAAGCTATACTACAAAGCCACTGTTCTCAGAACTGCCTGGTACTGGCACAAGAACAGACATATAGACCAATGGAACAGAACAGAGAACCCAGAAATTGACCCAAGCCATTATGCTCAATTAATATTTGACAATGGAGGTAAGAGCATACAATGGAGTCAAGACAGTCTCTTCAATAAATGGTGTTGGGAAAATTGGACAGATACATAAAAAAAATGAAACTAGACCACCAACTTACACCATGCAAAAAAAAATAAACACAAAATGGATAAAGAACTTAAACGTTAGACAAGAAACCATAAAAATCTTAGAAGATGCTATAGGCAGCCAAATAGCAGATAATTGTCATGTCAATATCTTTATACCAATACAGAACCTAGGGCAGTGAAACTAAGGAGAAAATAAACAAATGGGACTACATCAAAATAATTAGTTTTTGCACAGCAAAAGAAACCATCAACAAAACCCACTGCTTAGGAGAACATATTTGCCAATGTTATCTCCGATGAGAGTTTAATCTCCATATATATAGAAAAGATTCCTTTATTAACTTGTGGTCAAGATTATGTTTGTATATTTTCAGAGAACAACTCCAAGACCATGTGGATTCCTGCAACAGAGAGGAATTGATAGGTCTGCTCCAACCACGAAGACAAGAGGAGAAACAGTCCAGAGATGGAAGATGCTGACGACACCTTGCCATGCTAGCAGTCAGCAGCTGTGCATCACTGCAGGTTGTCTAGGACCAAACCAGAGAGGGTGGGACCTGCATTGCCACAATGTGCTCACCATCCAGATATCACTGCTGACATGCACACATAAGGAACTGTTTGACATTGAATCGGGGACTCAGAACTGTTGGACATTGAAATTGGGACTCAAACATTTTTTTGTTATTATATGCTTATTTCTAGTCTACAGAGGCAAGATTTTTTTAAAGGAAAGAAATGGGGGGAAAAATAGATACTGAGGCAAAGAAGCATTGAACAGACTGTCAAACTACAGCGGGAAGGCAGGGGAGGTTGGGTGTGTGTGTGGGGGGGGCTGTAAGAGATCAACCGAAGGACTTGTACACATGCATATAAGCATAACCAATGGATACAAAATACTGGGGGTGGGGGGGCGGGCAGGTGAAGGCATGTAGGCATGTACTGGGGGTAGGGGAGGCTGGGGGGGAGGTCAATGGGGGAAAAAAAAGGAGACATATGTACTACTATTTGTAATACTTCAAACAATAAAAAAATATTTTAAAAAAAAGTTTAATCTCCAAAATTTATAGGGAACTCATACAACTTAACAAAAGGAAGATAAACAATCTAATCAAAAAAATGGGCAAAGGACCTAAATAGACACTTTTTGAAATAGGACATACAGAAGGCCAAGAGACATATGAAAACATGCTCAAAGTCACTAATCATCTGATAGATGCAAATCAAAACAACAATGAGGTACCATCTCACACCTGTCAGAATGGCTATCATCAACAAACCAACAAAGGACAAGTGCTGGAGAGGATGCAGAGAAAAAGGAACCCTCTTACACTGCTGGTGGGAATGCAGACTGGTGCAGCCATTTTGGAAAAGAGTATGGCATTTTCTCAAAAAAATTAAAAATGGAACTTCCATTTGATCCAGTAATCCTACTTCTAGGAATGTATCCCAAGAAAACAGAAACACCAATCAGAAAGGATATATGTACCCCTATGTTCATAGCACCACAATTTACAATAGATAAATTTGAAAACAGCCTAAGTGCCCATCAGCAGATGAGTGGATTAGAAAACTGTGGTACATCTACACAATGAAATTCTATACTGCTGTACAAAAGAAGGAATTCTTACCATTTGCAACAGCATGGATGGAACTAGAGAGAATTATGCTAAGTGAAATAAGCCAGTCAGAGAAATATAAATATAACTTGATCTCACTCATTTGTAGAATATAATGAACAACATAAACTGATGAACAAAAATAGAATCAGAGTCATAGAAGCATGGAACAGACTGTCCAACCTATGAGGGAAGGCAGGGGGATGAGGTGGTAAGAGATCAATCAAAGGACTTGTATTATGCATGCATATGAGCAAAACCAATGGACAGACAGTAGGGGGGGTGAGGGCTTGTGCTTGGGGGAGGGCACAGTGGGGGAGAGGTCAATGGGGGAGAAAAGGAGACTCATGTAATACTTTAAACAATAAATTTTTTTTAAATGGGCAAAGTACCTAAATACACACTTTTTGAAATAGGACCCACAGAAGGCCAAGAGACATATGAAAACATGTTCAAAGTCCCTAATCATTCAAGAGATGCAAATCAAAACAACAATGAGGTATCATCTCACACCTGTCAGAATGGCTATCATCAACATATCAACAAAGGTCAAGTGCTGGAGAAGATGCAGAGAAAAAGGAACCCTCTTTCACTGCTGGCTGGAATGCAGACTAGTGCAGCCACTGTGGAAAACAGTATGGTGTTTCTTCCAAAAATTAAAATTGGAACTTTCATTTGACCCAGTAATCCCACTTCTAGGAATAGATCCCAAGAAAACAGAAACACCAATCAGAAAGGATATATGCACCCCTATGTTCATAGCAGCACAGTTTACAATAGCTAAGATTTGGAAACAGCCTAAGTGCCCATCAGCAGATGAGTGGATTAGAAAACTGTGGTATATCTACACAATGGAATTCTATACTGCTGTAAAAAAAAAAAAAAATAAGGAGGAGAGAATCCAAGATGGCGGTGTAGGTAAACACCTAAACTGCTGCCTCCTACAACAATTTAAACTACAACTAAAAGACAAAACGTCTATCACCCAGAACCATGGGAAAGCTGGCTGAGTGGAAGTTCTACAACTAGAAGGAAAGAGAAAAGAGCATTGAGACGTGTATGAGCGCTGAAAAGCTGAGGTACGGAGGCGCGTGATCTGGGCTGGCTGCGGGCGACTGGGTGCGTTGCTTTTTTCAACCCCAACGGAGACAAGCCCCCGATTACTCTGAAATCCAGTCTCTGGGGAGACGCGGGGGACCCAAACTCCTACGGGGAGAAGCTGGACTGTCTGCCAGAGAGGGTGGCTTGCTTGCAGAGCTGCGAGCAGGGATAATTGTTTACGGCACTGGGGCACGGGACTCGCAGATGCAGTTGGAGACTCAGAGCCGGCTAACTAGCAGCCATTGCTGTTTGCCACGCCCTAACCTAGTGACACCCTGAGGCCCCGCCCTATAAACCCACCCAAGCTCCAAGCAGCTCAATTAGCATAAGAAAGGCCTGCCCTATCACAGCTTAACCTAGCAAACTTGCAGCCTGGGTCAGACAGCTCCAAAACCTCCAAACCCCAAGCAAAGAGGAGAAAACTGCAGCTCTCACTGTAGATCCTGCTGAGTGGCCTCAGACAGTAGCTGACCTGCACCCCATTGGAGATCCAGAAGCCAGTGTACCTAGTGGTCAGTGTGAGACACCAGATTTCAACTCCTCACATCCATAAGTGACACATTCAAGAGGCAGACTCAGTGAGCACCAGAGCCTCACTAAAACAAGTCCTGCCCCATAAGCGTGTCTTCAGCGCAGCAGTTCTTCCATTATAGACACAGGGAGTGCTCACAGCTAATTGGCCTGGAGGTCAATTCCTCCCAGCGTAACAACAGCAATTCAGGCTTAACTGCACCAAGACTTTGCACTCAGCCCACAAAGGGGTGTACCAAGAGCGTCCACATCAGGAGATTGGGGAGGCTGAGCTACTGCCCCCTATAGGTCACCTACCACACAAAGCCACTCCATCAACACAGGGAAGCAGCCAAAATGCAGAAACAAAGAAACATGTCACGAATGAAAGAAACGGAGGAAAGCAAACTACTGGATGACATAGAGTTCAGAACCACATGTATAAGGTTACTCAAGAATCTTCTAAAAACCGCTGAGAAACTTAATAACACTTCTGAGGAGCTTAGTGAGACCTTCAAGGACCTTAATGAGAATGCCAAAAAAATGGAAAAGGACCAGTCAGAAATGAAGCATACACTGTCTAAAATAAAGAATATACAGAAACTCAACTGTAGATCAACGTACCCCAAGAATCAAACCAAAGATCTGAAATATGTGGAAACAAAAAACATCCAACCAGAAAAACAAAAAGAAAAAAGAATCCAAAAATATGAAGATAGTGTAAGGAGCCTCTGGGACAACTTCAAGCGAACCAACATCCGAATTTTTGGGGTGCCAGAAGAAGGGAGAGAGCAAAATATTGAAAACCTATTAGAAGAAATAATGACAGAAAACTTTCCCTACCTGGTGAAAGAAATAGACTTACAAGTTCAGGAAGCGCACAGAACCCCATACAAGAGGAATCCAAAGAGGACCACACCAAGACACATCATAATTAAAATGCCAAGGGCAAAAGACAAAGAGAGAATATTAAAAGCAGCAAGAGAAAAACAGTTAATTACCTACAAGGGAGTACCCATACGACTGTCAGCTGATTTCTCAACAGAAACTATGCAGGCCAGAAGAGAGTGGCAAGAAATATTCAAAGTGATGAACAGCAAGAACCTACAACCAAGATTACTCTACCCAGCAAAGCTATCATTCAGAGTTGAAGGTCAGATAAAGAGCTTCACAGACAAGAGAAAGCTAAAGGAGTTCATCACCACCAAACCAGGATTACACGAAATGCTGAAGGGTATCCTTTAAGAAGAGGAAGAAGAAGAAAAAGATAAAGGCAAAAATTATGAACAACAAAATGACATCAAACACATACCTACCAACAAGTGAATCTAAAAATCAAGTGAATGAAAAATCTGAAGAACAGAATGGACTGGTGAATATAATAGAATCAGGGACATAGAAAGGGAGTGGACTGACGATTCTCAGGGGAAGCAGGTGTGAGGGGTGCGGGAAGAGATTGGACAAAAATCTTACTCCTAAAGATGAAGACAGTGGGGGGGGGGGGGGTAGGGCATGGGGTGGGGTGGGGAATCAGGTGGAGGGGAGCTATGGGGAAAAATAAAAGAGGAACACCTGTAATAAGCTGAACAATAAAGATTTATTAAAAAATATAAAAAATAAGGAATTCTTACCATTTGCAACAGAATGGATGGAACTGGAGAACATTATGCTAAGCGAAATAAACCAGAGAAATATAAATATCACATGATCTCACTCATTTGTAGAATATAATGAACAACATAAACTGATGAACAAAAATAGAATCAGAGTCATAGAAGCATGGAACAGACTGTCCAACCTATGAGGGAAGACAGGGGGATGAGGGGGTAAGAGATCAACCAAAGGACTTGCATGCAAGCATATGAGCATAACCAATAGACACAGACAGTAGGGGCAGGTGAGGGCATGTGCTGGGGGGTGTGGGCAGCCAGGAGAGATCAATGGGGGTAAAGAAGACTTATGTAATATTTTAAACAATAAGAAAAAAACTTGTCTCTCTTTGGTTCACTGCTGTATTAGTTAGGGTTCTCCAGAAAAACAGAACCAGTACGAGATAGATATATTAAAACTAGGGGCCCAGTGCACAAATTCGTGCACCTTGAAAAGAACTGTGGGCCTCAGGCTGCAGTGGGCACAGGGGTGAGTCTCAGCCCATCCTCCATGCCCCTAACAGGCCCCTCCCACTGTGGCCCCAGTACCCTGTCTGCCAGCAGCCCTGCTCCCACCACTGCCACTCCCACACATTGATGGTGCTGACCCTGCTCACACTTGCTGATGGCGGGGAGCAATTGGGGCCAGCGCCAGCAGTGGGTGCAAGTGGCAGCTGCTGCCCCAATCACCCCTCAGGAGCAGGGACAGATGGAGAAGCCCTCAGGAGCAATCAGGGCTGGCAGCCACCCCTCATACCTGCTGACAGTGATGAGCAATCAGGACCAGCGCTGGGCACCAGCAGCAGGTGCAAGCAGTGGCTCTGGTGCTGGCAGCAGGTGTGGCTGCTGGGCAGGACTGCGGTGCATGGGAGCAAAGATTTTTCAGTAACTTCCAGAGGCTTGCTCTGATGACAGCAACTGGCACCCCACCTTGGTCTGGCACCCCTGCTCACCTGCTCCACCATCCCACTGTGGCTGACACCCACCATGTTCCGCACACTTCCACCTGCTGTTGAAGCTCACCATGTTCCATGTGCACCCCCTGGTGGTCAGCACACGCCATAGCAACCAGTTCAGTTATTCCGCTGTTTGGTCTATTTACATATTAGCCTTTTATTATATAGGACTAGAGGCACAGTGCACAAAATTCGTGCATGGGGGTGGGGGTGTCCCTCAGCCCAGCCTGCACTCTCTCCAATCTGGGACCCCTTGAGGGATGTCCAACTGCCATTTGGACATCCCTCTCACAATCCAGGACTGCTGGCTCCCAACTGCTCACCTGCCTGCCTTCCTGATTGCCCCTAACCGCTTCTGCCTTCCAGCCTGATCACCCCCTAACCAATACCCTGCCAGCCTGATTGATGCCTAACTGCTCCCCTGCCAGCCTGTTTGCCCTTAACTGCCCTCTCCTGCAGGCCTGGTTACTCCCAACTGCTCTCCCTTGCAGGCCTGGTCCCTCCCAACTGCCCCCCCCCCCCGCTGGCCATCTTGTGGAGGCCACCTTGTGTCCACATGGGGGCAACCATCTTTGTCCACATGGGGGCAGCCATCTTGTGTGTTGGAGTGATAGTCAATTTGCATATTACTATTTTATTAGATAGGATAGAGGCCTGGTGCAGGGGAGGGGGCCAGCTGGTTTGCCCTGAAGGATGTCCTGAATCAGGGTGGAGGTTCCCTTGGGGTGTGGGATGGACTGGGTGAGGGGCCTATGGTGGTTTGCAGGCCGGCCACACCACCAGGCCATCCAAGCAGAGGCCCTGGTATCTGGGATTTATTTATCTTCTATAATTGAAACTTTGTAGCCTTGAGCGGAGCCAAGACTCCTGCTTGCTCCATGGCCGCAGCCATTTTTGTTGGTATTTATTTATCTTCTGTAATTGAAACTTTGTAGCCTTAAGTGGCGGCCTTGGCTGGCCAGGGTGTGTGGAAAGCTTGGGTTCCTCCATCGCTGTGGGCATCTCAAGCCTCCTGTTCACTCCCTGGCCACAGCCATTTTTGTTGGGATTTATTTATCTTCTATAATTGAAACTTTGTAGGCTTGAGTGGAGGCCTGGGCTGGTCAGGGTATGTGGAAAGCTTGGGTTCCTCCATCTCCGGGGACAACCCAGGCCTCCTGTTTGCAGCCATCTTAGTTAATTTGCATACTTGCTCCTGATTGGGCGAGTGTATGGGCATGGCTAGTGAGTGTAGCAGAGTGATGGCTAATTTGCATATTACTCTTTTATTAGATAGGATATGTATATATGTGGAGATTAAGTATGAGAAATTGGCTCACACAATTACAGAGACTGAGAAGTCTCACATTCTGCTGCCTGCAAAATGGACATTCAGAGGAGCTGAGGGTGCAAATCCCAGACCCAGGGCAGGAGAAGACTAATAATACCTCAGCTCAAGCAAGCAGATAGGAAGCAAAAGGGATGAATTACTCCTCCCTCTGCCTTTTTGTTCTATTCAGATCCTCAACAGATTGGATAATTCCTACCCACATTGGGAGCTACTTTACTGTGTCTGCAGATTCAAATGCTAATCTCAAACAGAAACACCCTCACAGACACACCCAGAAATAATATTTCATCTGGGCACCCTGTGGTGCAGTCAAGGTGACACATGAAATTAACCATCACAAGTGTTGTGTCTAATACACTGCTTGACATATGGCAGACATTCAGTCACTACTTGGTGAGTGAATTCAGTCATGTGTGCATGTGTCACATGGTTGCCATCCATGATTATCTGTGACTATATTGTGTACATATACCTTTATTTTATTATGGGGAGGTTTTTAAATGATTGAGAATTCCCAGAAACCATGAACGATGCACTCAGTAAATGCCTAAATGGGAGCAGACAAGATTGTGAATACTACATTTTTTAAAGGAAGAAGGAATGTCTGCTTAAAACTAACTGAAATCAGCCTGAGATAGAGTGTAGATTTAATGGAAAATGGTAAAAGATAATATAGATGATATTTCTTTCAAGCATGTTTAATAAATTAGGGGCCAAAAATAAATTAGAAGCTCTCCTTATAATTTATACCTGCCAACTATTTATTAGAAAGTTTTGATTTGGTAGATATCATTTTTATAATGTCATCTTTACTGCCAACACCATTTTGAAAAATATTGTTGCTTAAATAAGGATAATGATCCCTATTGAAAACTGCACCAGAATAGTAAAAAATACATCAGTTGTATTTCATCCAGAACGAAAATAAATTAAATTAGCCTCATCCCTGGATGTGGTATCTGGCCCAAATTGCATTTTTGCAGCAGGGTGGAGTTTGAGATCAAAAAACCAGAAATATTATGCATTTAATGAAATCCAATCTTCTGGCAACTAGGCGAAGCCCTGTTTTGTCCTATTTCTATGGAATTTTGGTCATATCCCAGATATCAAAGAATATTTTTAATTCCTACAGAACTGCAACCTCAGAAAAGATGGACACCATCTCTACAATACTTAATTTAAATGTCAATTGTGTTTTTTCATTTGCTAAAATAAAAGTACATATGAATAAACCAATAGAACATGATACATTTAAACTCTTCACTTTAAAAATGAACAACATAGATGTCTTTTCTTAAAAAAAAAAAAAGAAAAGAAAAGAAAGAAAGAGGGTAAGTATTGCCTGTCAAAACTAGCAATCATTGACATTTTTAGAGCTAAACAGGGACCTTAGAAATGATCTAGTTCCATCTTCTGGTGTCACCAGCAAAGACACTGGGATACTAAAAGGTGTAATGATCTACACTAATAAAAGAGTAACATGCAAATTGACCGTACCTTCGCGATGCCCACCATCCAATCAGGAGTGCATATGCAAATTAACCTGCCAAAGATGGCAGGTTAATTTGCATATGCAGGCACTGAGTGGCCAGGGGCAGGGCAGGACACAGGTGTTCCACACCGCCCAGCCGCTTCAGGCCTCTGGGCAGTGTGGGAAGGCAGAAAGGCAGCTCAGGGCCAGAGGGAAAAGGCAGCTCCGGCCAGAGCAAAGGTGGTGCCAGCAGCTAGGGGAAGGAAGGCCCATTCTTGCATGAATATTCGTGCATCGGGCCTCTAGTCTATTCTTAATTTCACAGCTACCAAAGTAGAAAGCTGAGACTAAGACCCAGATCATCCATGCATGGTCCAGACCTTTACCATTATCTCATGCATCTAGCAACAATGCTGCATTGTCCCACCCTTCAGAGACCTTGCTCAGTCTTTAATAAGAGTTCTGGGACTGGCTTTCACTTAAAGATATAGTGCAGTGCCCTGGAAACCTGGCCTTAAGTGCCTGGGGTCTCTATGATTGTTAGCAACAGTACCTTGATAAGTGTTGAAGTTCAGTTTCCTTACAGTTGTATCATTCACTTGTGACACCTGGGTCAGACACACTTCATGACCATGTTTATTTTGTGCTGTTCTATAATAGAAAGATTCGTCTAAGACACTTACCTAAAAATCACCTTTCAATTAAAATCATTTCAAATTTTGTGTTATTTTTTTTCTGAGTGGACAAATTTTCTATATTTGCTCATTGTCTAAAAGGAAACCTCTGTTAACATACTCCCCTTCATATACTTTCTTCACATCCTCTTCTTTTAAAAAAAATATTCCATCTAACTTTCATGGAGCTTATCAAATCTATGGTAGAGCAGCACATAAGATTTAGAAAAATAAAACAATTCTGTAAAAAGGCTTGAGTTGATCTCCATGGTTCACCTCATCCTATGATCAGAATGAACTACCAATCCCCAGGCCAATAGGGTTGATCCCTATGATGTCAGGCCACTGAGATGAGCTATGTCTCCATTGATGTTACTGTCCATCTAGTTTGCAGATGCCTGATTTTCCCAGTGTTGGCCTGATATTAGGCATGTCCAGGTCCATGTGTATCACCCCATGGGCATTCTATCTATAAAATAGAATTGTGTCCATTTACTTGATCTCCTTCATTCTATAATAATCTGAAGATTAATTTATATTAAACAATTCACAACACATATGTGATAATAATGAGGAAAGGCTCCCAAGAGTGAGAAGTAAATCCCAATACTTTTTCATAATTGTTGATTTTTCAGAGCTGCCAGATGCACCATTTGGAGATGTAAGAAACTGAGCAGATGAAGTAATCGTCAATCTAATTGCCTCAACTTTGGTTTTGTTTGAGCTCCAGGGGTCCAATTTTGGGAACTGAGGACTCAGCTGATCATACAGCCTGGTTTCTTGCGTGCTTTCCCTCAACAAGTTCTGTCATGGTCACATGCATTTGATCTCCAACAAGGGGATGTAACATCTGCTTTCTCTCAAAAGCCCATGTAAATTTTGGAGATCAAGGGGGAAAAGTCTCTGAAACATGGAGCTATCAAGGCCATTATTATAAATTCCTGGTTCTACCTATTGCATTTTAATAGAAATTCCAGTTTCATAAAATAAAAATTATTGGTAAGAGCGACTAGAGTGACATTTATAACTCCTTTATGAAATGTTTTATAGTTTTACACATTATAATTCAGTAATAAGAGGAAAAGAAGAAACATTGCCTATATTCTCATAATTATTCAGAGTAGCATATTTTCTTAATAGAATTCTTAGGAGAAATTACCAGTTTCTACTTTTATGAAATGACCTCAGCAATAAACTATTTTATAAAGGTGGTATTTAATTATATCATCATTTCCATATTATTGTGATTATTAACTTTTCACATTAACAATTCTCCAGAATATTCTAGCAGAACCCTGAAAACTCATTCTCTTTTTCCTATACTCAGATTTTCATTCACTTCAGTTATTGCTCTCATAATTTACAACACAGAAAAATTATTATGATTCTGGTTAATTTTATACTTAGCTTCAAGAAATATTCCATACAGCAACAATTCTTAAACTTTTTATAACTTTGGTAATATATTTTCAAACTTCTGAACCGTTTACAAGGAGTAATTCATAAGTGCAAAATGAGCACTTACCTTAATGTGCAGAAATATCTCAAAAGGAATTGCAGTTAAGCCAACTCAAAATAGTAGCCCCCATAATGCCTGATGTGGGTTTGAGGTTGAAGAGGAGGAATTGTACTAACTGAGGAAGAAGAATATATTTGGTCTGTATAGTTAATAGTCTGGAATTCCTCTTCTAAAGACAATTACTACCATTTATATAATGTGCCACGCCTTGTACTAAGCCCTGTACATGCAGTTTCTTCACTTAATTTTCACAATAATTCCATGGAATAGGTTCTTCTATCTACATTTTACTGATGATGTTCTTGAAGCTTTAAAAGGTAGGTCACACAGTAAGAGCCAAAAGTTGAACCCAGTCTCTCTAAATACAAGATCAAGCTCTTAATCTCTCAGAGTAGGTGGGTAAAGACGTAAAGTAAAAGGGGGAGGCACATTCTATTCTTTGATAAAACTTAATTACTAGGAGTTGGCTGCTACATGAGATCTTGGAAAACTAAATGGTCAATTTCAAATAGGCAATTTCAAAAGAAGTACATTTGCCCGTGGACATGAGAAAAAATATTGAACCTCTACTAATCAAGAAAAATGCAGATTAAAACAGCAATGTGTTATCTGTTTTTTCATCCATTACTTTTGGATACAAGAATTACAAGCATTAACAGTATCTGGTTTAGGAGAAGATGATGTTAAATGGGCTTTTCTCCTAGTGTTAGCCATTATGACTGATACTAGGTAAGACATTTTTTAGAGAAAACTCAGCACTTTGTATTTATAAGGACATTTGAGTTTGGATGGAAAGAATAAAACTTAAATGAGTGTGAAAAATAATATATTTTTAATTATTACTTATTTTCTATGTATTTTCTCCATTCAAAGCCCAGACTACCCACATGCTCCAGGGAAAGAGCCCTGTGCCCATATCAGCATATACCTTTGCTGTGACTCTGTCTCTAACATAGCTTCTCTTCCACCTGCCATGCCTGGGGTTTGCAAGGCCCATTCATTACTACCTAATCTCATTTCCTCTGACTTAACCTCTTTCCTGTCAAGAGTACCTGCTTGCTCCTCCCTTCCTTTGGCACTCAATAGCCTTGTCTACTGTGTCTATAAGATCCTTCTTCGCCCGCAAGCTTTCCTGGCCACCCTGCCCTTAGGACCTGCACAGGCTGGTGTTCCAGACTTTGGGAGTTCACTGACCAGTAAACTAAACAAACACAAAAACAATGTGGAGAATTGGCAGAAGGCTGCCAAGTGTCTATTTTGCCAACTAGTCAGTCAAAAACAAGAAATAGCATCTATCATCACCATCGTTTTATGAAAGAAAAGCATTTTAACACTAAAAATGAGAAAAGCTCACAATCTCAGAAAAATAAAAATGCTTCTCAAAGAACAGCAACTACATAACCTTTGGGAGAGACCTGATATGGGGAAGGAACACATGCCTAGGAGGAACTAGCCCATTAGAAAACAGCCCAGCCTCATTGTCTGGCATGGGGATGCTCTTGGAAGCCAGAGCAAATCCACTTTTTATAACCAACCCTCACACCTCCCCTCACATCTCATGGTTATTTGAGAGAGTTCCCCATGCTGCTTACACTAAGGAGTCACACTAGCTGCCCTTCTAAGAAAATACCACCCATCAAGCTGTGCACAGGCCACCCTGAAAATGTCCAGCAAAGTGAAGTTCACGCACATCTGCAGCTTGCTGCCGCCATCCAAAGGCACCACTACCCAGACACCCAGACTCTGCTTTATGTTCTATGGCCTGGGATACTGTAAGACCCCCTCAAAAAGAGTCTTGTAGAGTTTGTGACACACAGACTCTGTGGAGGTGTGTAGGAAAAGCCTCAGTGGGACTTGGGTAAAACTAGACAGTGGCATCCCTATAGTGCTAATTGCATCTGTCCATGGACAGGTTTTTAGGGCAATCCCTGATATGTGCTCTGGTGTGAGACTCTAAAATCTGAAATACTCTCCCTTCCACTCTGTAAAAAAATCAATAAAATATATTTTAAAAAACTCATAAAAAAGAGAGCAGCTTAAAAATAAAATAAAATAAAATCTAAAATAGATGTATAGCTATTTTTTAGGTGAGCATTATTCTTAAAATGCATGCCTTTATTTACACTTAATAAAATTTATTTTAATATTCACTTTGGTTACTCATTAAAATGTGTCCTAAAATCAAAGGTTAAGTGATAAATAACCTTAAAAAAAAAAAAAAGCCTAGGGTCCGACTATTTTGACCTAGATTGCCAGCAGTAGAAATATCCTAACCCTCTTAGGCCTTGCGGCACCAAATCTCATACTTGCAGAAAAAAGAAAAGAGAAGGAGTGGGGCACAACCCATGACCAAAGGGACTTTAGTTACGAGAGAGAACTGGTGAGTCTTGGTCCACACCAGGGCATCCGGGACGGACAGATTGCATGGGTGCCCCACTTCCCCATGTGCCAAGGAAATGTTAGTGGTCAGTTTTTACAGTAGTATGGTTTATTTATTTTAGTAACATTTGGTAGCAGAGGCCTTGCCTTACATGCAGGCTTACTGCTAAATAACACAGAAGCTAGAAGAAAATGTAACAAAAAAGTTGGGAATGTGAAACACATAGTGAGGTCAGGACACACATACCCACATGCTCACACAACACATGACTTTGCAGCTTCTTCTGTCACTGTGAATACAGTTGCCATTTCCATCATCATTAATTAGAATAAAAATTCTTAAAACTTGCTGCACCATTCATCTCTAAGTAGGCTTATTCCAGGCTTCAGCCCAAGTTTCCTAAAAGCCTAGCTGATTAAAAGGCATTAACATTTATATTGTGCCAACACTGATTATACTAATTGCTGGCAAGTGTTTATGTGATAACCAAGACTTAACAAGAGAGATGCAGAAAAGCATAGTGAACATAACACTTGCATATGAGAGGTACTTGTCAGCAACTGAAGTATCTGCTTCCTTCTTAAAAAAGGAAGGAGGTTAAGTCATGAACTTAAGGCATCTTCCAAATCTAACATTTTATGACTTTGGTTAGCAGACAATTTTTCAAAGGCATCTACTGAATAACAAACACGAGGTTCAAACTCCTTCAAAGGCTGATTATCAATTCTCAGTACAGTAGGTCTAAGAATAACACTGTTTTCCTAGATGAGATACCATAGGAGCTTAACTCTTGTTTATATCAGTTACCCTGTGGTAAAAATGATTTCCCTATGGGTCATTTCACTTAAAGTCATAGAACCTATTGACAATGTTAAATGAGAACTTACTATATTCCATATTCTGTTTGCTTGTTTTTTCTTTTTCTTTCCTGTCCTTTATCATGTACTAGTTTCTCATTAGTACTGATAATCAGAGAGGGAAGAAAGAGCAGTTCTGTTAAATCAAATTTGATAAAATAAAAAGTTGAAGTTCTGAGATTATCCAAATAATTTTTCAATATCTCTTTCTTCAGTGGCATTTGACAGAAAGAGTTAGCTCTGCTTAGAACTGTAGCAAGCCTAAAGATTCCTTACAAAGGCACTGCCGTAGCAAAATGCCCTCTGAGAATGCAATGAACTTCTCCTGCTAGGATTCCTACAAGACTGGCAATCTGGAAACTAATGCTGTTTGGGATAAGAATGAAAGCAACCAATAGTCTTTTCTTTAAAAAAAATACCAGAAGCAATAACTTGCAAGTTTATAGGGAGTTTATAACCTTTAGTTCAGAAGTATTTATTTGCCAACTAAGTATTACCTTTCACAAATGTAAAGTTAAATCAACAACTTTCTTGGCATTCAAGACACTATAGGTCAGAGAGCCTGTGAAATGTAGAATTAACTTTTCAGATTTGGGAACTGATGCATAAGTTTAGAAAAATTAACTATTTGATGAGTGTTTGGCTGGTTCATTTAAATTCCATTCCCAATCATAACTCTTGAATTCACAATAAGGAACAGGAAGAAAAAGAGAGAATAATATGTTCAGAACAGAACTGAGTGATCAGGGTTAAATACATACACAACATTTATTTTTAACATTATTTATTACTACATCATTACTATTATTAATGTGCATTAGAGTTAAACAGTTTAAAAAGTGATTTCACCTATTTTTTTCTCACTTTTACATGACTGTCCTAATCTTGTGATGTAGATAAAGCAGCAAATATTCAGATGCTAAAATACTTTAGTATCCATCACCATCACCATCACCATCAACAGCACTACTACCGCCATCATCACTTCATGAGCACTTACTATTTGCCAAGCCTTCCACCAGCGATTTTCAATCTTTTTCATCTCATGGCACACATAAATTAATCACTAAAATTCTGCAATACACCAAAAAATTTATTGTATTTTTTGCCAATCTGGGGGGGGGGAAAGCTCTAATTTTAACATGGGACAGCTATTTTTGTGTTGGCTGTTGTCCTGTTTTTTGTTTTTTGTGTTTTTTTGTTTTTTTGACAATCTAAGGGGAAGAGGTTAATTGCCCTGATTAAATAGTCAGGTATTGCATGTTTTAAAAACTCTTGCAACACACTAGCGTGCCACAGCACTCCAGTTGAAAATTGCCACCCTACATTAAATGTTTTATGTGGATCACCTCATTTAATCCTCAGAACAACTCTAGGCAATTGATATTATTATCATCTCTGTTCTACAGATGAAAAAGCATGGTTGATTAGGGCTGGAATCTAGGGTTTATGAGCACAAGTCCAGTCCGCCTTCCACATTGTTTCAATAATAGAGTTAAAAAAGAACAAAGAAAATGCTAAAGTTTCCAGTTCATTTCATATCAGTTTCCTTCAGACACAAATAAAGCAAGAAAGGGACCATGAAAAGAAAGTTAAATTTGCAGCCTCTTCCCAAAATAAATAGTTACAAAAATGCAGCACGCAAAAACATTTGCCAAATCTTCTAGAAGAGCTTTTATAAATTGCAATAAGGTTATAATTCCACTATACTTGCAGCTAAATGCAAAATTCTACTTTAAATCTGTAATTGACCAAAGACCAAACAAGAACACTATTTTGAGAAACCTAAGAGTGTGTGAGTGGGGGGGGTGAGGGGGTGCGGGGGGCAGTGGAGATGAGAGGTGGGTGGATAAAGTTTTTGGGTTTCCAAACCACGCTGGTTGCAGCTCAGTTGGTCTTTGGCTGTATCAGAGTCAATTTCCACCCAGCGATACGGGAGTAGAGGTGTACAGGAGACTTATTGTTCCTGCCCTTCCGGAGCATATTATGAACTCCAGGCAATGACAGATAAACAAGATTAATTATTGTATAGTAAGCTGCACAACAGAGAATTTATCCTGGTTTTAGGAATCAGAGGAAGCTTCTGGGGGGGGAAATGGCAGTTAGATGAAACCTGAAGGAATGCCAGAAGCTAATCTGATAGAGGTGGCATGAGGACTTAGGGAAGAGAGAATCTGAGGGGGAAGAAATGGAGTCACTCACAAACTTGAAAGGATATCTACATCCTCCATGAAATGAAGGCAGGTTCCATAATCCTGGGCAAGGTGGAGGTTCAGCAGAGAGCAGGCTATATAGGAAATCCCCCTTTAAAATAGTTTACTTGGAATGTCCACACTCTTAAGAAATGAGCCTATAACTACCTTACTCTGGAAGGAAGGTGAAGGAAATAGTTTCTAAGCTAAGTACAATAGTGGTTTTATCCATGTAAGAAAAAGGGGGGGGGGGAAATAGTCATTTAAAAGGACATGGGGAGATAAATGGAGATAGAACAAGATAATTGGGGTAAGTCTAGAAACAAAGAAAAGGAAAAAATATCTTAAATGAAATAGAACCATAGTAACAAAAATTTAAAAAATTTTAATATTATGAGCACCTCCATTACCTGAATCTCCCCTGAAGAACTGATAACACATTATTCCAGATTCATTTACATTGCAGTTGGGACCACAAGAGATGTCTAGACAGTACAGTGTATTTACTTTCCTACGTTTTGCTTAGGTTTGTTAAGCCTGTGGATGAGAAGCAAATGCTTGAGAACCCTTGATTCATTTCCTCTACTTTGTATGCCAGTTCCCTAATTCATTTGAATAATCACACAGGAATTATTTTTGGATTTCCACAGACGCCAACTAACAGGTTAAGAAAGCAGTACAAAGAGTGCTAAGAAAATGATAGTGTCCCAGAAGTAATTCGGGTGTTGAATATTCTCTATTTGTTTATCCAAATACACACATCAATCTTTCCACCATGCTCTGTGCACCAGAGGTTGACCTGCATCAAGGAGTACCTTCAGGGCTTTGAACTGGGTGAGGTCAATGGGAGGCAAACTAGGAGATAAGAGGATGGGAGACTAGTGAGAGTAAGGTGCTACACCCTTCCTGGTTGGTCTCCTTTAAACTTGCCCATAACCTTGAAAATAATGCCTTCATTAACCTCACTCCATCTCTTTCCTCACTCCCCTCAAATGGAAAAAGACAGTCTAATCACACAGAAATGCAATGCAAGCTTAGGGCAAGAGTTACAATAAGAAACCCATTCAAAAACATTCTGGGGAACGTTCATCAATTTTCTTCTCATCAAGAAGAGAGAGAAATAACACTGCATTGGGATGAGATGCAAAAAGAGACAGCCAGAACCATTATAGACAGTGATGCAATAAACCACCAATGGCTGGGACATCTGGAGGAACCATTGGGAGGAGTTGATGATAAGTACACCGGACTTTTCTGTAGCCTCCAAAAATAATAGCGTCTTCCCAATTCTTACCCACGCAAATCTCCAGTGGCCATTTTCCTCTTCATCCAGACTAAGGTGAACTCAGCCAGGGTGACCTCAGTGGCCTCACCCTAACCCTTCTTTCCTAAAATGAGTATAAGAATACCTACCAATTTTTGGCAATAATGTCATTAAGTTACAAACCTCAGGCTGCTAAGAGTATACTAGTGAGAAAAGAACTTATCTCTTTACTGCCACTGTGGTAAAGTCCTACTGGCTTCCTTTATGCATTCAAGGAATACAACTTTAGCTAAATGTCAAGTACTAACCAGTAAGTGAAACTCTCTTTGATATGGTTATTAACTATCTCTGATTCTTAGATGAAAAAATATATATTAAACTGTTTGAGGTAAAGCTGGACATTTTCATTTCTGCTATCTTCCTGTGTCGCTCCTTCAGTAACAATGACAGCTAAATTATTTTTTCTCAGCCCAAGAGTAATGTGTTGGGCTTCCTTTTCAATGACAACAATCTTTCTGTTGCCAAATGCTTCACGTCTTAAATAATGGCTTGAATCTTGGCTGCAATTATAAGATAAGCTTTTTCTCATAACCTTTTCACAATGGATTTTCATCAGCTCCTTTATAAAGGAAATTAAAATTTGCATTTTTCTTCAAGCTCATGAATTTGAAATTGGACACACCATTGGCATATTTAGACATGGTATTTATAAAGGAATAGAATTTGGTTTATAAGATTTTAAAATATTTTATCTCTAAAGGAAAAGAGAAGTAAGATCTAACTGAAGTTAATAAAAAATTGATAGAAGTTGAATGGCAGAGTGACTCAAAAATGAAGATAAAATATTTATGTAAATATAGTGTGCTAACTTCTAAATTATGCCTCAAATTTTATATTCCAAAATTTCTCAGTAATATCTGAAATCCAGATAATACGGCTATGAGCAGGTATGATGTATCACAGCATATAAATTGTCAGACAATAAAGACTATAATAGGTATAGGTTCTAGACAGTGAGTGGCACCCTCATTGCTCAGGATAGGCAACACAACAATAGCTATGGTCTAATAAAAGCAAGATGTCTCTAGAATTAGCAAGAAACGCCTTTCAGTCAAAGTTGTCAGCTCATTTTTTCCAGAACCCAAGCTGGGACTTTGCATAACCTAAGAGTAAACATCCCTGATGCCAGGACTTGAGAAATAACAAACTCCAAACTTGTGGAGAAGTGTCTATCCCTGATCCTGGATTCCAGCTGCCTGCTTGCCCAGATGTCTCCTTCCTTTAACATTGAGCAAGTACTGCCAGCTTTGATGGTAGGTGGGATTCGCCCATATTATAGTCCCAAATAGGAGAAAACATTCAAAACTAAATGAGACAATGGCTAATTCAAAGGCAACATCTGTGGGAAATATGATTGCAAACTAGGAAAGCAAGTTGTCTATCAGGAGACGAGTGATTCATAAATGTTTCTGGCAGGGGCTCACACAGATGGAGTCCTGTCCACATTCTATTTTTTTCCCGCTAGGATTTTTGCCTAACAGAATAAGTGATTGCAGACTTGAGCAAGTATGCATTGTGATCGAAAGCAAATGTAATGAACTTTTTGATCAAAGCACCATTGTATCTCTTTCCTTGTGATATTCCCCACTCTGGCTCCTTCCCTTCAGTAGGCAACTTGGGGAGGTTCTTGACTGAAATGTTTGTGCAGATGCAAATGATGTGACTTCCCTTCTGGCAGGGATCTCAACCCTGACAGGATATGGAGAACAGAAAAATCCCGTGTCTACTTCCTAGCAGCTCTAAAAAATAAATGCCATCAGTATTATTTGGGCCAAATGAGGCATAGGAGTTGGTCTCTAGTGTGAAGACACTGTGTACACAGAATTTGAGAATGTTAGAACTGGGATTTAAAGGCTCACAGTCCAGGCTTTTCATTGTACAAACACTGAGACCAAAGAGGGTCAAAAAGACTTACCAAGCAGCCCTAACTGGTTTGGCTCAGTGGATAGAGCATCAGCCTGCAGACTGAAAGGTCCCAGGTTTGATTCCAGTCAAGGCCATGTACCGATGTTTCTGACTCTCTGTCCCTCTCCCTTCCTCTCTGTAAGAAACCAATAAAATATATTTTAAAAAAAAAAGACTTACCAAGCATCTCATAACCAGACAGTGACAAAACCAGGATTATAACCCAATTCTCTTGATTCTTTTTAATGGGCCTTTTCCCATTATGACATGTAATTATTTTTCATTCATTAACTCATTTATACATTATTTATTCAATGCCCATTATATGGCAAGCAATGTTCTGAGTGCTGGAAAAAGAATAAGGAACAAGAGAAACAAAATCTTTTGCATCAATTGGCTTACAATCTAGTGGGAAATAGCAAAATTCAGATAAACACAAGATAAATAAATCAATATATAACATAAATAAATATATAGTACTATGTCATGTGGTGAATGTTTCAAAAAAAATAAAGGTCAAGAGATAGAGAGTGATGAAGGGCAGCTGTTTAAGAAATGGTAATCCGGGAAATTTTCTCTGAGGTGATATTTGATCAGAGTCTAAATTAAGTGAGGGTGTAAGTCACACAAATAGCTGAGAAAAGAAGTTTGTAGGCAGAGAGAACAATGTATACAAAGTCTAAGAGGCTGGAATGAGCTCAAAGAGCTTGCAGATGAGGACCTGTACGGACTAAATGAAGAGGAACTGTGGAGGTAAAGCCACGGAGGCCACCAGAGGGCTTTCAGCAGGGGGACAACTTGATCTTGTGTTTTTTTAACAGATTATTCGGGCTGTTATGTGAAAATAGACTGAAGAGAGAGGAGAGAAAAAGAGAAAATCAGGGGAACAGACTGTGAGCCTTTAAATCCCAATTCTCCCTAAAGCAGAATTTAAGTTCCTTAAGTGCAAGGATTTATGTTTGGTTTGTTCTTTGCTGCAAAATCAGCACCAAGAATAGTGCCTTGCACATCGTGAGAGTCTTAGAGTGTTTGCTGAATGAATAAATGCTGGACAGGTGAGACCAACGGGAAAGTTGAAAGTGGCTTAAATTAAGATAATAGCAGTAAAGACAGTGATGTTTTGGGTAATGTTTCAAAGTAGAAATAACACAAACAAGTTCAAGATTGAATATGTATACTTAGTAAGAAAGAATTCAAGAATAATTCCTAGGGTTTTGCCTTAAACTCTCTGGATAAATAGTGGTGATTTCTCAAGGAGAAGTAGATTCAGTGGGGAAAATCAAGAATATTGTCTTGATCATGTTATGTTTGAGCTGTATATCAATCTGTCAAATGGAAATACTGAGTAAGCAATTGGATATAAGTATCTGGAACTTAGGAAAGAGTTTAAGGTTGAAGATATAAGTATATAGTGTTTAAAACCATTGGATACCATAAGATTCCCCCAAAGAATAAGTGCAGATAAAAAATTGATGGGGTCCAAGGAACCCTGGGGCATCCCATGTTTCCAGGTGGGTAGTGGGAAAAGAAACAGCAAAGGATTTTTACCTAACATGAAGGAATACAGGCAAATAAGCTTGAGAAGACCAGAAACTCAGATGTCCTAGAAGTCAAGCAATGAAGCTGTGTTTCAAAAGGAAGGAATGATGAGTTATTTCCATTGCTTCTGAAAAGTCAAGGTTAGAATTGAGAATTAAATTTGGCCACATTGGAATCTTTGGTGACACTAATAAGTGCAGTTTTAGTGGCATGATGGGAACAAAACCCTCCTTAGAGTCAGTTAAAAAGGAAAGAAGAAAATGAGGGGAGACAATAAGAATAGGTTATCTCTCCAGAAAATTTGCTATAGAAGGAGTAAAGAAATAGGGAAGGATTTGGAAGAGCATGGGTTTGTTTTATCTGTTCTGTTTTATTTTTCAGGTGAGAGTCATTACAATAAGTTTGTATACTCATGGGAAGATACAGTAGAAATGGAGGAAATGTGATAACTACAAGAGAAAAAACTGGGTTAGACAATAGAAAATGGGACCCACTGTACAAGTGGAAGGCTTAGCTTTAAAACAGAGCATGTGCAGTTAATCTGGAAGCAAGAAAAGGCAGAATAATACCTGGTGCAGTTACCATTGTTGGTAGGAAAGAGAGGAAGTCTTATTCTGATTACTTTTTTTTTCCTGGTGAAATAATAAGGTCATCTGCTGAGAAATGGGGAAGAAAAGAGTCTCTGGAATTTAAAGTGTTACAGAATTTACCAGGCGACTGGAAAATAGAAAAGGAGTACTCAGGGATTCAGGAAAAACCCTTTATTTAAAGCAGCACTGCTGGCTCAGAGGTTTCAAAGATCCAAAGCCTGAACACCTTATATAATGAGATTACTCCTTATATACACTGAGTAGCCAGATTATTATGATCTCTGAACGCATAATAATCTGGCCATCAGTGTGTATCCTATATAATAAAAGGTTAATATGCAAATTGTCCCCTCCACCAGGAGTTTGACCAGCAGGCAGGCCAGCCAACCACCCATGTCCCCTCCCCTTGGCCAGACTGGCCGGACCCCACCCATGCACGAATTTATGCACCGGGCCTATAATACACACACACACACACACACACACACACACACACACACACACATACACACACACTGAGTGGCCAGATTATTATGCGTTCAGAGATCATAATAATCTGGCCACTCAGTGTATAGTTCTACATTCTTTATTTCCTTATTTCTGGAAATTAGTTAGAATGGGGAAGTTAGATTGTATCTAAATGCTTGGCCTGGGTGGTGCCTGCGACCCCCGCCCCCTCGAGCCAAGCTGCCAAATTCTCGGCCAGTGGCCCCTGCAAACTGGGAGCACCCAGGAAAACAGACTATTGCCTAAGGAAGGGACAGTGACTTAATTATAGGCTAACAAAAATGTGCACTAGGACACCAGTCACTGGCACAGATTCAGATTGCTAGCCTCCCCTCCCCCCCCCCACCCCCCCGCAGGTTGCCCACTATATTCCTCCTCAAAAAAAAGAGAAGAAGGTGAGGAAACAGCTATAGGAGGTTGATTCCCAGAAGGACAGACTACACAGCACCAGCATAGAGCAGAATAGCATCAGAGACTATTAAACAGTCCCTGCAACGCCAAAAAATGAGGGTCTGCTGAGAGCCAGGTGTGGGCAACTAAGGAGGAAAGGGTGGCTCCAAGTGAAAAAGAGGTACAGTAAGAGGTGCAGAGTGTTTTAGAGAATGTTCAGCTACCTCAAAAGCTTGAAAGAGAACATCAATATAGAATAACTCCATGTTGCTCTTCATGGAGATGCAAATATTAAAAAGTAATAAATTATTTTTCCTGAAATCAGGAGAAAAACATTTGTCACCTAAAAGCCATAGTTCTTTCATTTGATTAATTCATTATAAAGTAATACAAAGCAATACTTTGAACAAGCAACCACAGATGCATATTATGATTATACACGAATAGATCCTGTACAGGCCAAAAGCTTAATTACTTATTAAGTTGAAACAATTCCCTAACAATAATAATAGCAACAATGACAGAATTATATGTTCCTTCAGAGTGCTTGAGAGTGTAGAAATCGGAAAGACCTACTCATTTAATCTAAAAAGTTCTATTATTTATTCTCTTTGACAGTTTTTATTTTTAGCTTCCTGCTTCTTTTTTATGGGAAGTTTTAATTAATTCCTTTTAATGTTTTGTAAATCTCTCTCTTAAGTACAGCTTTAGATAACACTGTGATTCAAATCTTTGAGTAGCTTGAAGACTTCCTTTTTCTTCAACACTTTTAAAGCACATTAGTTCTAATATGAAAGAGCCAAAATAAGCAATGTAAAAGCTTAGCAATTTTGGACTTTCCTTAGGTTAAAAGGAACCACAACATTCTCATTTCCAAACTGGCTTCCCATACTACCTCATGAGGGAGGGGAATTAAAAAAACAAATCATAGACACATATACATACTGTCTTAGTCCACTCAGGCTGCTATAACAAAAATATCATAAACTGGGTGGCTTAAACAACAAACATTTATTTCTCACAGTTCTGAGGCTGGGAAATCTCAGATGAGGGTGCATACTGCTGACTTCTTTTTGGGTTCTCACATGGTGGGAGGGATGAGGGAGCTCTTGTGTTCTCATTTATGAGAGCACTAATCCCATTCATCAGGGTCTTAACCTTTATGGCCTAATCACAATCCTAATTAATATCAAACTCATAGATACAGAAAATACATAAATAAGTAAGTAAGTAAATAATTTCTGGGGGAGAAAGAGCTTTCCATTTTAAACATCTTGCATTGTGTTAATGCAGGTCTTGGAATGTTTCAAAGTGGTTCAATATATTCAATAAGTTAAAGCTCTTTTCAGACTTTCAAAAGAAAATGTCTCTTCTATTTCATTGTTAAATTTCTTTTATCTTTTTTGCTAATCTACATTCACATTGGGTTTCTGGACAAAATGGCACCTTCGTGCACCTTGTTGAATTTCTGTGGGTGAAGTAGAAGCCCTCTTGTCCCTCACAATCAAGACCATAGCTAGATGACTAGTTCTTTGAATGAGCCAGGAAAGAAAGACAAAAGGATTGTTGTTCTACTCTTGCTGTTATCAATACCTTTGATCTATGTAGCTATAACCAACTAAATTGCACAATTTGGGGCCTGATCAGGAATATGAGAGGACCAGGGCTACATGAGATGAATGTTTGGGATTCCAGCTGAGTTTTAGAAAGAGCTTGAACTGGGAAATTGTTCAGCCCAAGGTCATATAAAATAATGTCAAAAGCTCAGTCTTTAGAGTCAGGCCTATGTTCAAGTACTAGCCACACAATTTAGTGGCAGTTTAATATTTTAAATGTTATTCAATTTCTCTGACCTTAACTATACAATGGAGATAATACTGAGAGTTATGAAGCTCAAAAAAAGATGATACATGTAAGACTATTAGCATGTAAGACACAGGTTATGCTTTTGTTGGCCCAATTGGTAAAGGAGAGAATGGATCTCAGTTAATACTCAAAACAGTCCATTGAGGTAGGCTCTATTATTACCATTTCTGTTTTATAGACAGATAAATGGAAGCACAGAGAGTCTGAGTAACTTGTTTAAGGACACACAACTATTCAGAGGCAAGGACAAAAATCTAAACCCAGAAAGTCCTTCTAACCACTATGCAAAACTATTTCTTATAGTTCATTGTTCTGAAAGGTGTTTTGAAATGGGCATGAAAGTTGTGATCAGAACCAGTCAATGGGTAGAAAAGAAGAGGACATAGCAACAATGATGCAGATAGAAGTCAACATTAGAACCCAAACAGGCAGTACTTGCTTTTATGGTGATGTATTCAGATAAAGATGGACATTAGACAACAGGCCAAGATCCACAAAAAGACTGGAAGAATACTTAGAGGAACCAACTTTATGTGGTGTCCTGTGATCAAAAAATGAACCTTCAGACAGGGCATAGACATGAAGATAATGCTTCAAATACCGGATATGAAGCGAAAGATTTCCCCTTTAATGCCCCAAATCCTAAATCTGATTGGTGGGAAAAATAACTTGGTGCACATAAGACAGCCCCAGGCCTTGAATAAAGAGAAATAAAAGCAAAGACTGGCACCCTCCATCCCAGGTCAGGATTTACTGAGACCTCCCCATCCTCAGCAGGAGTTATTATAATTTCTCTCCAATGGTTAGCATGTGATGATAGTTACAGATGTAAGATATTAGTCTGGATATGCTTGGCTGAGTTTGCTTAACAGAAACATGACTTATGGCTTCAGAAGAAACACAAAAGATCATGCTGGCTTGGGGCTTCTTTTTCCAAACCCTGAGCTCCTGCACCCTTTTGCACAACCTCCACTACCACCACCTTCTTAAATAGGGCAGTAGCTTGAGAATGTGAAGTTGTAACTAAACTTGCTTTTATCATATTTCCTTCAGTGGGCTATTAGATATATGGCAAAACAATCCCAGGATCGGGTTATATCTGGTTTCCCTTATATATAGTCAAACTAGTATTGAGATTCTCCCTTGGTTGCCTGCAAAGGGGTTAAAAAAAAAAAACAGCAGTCAAACTGGACATCTTTACCCAGTTCAGATTTATACCGATGCTGTTCCCCTCCACATCTTTATTCTCCCATTCTCTTCTGTTTTCCTCTCAGTGTCTCTAGATGGGACTTACCAAGACCACTAGCCTACTAACACACACTTCTTCCTGTAGGGCAAACAAGCTTTAAGCAGTCAGCACCAAAACTAGGGACAGCTCCTTTCCCTGGGGCTACCCAGCCAGGTTCCCACTTGTGTTTTTCCTGCAGGGCTGTAATTGGTATTTAGAATGCTCTTTGATCTTTCACCCTCATTGTGGCTTTTAATATCAGAGTCTGGCTTAACCATTAAGTTTATCTGCTATAATATTTTCAGATCTCTCAAGGTCTGGTGGTAGATAAGTGGGAGTCAGGAGAAATTCATAGGAAACATATCTGATCCAGTCTTCAGTCAGAACTCACAAATCAAAGACTTTCCCTGGTATCTGTTAATCTAATAAATCTCAGATGGATGCTTGGGTACACTTAGAATCATGGAAGGGGTGGGAAAAGAACAGCAACCTCTGCATTGGTATTGCAGAGTACAACCTGGTCTGAGTTGAACTTGCTAGGCTGGACTCCTAGAATACCTCACTGCCTCTAGGTCTCAGCAAGTTCTGCTGATGCCTCCATAAACTTTC
Source organism: Corynorhinus townsendii (assembly GCA_026230045.1). Classification (NCBI taxonomy): domain Eukaryota; kingdom Metazoa; phylum Chordata; class Mammalia; order Chiroptera; family Vespertilionidae; genus Corynorhinus; species Corynorhinus townsendii. The sequence continues at coordinate 80,137,893 of JAPDVU010000002.1, forward strand.
AAAAGGACAGGCTGACTGCTATAGCACTCTTTGGATAGACCTTAGAAGCTTGAGTTGGAAATCATAAAGCTCTTAGGCATGTATCAGGACATATTCCATGTTCCCTGGAATATTTTAGACAGTGTCTGGGATTCTCATCTCAGGCTCCCATATTCTTTGTGGGCAACCATAAGGACAGAGTTGGAATGCTACATTTTGGGGAATCAGTGTGCTCTGGGAAAAGTTAGGGAGCCAGTTAAGACTCTTTAGGTACTAAAAGGTAATGTAAAAGGTACTCTGGTTTGGGAACATCGGTTTCTGTAAGTATGATGTAGAGTATTGAGTTGTTGCAAAAGAGTCACTAGATTCTCCTACCTTCTTGTCCTAGCTCAAAAAGAAATATCCTAATGGAATTCCAACCATATATTTTGTCTTTGTTACCAGCATAATAAAACACTTAAAGATTCTTTTCAAATTCTTATGTGTATGTCTCATAATCATTCAAGCGGTACCATTGTGATTCTAGGACATACCAGTCCCACCACTAAACTCGTCCCCCCATTTAATGGGGGAACAGAAGTGAAAGACATTCTAGAAAATGCTGGGATCAGCCTGTCAGTTACAAAGATCCCAGTAGATGAAGAATACCTTCCTTTCCAGGCACTTTACTGAAGCATCATATCTATGGCTGGACAAGATAGGACACATTCACATGTGAGTTCCTTCTATGAGAAGTCGAGAAGTCATGAACACAAGGTCAGTACTGTACAGCCCAGTGATTGAGAGCCTAGATTTTTATCAAGAAACACCTAGATGACTTCAGAAAGAATACCTAGGAAAAGAAGTTTCTTCTGTAGGAATTGTATTAATCATTTTAACATTTCCCTTATATTCAGTGACAACTCCTATATATGTTAAAATTGCTTAAAGTAATGGTGTCTTCAAATGCTTTTATATCTCAGCAGGGTGCCAACATGAAGCCTCCTACAACCTCAGGCATGGTGAGGGAGGAAAAGAACTAGTGGAGGTATGATCCGTATAAACTGTATAACTATAAAATATTGGCCAGAGCAGCTGAACACATATGTTTTGGAGTTGTAAGTATATAGATGTCAAATGATACTCTGCCACATTTGACCTCTGTTTGAAGTTACTGTGAGCCACAGAAAGAGCAGACACATGAATTTAGAGCTCAAGAAGAAAGTCAGAGCTCCACTTTAATTCCTTATTTCAACCACAAGCCAAAGGTAAGTTTCCCAAATCTGAAAGAGCCAAGAAATGTCCTGAAAATCACAAGTGGGTTTAGAGATCTATCAACCAACTATTAGTACAACAATGCTACATAACAAACATCCACAAAACATCAGTGGCATAAAACAATAAGCACTTATTTAGCTCATGCAATGCAGGTTGAATGGAGTTAGCTAATCCAGACTGCACTTGGCTGGATAGTTCTGTTCCACATGTCTCTCAGACATCTCCTGAGACCAGCATTAGTCTGGGAATGTTCTTCTCATGAATATAGCAGAAGCACAAGAGAGCAAGTGGATACACACAACATTTCTTAAGGTCTAAGCTGAGAACAGGCACACTGGACTAATACCTGATGCTATCAGCCAAAACAAGTCTCATGACCAATCTCAAGGTCAAGAGGTAGGGAAATCAATTGTAGTCCTTAAAGGGAGAAACTGAACAATCATATGACAAAGAAGAGGAATACAGAGAAGGTAATGTGATCTGCCACAAAGGTGATCAACAGGCATACCAAATGACAAGCAGACCACAATGGGACTTGTGCACAGATGTGAAGATGACCAGTGGGTCAGGGCTCCTTTTGCAAAATGCATTCCCTTCCTATGATACCTGGCCTTTGTTACTATTGACTCCAGGGCAAGAAGTATTGAATCAAATCTCCTCTGGTCCCTGCATGCCTTCTGAAATAGCTCTAAAGAATGAAACCACTGTTCATCCTTCCCCTTCAAGATTATTCTTTAAATTTACTTAGAATATCATTAATATATATGAATAAGTAAAAATAGTCAAATACCTTACAAATCCTTTATTATCTAGTTATTGTACAATAATTACATGGCAAAGGAATAAACAACCTCTGTCTTTGCCAAACTTTAATGATCTGGCCATCTGGGTGTGGATACAATGAACTTCAAAATGTCTCTTCAGAGACTTCCAAATGCATTAAATTCTCAGAAGGCTTGGCAGTGATTGTAGAAATGATTGTGTTATGACAACCAAGTGAGAATGCTAGGTCTATTAGTTGGCTGCTTAGGAGTTATTATAAAATTAAAAGCAATTCAATGGGGTCTTGGAAACTTAACCATGTCTTTGAATTTTAAACAGTGTATGAATCCATACAAATTGTTTTTCTCTAGTATGATTTTGTAGAATCAGAAGAATTAAGACAACACTTTCCATTTATATGCCTTTTGGCTCATACCTTAAAGATTTTTCTCTGTCTTTATAAACTTTCTTGTTTTTCTCTTTTATGTGTCTTGCCAGAGTATTTTATCTCAGAATATTTAACCAAGTGCAACTCAGCAGCTGTTCTCAGTTAATATATTCAGGTTAAATCAGAACACAACACTGCAAACTAAAACCTGCTTTGGGTGTTTGTTTTTAAAGTCAGCAAGTACATGCACATCTTTTAGACCTGTATTTCCCTCCTTCCCCCAGCATTCTCCAAATCAGGATGATCTAAAGAGATCAAAGAGGGCATTGCACTTGGAATAGCAGGCATATATTTCAGTAGTCATAACATCATTAAGGAAAAATACAATGCATATTATTTGGTTGCCTGGATTATCAAGGATTATAACTAAAAAAAAAATGGATCTGCCTATATAACAGTCTCACAAAGACATATAAAGAAATACACCTAAACATCATTAAATAACATTTTTTCACTGGATAATCCTCTTTATTTTTCTAAATAAGTCATGCCATTGAACTTCCAAGAAAAGATTATTTCAAAATACTCTTTCTCTAATGTGGCAGCTAACAAATGGACACTAACCTTGTATAGGTAAATCATATAAGGGCTCTTCAGACAATTTAATACTTCCTAAGGTAAGGGGTTAGACCATCAAAAATTTCCACAGATAGGGCATTTGTGACTATGCCCAGAAGTCACAGTTATAATATGAACTCATAACTCCGTGTACACACTGCTTAGACCAGGGCTTTCAAACTTGATTGACCATGACACACAGTAAAACACACATTTAACATCACAACTCAATACACACATGTATCCTCAAACACACACACATAACTGAAATAACAATTTCCAGAAATGATACTGACCTTTATTATATACTAGAGGCCTCATGCACAAATTCATGCACCAGTGGGGTCCTTTGGCCTGGCCTGCAGGACCGGGCTGAAATCAGCATTCCGACATCCCCCGAGGGGTCCTGGATTGCGAGAGAGCACAGACCAGGCCGAGAAGCCCCACTGGTGCATGATCGGGGCCAGGGAGGGAAGCAGGAGGTTGGCCAGCTGGGGAGGGACCATGAGAGGGCTCCTGGGCATTTCTGGCCCATCTCGCTCAGTCCCAATCAACTGGACCCCAGCAGCAAGCTAACTTACCTGTTGGAGGGTCTGCCCCCTGGTGGTCAGTGTGCATCATAGCAAGCAGTTGAGCAGCCTTAGCATATCATTAGCATATTACACTTGGATTGGTTGAACAGCTGACCAGTCAACCAGGCACTTAGCATATTAGGCTTTTATTATATAGGACTAAAGGCCTGGTGCACAAAATTCATGCACAGGAGGGGGGTCCATCAGCCCAGCCTGCACCCTCTCCAATCCGGGACACCTTGAGGGATGTCCAACTGCCGGTTTAGGCCTGATCCCTGTGGGCCCTGTGGGATCGGGCCTAAACCGGCAGTCAGACATCCCTCTCACTACCCGGGACTGCTGGCTCCTAACTGCTCACCTGCCTGCCTGCCTGTCTGATCACCCCTAACCTCTCTACCTGCCTGCCTGATCACTCCTAACTGCTCCCCTGCCAGCCTCATCACCACTAACTGCTCCCCTACCAGCCTGATCACCCTTAACTGTCTCTGCCTTGGCCCCCGCACCTGGGACCCAGGCATCCCTCCAACCAGCCACAGGCTCCTGGGACCCAGGCCAGCTTTGCCTGGGCCAGACGCAGGCGCCCAGGACTAGTGGTGGCTTCTCCTGGGCTGGCCACAGCTGTAGGCACCTGGGACCGCAGGCGGCTTCGCCCAAGCCCAGCTTTCTCAGGAAGGACATCCAGAAGGTAGTCCGAAAGACGTCTGGTCTAATTAGCAATTACCCTTTTATTAATATAGATGATGCACTCTGATAGTTTGTTTCTCTTGTGTTTTATTATATTTTCAAATGCTGATGGCAATGCATTGAAAGTGATTTCACAACCTATTAATAGGTTGTGACACCTGTTTGAATTTTGAAGTCGAGTCTTCATGAATATCAAAGTCCAGCTTCCCTGGAAATCAGACCACAAGGCAAAACTTTAGTGCTTTGTGAGTTTTATCTCAGGAAAGCAAGAGTGAGAGGAAAAGGAAGTGAGTCAGGGAAAAAGGAAAACACATATTAAATGTACATTACTGAGCTGACCACAGCTTCACAGGAAAACACAGCTGGTTACTCACTCACATAGGAGGGACATCTCTACAGTGTCTACATGGAAGCATTTTACCTTTAGATGAGCCCTTAGATGAGCCCTTTGTAGAGGATGGCAGAGAAAAGTAAGCTACTGCCTGCTAACTCCATTCCATGTGTAGATTCTCAGTGGTCAAAATTCACCCCCTTTCAACTCCTCCACATTTTTGGATATGTGACCCAGTTCTCTGGGCAGAATCTCTTCCAATAAGGTCAGATCATTGGCATCAACCAGATCTCATCCCTGGGGGAGCCAGAGACAACCTGAGATAAAGAGATGATAACAGCAGCCAGCGTTTAAGATGCTGGAGATGACACAAATTGTCACTCATCTCTAGCTAGAAGTGGGACAAGCAACCAAGGCCCAGGAATCATGTAGAGCCACAAAATCTGGGAAGTTTCCCCAAATCAAGGGGGAAATACAAATCTTGGAGTTGGACAATCCTAGGTTCATATTCTTTCATATCCACTTCTTAGGTATGTGATATCTGTGTAAGCTGCTTTACCTCTTAGATAGATGGTATTAATACTCTTACAGAGTGGGTGTAAAACGAGAGAGGTGATTATGATTTCCTCCAAGAAGACCTTTCACATTTTTTATTAGATTTATTCCTAGATAGTTTATATTTTTGATGCTACTATAAATGGTATCTTCTAATTTTTTCTTTTTGTTAATTAATGAAATTAAATTTATATATAGCAAACTTTCTAAGCTTTTATTAATTCTAATATTTTATCTAGTTTTGATTATCTATGCAAAGAATCATATTACCTCCTAATGATATTTTTTCTTATTACTTTACAATCTTAATGCTTATTAATTTTTTTTCAACTTTACTTCCTGTGCTAGTGAGAGCCTTCAGTACAACATTGAATAGAATTGTAAAAATAGGCACATTTATCTTATTCCTAATATTGAAGCTTTCAGTGTTTCACCATTAAGTTTGATATCTTCTACAGGTTTTTTGTAGTTGCTCATTATCAGGTTAACAAACTCGCTTTTATTTATAGTGTGCTTAGAGTTGTTTCTATCAAATCTTTTTGCAGCATCTGTTACCACAATATTTTTCCTTTGATATGTTAATGTAGATAATTGACTTTTGTAGTGTCTCTTTTAAACCTTGCATTTCTAGGGTAAACAGAACTTAGGTATGTTGTATTATTTTTTAGACTTGCTGGATTGGTTGGCTAATGTTTTTTTCTTATTCTATAATGCAGTGTAGTTTATATGATTATTTATAGGTAAAAATAAACCACTAGTAACTATTCAAAACAACATATAACTGAGGGCAGCATTGAAATGGGGTTCAGTCTGTTTATTTTGAACTGTCAAAAACCAAACAACTACTAGATGCCAAGTATCAAAACCAGTGTTTCTGAACATTTTGCTTCACTGGAACATCCCTAGATTATTTGTTTTTCAATTAGAGTTGACATTCAATATTATGTTAGTTTCAGGTATACAGCATAGTGGTTAGATATTTATATAACTTACAAAGTGATCTTCCTCCACAATAAGTCCACCTGGCACTATACATAGTTATTATAATACTAGTGGCCCAGTGCACAAAATTCATGCACATTAAAAGGGAATTAATTAGAGGAAATATTTTAATATTGCTATTTGTCCTTTCTCTATAATAGAAGTATCCGAGATGAAAGAAAATTAGTAAAATGTATATGAAAATCTCCCTCCTGTCAGAGTCTGGGGCACACCGCCAGACCCAGAGTCAAGTCCCCACCCACCCGCACATGCCTTGAAATCGTGTGAGACCCAGACCCGGCTGGCCCCACCCCGTCAAACCCTGCAGGGCAGGGGGTACAGCCTCAGGTACTCTGGCCTGGCACTGGGCAGGAAATGCAGCCTCAGGTCCCCCATCAAGCCCCGCTGGGCGGGGGGCATGGCCTTAGGTCCCCCAGCCCTGGCGTAAGGGCACAAGGGCGTGATGACCATTTGCATATTAGCTCTTTATTATATAGGACTAGAGGCCCAGTGTATGAAATTCATGCATGGGAAGGGGTCCCCTCAGCCCAACCTGCACCCTCTCCAATCTGGGACACCTCAAGGGATATCCAACTGCTGGTTCAGGCCCAATCCCCGCAGTCGAACATCCCTCTTACAATCCTGGACCGCTGGCTCCTAATCGCTCACCTGCCTGCCTGCCTGGTCACCCCTAACTGTGCCCCCCTGCCAACCTGATAGCCCCTAAATGCTTCTTCATGCTGGCCTGATCACCCCTAACTGGCCCCCGCTGCCAGCCAGATCACCCCCAACTGCCCCCTCCCTGCTGGCCTGGTTGCTCCTAACTGCCCCCCACCACCGGCCTGGTCACCCCCAACTGCCCCCCCCATTGGCCTAGTCACCCCTTACTATCCCCCCTGCCAACCTAATTGCCTTCAACTGCCCTCTCTGCTGGCCTGGTCACCCCTAACTGCCGCCCCCCCCGTCAGTCTGGTCACCTCTTTTGGACTCCCCTGCCAGCCTGGTCACCTCCAATTGCCCCCCCTGCTGGCCTGGTCACCCCTTACAGCCACCCCACCGCCCTGGTCGCCCCATGCAGCCTGCTTGTTAAGTCATTTGGTCGTCCCTCACTAACTCCCCTGCCAGCCTGGTTGCAGGCAGCCATCTTGTGAGGGTGTAAGGGTCAATTTGCATATTACCTCTTTATTATATAGGACTCGAGGCCCAATGCATGAAATTTATGCAAGGAGCTCAGCCCTCACAGCCCCAGCTTCCTTGGCCCTCACAGCTCCAGCTGCCTCGCTGCCCCACAAGCCTGCCCCCAACCCAATGTTCGTTCTGGAAGGTCTTTCCACTATTTGGTCTAATTAGCATATTAGCTCTTTATTATATAGGATTACTAGAGGCCCAGTGCACAAATTCATGCACCAGTGGGGTCCCTCAGCCTGGCCTGTGGGATCGGGCTGAAACCAGCTCTCCAACATCCCCTGAGGGGTCCCCAATTGCAAGAGAGTGCAGGCCAGGCTGAGGAACATCACTGGTGCAAGATTGGGGCCAGGGAGGGAAGCAGGAGGTTGGCCAGCCGGGGAGGGATTGTGGGAGGGCTCCAGGGCTCAGTCTCAACCAGCCAGACCCCAGCAGCAAGCTAACCTACCTGTCGGAGCATCTGCCCCCTGGTGGTCAGTGCACATCATAGTGAGCAATTGAGCAGCCTTAGCATTTCATTAGCATATTATGCTTTGATTGGTTAAATGGCTGACCAGTCAACGAGACACTTAGCACATTAGGCTTTTATTATATAGGATTAACTAATTCCCTGTGCTGTACTTTATATGCCCTTGACTATTTTGTAACTGCCAATAGTTATATCTATGCCCCTAAACAAGATTCACTTGCAATTTTCTTTTCTTGTATTGTTCACATCAGGTTTTTGGTTATTAAGGTTACAGTAGTCTCATAAAACTAGTTGGGAAATATTTTCCCTTTTATTCTATTTTGGAATAGTTCCATAAGGTTGAATGTATTTGTTCCTCTAATGTTTGGCTGGACTCCATGGTAAAACCATCTAAGATCTGGAGTTCTCTCAGTGAGAAAATCTTTAACTACCTGTCCATTTAATTAATAGTTACATGATTTATATGTTCTATTACTTCTTGAATCTATTTTGGTAAGTTACATTGTTATAGAAATTTGTCCATTTCTTATAAATTTTCCAATTGATTGGCATGAAGTTATTCATACAATCCTTTTATCATCTTCTTAATGATGGCAGTTACATCCCCTTTTTCATTCTTTATATTGTTTAGATATTGTTTAATAGGGACAACTTTTTTTTTTCTTCATCAATCTTGCCAAATATTTGTCAATTTTATTAGTCTTTCCAAAATTATAAATTTTACTTTTGTTCATTCTTTTTATTCAAACTTATTTTCTCTTATATTAATTTTGGCCAGATCTTCGTTGTTTCCTTTCTTCCAGATTCTTTGGATTCATTTTGGTATTATTTTCCTATATTCTTAAGATGAATGTATCACTCATTTATTTTCAATTTGTTTTTGTTTTGATGTCATTATTAAAAGCTAAAATTTCTAATTGCTGCTTTACCTGCATACATACTTTAAATTTTGAACGTAGTATTAATAGAGGCAGAGTGGGAATAGTGAAGCACTGTTAATACTCATAGGTATTATTAATCACTAGAGACCCAGTGCACGAAATTCGTACACGAGAGTGTGTGTCCCTCAGCCCAGCTTGCACCCTCTCCAATCTGGGACCCTTCAAGGTCCCAGGATCAGGCCTAAACGGGCAGTGGGACATCCCTCTCACAATCCAGGACTGCTGGCTCCCAACTGCTCACCTGCCTGCCTTCTTGATTGCCCCCTAACCACTTCTTCCTGCCAGCCTGATCACCCCCTAACCACTATCCTGCCAGCCTAACTGCTCCCCCGCCAGCCTGTTTGCCCCTAACTGCCCTCCCTTGAAGGCCTGGTCCCCCCCAACTGCTCTCCCCCGCAGGCCTGGGTCCCTCCCTACTGCCCTTCCCTGCAGGCCCAGTTGCCCCCAACGTCCCTCCTCTGCCACCCCTAACTGCCCTCCCCTGCTGGCCTGATCGCCCACAACTGCCCTCCCTTGCAGGCCTGGTCCCTCCCAACTGCCCTCTCCTGCTAGCCATCTTGTGTCCACATGAGGGCAGCCATCTTTGACCACATGGGGGCAGCCATCTTGCATGTTGGAGTGATTGTCTATTTGCATATTACTCTTTTATTAGATAGGATAGAGGCCTGGTGCATGGGTTGGGGGGCTGGCTGGTTTGACCTGAAGAGTGTCCCAGATCACGGTGGGGGTTCCCTTGGGGCATGGGTGGCCTGGGCAAGGGGCCTGTGGTGGTTTGCAGGCTGGCCACACACCCCGGTAACCCAAGGGGAGGCCCTGTTATCTGGGATTTATTTATCTTCTACAATTGGAACTTTATAGCCTTGAGCGGAGCCAAGCCTCCTGCTTGCTCCGTGGCCACAGCCATTTTTGTTGAGATTTATTTATCTTCTATAATTGAAACTTTGTAGCCTTGAGAGGAGGCCAAGGCAGGCCAGGGCTGCAGAAGCTTGGCTTCCTCCATCATTGGGGGCAACTCAAGCCTCCTGCTCTCTCCAGCTCCGTGGCTGCAGCCAATTTTGTTAGGATTTATTTATCTTCTATAATTGAAACTTTGTAGCCGTGAGTGGAGCCCTAGGCCGGCCAGTGTGTGTGGAAAGCTTGGCTTCCTCCATTGCTGGGGAAACTCAAGCCTCCTGCTTGCTCCATGGCTGCAACCATCTTGGTTGGGTTAATTTGCATACTCGCTCCTGATTGGCTAGTGGTCATGGGTTGTGGGTGTAGCAGAGTGATGGTTAATTTGCATATTACTCTTTTATTAGATAGGATGTCTGCTCTATCTTGACCAAAGAAGGCCCACTTTCACTTGGTTGCTATGCCCAGACCCTGACCCCTCCAGGAGTCTGCCTCAGGAATGCTGACCATTCTGTGGTCCTAGGAACAGTCTGAGCTATTCTGAACAGCATAGAAGATTAGCCACTTTATTATTGGACTCGAGCTAGCTGACAGAAGAAAGGAGGGGGCAGTTTGTCCAGCATATGAAACCCACTATTCATACCATATTGCCAACAATATTAAATAAATGCACATAAATGATTCAAACTTGTCTCTGCTTATTGACTCAATAGTGACAAGCAGTAATGGACTTGTTTTGGGGGTCCAGTCCCACTATTTTCACTACCATTCTATTCTAAATATTTTGTAATTTCATTATGATATTTTGACTTATGATTTACTTAAAAATGTATTTATTAATTTCTCAGTATATGGAGTTTCAATATTCCTTTTGGTTATTGATTTCTAGCTGAACTGCACTGTGTTCAAATAATGGTACAGGATTTTGAAAATTATTGAGACTTGCTATATGGTCAATGTTTGCAAATGTCCCTTGTGTTTATGTACAGAATGCATATTCTATTGTGGGGCATGTTTTTATACATGACCTCTAAGAGATGATTGTTAATCACATTGTTTAAGTCTTCATTTTCTTTTTTGAGATGTTATTAGGTAACACAAATTTTAAATTATTATATTCTCCTGGTGAATTCAATATTCTATCTCCAAGAAGAGATTATCTAAGTTCGCTTTTTCCTTTAAAACATATTTTGTCTGACCTGACCAGTGTTTCTCAGTGGTTAGAGCATAGGCCCATGTATCAAAGCATCGCAGGTTCAATTCCCATTGAAGGGCATGTACCTGGGTTGCAGGTTTGATTCCTGGCCCCAGTTGGGGCACATATAGGAGGTAACCAATCAATGTGTCTCTCACATCACAGTTTCTTTCTCTTCCCCTCCCACTCTCTTTTAAAAAAAAAAAAGATATTCTTGGGTAAGGATTAATAACAACAAAAAAATAACATATTTTGTCTGATATTAAAATAACTATAGCATCTTTTATTTGACAAGATTTGCCTGATACATTGTTTCAGTCTTTTTGTTTCATCAATCTTTATGTTTTAGCTGAAGCACTTATTTCATTTATACTTTTTGTAATTATTGACATTTTTACTTGTATCTATTATATACATTTTCAGTAGTACTATTAGTAGTTTCCAGTGAGAGTTTGTCTGAGTATCTGGCCTACCACATTTAAAAAAAAGAAGGTGATATTATTTATGTAAATTATCAGAATCATACGAGGCATTCAATAAACAGTAACTATTACAGTTGCTATAGTTTATTCTCCCACCCAAACCAAAATGTCTGCTACCTGATTTCTTCATGGAATTATCATTCATTTAAAAAAAAAAAAAAGAGGAAGAGAGAGGAAAATGTTTTTAAATTAGAGAGGAACTAATTCTTCATTGGTTTTTCTATTAATAGAATGCCAACGCTCAGTTCTGAATTCTAGTAATTTGAACCAGAAAAGCGGGAAAAAAACCCAAAAAACTCATGGTCCTAAATGTGTTCCAAGTCTTTCTAATAAGACAGGAAAAAGAGAGCCAGTTCCCTTTAGTTTAGGTTTGCAAACAATACCCTTGATCACGCAAAACACAGTGTAGAGTTGAAAAAAAACAAATTAAAAAACAAAAGACATATGAAATCATGCAGCAAACTTTGCAAAAAAGAAAAGGCCTATTTTTCCACATAAATCATAGGTATCAATTGGTTAATATAAAATAGAGCATTTTTCAAGGCTGCGTGGCTTCATCTGACCAAAACTGTGGTGTTTGGTGAGTGTTGCTGCCTCCCCTCCATCTGCAGAAATGGGAGAGGTTTGACACTATCATTTCAGAACTTCTAAACCAGACAGGGTCACTGGAAGGATACATGAAAGTCATCATAATCCGAAATCACAAAAGTACATATGACCACTATAAATGCCAATATCTCCTCACTATTATCTCTTGCCAAGTTTGTACTGACAGAACCAATAAAAGGGAAAGTGACATTTTTCTACATTTATCTCATTGGTAAAATATCAACCACATGACTAGCTTTTGAACTGTCAACATAATGGCAACATTTAACACTTCTCAAGGGAAGATGTCAAAGAGAGACCCAAACTGTTACTTAATACTGTTACCCCTCTTCAGATGTGAAGCTATGATTCTAAGGACAACAGTATTTCAAGAACAGCACATCTGTAAAAACAGAATTGGTCATGATAAAATAGTTCTTTTATTTGTTTGTTTGGCTTTTTCCAGATATGTTATATGGATCAAAGTTACTCTCAATTGCGAAATTGTCATTAGCCATCCTATGGAAGGATATCAAATTTTAAGAGAACTTGGATACTTCCTCATGAGTGCAGGAATCATAAGGAAAGTGGAGCTCGGGTCATTTAAGGTACATCTCCATTACCAACTGAGAGATAGGCAGTAAAAGCAGGGAAGTTAGCCAGACATGAGACAGTTTGGAGTTAGTGCAAACTATACAGAACCAGTTGTTTGCAAGTCCCCAGAACCAGTTGTGGGAGAGGAATTGGTAACTAGGACTGGTGGAGATGAAAAGGGTGAGGAAGCAGATTTTGGACACCTTGCCTGGCACACAGGGAAACTTTACCCTGGAGTATCAAAATGCAAAGGCAGGACCGGGCCACTACGCACAACCTGAAACAATTGCAGCGGACAAACAAATACCAGCAACCAGATTGGACACTAAGACAAGTCACCAAGGGAAACATATCAACATAATTACAATAAATTTTGAGAAATAAATATAATTGCTGAGTTTGTTGATTTCTGAATCTGCTCCAGGCCTAAAACCTGGAGCATATGCTGATGATTGTAGCATTTGAAACATGAGCCATAAAGTATTTTAGTTCCAGAACAAAAAGAAGAAGCCTTGTGGAGACCAAGCAGTTCTATATTTTAAGGGGGGGGGGGGTACCCTAATCATTTAAAGGATTTTGTTCATCTTCACCTGTAATATAAATTGAAGGCCAGATCAGGAATCAGAAAGTATTCCCTCAAGCATAATTTCCAGCCCACCTAAAAGTCCTTAGTTTTTTACTCCCTAGCACTGTGTACTGTTGAGCCAACTGTATTGTGAAGCCATTCAGTTTATTGGGACAAATAGGAGTTGATACCTATTGTGTGCCAGCAAAGCTTTGTGAGGCAGTACAAATAAGACATGGTCCTTGTCATAAAGCAAGCTGTTTTTTATAAAGAGGCCATAAAGCCTTGTAGGGGAGCCTTGTATAATCATTTATTTTTAGTATTTACCTAGTGTTTCTGTCCATGTGGCTCTAGACATTCAGACTCAAGGCAAGATGCTCCATAAATATTATTGAATGAAAAAGTATTTAGCTCATATATTAGTTTTCTATTGCTGCCAAAACAAATAACAAGAAATGTAGTGCTTAAAACAATACCCACTTACTGTCTCACAGTTCTATGGGTCAGAAGTTCAGGCCCAATTTATCTCAAGTTATCTCTACTCAAGGATCACAAGGCAGACATCAAGGTGTTAGTCAGGCTGGGAATTACCTGGAAGCTCTGGGGAAGATTATGCTTTAAGGTAGAATCCAGTTTCCACTGTTGTAGGACATAGAGCCCCATTTCCTCAACATAGGCCCCTTCATCTTCAAGACAACAACAGGATCTCAAAATCTCTGATTTCCCCTTCTGCTACCAGCCAGAGAAAGATCTCCACTTTTCAGAACTTGTGTGATTAGATTAGGTATCCCTAATCTCTCTATTATGAAGTCAGCTGATTAGTAATCTTAATTACAATCTGCAAAGTCTTTGTGCCTTATAATTTACATATTCACAGGAGTAACATAAGCAGGTCAAAATTTTGCCTACCAAAGCCCATTTGATTGAAAGGATACAAATCTACTGCAAGTAGTTTAAATCTCAAGGGAATTTATTGGCTAACTGGGAATTTAAGGAGGGATACTGCCATGACTAAAGGTATCAGATCTGACTCCACCTCTCAGCTCTGTCTCCTGCTGGGTATAGCCCCATTCTCTCCTACTGCAGACTGATTTTCTTCAATTCCAATTTTGTGTATTCCCAAATTAGTGACCAACAGAAAAAGGGAACTTTTCTATTCTAATGCCTAATCAGAGACCCTCTCTCTGGACTTTGAAGTTAAGCAGTGTCCATTAATAAGTAAGTGGTTGATGCTTATTCATTCCAATACCATAATAATTCATTCTTGATATTGAGACCCACTATTTCCTCCAGAGCACTCTGGATTTTTACTTTTTCTGAGTCTTACCTGCTTGCCTTCTTTACATAGTAGATGCTATGGTGTCCTACCCATATCCTCTTCACCAGCCAATGTATCCACTACCCAGCTGCTGTATGTACTGTATCTAGCAACTTGTACCTGCAACTTTCTCCAGAGCATTGCCCTTGGCTGACTGGGACACCTAACTCAGGGATGCCTGGGAGGTTTCAGTATCCCCCATCCCAAGGCAAGTATGGAAGCCCAGCATCCTTGCCTTACACTTCCAAACCAAAAGTAGACTTTACCTAAGACCACATCCTTGCTTAGTTCCTCATCCTTGCCTATACTGCTTCTCTCACTTCCTGAATAGTTCTCCTGAACCACAAACCAAAACCTCAATAAACCTTGGGCACCTCGATCTCTCAGGCTCTGCTTTTAGGGAACCTACCTAAGACATTTTCTTTTAACTCTGCTATTCCCTAGTGTCCTACCCAAAGTCCCACTTTTGCTCAGCTCAGCCAGAGTTCATTTCTGTTGCTTATAATTGAAGAATTCTAAGTACTAGTATACTCTGAGGACAGAGAAAAGGTTGAAAGGGGAGAGTGCTCCATGATAACAATTCCACTAGGGCCACGAGTGGAGAAAAAGGTTGTGATGGGGAATGTAGTTATTGTTGAGTGTCTCAAATCCCTGACTACTTTGTATGATCCAAGAGAGTTCTAGAGAACCATGTGCTAGTCACCTTTATATCTTCCATAGCATGTAGCTCAAGGCCTTGCACAAATGATGCTTAATAAATATCAATTTCACAGAGGTAAATTTCCAATAGTGATTATAATCTATCAAAAGACAATATGAAAATAGACAAATTGAAAGTGAATGGAAGTGTTTTTTTTTTTGTTGTTTTTTTTTTTTACTTGCATGGTAAATTACAGTTTATAAAGTGTGTCTACATACATCATTTATTTTATTCATTACAGCAATCACAAGGTGAGTATTAACAATAGCCCATTTAATAGGTCAACCTTAGACCACTAGAGACTTGCCCAAAATAGTATAGCTAGTAAACATTGAGCACCAATCTCTGATCAAAATTCTATATTTCTTCTACTAAACACAACCTGGTTGGTGAAGGGGGGTCAGTCTCCTCCCCACTTGGTCTGATGCTCGGTGTGCTTGGCACCTGGGATTCAAGAGAGGAACTGAACTGTGATTATGAGAAAGTGTGTTGTTCTATAGGCTCTCATTTCTTTCAAAATGGAGAGGAATTACAGCATGAAGTAGAGCAACAGAGGGTGCCTACATAACATGTGAAAGACAGTGGGAACATAGCATGTTGGGGGGCAGTTCTCATAGTTAGATTTTATTGTTACTTTCCTCTAATTCCTGTCATCTATTGTTTCAGCTGCTGTGAGAGCTTTGAGTTTCTTCCCCAAGAAAAAAGCAAAACCAAACCAATTTCTCTTCAATTATATAGTTTCACTCACATCCCTTAAAATATAATTAATTAGTGTGGTGTGTGGCCACTTCCGAACCAGAAGCCAAAACTTTTACTTTAGGAAAATATCTCCCACCCAGGGAGAGAGCTCTCCTTGCTTGTTCTCAATGCCAAAAAGCAGAGTGTGAACAGATCGTCTGTCTCAAATATATAGATATCATATGGGCCCTATGTCTGATCTTTGAGGTCCAAGAAAATACAGAATCTCATCTGAGTAGCTATTGAAAAATCTTCTGCAAATCTGTTTGAAATTGTCTGCTGGCTGGAGCTTTCACATTCACACTGATGGTGTCTGATTTTCCATTCCTTTCTTTAATAAGGTTTTTATACCGGGGGCCATTGATTTCAAGCTATTTTATTCTAGGACTGTTAGGCTTCATACCAGCTGGAAAAACAGGAAAACCTTTCCTGGGCTCCAGGCTTCCCCTGCCTGCCCACCCCTCCGAAGGGCTCAACAGGAGTCACTCTGATCATGCCTGGCAATGTTCTAATGTCAGCAAGAAGATTCTTCCAAGTGGAATCCAAGCATACACCAAAGACAAAATCGTCTGCCCCGATACATTTGTCCTTTGACCAAGAATTTTAAAGCACCTTTCCAAGACCAAAAAGTGAAATCTCCCTCCATAGACAGTATTTTCTTGGCCAGTATCATTATAGCCAAAATGGTTCCAGTCATATATCTGCCTACATTCTGATTTAAGGGACAGAGACGTTAGGGACATGCCCTTAGTTTTCTGGGGGGTTCTGCAGTCAAGGGTGGTTTCTTGTGTACACTTCTCTCCCTGGGTCTCAGCATGGTTGTTTACAAATAACATTTCCTTTGAAAGAGCTTGTAAGTTTTTCTTAAATCAAACCAATTATTTTGGTGCCAGATTCCAAACAAAGGACTATTTCACCACCTCTTTTGTCTTTTATCTTCTCTATTTAACAGATTATTATTTATTTTAATGGAAATAACATCCAATGCTCATATATTTTTTGGAGAGAGGGTGTGGGGTTGAAGAAAGGGAGACTACCAATCCATTGGTGGTCCCAATGGGAAAGATAATTCAGAAGGAAGGTGTATTCCAGGGGCATGATTCCCAAATGTATGGATTTGGAGGAGCTACACAGAGGGAAGTGCAATAACCTGGAGAAAATGACAGGTGAAGTCTTACCACTAATGGACCTAAAGAGAAAGGGGAAGAACTTTTCGGAATCCAGAAGGAGAGAGTGTTAGATGGAATCTGCTGTCTTATGAAATGACTTTTAGTAGAGAGACACAGCCAGGTCTCACAGGGAGGAGGCCAAGGAAATACATCCCTGAGCTCACTGTTGTCTCCCTCCCACAGCTTCCTGCAAGGGTTTCCCTTTGGCCAAACTCAAAAGACTGAGGGCCTAGAGAGCCCTGGTAATGTAGTCCATACAGATCAGCCTTTCAGGACCAATAATTTTGCTGGGTTCTTGTGATCCTTAGAAATAATAACTAGAACCACATATTGTATTACTGATATGCACCAGGCACCAGTGCTTTATTTCATCTGATCCCTTTACCACCCTTATATTATGGGTATTTTATCTCTGTCTTACAAATGTGGAAACTGAGGCTAGGAGACTTTCAATAAATGGACCAATGTCACACAGCTGGTTAGTGCCCTATCTTGGTTTTGAACTCCATTTTGTCTACCACCAAAGTTCTTGTTAGTATGTCCCACTGCATATAAGTGTCCATCAATGTACTTAGTACTTAATAAGGCTCAGTAAAAGATAGTTTGGAAGGTAATGCCATTAATGATGATAAAAAAAAAGCTGCCTCTTATTTTTCAATCACTGTGTTCTATGTGCTGTGTGTCCTTTAAATAAATACCTCAGTTAATCCTCACAGCCACCAATAGATCTTATCCAAGAAGGTCTGTTGTCCCTGAGAGAAAACAATTTTGACCAAGGACTATGTGATGGCCATGAGAGCATGACTCTTGGGTTTCCCTCTGCAGGGAGTAATTGACTAAGAGCCCCAGGTCTGCACTCTTAAATCTCATCATTGCCTTTGTTCTGAGGCCACACTTTCTACCAGCTACTCCCAATCAATGACTGAGTGCAATTTGGCCTTCCCCTAGGGCCGTGGTCGGCAAACTGCGCCTCAGGAGCCACATATGCTCCCCAGCCCAGGTGCTCTGTTGACTAATGAGTTTGCCAACCACTGATAGACTCACGATTCCAATAATTACAGGCTGTTGTTGTTCCTTGTGATTAAGCCCCTATTTCTTTGATAAGCAACATTGGCTTGGGTACTCTTTAGTGACCTCACCAAACTTTTCTTAGAACTACCCTTCAGTCTAGGATATTTCCAAGCAACCTCCCTCCCTCCCTTCCTCCTCCCTTCCTGCCTTTCTTCCCTCTTCTTCTTCCCTTTCTCCCTCCCTTCTTTCTTCCCTTCTCTCTTTCATTTGGGGTCAGATCTGCATTATAGTCTGTGGTCTCTCCCTGTCTTTCCCAGATTCCTCCCTATTTTTGCTCAGAGGCATTTCCCCTACATTTTTTTTTTTTTGCAAGTTTAATTGTCTTAGCATCTACTTGTTGGCAGATTTGTTTCTTAGCAGACCTTAAAACAGACCATAGCAGTCTCACTGAAATCCTAGTTTTAAATATAGCGTTTTACAGATGATTATTGAGTATCTGTTGAGTATCTATTATTTACAGAGTTGTATAAAAGATAAAAAGAGAAGGAAATCATGCGCGTAGTCACAAGTAGTTTACAATCTAGCAACACATTTGGTAGGTACAAAGATATGCTGCTGGTTACCTGATATGCCAGAAGGAGAGACTGTACTGGGCGGTCAGATTCCATCCTTTTGTGTTTTATGTTAGTATCAGTGGGAATTCCATGCATGTTCTCTCCCAATGTGTGTGTTTTTTTTAATTTGGTTCTAAATTCAATATCAAACTGTGTGTTTTTTTGAATCGTAAGTGGAAATGGCTTGGCAGGAAGAAAAAAATGAACCAGATGTCTTTGTCCAACTGTTTAAAATATGTATTTTCCAAGTATCCCATTCTTTCCACTATTCTTTTCTTTTCTTTTTTTAAAAAAAGATCCCACAAAATTATGTTTGCACTCAGGAAATGCTCCTCTCCTCTGTGTGCAAATGAAGGTAGCAACATAGTCATTCATATAAAGCATTCTTTTTACTTATTGAACAGACCCCCCAAAATTTGTTGTCAAATTTTCTTACATAGATATTTTCTTTCCTCATAATGAACTCTGGCAGTGTATGTGATATACACAAAGAGACAGAGAGAGGCACATGTAATCACTCTGGAGGCAGAATGAAGCATCAAGATACAGATCATTTTTATAATTTCAATTATAAAATTATTAGTTTATTTAGTGATTTAATTGATTTCTCTCCTTTGATATGTTACTGCAGAAAAGAAACAACCAACAAAAACTTAGTCAAACTACTGCCTTCAAAGCTTTAAGATGTCTTCTCAACTGCCCAGGATGCCCTCATATGTACCCAAAACAGCCTATAAAATGTAAGCAAGTCCTAGCTGGCTTTGGCTCAGTGGATAGAGCATCGGCCTGAAGGGTCCTGGGTTCAATTCTGGTCAGTGGCACATGCTGGGGTTTTGGGCTCCATCTCCAGTAGGGGGCGTGCAGGAGGCAGCTGATCAATGATTTTCTCTCATCATTGATGTTTCTATCTCTCTTCCCCTCTCCCTTCCTCTCTGAAATCAATAAAAATATTTTTTTTAAATATAAGCAAGCAGTCATTGGAGAAAGCCTCTGCTTTTCTTTTGGCCAGATGTCCTCAGTTATGCTGTGGCATCTCGCTGATTCTGAGAAGCCCAGCATGAATTCTGACTGGAACTCAATGAAACATGGGTCCCAAGCTGCTATCTCCTCACAAGTGAGATCTCACCCAGCACACCCTATCAGAGGCCTCCATGGGCTGCCTGGCATTCAGGACACCAATTCAGCTGCAGGGTCAGCATCCTCTTTACCTTACATTTCAGACAACCCAAACAATTACTCTTACTTGAAAACAATCTTGACAGAAGAAAAATAAGCAAGTATGGAAAACTCAAAGAAATGAGTAAAATCTGTGGTCAATGTCATCAACTTTACTAGAGCTCAAGGAAAGTTTTTTTTTATAGAATCTTGCCTCCCTTCTGTGTGGTTTGTAAAATTTCACAGTCTTAGTATGTAATTCAGTCACAATCTGTTTTAAATGTTCTATGCTTACCTTCCTTTAATGTAGCTCCTTTAGGGTAAGAATCAGTGTGTACCCTCCCTCCCGCCGAACCACCCCACCCAGCAAAGGACACAATGGCTTGCACTTAGTACATAAAGAAATAGGTAATGAAAATTGGATGCCCTAAAAAAATAATAATAATAAATCGATTACTTTTGCTTTCACACATATTTTAACTTTCTGGACTACTGCTGCATGACCAAATTATTAAAAGAGAAGAATTTCAAATATTCATAAAGATGTTTTCTATAATGTACATAAATAATGTACACAGATATTTGTTAACTAAACAATATTTGTCTTTGAATTTATGTGATCAAAACACTTATGTGATCACAGAATTGATAACTGGTTACTTTTGTTATTTAAAGTCATTTCTTATTTCTTTCTCTTTCCTGGCTCACTTTTTTTTCATGAAAGTCTCCCTGGGAAATTTTCCTTTCAAATGAGGTCAAAAGGATGTGGATTTTGTCTTTTCTGTGAGGCAGCCCATCAGAGGGAGACACTAACCAACTAGGAGGGACAGAGAGAAATAGTTGAGCTTTGCGAGTCATTCTCTGAGGTTATATGGAATAGCATTTTGAATTGTGGTTGATATAAGGAACTAGGATTATAGTAGGAAGGTTAAAACATTCAAAAGTGGAGACAGCACTGATCAAAAGGTTTAAGGAGCACTCTGGGAAGGAATTCTGACTCCACAAGCAGCAATTGCCAGTCTGCCCATTTTGTTATGATTTTTGGAGAGGAGTCGATAAAAGGAGGGGCAGGACAGGAAGAGGGAAAGTAGTTAAAGAAAGCTTGCCATGCGAAAGGCTTTTCTCTTCCTTATATGTTCTCTTAACTAACCAACAAACCCTATCTTTATTAAAGACAAATACAATAGGGCCATTTTCACCTGAGAAGAATCGTACTCTATAACTGAAAACTACCATGTGCTTTTCCCAGTACATCTGGTGTTACTAATGGCCTGGATTATTGAAAGATTTTTCCAATCCCTGAGACAAAAGCAGAAGTGGCCACATCACTAGGCAGCACTAAAGAGAATTTTGAGCATCTGGCTATTTCAGTAATTAAGATGCCCAGAGCACTTCAGTCTGTTATTAAGCACAGACCAAAAAAGAAGTGGTTTCTACCATTTGCAGATATATTCCCTGCCTTATCTTATTTGTATCTTTTGGAGGTTGAGCACTAAACTTAGAGGCCCAAAACTGTAATTGAGCCCCAGTACTATTTATTAGCTTGTAACTTTGGGCAAGTTATTTAGTCTCTCGGAGTTGGAATTATTCTACATATAAAATTGGAATAGTTTTACTTGTCTTACTTAACCAAAAGAGGTTTTTGCAAGGCCCAAAAGGAAAAATGAATGTGAAAGCATTTTATACATTACAAATCACTGTGCAACAGGCTGTGTTAAATTAATTAGCTATTGGTTGGGGTCCTTTGATGATCTTTGCTTGAGCTCCACGACCATACAACATTTGGGTGGTCCTAACCTCCAGCAGACCTCCCATCTCCTGAATCCAGTGTTGGATGGAGCATGAATGAATTGAAATCAAGTCAAATCCATGTTCTCCTTGTTCCTGACAGATCTCCTGGTAATTAGCATTCCAGAGTTGTTTTCAAAGATAAAAATTGGGAAAGAAATAATAATTGCATTGATTTGGGTCCTTAAAACTATAGGAAATTGTCTGTTTCATGTATTCTATTAAATTATTTTTGGAGAGCCCAAATTAAATGATATACATTTATATATTTCATTGAATGTATATAGATGTATTCATTTTCTTTGATTCAGTTCTAGAAAACTGTTGTGAAAAGCATTCCTCTGCCCCTTAGATTTCAGTAAAGATATTTTATTCTTCCTACTAAATCATTTCAAATTATGGTCCATGCCAGGAGCATACATTATACCTCCTGCCAGTCAATAGCTAGACTGCAATGGCATTCATCCACATTCTCATTTTTACATAAATGGTTTTAAAACACATTCTCTCTATTACATCCCAATCTCATGCTGCCCAGCAAAATATACGTGATTCAATATAATACAAATAATATTATGATGCAAAATAGTTACCAAGGAGTCAAAATGGTGTTTAAAGACTTACTATAAAACCCATATGCTCACTCTGAAAATGTTCCAAATAAGCACTAGAAACTGACAGTTTAATGTGGTATTGAAAAGGTCAGATCAAGAAGCAGGAAGGCTCATGAAACAGAAGCACATGCTAAAGATATGGCCAAAAGAGTATCATGACTCCTGTAAAGAATTCAATATAACACGAGGCCCACATTTCTAGCCCCAAACTTAATATACTTCTTTCTGTTCACATAACAGACAAAATATCCTTTTTAGAGACATTGGAAAAGCAGAACAATGGAGGCATTGTGTGTTTGCACTAATCCAAAACAATGGAAAATTTAGCCATGGAATACCTTCCTTAGAATTAACAAATATGAACAGCTAGATTTTTAGTCTCCCAACATACCAAGATTTTAATTCACTGTCTGATGAGAATTTCCCACATGCATATTTGATGTTTTCTATACAGTTTGCTGCTGGCTGTTTTCAAATAATGTTTCAGACATGATTATTGGTCTTCACATTGAGTGGCCAGATTATTGTGATCTCTGAACGCATAATAATCTGGCCACTCAGTGTATATCCTATATAATAAAAGGCTAATATGCAAATTGTCCCCTCGACCAGGAGTTCGACCAGCAGGCAGGCCAGCCAACTGCCCATGTCCCCTCCCCCTGGCCAGGCGAGCCAGACCCCACCCATGCATGAATTCATGCACAGGGCCTCTAATATATATTTATACTGAGAGGCCAGATTATTATGCATTCAGAGATCATAATAATCTGGCCACTCAGTGTATATTCCCATGGTATTTTTATAGTGTGAATCTCTTAAATAATCTTTGCTTACGTAAGTGTAGCTTCAAATATGCATCATTTAAAGGGACCTTGAAGGATTTGCCAAAGCCTATGTTAAATATATGGCCTATTATAATACCATCCTTATATTTTCTCACATTCTTATATCCCAGATAGAGAAATTGAGGCAGAAAGTGGAGACTTTGATTCAGATCATTTAGTGATAGAGTCCAGGAAAAGAATTCATATTTCCAAACTACTTTTATTATAACAATTTTCTGGAGCTGCCTTACAAGACCTTCCTCCAGGCATGATCAGAACACTGACAAATAACTACCTTTAAAAACAGGAAAATAACTTCTGAAATGCCCTGTAATTGACATGAGTAAAATCAAAAGCCAATAGGACCAAATAACCTTGGCTCAGGCTGCACGACAATTCTTACAGTAAAATTCTGAACGGCAAACATGCAACTGTTCAGCAGAAACTAATAAAAAGCCTTAACATGTCCCTCAATCCAACATAAATCAAAACAAACAATAACAGAGTATTTGGAGGTGCTTCCAAAATGATGTGGACGAAGCAAATCACTAAGCTGACGTATAAAATAATTGAGGAGAAGCCCTCTTCTTGGAACTCAGCAGCAAACCCCAGGGTAACATGTGCTTCCTTCATCTAGTTTTCCCACCAGTGTAGGTAGCCACCTGACTGTCTGAATCGGGACTGCTGCCTGTGCACCAGGTCCAATGGGAAGTTGCAGCCAACCCCCAAACTCCATTTAAATGAGAATTAGAGTCAACAAAGTATTTAATCACATATTTTCTGAAATAAGGAAAAACCAAGAAAAGCAAACAAAAAAGAATATAGGAATCATAGGCAGCAGGATATCCCAGGATTCCCCTATCCTAGAATGAGAAGTTGGAACAATGACAAGAAAAGATTAAATGTTGAGGATTCTTTGGTTTGTGGCTACTACTCCGTACCCCCATATTTGGATTCAAAATTACTTATTAATTCTTACAGCAACATTGCTAGCAATGTGCAGCAATGAATGGGTGTTTCTTATCCCAAAATTGAGAGATTATTTCTGACTCAAGAAGTATTCTTTAAAGTGATAATTAAATAATAGAAGTAACACTGCTACAGCAATCACTCATACGTCAGCAAAAATAAGAGCAACAGAAATAAAATCTTAACTTGCTGGTTCAGAAACACTACTCCCTCCCTTCAAAACTGTTGTCACAGGTGTAGTTTTATGTTTACTTTGTAATGTATTTCATGACAAGTTCTTCCTCAGTTGAGAAGTCGTTTTGAAAATGTTTTCAATGGCAAAGTGTGTTTTAAATCATTCAAGAATTCATAGCAAATTAAATTATGCTAAACCAAATTTTATATAGCTTCTAGACCTATTTCTAAATTGAAAGCCATTTAAAGAAATTGTCTGTTCACATATATTAGTATTCCATCTGCTACAAATTCATAACTTTTAAAAAAATGTTTTTATTGAAGAGAGGAAGGGAAAGGAAGAGGGATAGAAACATCAATGATGAAAGAGAATCATTGATCAGCTACCTCCTGCCTGCCCCCTACTAGGGATCAAGCCTGCAACCTCTTGGTTCGTGGGTCGATGTTCAACCACTGAGTCATACTGACCAGGCTCAAATTCATGACTTTTTGGGGGGGAAAAAACTGCCCATAAAAATCATAGAATCATAAACCTGATAAGCTAAAGGACTTTGGAGACTACCTACCTATTAGAACCCCCTCAATAGAAAAATAAGGCTTGGTTAATAAACCTAATCCTAACCTCAATCAGACAGTTTTACATAAAAAATAGATCTATCAGTAAGTTGCTCTTTTAAAGGCTTATTTCAATCTTTTCTCGGTAACTTCAAAAGAGAAAAAAAATCTAATTTGGCATCTTATAAATTGCTTCCTAAAAGATGCTCATCATCACTAATTATCAGAGAAATACAAATTAAAACTACAAGAAGATATCACATCACGCCTATCAGAAAGGCTGTCATCAATAAATCAAGAACAGGTACTGGTGAGTATGTGGAGAAAAGGGAACCCTTGTGTACTGTTGCTGGGAATGCAGATTGGTGCAGCCACTGTGGAAAGCAGTATGAAGTTCCTTCAAAAAATTAAAAATGGAACTGCTTTATGATCCAGCAATTTCACTTCTGGGAATATATCCAAAAAAACCTGAAACACTGATTTAAAAGAATATACGCACCCCTATATTCATTGCCGTGCTATTTACAATAGCCAAGATTTGGAAGATGCCCAAGTGTCCATCTTTAGATGACTGAATAAAAAAAACTCTGGTACATTTACACAATGGAATACCACTCAGCCCTAAAATAAATAAATAAATACCTTTAGCAACAGTATAGATGGACCTAGAGGACATTATGCTAAGTCAAATAAGCCATATACCATATGATTTCACTTATATGTGGAGTCTAATGAACAAAATAAACAAACAAAATACAAACAGGTTCGTAGATGCAGAGAACACGACTGACAACCATCAGAGGGAAGAGTGGCTGGAAGGGTGGGTGAAATATATGAAGGGATTAAGAAAAAGAGAAAACCTCATAGACACAGATAACAGTATCTGTTATATATAAATATATATATAAATCACAGTATGGTGATTACCAGAGTTAAAGAGGAGTGGGGAACAGAGAGGAGGGTAAAGGAGGGATAAATGGTGACAAGAAGACTAGACTTTGGATGGTGAGCACATAATACAATGTACAGATGTATTTAATATACATCTATGTGAATAATATAGAATTATTCACCTGAAACCTATATAATTAACCAATGTAACCCCAAGAAATTCTATAAAAATAAGCTATATGCACACACAGTAAATTCTTTCTAGTTCTGATTTTCATACATTTTTATTTTCTTATCCCGTAAGACACTGATTTTCAACTAGTATGCCACAAGAATTTTTAAAACATGCACTATATTATTATTTAGTTAGGGGCACTGACTTCCTTTCCCTTAAACTGGCAAATAAAAAAATGACAACAGCCAACACAACAATAGTTGTCTGGTGTAAATTGAATCAAAATTATAACTTTTTTTGTTAGATCAGTAAAAATATATTTTTGGTGTACCACAGAATTTTAGTAATTAGTTTATGGGTGCCATAAGATGAAAAGGGTTGAAAATTGCTGCCTTAGGATAATGTATTTTTCAAAGTTGTGTGTGGGAAATGTGTGTGTGTGTGTATATATATATATATATATATATATATATATATATATGTATATGTATATATATGCGCATACGTTTGTAAGAAAATGAGCATCGAGTAAACCTGAGTAGATGCATCTCTATGGCTAATGGGAGAGGGCAAGAATTAGCATTTGTGGCTGCATACAGGGAATTTTGTTGAAGTCATTGTGACATTTCAGGGGAGAATGCTCCAAAATTTCTGAATAGATATAGTGACTATCTCATAAGTTACACCTACTGGTTGTGCTTTCTTCCTGCAAACAGAATGCACTGAATTTGTGGGTGTGAGCCAACATACTAGAATGTGCCAGCTCATGTTGTGACTCCATTTGATATCTATTCTTTTATGCCAGATAAATCCAGATCCTAAAAGCCCACATTTCAGTAAAGTTGAAGGGCAGATACAAAGCAGCATGATTCCTACAAATCCTTGGAAACCAAATTGAAACTTATCTGTCAAGGAACTGTAGAAACCCAAAACTGAGACCATCTTGCTCAACATCCTTGTTTCCAAGATGAGAAACTTCAAGCCTAGAAAGATGAAGTGCCTTCCTCAATGTCACAGACATAGTTCATAACAACTAGAACACTGAAGGCCGGTCCAGTGGTTCTCCTGAGTGACAAATTCAATGAGAGAACAAATGTGAGAGGGCTCAATGTGGTTCTTCCTGAAAACAGCCTGAAGCCTTAATGTTTACAAAAATTTTTTCACCTGTGATTTTTGGTTGGTATTCAACTATCATGTTGATTTGGTATATATGTTTATAAAATAAACCTAAACTCCAACTCCTCTAGACTATTATCATTTAAAATATACATTTAGTTCCCTTGAACTCTATAACTCTGTTCTTAAAACTCTGACATAAAAGGCATATCTATAATTTAAAGACTAGCTTATAGTCATCTCCTTCCTGGTGATTTCCTGTAAGCTTTAGGCAGAAAGGGAACCTTCTAAGCCTTAGGTCATCTCATTTACACCTCCTATTTAGCATTTATTGCGGACTTCCTTTACTGATGTTATTCATATTTGCATTATCTGCCCTACCATGTCTAAGACACTTGGAGTTTAAGTGGGTACATGCCCCTTTCTCCATTATATTCCTAAAGCACAACCTTTTGCCTTTTGGGGAAGCCCATCAGCCCTTGAGAAGTACAGTCTAATTTGTATTATGGTGGATTATTTATGATTCTGGATCCTGCAACAAATTAGGAAGCCATGATTCTCTAGGATTATGTTTGTCTGTTGGTTAGTTTTTAAAAGCCCCCATTGCATTTATTTGTTTTTGTATCCTCCACTTAGGAAAATTAAATACTGAAATAACATTATGCCTAGCATGTAGTAGGTGCTCAAAAAATATAGCTACACAATAACATGGAAATCTCTATAAGGTGGTATTGTAATACTAACCCATTTTTTTAAAAGGCTGTGTAGTATTGCATAGCATGTATAAACCTACTTTATCTGATCACATCTATACTAATTATAGAGGAATATGCAAATTGTCCAGGATGCCATCACAGTAATGACCAAACAGCAGGCTGTGTGGGGCGACAAGGCTGGCAGAGGGGTTAGTGACGGACGACCAAATGACTGAACAGAAGACTGCATGGGGCTACCAGGACAGCAGAGGCATTAGTGAGGGGTGACCAAACGACTGAACAGTAGGCTGCATGGGGCTACCAGGACAGCAGGGGGGCAGTTAGGGAGCAGTTGGGGGTGACCAGGCCAGTGGGGGGTGGGGTTGGGGAGACTAGGCCAGTGGTGGGGGGCAGTTGGGGGTGACCAAGCTGGCAGGGGGAGCAGTAAGAGGTGACCAGGCTGGTGGGGGAGCAGTTAGGGGTGACCAGGCCAGCAGAGGGGGGTTAGTTTGGGGTGACCAGGGTGGCAGGGAGGACAGTAAGGGGCGACCAGGCCGGTAGGGGATGCAGTTAGTGGCAACCAGGCCAGCAGGGCTGGGGGAGGGGGCACTTGGGGGCGACTAGGCCAGCAGGGAAGGGCAGTTAGGAGTGATCAGGCTGGCAGGCAGGTGAGGCAGTTAGGGATGATCAGGCTGGCAGGGGGGTAATTAGGGGCAATCAGGCAGGCAGGCAAGTGAACAGTTAGGATCCAGCAGTCCCAGATTGTGAGAAGGATGTCCGACTGCTGGTTTAGGCCTGATCCCTGAGGTCCCAGATTGGAGAGGGTGCAGGCTGGGCTGCAGGGAGCACCCCTCCTGTGCATGAATTTTGTGCACCAGGCCTCTGGTCTCTAATAAGGATATTTCATTTGTTTCCAGTTTTTTTGGCCACTGCAAACAAGTCTGCAATAACCAGTTTTCTACACTAAGTTCTGCTATAACTTGATATATGCATACCTAAAAATCACCTGCTTATGCAAAATCGTGCAATGAAAACTATAGGGCTTCTGGAAAGTATGTGGTAAGGGGGCACAACATTAAAAAGCCTCCAAAAAAAGACAACATATAGAAAAATATATAGGAACCTAAAAATGATAGGTTCTGTAATGTGGACAACAGATGGCCAAGAGACATATGAAAACATGCTCAAAGTCACTAATTACCAGAGAGATACAAATTAAAATTGAAATGAGGTATCACTCATACCTGTCAGAATGGCTACCATAAACAAATGACAAGTGCTGATGAGGATGTGAAGAGAAGGGAAATTTTTGTGCACTGCTGGTGGGAATTCAGACTAGTGCAGCCACTATTGAAAACAGTGTGGCATTTCCTCGAAAATTAAATATGGAACTTCCATTTGACCCAGTGATCCCACTACTAGGAATATATCCTAAGAACCAGAAACACCAGTCAGGAAGAATATAAGCACCCCTATGGTCATAGAAGCACAATTTATAATAGCTAAGATCTGGAAACAACCCAAGTGCCCATTAGTAGATGAGTGAATAAAAAAAGCTATGGTACATTTACAACATGAACTCTTATCCTTTGAGATAGCATGGAGGAACTTGGAGAGTATCATGCTAAGTGAAATAAACCAGTCAGAGCAAGACAAGTATCACATGATCTCACTCATACATAGAATCTAATGAACAAAATAAACTGTTGAAAAAAATAGATCCAGAGACATAGAAGCATGGGACAGATTGTCAAGTCTTAAAGGGAAGATGGGGTGAATGAGTGGGTAGATGAGATTAACCAAAGGACTAGTATGGATATATGCATAACCCATGGACACAGACAATAGTGTGGGGAAGTCCTGGGATGGTGTGGGCTAGAAGGAGACAATAAGTGAGGAAAGGGGACGTCTGTAATACTTTCAACAATAGAGATTAAATTTTTTAAGAAATAAAAATAATAGTAACACAATATTACCAATGATAAATGGTTAAGAAATACACAAATCCTATAATAAACATGGCACTGGAATGTGAAAAGACCTGAAATTTGCTTGAGCAAGTAGGTATCAGAAGGGTGGTTGCTTGTGAGTTATTGTGAAGTGGTGAAAGGAGGGTTATCTGAAGTTAGATGGAAAGTTATATAACACCAGATGTGGACGGGTGTGTCTCCTCACACACACACACTGAACTGAGGTAGCTGGAGATGTATGAGGTGTCTGTGTTTTGTGTTTTCCCAGGCAGCTTGGTTCAGCTGGGTGCAGTTTCCTGCCATCCCTTAGTATTTCTTGCAAAGGAAACTGTGCATAAGCCAAAGCAAAATTCATGTTATGCTCAAAGTGTTCCCTAATATATCAATTGCACTGGAACAAATTCACATTTTCAAAGTAAAGCATTATAGCAGAAGTGACTTCGTATGTATCTTTAGATGCCAGGGCCTTCATTCCTATGGATTAGATTCCGAGGATAGAGATTGATAGGTTAAAGAATTTGTGCTTGTGTTTTGTTTGTTTTGGGGTGTGTGTGTGTGTGTGTGTGTGTGTGTTTATGTGTGTGTTTAGGTACTGCCAGATTGTACTCCAACCAGTTTTAACAATTTTAAGATGTTTTCTATTTTTACATCCTCAGAGAACACAATTCAGGCCCACACTCTATATTGCATCACCACCACCCACTCCAGATTGAGATAACAGTTGTAAGATTGGGTGAAATTTCCAAAAAGCGACACTGGACGCCCCTGGACCCTGCTTTGTATAGTCAACACAGCCAAATGGTTAACTTAAAGGACCAGGCACTTCCTGGGACAATTAGGAAAGCAAGCTACTCCTACTTATCTGCCCTTCACCTCTGTCTACACAGCTTAGGACCAGAAATAGAAGTTTCTTGAGACCCCAGTGTACTTTTAAAAATAAAATTTCATCATATTACCCCAAAAAATCTCTTTGGCAAAAATTTTAATACATAAAAAAGAGAAGAAAAATATTTACTTATGATTCCACCAGGTAGAGATAAACATTTTTAATATATTGGTGAAGTCTATGTCTATATGTTTTGACAGCATATGATACTGAGTTTTATCTTGACTATTTTCATGTCATAATTATTATTTAGGAGCTTCATATTAACATTACTGTTATACCTGCATAATACCCCATTTTACAATATATCATAATTTACCTAGACAGTTTTCTATTATTACAAACTAGAGGCCCGGTGCACAAAAATTTGTGCATTCAGGGGGTGGGGGGGAGGTCCTGGGCTAGGCCTGTGCCCTCTCGCAGTCCAGGACCCCTTGGGGGATGTCCAACTGCTGGCAGTCAGTCATCCATCTGGCAGCCTGGGAGCCCTCAGAGGATGTACAACAGTTTGACATCCTTAGCACTGCTGAGGAGGTGGAGAGGCTCCCACCACTGCTACTGCACTCGCAACTGTTAGCCAAGCTTGTGGCTGAATGGAGCTCCTGGGGGCAGCTCCTGAGTTGAACGTCTGCCCCTGATGATCAGTATGCATTATAGCTACTGGCCAGTTGGCCAGTCGGCCAGTCACTTAGGCTTTTATATATATTCTAGAGACCCAGTGCACAAAATTCATGCATGGGGGAGGGGGGTGTCCCTCAGCCCAGCCTGCACCCTCTCCAATCTGGGACCCCTTGAGGGATGTCCAACTGCCCATTTAGGCCTGATCCCACTGGGCAGTTGGACATCTCTCTCACAATCCAGGACTGCTGGCTCCCAACTACTTGCCTGCCTGCCAGCCTGATCAGCCCCTAACCACTCCCCTGCCAGCCTGGTTGATGCCTAACTGCTCCCCTGCCAGCCTGTTTGCCCCTAACTGCCCTCCCCTGCAGGCCTGGTCACCTCTAACTGTCACCCCTAACTGCCCTCCCCTGCAGGCCTGGTCACCTCTAACTGCCCTTCCCCGCAGGCCCAGTCATCCCCAACTTCCCTCCTCTGCAGCCTGGTCACCCCTACCTGCCCTCCCCTGCTGGCCTTCTTGTGGTGGCCATCTTGTATCCACATGGGGTCAGCCATCTTTGACCACTTGGGGGTAGCCAACTTGTGTGTTGGAGTGATGGTCAATTTGCATATTACTCTTTTATTAGATAGGATAGAGGCCTGGTGCACGGGTCGGGGGGCTGGCTGGTTTGACCTGAAAGGTGTCCCAGATCAGGGTGGGGGTTCCCTTGGGACATGGGGTGGCCTGCGTGAGGGGCCTGTGGTGGTTTGCAGGCCGGCCACACCCCCGGCGACCCAAGGGGAGGCCCTGGTATCTGGGATTTATTTATCTCTTATAATTGAAACTTTGTAGCCTGGAGCAGAGCCAAGCCTTCTGCTCGCTCCAAGGCAGCAGCCATTTCTTTTGGGATTTATTTATCTTCTATAATTGAAACTTTGTAGCCTTAAGCAGAGGCCAAGGCAGGCCAGAGCTGCAGAAGCTTGGCTTCCTCCATCGCCGGGGGCAACCCTAGCCTCCTGCTCTCTCCAGCTCTGTGGCTACCGACATTTTTGTTGGGATTTATTTATCTTCTATAATTGAAACTTTGTAGCCTGGAGTGGAGGCCTTGTCATCCAGAGTGTATGGAAAGCTTGGCTTCCTCCATCACTGGGAAAAGCCAAGCCTCCTTCCTGCTCTCTCCATGGCTACAGCCATCTTGGTTGGGTTAATTTGCATACTTGCTTCTGATTGGCTGGTGGGGGCATGGCATGTGGGTATAATGGAGTGATAGTTAATTTGCATATTACTCTTTTATTATATAGGGTATAGATAGATAGATATGTTTACATATAGATGTATATAAATATATCTATATAATAAAAACCCAGCGACTGTTAATGCAGAAGAGTCATTATGATGCACATTGACCACCTGGGGGCAGACGCTCAATGCAGGAGCTGCTCCCTAGTGGTCAGTGCACTCCCACAGCTGAGAGCCACACAAATAGAAGCTGAGCTCACGGCTGGCAAGCGCAGCAGTAGTGGCAAGAGCCTCTCCCACCTCCACGGCAGCACTAAGGAGTAGCGAGCAAGCAGTAAGGAGTGAGCAGGCAGGTGGTTAGGAACTAGGGGTTCCAGAATGCAAGAGGGATATTAGGCCTAAACCAGCAGTTGGACATCCCCAGAGTAGTCCCAGATTGCTAGAGAGCTCAGGCCAGCTAGGGGATCCCCCCACACACGAATTATGTGCATTGGGCCTCTAATATATATATATCACACACACACATTACATATGTAATTATTTCTTTAGAATAGCCTCCAAGAAGGTGAATTTCTGGATCAACATATGTTTAAGGCTACTGACAACTTTCATAAAATTCCTTTTCAAAAAAGTTACACCAATTTATAGCTTCACAAATCCAGCTGTACCCAGATTTTAATATTAACTTTTGTAAACCTATCCTAACTTAATGTTTGAAATATATTCTCTTCATTTTTGTTACTTGTTAGAATAAAGTATTTTATTATTTTTAGTAGCCACTATCTGTCTTCTCCGAAAATTTTTAGGTTCTATCTCATACCTCTTAATTTATTAAGATACTAGTAGCCCTGTGCATGAACCCATGCACCAGTAGCTCGCTGCTGCCCTCCTGTAGCTCTCCACCCACTGCCCCGCCCTCCTATAGTTCCCCCAATCCCCCCTCACCACCTCCCACTTGCTTGCTTGCTGCCCTGCCCTCTCCTGTAACTCTCCACCGCCTGCTGCCCCACCCTCCTGCAGATCCATGATCTGGTCGTTACACAGTCGGTCGCTACACCTCACGGCGTAATAGTTAATTAGCATATTCCTCTCTTATTATATAGGATTAAAGGCCTAGTGCATGAAATTTGTGCATGGGGGGGTCTCCTCAGCCCAGCCTGCACCCTCTCCAATCCGGAACTGCTAGTCTAGACTGGGAGTTGGACATCCCTTTCCCAATCCTAGACCACTGGCTCCTAATCACTCACCTGCTTGTCTGCCTGGTCGCCCCTAACTGCCCCCCACTGCCGGCCTGGTTGGCCCCAACTGCCCCCTCCCTGCTGGCCTGGTCACTCCTAACTGCCTCCCCTCCACTGACCTGGTCGCCCCCAACTACCCCCCTCTGCCAGCCTGGTCACCCCTAACTTCCCCCCCTGCCAGCCTGGTCACCTCCAACTGCCCCCCCACTGGTCTAGTCACCCCTCACTGCCCCCCCCCCCACCAGCCTAATCGCTCCCAACTGCTCCCCCTGCTGGCCTGGTAGCCCCCAACTGCCCCCCCCTCCCGCCAGGCTGGTCGTCCCTCACAGCCCACCTGCTGGCCTGGTTGCCCCATGCAGCCTGCTTGTTCAGTCGTTTGGTCATCCCTTGGGCCAGCCCTGGGCGGCTAGGCAGCCGACTTCCAAGGCTGAGGGGACTCCGGAAGAAGGCACATCGGCAGGGCTGAGGGGACTGGGTGCAGCCATCTTTGAGGGTTTGGCAGTCAGTTAGCATATTCCCTCCTTATTAGATAGGATATTCAGTCTTAACATATTAATCATATTAATCCACTGTCTATTGTATTTACTGCAAGTATTTTAACAGTTTATTGTTTATTTATTATCTTTGTGAGGCTTTTGTATATTATGGAAGTTTTCTAAAGTTAAAAAATTTTATCTGGTTAGAATTAATGTTTAATTTTTTTAACTTTGGTCATCTCAACTTGTTTGCAATTTGAGAGGAGTTTCTTTTTAATTTTTCAATTTATATACAATAAATTCACTCGTGGTGATTTACTATTTTATGGGTAATGAAAAAATAAATTAATCCCCATGATATCACCATAACTGTAGTAGAGAACAGTTCCAAGCGTAACAAAGAATTCCCTCATGCTCTCTCCTTATAGTCAACCCCTACCCTTGAGCCCTCATTCCTGGCAACTACTAACCTGTTTTTCACCCATATAGTGATGCAAAGTACTTTCATACCTTTTTTCCCCATGCTACAGATCTATCCATGTGCCTCTTCCTCAGACTTCCTTCTCTCCAAGATTCCATATTCCTCTTTTCACCACACTGGTTCCCATCCCAACTCTGGTCCAACCACCAATCCATTAGCTACAACTCAAGAGTCCATGTAAATCTTAGCTCAGGCTGTTTCTCTCTCCACACAGTGGATGACCACAGCTTTGCTCATTGGGAGAATTTTCCCTCACTACTGTTTTTCAGGGTTATTCCAAGAGGGACAGCAGGGCAGCAGTAATCCTTTTATAACTTTTCCCTATATATCAAGCCAACACACACATGAAATAAGCTTCGCTTTTTTTCATCCTCTGTTGGCTGATTTTAAAGAACCCCCATGATTGCAAGCTGAATGAGAGGCTCTGGTGAAAAAATTTAGGTGGTATGTGAGTATGGACCACCTACTCGTGCCTGAATATAGATTTGCCACAATAATGGATTACCATTTGCTATCTGCCCAATACTCTGCTCTACCCTGTGTCACAAGGTAAGACATTCCACCTTCAGTCTTCCCCAGTAGCAAGCCAAGAGCTGTTTTCCAACAGGTTTAGGCTGCAGATGCATTACAATACCTGCTGCATTACAATAATTGCAGATCGCATGGCCCTATTTCAAAGCCATAGAGGCCTATGATTATTTTCATAATCCCCACCTGGCCATCTTTTTCCCACCACAGATACTTTCATTACCAAAAGGTCTGCTGGATTGCAGGCCCAATTGGTAGGACTTATCCTGCCCTGGGCCTCATTCAAAGTCATCTTCTGTGTCCGTTAGGAAATGAGTCAGAACAGTATGCCCAAGTATGGAACATGCTACCTCCAGAACCAAAGAGGCTACCTAGGCACTGTGCTTAATTCATTTTTTTTTAATTCTTTATTGTTTAAAGTATTACATATAATATTACTGGCAGCAGTTTCCTTTGCATTGGCAGGGTGTCTTGTTCACCTCACTCATGTGCTGGGTCACTGAATTATCAGAGTTTATTTCTTTTATTTCTTATCATGCATCTTTCCAAGGTCTCCAACATACTTGTTTGTCTACTCCAATTAACATGGAATCATCCATAGATCAATGTTACATTTTATGGAACATCCAGGTGATCCTGATGCTGTTGGCCCATATGACGGAAGGTGGAGAGTTATTTGCGGCCCTGGGGTAAGGCCACAAATGTATATTGTTATTTATCTCATGTGGATGAGACATGTTTCTTGATCCTTCTTCTGAATAAGTACGGGAAATAATGCATTTTTCATATCAGTGTTGCATGCTTTGTATCTGAGATCCGTTATTAATCTGCTCCAGCAAAGATACAGAAGCTATAATTGGAATTACCCCTTGGTTGAATTTTTTAATCCTTCCCTAGGATGCAATCAGGTTTTTAAACAGAAGATGTGATAAGGAGCTCTTCCTCTGTGTCCTTCGAATCTCCAACGGTGGCATTAATATCTATCACCATCCCTCTACCCGAGATGGGTATTATTTTTGGTTCAGTGTTTTGACAGTGAAGTGGAGGCCAATTTCAGAGGCTCCCACTAATTCTCTTACAGTAGACATTACAATAGAAATTACTCCATAGGCTCAAAACCCAATTTTTATATTCTGCCAACTACCAAGTATATCTATTCCAATTATATATTCAGGGACTGGGGAAGTAATGGGGTGAGTCCCTAGATCTAGTGAATGCATATAGCTAGTTTTGGGCCAAGACTCCATCTCTTACCTGTCCTCATAGAGACCCATTCCGACAAGGGCACCGTGATGATGCTTCAGGTCTTTAGGTATCAATGTCAATTGGACCCTGTGTCCACTAGTCCTCAAAATGTCTTGAGTATTACTCTTTTTCCAATGACAGTTACTTGAGTAAATATTCTAAATCTCTTTGGGGAAAGACTGAGGGAATTATTGCTATATACATTTACCATGGTATTGCAGGCTCCTTCCTTGTGAGTACCAAGCCTCTCCCTATGTCCGTGGGTCCAGGAAACACAACTTTTGTTTGGCTATCTGCTTCGGCATGTTGACCACCCATTCTTGATTTATTTTGTTCGTGTAAATTAAGTAATATGCATTGGCTTTCCATCTATCCTGACCCTGAGAAACCTGAGTATTTTTAACCATTGCAGAGCCCTCTGCAGATCAGGTCCTCTGGCTGCTAGGCTGACCGTGCTATTGATTATACTAATTGCACCCACCTTGCTTATCATGGTTAAGTGTTACCACCTAGACTCTTTACCAGCCCAACTTAAAGACACAGATCTCAATTAGCTTCTCAGCTATGCAGATGTACCTCTTACAAGAAAATTCCTCACCATTGCTAAATAACTGTTCTCCAGACCCTCCTGTGGAACAGTTAGTTGGTGGGTATTCCCACTTTACTTAGATATCTACTCGAGGAAGCCCTGTTCTCTCAGACTTTTCTTTTTTCTCTCAGACTTTAGATTCCTGCCTCCACTATCTGTCATGGGAATTCTGACATTTCTACTTAACTTAATGTGTTCCATCATTTCTCTCAAGCTTCCAAGAGCCATCTTAGCAGCATATTAGCTCTATCTCCTGGGTTCTTGATAGGGTGTTAAATCCTATAGCCTGGAAGAGTGCTCTCATGTAAATAAAGACTATTTCCCAACTTGATGTTCTTTCTCCACCTTGATCCAGCACCCTCAAAAAAGATGTGTGCATGCACGCGTGTGCACGCGCGAGCACACGCGCACACACACAAACACAAACACACATCTTCCTGGCACCTGCCAATACAAATTAGCCTGGCCCAATAGTTCCTTGGACATGGAATCTCTTTGCTCCCTTAGTAGGACTAGCACACCTTGCCTGGGTTATGTTACGCATAACCCTAGTTCTTGGTCTGGTTTCCAGGAGTGGAGGTGGAGATAGTTTCTGAAGGGAGTGTGTGTTGTCTCTCAAAACCTCAGTGTCATCTTCAAACAATGGGGAAGGTGATGACTAACTTGATAGGCTACTTCTGTGGGCCCAGAGTTTAAGGAAGTATGGGGATTCAAGATTTTTGAGGAAATACATATAGATGCCCCTTTCCAAGTCACAACATCCTAATGCTTTCTAACTGGGGCCCTAATCTCTGTATAGTAAACTTGCTGGGGTTAAAAATTCAACCCTCTCTGAAGTTCCACTACCCTCATAATTAAAACCTGGAATTGATCCTCAACTTGTTCTATTTATAGTTGTAGGAGACAAAATTTTCTTTGTATACTGCCAAGAATGTCTCCTGGCTTGCACACTTTACCTTAATTTAATGATTAACCACCCTTAGCTTTTGTCTTTCTCCAAAGTATTGATTGCACCCAGCAAAAGTCATCTGATTCTACTGGCCTTATAATCGACTTCACCAGAACCTCTCAAATGCCTGAGATATTGCCCCTGCCAGGGATTCTCTTTCACTGTACCCTATCCCACTTATGGAAGTTAACAACTGCACTGCTACATCATGCCATGGGCTATCAGTGTCCCACCCACCACCAGGGATGGTGTTCTCATTTCCCTCGCAGACAGCAGGTGATCCAGCTCCAAAATTCCATTGCGGAGTCTGGTTCCTCAGTCTACTCCAGGCACCAACTAGTATTTAAGTTGGGTTCTCCAGAAAACAGATTCTAATGCTGAACAACACCCATTAGGGAGAAAAGAATGAGGACTGGGCAAATGGAGAAGCTGAACAGCAGTGCAGTTATGCCAGAGCCCTTGCAAATCCTTCAAGATGCCCTACAGTTAGAATGGCTCTTCAGAGTTTTCTAGAATTGAGGCAAGGAGGCTGGGTCTTTGTACACCCATTTAGATCAATTATTTAATGTGAGCTATCTCCACATACCCTCTCCACAGAGAGGGTATGACCTTGAGCAAGGCTGCACCATTTATTTTAGAGCAATTTCCAGAGAGATTCTCAGCAGCCAATACTCTCCTCAGATGTGTGAACGGGTGCCACACACTTGCAGGGCAATCTGTGTCACACACCACAACAGCCACCACATACTTCCACAACAATAACAAAATAGTATTTGGGAAAGATGTTCATGAAAGTCAGCATAATGAACAGGTAGAAGAATAATTTATATTATAGTATCAGTGGAGAGATTAATATCACTTAGCCACTAGTAAATAAAAACAGGGAGGGACCAAACAAACTCTGGCCAAGAAGAAACCTTCGCATAGCACAAGATATGCTCCGTCAGCTGCACAACCTCCCACCCCTGAATCTGTCTCCACCTTTAAGTTGGTGCACTGGCCTACACAGTTCTTCCTGCCGCCCTTCCACCCATCACTCACTGTGTTCTGCCTCCAGGGCAGGGACAGTTCTCAGATTCCAAAATGGATATTGTTTCATGCACTTATACACCAACTATTATTCAATCAGCTCTCTGCTTTTATTGGGAAAAACTAGTAAAGAGAAAAGATTTGGGGAGAGGGTCTGGTTTCTGGTTCCACATGTAAGAAACTTAGAAGTCAGCATTAATCTTAACAAGTAGAAAGCTGAACAGCTGAAAAATCAACAACCCACGTTGGATCTGTAACAGGCAAGGGCACCGGGCAAACCGCTGCCCCCAAGATCAGAGAAACAGGTGAATATAGGGTTATGGCTTCCGGGGGCAGAGACTCACCTTGGGAACCAAGTGCAGGTAGGAAACATGAAACTGCAATTGACGAATTACTGAAGGCCCAGCAGGGACAGGTCTGACCATTAAAAACTCAGGCAATCCAGTCATAGGGGTACCTCACAATATTGTGAGATTTACCTTTAGGAGCTTGACCAGATTCCCTCAGAAATATTGGAGAAACATCACCTCCTCTTCTGGCAAAGGGAGAAGAACCATTCTGAAATATCCCAGAATACTCAGTTCTTCTTTAAAAGGTCTGCCCTCAGGAGTAGGTAATTAAGCTGAGCCTAACCTGCTGGGTATTATAGAGCCTAAGTGACCTGGGGACCGGAAAAACTTAACTGCAGTCAGCTCTAGCCATACTGTTCCACCTAAAGGAGGAGAAAACACCTGAGAAACACTTGTGAAGTTCACAGTCCAAGGGCAGAGCCTCACTAAAAGACCTAATAATAGGACTACAGGACACTTATTCTCCCTCCATACCTTGCCACCATATTACTAAAGGCCTATTCACAGCATTTCCTTTTGCCTGGTACATCATGTACAGATACCAAGAAAAAATTACAACGCATACCAAAAAGGCAAGAAACAACTTGAAAAGACAGAACAAACATCGAAATCGACATGGTAGGAATATTGGAATTTAAAACTGTTATTAATATGCTAAGAGCTTTAATGGATAAAGTAGACAGCATGCAAGAACAGATGGATATGAATACAGGGGTGCATATATTCTTTCTGATGAGTGTATCAGGTTTCTTAACAAGTAAAAAGCTGAATAGCTGAAAAATCAACAGCTCATCTTGTATTTGTAACAAGCAAGGATGCCAAGCAAACCGCTGCCCCCAAGATCAGAGAGACAGACGAGTGAAAACAGGGAATATATCTTAGGATATATTCCTAGAAGTGGGATCACTGGGGTCAAATGGGGGTTCCATTTTTTAATTTTTTAAAGGAAACTCCATACTATGTTCATAGCAGCACAATTTATAATAGCTAAGATTTGGAAAGAGCCTAAGTTCCCATCAACAGATGAGTGGGAGTGTGTGTGTGGGGGGGGGGGGGGGGGCAGAACAAAAAAAAAAAATTGAGGTACATTTACACATGGATTACTACGTGGCAATAAAAAACAAAGAATTCTTACCATTTGCAACAGCATGGATGGACCTGGAGAGTATTATGCTGAGTGAAATAAGGCGGTCAGAGAAAATAAGCATCACATGATCTCACTCATATGTGGAATCTAATGAACCAAATAAACTGATGATCAAAAATAGACCCAAAAACATAGAAGCATGAACAGACTATTGAATCTCAGAGGGAAGGCAGGGGAAGATAGGTGGGAAGAGATCAACCAATGAACTCGTCTGCATATATGCATAACCCATGGACACAGACAAAGGGGGCCCGAGGGGCGCGGGAGGATGGGAGTGGGTTGAAAGAGGTTAATGGGGGGAAAGGAGGACTTACCTATGTAATACTTTCAACAATAAAGATTGTTTTTAAAAAAGAAAGAAAGAAAAGCTTAGTTTTAGCTAAGAAAAGAAAGGAAGGAAGGAAGGAAGGAAGGAAGGAAGAAAGAGATGGGTATGTAAGCAGAGAGAAAGAAATCCTAAGTAAGGACCAAAAGGAAATGCTAGAGATCAAAAACTCTGTAACAGAAAGAAGAATGCTTTTGATGGGCTTATTATTGGACTGAACATAGCTGAGGAAAGAATCTCTGGTTTGAGAATATATCAGTAGAAATCTCCAAAGCTGTAAAGCAAAAAGAACAATGACTTTTAAAAACAGAATATCCAAGGACTCTGGGCAATTACAAAAGGTGTAACATATTGTATGCATAACCAGAAGGAAAAGAGAGGAAGGAACAGAAGAAATGTAAGAAAAAATAATGACTGCGAGTTCCTCAAAATTAATATCAGACACCAACCCACAGATCCAGGAAGCTCAGAGAACACCACGCAGAATAAATACCGAAGAGAAGAGACTGAAATTACTTGAGTAGATTAATCAGCATAGGTTATTATAGGAAGGAACACTTCAAAAATTCTGCAGCCTAGGTGATTCTGACCAGTTTTCTTCATCCAATTTAATGAATAATCTACTCTAGTCAGAGACTCTGAGACCCACTAGTCTCACTTCTCCTGTTTGCCATGCAATAAATAAAATTCTTAACCCCGCTAATGATAGAAACAGCATCATTTTAAATAGAGTCAAATGGTGGTTTCTGAATTTTAGTGAAGCCAGAGATAAAATATCTTTCTATACAAAAAGTATAGAAGTTACTATATTATAAATGTTTTACTAACCCACCCAAGGCCAACTTTCAACTCATGAGAACTGGCAATATGGACTTAGCTTAGTCTGTAGATTTAAACAAATCTAAGTTCAAGTCCTGGCTCTGCTACCTAATAGTTTTGTTTTTATGGGACGATTATTTAACTTGCCTAGGCTTCAGTTGCCTTTACATAAAATAGAGATATTAATGATACCTATTTCATTGAGTTGCAATTACAGTATCTTGCAATAGCATAAGCAAATAGCTTTGAACCTGGCACTGAGTAGAAAGTCCTTAATTAATGATACCTGTATTAATCTAGGTTATTTTATATACCAATTATTATTATTTGCATTAATATTAGTCACTGTGTGAGCAGTCTCCTTTCTCAGTGTTCTCGGGTTGTCAGAACACAGCCTAACAGAGGCAGAAGTCCGTGTTTTAGTGTTTTAAATTGTGGCCCTCCAGAGGACCAGCAACACAACTGTGCTTGTTTAATGTGGTTTGTTCTGCACCATATGTGTGTGGGCTTTTAATAAATGCTATTTGATGATGATGATGAGTTCCTGGAGACAGAGCAGTGTTCAGCAGAGTCACTACATTATGCTTGGCCTCACTTTCTGCTACTCAACTCCAGGAATGCTCTTGTGAGCAGTACAGAAACATCTGAAATTTCCATTTGAGGTGAAGTACCACTGCCAGCAAGCCTTACGAAGGGAGTCCTTAACCCTCACCCTTTTTTCTTGTGGCTTCTTCCAAACTAACCCTCAGAAGGGCTTTCTCAGCAGGCGTCCCTGGGCTTCTCCTCAGTCCTGCTCATTCCACAGCAGCGCTATCTGCCATGCTTCCCTCAAAAGCAAGGGGCTAATAGCTGCTGAGCTCAGTGCTAAAGTCCAAATGATGGAGAACAGTTTATGACAACTCCACCAAAAGGAAAAACAAACCAGACCAAAGACTTCAGTCCCTAATAGATACAAAATGAGCTTCAGCTCCAGGGACTCAAACAGCGTTTTAACTTTTTTGAAATGTTTGCATTAAAAACAGCACTGATCGGTTTGACTCAGTGAATAGAGCGTCGGCCTGCGGACTGAGGGGTCCCAGGTTCGATTCTGGTCAAGGGCATGTGCCTGGGTTGCGGGCACATCCCCAGTTGGGGGGCGTGCAGGAGGCAGCAGATCGATGTCTCTCTATCATTGATGTTTCTAACTCTCTATTCCTCTCTGTAAAAAATCAATAAGATATATCAAAAAAAAACAAACAGTGATATATTATGCACCAAGCCTGAAAACTAAGATCAAAAGAAAAGACTTTTTCTTTCCCATAACTTACTTGAAAATGACTGGTAAGTATGACGGACGTGTCATCCTCTGGGATCAAGCCATTTCAAAGAGCACAAACTCTTTTTCACAGGTAGTTCACTTTCCAATCCACGAGGGCCTTTGACTAAGTTTGGTGTTGGTAAGTCCTCCCCACTACTAGAAAACTATATTTACCAAACGGTATTTGAATTAAAAATGTCTTTTGTTTCAAATGTACCCACTTGTTTTTAGAAAATAAAGAATTTCTTCTTGGGTGAAATGTCAACTTTCTTACCTATGAAATTTCTACCCTTCTGCCCAAGAGTTGTAGTTGCAAAGGGTCTAGTGACCCCTGGCACACCCTTTCCAAGGAAGATGCTTTGGACAGAGTGCTGTAAATGAACAATGCTTCCTTTCAGACAACCTGGGTTCTCCAAACACAGAGATGGCTGTGATGCTTTGCCAGATCAAGAGAGAGCCCTGTGTTTAACAGTGGTGACCTGGACTTGCAGCAACGTTATGAGCTTTGCAGACAGTCTGCCTATGCAGGCTTAGACCTGGTTTCCAAGGTTCATTGAAACTATTGCCTGAAATAGCAGGGAAGAGTGAAAAGATATTTGAGAGAGCAGAAAGACATCTAATCACATCTGGGGTCAGAGCCTGCCCTTGGAAAACAACAAAACTATGAGTTTAATATTGCAAAGGTCATAGAAATAAGAAATCTTGCCTTACTGTACCTAAGTTTAAGTGTTCCCTGTTATACTCCAAGCCACCCTTTTATCCTTAATCAAATTTTACAGCCAATTGATCAATCATTTCATCAAGTTTTTAAATTCATCCACAGAGACTTTGCAATAATATTCCAAATATATTTTACTTTTTTTTTTTTTTTTTTTTGCATTGTGGATAAGTCTGTTGTTACTGGCAATGTGTGTAGGAACCAGTCCTGGTGACCTCTCTGTGAACCCACCAAAAAGTCAAAATTTGCAGTTTCTTGTTCAGTGTAAAGCTAAGCTTTGACCTTGGGGACTTTGTTGTGGTGGCTTTCCCCAGGAAATCAAAGAGACTGGTCATTTCCCAAGTCCCCAACAGCAATTCTGTTATAAAAATCTCTCAGGGGCCTTTGAGTAAGCATCTTTCAACTTAATGGTTCAAGTATAAGTTTTCATTTGTATACAAAGACTATAATCTAAATCTCAAGTCTTTCAAGAGGTGACAGGAAGACAAAAGGAAACTAATTTCAGCAAAGAAGAGGTGGTGTGAGATAATATAAAACCTAATAGGAGGTGGTCTGTTTGTACTCAATGTCCATATCAGTCTTCCCATCTTTTTGGAATGTCTCATTTCTTTTGTTGGGTCCCTTCCATTGTTCTTGCTGGCTCTTCTCATGTAGAGAGCAAATACTTTCTCTGCCAATTACAATTGAGTCTCTTACACCTCTGTGGGAACATTCTGTAGGTTGGACTTTATTTCAATTTACTTGGATGCCCTTCCTGTTGACCTTATTTTCCTCATGTCTCGCTTATCAGCCCTCCCTAAGAAGTTACGTACTGCTAATCTACACCTCACTCAGATGTTGACATAACTTTTGTCACCAGCAGTTCTACTTGTCAAAAGCAGTTGTGTGTGCTATCAGATGTCCAGAGCTCAGCAGATGATCTTTATAATAAACTCCAGGGAGATGCTCAATTTGTAGATTTATTCATCTAAAACCTTCTCATCCTGTTTACCCAACCCAAGGGGCCACTTCCCTATTTTAGAACCACATGATTTTGTGAGGGCCAGGATTAGCCTGTACTTGTTGAATGAACACTCATTATTTGCCAAAACTTTGTTAGAGAAATAAAATATAAAGAACCCTGCAGCTTTAGTCTAAAAATGTCATGTCTCAAACAAAGAATTTGAGGTCCAGACAGGTAAAGTAATTTTTTCAAGTCATCCTATGTAACTATTTTCTCTCTTTTCCGCATCCATCATGGCTAGAGAACGGGTCCAATTCCTGAGTAGAGGCGGCTGGGGATTGAGAAATAAAAGAAAGAAAGAGATAAGACACAAAATGGAAGGAAAAGGCTGGGACCAGGTTGGACACTGTCCTCTTCTGAGGGAAAAACAGTGACCCAAAGCTGATGCAGCATGTTTATTTTATACCCCCAAATACCAGGAAGTTTCACCAAAAGTCAAGACAAAGGAAATTATTTGCATTCTTGAGTAGGCCCGAGCATTCCTGGTGCTTGACTG
This sequence comes from Corynorhinus townsendii, assembly GCA_026230045.1. Taxonomy (NCBI): domain Eukaryota; kingdom Metazoa; phylum Chordata; class Mammalia; order Chiroptera; family Vespertilionidae; genus Corynorhinus; species Corynorhinus townsendii. The sequence goes on from JAPDVU010000002.1 coordinate 80,182,819, forward strand.
GATTTACATATCAAAACCCACTACCCAACACCTGGGCTGAAATGAAGGTCAAGCTGATAACACACTTGCCTTTTTGGCAAAGGGTATTCCCAGGGCATGGCTTTGCCTGTCGCCTTGGGTTCAGCTGACAATTTAAAGAAATGCCCATGTGCCTTCCCAGGCGCTCTCTACAATCCTACAATGATGTGGTGGTCAGACTAAAACAAGAAAACAATTCTTATCACAATTGCTGGGCTTTCATATGTTCTATGGGCTTCCAGTTTATTTGTGATGACAACTTTAATTACATAACATCATAACCCAAAAACATTTCCATATAAACTTACATGGTCCCCTCTAGTTAAAATATTTTATGCTGTTTGAAAAATGCTTATTGATGCCTCATCTTCCTAAGATTTTCCACAAAAGCAAACTTTAAATAGAAAGCTAATAAATTATTTTATTCTTTTCATTGTTCAAATTCTCACTGACCTCATAGGTCCTGGGAAATCTTCCCTAGTAACAGTCCTACAAAAGTCATAAAGCAACACACAGACTGCAGGGACCTTAGTGAATTCAGAGCAGCATGTGACAGGAAGCCTGTGAGGAATAAGCCTCAGAACCATATGTAAGAATTGAAAGATGGTAACTCTTATTTTGACTAGTAACAATTAGGGTAAATTAGGCTGAGTAAATCATGCAGCTTGTCCAGATCTTTCATCCAAACTAATCCATTCACTACTGAACACATGTGTCTCAAATCTGGTCCAGAGTTCCTCCAAAGTACATGTGTGTTTTATCCATACAACTTTCACTTAGTGGAATAATTACAGTGTGCATAACAGAGGAACTTAGGGAAGAAATAGAGGCACAGTCCCTTATAGAGTATTAGGAAAACAGCCCTCAAACGCAACTGCCTTTATCCAGGTGTCTCATCTTTTGACTTGGACTAAATATATTACAAGGTTTTGGGAAAGGTGTATATGAAGAGCGTCACCTACTTCAAATTTTTTTATCTCCATACTTATTCCATGCTGAAGTACATTCTTGCTTCTGGCATGTGACCCCACTTCTTCAGATCTTTTGAATCAGAACCTTAACCTCTTGTATTGGTAATCCAAGACCTTTAACTTAGAGAAACAAAATATTATCTGATCCTGCCTGAGCCCTTCAGTCCTTAAAAGTCTTTTAATTTCCTTGTCCGGGTTCCCTGTCCCTGCAGCCTTCATTCTTACTGACTTTAACCCAAGATACGTACTTGTTCTCCCCTTGCTTTGTCTCTGGATTTGACCTATGATGCTTTTGACATGGTCATTGCTAGCACCTTTCTGACTTTCCAGTATATTCTATTCCTGATGTTTGAGAAAGAGATTCATGTTGACAAACAAGAGTACATGTGAGTGAGGTCTTAAAGAATATCAGGCTGGGGATAAAACCTCTGGAGCATGATCAAAAGTTATGCATTAAGATTTAGAATAGTTCTAAACTCAGCAGAACCTGCTTAACTCTAACTTTCAAACAATACAAACATTTTTTTTAACATGCTCAACCTTTTGTCAGAAAGATTAAAAGTCATTAAAGCAAACTTATATAAGAAATTTGATCTAAAAAATTCCTAGATGTCTGTCCTGAGGTCAGTATACATACAAATTATTTCCTGCAGTCTATATATTCAATTCTAAAATATCACACCAATGATCCCAGAGCAATGATAGTCTTTTATTCATGATTTAAGATTTAAATGGCCCTTGGCCTTGTGTAAACTAAAACAGGAGCAGACACTGATATATGCTGAAATAATTTTCAATATGAAAAGTTTTTTTTTTAATTTTCCAGCAAAAACTAATTAACTAGACATTAACTTCTAATATTTCAGTTTTAAAATAAAGAATGCAATGGAAATTCATTATAACTGATTTGCTAAATGACTTTTGTATACCTGAGAACCGTCAGTTCCCTAAAATATGCCTGTATGGAGTTGTCATCACTTATCCTACATCTACCAGTAACTATACTTAATCAAGTAATTTGAAGTCTTTAAACCTTATGTGTAAAATAGAGTGTAAGATGTTCAACGAAATAACTTTAAAGTCCTTTCCAACTGTGAAGTAATTTGATTATGTGGATTCTATAATACTATTTGTGTGTCACCCCAATATTAATCCTGTCCTCTGGTAATAACAGGAAAAAAAAAAACAAACATAGGCACAAAATGAAGTCTCAGATGATGTCTCCAGTGTGCTCAAAGCCTGTGATTCTCATTGACTCTAAAAGGAGTTTTGCAGATGTGGAAGGAAGAACATAAATAGTGTGCCTCTGTGAAGTGAAACTGAGTGAACCAGCCAGCTGCACCCAGAGTGACCACTTGAACTATGCTTTGGTACCTAGTACTCAAACCAGCTGTGCCACAATCCCTGATCCAATTTTATTTGCAACAAGAAAGTGTTAGGAGACACAAGGGAAACTGTTTACCTGTGGGAGATTAGAGATTGAAAGATAACACAACTAACTTGCAAATCATTGGTAATTATAGGAAATTTCTCAAACAAATATTTGCTAGGCTTTTCTGTGTTTTGTGGTTTTGTTTTTTACTTTATCTTGGAGCAATATTCAGTTGAGCATCTGCTGTGTACCAGATTCTGGAGGAATAGAAGGCATAGCTTTTGTCTTCAATTCTGTGGGAGAGATAAAACATACACAAATAGATACAGTATAGTACTATATGGATTGACCCACATATCACTGATACAACATTCTCTAACAACTCCAGATAGGTTTTTGACTAATCACCATCAAGTCATTGTGACATAAATCACATAGATATAAATGATACAATCACACACACACACACACACACACACAAACCAAGAAGTATGACCATTGTAAATAAATATTTTGAAAAAGACATTAGTGAACTAGATAAACTTGGTGGTGAAAATTCAGTGAATCATGTAATTAAAACCTTAATGACCTTGCTTTATCTCATTAATAAAAGTGTCAGCATTGGTTGTTCTGGCAGAGATTAGTAAACCTAGATATTAGATACATGTCCCTCTATTAAATGAAATGTTTCTTGAATACACTAAACTGAATGCAAAATGGATGACTTTACCCCAACATACTGCTCCTTGGAATTTCAAATAATCTTGTTTAAAACTGAAAGCATTACAATTCCTCATTGTCACTGTATTTTTATCTAATTAGTTTTTAATGGAATATTTATTATTTTTAGTGGAAATAGTATATTTAATAGAAAACACAAAATAAACCTGAATTTCTATATACATACAATTTAAGCTTCCTTATAAAATTGACCACATAAATATAACATTGTTTCCTCCAAAATATGCTAAGATGTCAGAAGGAGAAAAATATGTAGATCTTAGAAAGACAACAATAATGAGAAAGAAAACAATAGAGTATTAGAAATTTCAACAACTTTTTGGAAAGCTGATGGAGCAATTGCAACTAACAACTGAAGGAGTAGTAACTAAATTAACTTTAGGCACACCTTGGAAATTTGCAGGTTCAATTCCAGATCACTATAATAAAATGAGTATCACTATAAAGTAAGTCATAACCATTTTTCTGTTAGAGGGTCTTACCTTCAATTTGTAAAAAAACAAAATATCTGCGATGCACAATAAAATAAGATGTGCCTGTACAATCTGAAATGCTGGAAAGGGAGGGCCTTAAGTCAGGCTCCTTAGAAGCAAAGACCTAAATAGGGATTCCTGCATAAATGATTTATTGGGGAAATGCTCTCAAGAAAAACTTGTAAGAGCAATGAGGGAAGCAGGCTACAGCAAAAGAAAAGGCTAAGCAAACATGATTTTAAAGGAAGTCTAGTTTCAGCCTGATCTCACAAAGGGCTCTGGGGGATAATGTGCACCCCTATGTTCATAGCAGCACAATTTATAATAGCTAAGATCTGGAAACAGCCCAAGAGCTTACCAGTAGATGAGTGGATAAAAAAGATCTGGTACATTTGCACAATTAAATATTATGCAGCAGTAAAAAAGAAGGACCTCTTACCCTTTGAGACAGCATGGAGGGACCTGGAAATCATTATGCTGAGCGAAATAATCCAGTCAGAGAAAGACAAGTATCACATGATATCACTCATATGTGAACAAAATGAACTGATGAACAAAATTGATCCAGAGACATAGATGGAACAGACTATCCAGGGAAGGTGGAGGATGAGGGGATGTCAGGGTGGGGCTGGGAAGAGATTAACCAAAGAACTTATATGCATATATACATAACCCATGGACACAGACAATAGTGTGGTGAAGGACTGGGGGAGGAGGTCAATAGGGGGAAAAGTGGGACATCTGTAATACTTGCAACAATAAAGATAAAGTTAAAAGAAAGGTTATCACATTATCCCATTCAGACAGAAGGAGGCTGGGCTGTTATGCCCCTGAGTCAATTACTCCATGGCCAGGGGGCTACCTCAGGCAGAGGGAGAAAAATCTAATCTCTTATGTGTCTCTGGGCAAAGAGACTCCCCTCAGTCAAGGACCATCATTCAAAAAAGTGTGTGGTGTATGCCATTAGCAGCCAGCATTTATAACAACTAGGGGCTGATGTACACCCTAGTAAAGGGAATCAGGGCAAAATACCATCAGCATCCTTCATGTCCTGGCAAGGATGAAGCAGAACAATGTGAGATTTCATCACACTACTCAAAATGATGCACAATTTAAAACTTATGAATTGTTTGTTTCTAAGATTTTCCATTTAATATTTTCAGACCATGCCTGACCATGGGTGACTGAAATTGTGGAAAGAGAAATCATGGATAAGGGGGGACTACTGTATTTAATAAAGAACTTGTATCCAGAATATGAAAAGAACTCTGATCCAATGTAAAAAACAAACAATCCGATTTTAAAAAAATAGGCAAAATATTTGAAAAGACACTACGCCAAGGAAATATATGGATGGCAAATAGGCACATAAAAATATGCTCACCATAAAAATCATTAGGGAAGTTGAAATAGCCACAATGAGATACTACTACACTCCTATTACATTTGGTTAAAATAGAGGGGTTGTCTATACCAAGTATTGGTGAGGATGTATAGAAATTGCAACACCCATAAAATGGGGAGAATGTAAAATGGTATAATCACTTTAGAAAATAGTTTGATGGTTTCATACACATTCAAAATATACCATATTTAAACATCATACCATATGATACAGCCATCATACTCCTAGGTATTTATTTACCCAAGAGAAAAGAAAGCATATGTCCACACAGAGACCTATACATGAATATTTATAGCACCTTTATTTGTAATAGCCATAAACTAGGAGCAACCTAAATCATCAATAGGTGAATAAATAAATTGTGATATATCCTCAGCAATAATAACTAGTGACTTTAAAAAAAGAAATGAATTATTGATATATGCAATAAATAATACAGCAACATAGATATATCTCAAAATAATTATACCAAGTGGAAAAAGCCATGAAAAAGAGTACACATTGTATGATTAATTGTATTTAAAGCTCCAGAAAATGAAATATAATTGATATTGACAGAAAAATTAGTGGTTGCTTGGGGAGAAGGTATAGGGACAGGCCCAGGAAAAAGGGATAACAAAGAAGCATGCAATGTATATGTTCACCATCTTGATTGTAATAATAATTTCATGGGTATATAGTCTAAACATAAAATTGTACACTCTAAAATGTGCAAATTATTGTAGTTAATTATAACTTGATAGAGGTCTCCAAAATCTATTCATGAAAAGTCTTTAAATAAATATAGGAATAAGTAATCCATATTATTCAGACATAGTCATTAACTAACTCATTCAAGAGTTACCATATGGCTCATATGTGCTATGTATTACACATGATGCTGTGAACATAAATATTTGTAGACTATGACACCCATTCTCAAGATCTTCAAAGGTTCGTGAAATAGACACCTACCATTTTGGAAAGGTAAGCTATGATATCTTTTTCTGAAGATGGTAGTTAATGTTCCTTATGTTTCCTTTATATCAAAAATTGGATAAAAATAATAATGTTAGCAATCCCTTTTACATAAAACCCCCTTTCATTCATAGCTGTTTCTCTGCTATTCTCACTCTGTTAACCATTGCTCCTTGGGTGGCAATAGTATCTTCCCTTTTCAATGCTAGTGTATTAACATTCCAAAATCAACATTACTTATTGACCATCACTAATAATGCAGCCAACTCTCAGTTTTGATAGTGGATTTTCCAGAAATCTGGCTTTGATCTTTCTACCCTCCTGCTACTTGCATTTGTGACATTTCATTTCTTGTTAACACCTCCATCAAGGGTCTTCAGTAAGAAAGAGAAGGTAAAACTCAAGTCTATCCAATATTCTTCTGAGAATCATAAAATTGGAAGTAATCTTCAAGGCTATCTATTCCAACTCCCACCCAGTGCTGGAATCTCTTCTAGCCTATCATTGACAATTAGTCACCCAAGCCAGATTCTGCTTGAACATTTTGAATAAAACAGAGCCAATGCTCAGACACTCAAATAATAAATTTTATGGTCCCCTCATTTAGCTCTTTCCATATTAGCAGTTCAAATAGAAGTTCTGAAAGGTGATTGGAAACAATATTTAAACTTTGGTTAGGGAATAGTAATATATATGTAATTCAGTTATTACACCGCCCCCCTACACACACACACACAGAATATTCTTCAGACAAAAAAAAATCCTTCAAAAATATTATATTATAAAAACCTAAGCCCCAGCATTCCATATGAGTCATGGAGGGAGGGGAGAAAGGAGGGAACTAAAAAATAAATCCATTCATACTATGAACTGAATTTACCGCCCCCCCCCCCCCCAGTCCCTCCACTACAAATTCATATATTAAAGCCGTAACTCCCAATGTGACTGCATTTGAAGACAGAGTTATTAGGCGGTAACTAAGATAAAATGAGATAATAAGAAAGGATTTTTAATCCAACAAGATTAATGCCTTTCCAGACTGCCAAGACTGAGAGGTTTAATCCAACAAGATTAATGCCTTTCCAGACTGCCAAGACTGCTATTAGGTAGCAGATTTACCTAATACATAGCAACAAACAGAGAGGCAGCCAAAATGAGGAGGCAAAGATGCATGTCCCAAATGAAAGACCTGAAGAAAACTCTAGAAAAAAGAACTAAACAAAATGGAGGCAAACAATCTAGTAGAGATAGATTTCAAAATACTGGTTATAAGGATGCTCAATGAACTTAGGAGAAGAATACATTAACTTAGTGAGAACTTCAACAAAGAAATATATAAAAAAGAATGTAAAAGTCATAAAAAGGTACCAGTCAAAAATGAAGAATATAATAACTGCAATGAAGGATACACTAAAAAGAATTAACAACAGATCTGATAAAGCAAAGGATTGAATCAGTGATTTAGAAGACAGGGTAGCAGAAAATAACCATTTAGAATAGCGAAAAGAAAATATATTAAGTGAAGATAGTTTAAGGGATCTACGGGACAATATCAAGCATAACAACATTCACATCATAGGTGTACCAGAAAAGAAGATGGAGAACAAGAAATTGAAAACCTATTTGAAAAAAAAAATAACTGAAAACTTCCCTAAACTGGTAAAAAAAAACAAAAAAAAAACAGACACACAGTCAAGGAAGCACAGAGAGCACCAAACAATTTGAACGAAGAGGCCCACACCAAACTCATTATAATTAAAATGACAGAGATTAACAATAAAGAGAGACTTTTACAATCAGCAAAAGAAAAGCACTTAGTTACCTACAGGGAGCTCTCATAAGACTGCTGATTTCTCAATGGGAACTTTGCAGGTAAGAAGGGATTGGCACAAAATATCCAAAGTGATAAAAAGTAAGGACCTACAACCAAAACTATACTACCGTGCAAGGCTATCTTTTAGATCAGGGGTGGGGAATATCCGGCCCACAGGCAGTATAAAGCCCACAAAATCATTTGGTCTGGCCCTGCCAAGGCAATCACAGGATTTGAAATTCAAGAAATCTAGGAGCTTTTTTCATAGTAACATAAATTTACATTAAGGAAATCATAATAATAACATAAATTTTGAGGGACAAGCAAGGAACATCCATTATGGGGTAAACAGGACACATATAAGTACCTGATGGGACAGACACATATGCTTCTTGTTGGCTGCCAGAAGCCTATTTCCCTGTTTTGCAGTGACTCAGAGGACAGTCAGTGCCAGCAAGCGTGGAGTGTACGTGTTTCAAAAGCATTAACACACTATAGCAAACTATGACAATCCAGTGATGATGAGACAGGATACAATGAGATGATTCCTCACAACACTGATGACCTTGCCCTTGATGATTGATGACGATGTTGTTGACTTCTTTGTTGACACAGATAATAACTTCAATCCAACCTTTATCCACATGTCATTATCAACAATCCTCCAAAAAAAAATGAATCTCAGATGAAGATTAAGGAAATTACAGAACAGAGAAAATACCTCAAGAGTCAATGATACAAATGTTGGATATGTTCCAAATCCAAGATACAGGATTAGAACAGTGATCAAAGCAATATAACTATATCGGGGATGACACACACCCTGAATAGTTATTAAAACCTAAGTGGTGTGACATCCTACAAATGGCGACTACAAAGAAAAGAACAGCTGATACAGAGTGTCCATCTTTCCAAGAGAAACGGACAAATGATTATTTTTTTCTTGAAGTCAAAGGCATACCTGTGTGCCTAGTTTGTGGCGAGGCATTAGCAGTAATGAAAACAGCCAATCTGGCAAGGACCTAAATAGACACTTTTCAAAAGAGAACCTACAGAAGTCCAAGAGACATAAAAACATGCTCAAAGTCACTAATCATCCGAGAGATGCAAATCAAAATGGCAATGAGGTACCATCTCACACCTGTCAGAATGGCTATCATCTACAAAACAAACGTCAAGAGTTGGCAAGAAAGCAGAGAAAAATGAACCCTATTGCACTGCTGGTGGGAATGCAGACTGGTGCAGCCACTGTGGAAAAAAGTATGGACTTTCCTGAAAAAATTAAAAATGGAACTCCTATTTGACCCAGTAATCCCACTTCTAGGAATATATCCCAAGAAAACAGAAACACCAATCAGGAAGGATATATGTTCATAGCAGCACATTTTATAATAGCTAAGATTTGGAAACATCCTAAGTGCCCATCAGCAGATGAGTGGATTAGAAAACTGTGGTACATCTACACAAGAGAATACCACACTGATGTGAAAAAGAAGGAATTCTTACAATTTGCAAGAGCATGGATGGAACTGAAGGCATTATGCTAAGCAAAATAAGCCCGTCAGAGAAAGATAAATATCACATGATCTCACTCATTTGTAGAATATAATGAACAACATAAACTGATGAACAAAAATAGATCCAGAGACATAGAAGCACTGAACAGACTGTCCAACCTATGAGGGAAGGTGAGGGGTGAGGGGGTAAGAGATCAACCAAAGGACTTGTATGCGTGCATATGAGCATAACCAATGGACACAGACATTGGGGGCGGTGAGGGCATGTGCTGGTGGGTGGGAGGAGCTGGGGAGAGGTCAATGGGGGAAAAAGAAGATTCATGTAATACTTTAAACAATAAAGAATTTAAATTAAAAATAAATAAATAAAAGGAAAAAGCCAATCTGGATTGTCATCACAGCTCAAAACACGCTAAACTCAATGAATTTGGAAGTCAAATGCATCTGGATAAAATCAATGCTCTTCAGTGGAATTTGGAATCACAACAAGCTGCTTTCACTAGGCCTCATTTTGACAGAGACAGTGTTATTCAGATGAGTTGTGTAATGACCTAAAAAACTGAGGCCTCATGTAGAGGGAGAGTTTGTGAGAGAGTGGATGGTGGCTGTTGCGAAGTTGTTAGCACCAAAGTAAAATTGTTTCAGAGTGTTAGTTTGTCTCAGAGAACCATCTCATATTGGATTACTAATTTAGCACAAGATATTGAAAGAAAATATGCTGAAGGATTCTGCAGGAGATTTCCAACTTTTCTCTCTGGCTTGTGACGAGACAACAGACATAACAAATACTGTCCAACTGGCCATTATCGGTCGTGGGATAACTGAAGAGTTTGACATGTGAGAGGAACTGCTGTCCCTGGAAGCCATGCATGGCACTACAAGAGGTGAGGACTTGTTTGAGAAACTTACTTTATCAATGAAAAAAAATTGAGCTAACATTTGAAAAGTTAAGTGGCCTTACTACAGATGGAGCTCCAGCCATGGTTGGCTTGCAAAAAGGGTTAATAGCGTTTGTCAAGAAAGAACTGAATCATCTCAGTCTTGATCCAAGTGACTTAATTATATGCCACTGCATCATACATCAAGAAAGTCTCTGGGCACCATTGTTGCGGTTCAACAATGTAATGGCAATAGTAGTGTCATGTGTAAGTTTTAGCAAAAGCAGAGGTTTTAATAGCTACCAGTTTAAGAAGTTACAGAGTGATCTTTACTCTGGTACTGTGATCTTGTTTCTCACTGAAGTGCAGTGGCTGAGTTGTGGCAACAAGCTCATGAGTTTTAATGAACTGAGGATGAAGTCAAACAGTTCACCGAGATGAAGGGAAAGCCTGTCAGAGAACTCAATGATAGCAACTGGCTGTATGATCTGGCATTCATGGTGGACATTACCAAGTACCTCTCAGGGCTGAAGATCAAGTTGCAGGGCCCCCACCAGCTTCTCAGCTCCCTGCTTTCAATCATGAAATCATCTGAAGCTAAATTAAGGCTGTGGAAAGTGCCACTTGAAAGGAATACGCTTTCTACAACACTTGAACATGCTGATGAATGTACAACACTAATTGAGGTATTTAATGAAAGATTCAAGGACTTGAAAAGTAAACAAATGGAATTGAACATCTTTGCTACACTGTTCAATGTGGAACCAGCTGATGTGCCTGATAACCAATACAAAATCATTCAGCTGTAAAGTGATAATGAGCTAAAAGCTAGGTACAACAACTTCCCATTCCTTGAGTTCTATAAATGTTACATAAGCAGTGATGAATTTCCCACTTTGAGGAGATATGCATTGAAATATGCATCTGTGTTCAGAACAGCTTAATTTCGGTAAGTAGCTCTTTTCAAAACTTACCATCTCAAAAGTTGACTGGGCTCCAGACTAACCAAAACAAACCTGGAAAAGCTATTATGAGTAGCAACATCATCTGTACCAGCTAAGATCACACCCCTCACCAAAGAGAAGCAGTTCCAACCATCACATTAGGGGTGAGTTAATTAAATGTTTGACCAAATATACCAGGTTAATTTTTAAGTTGATAATTTTGAACGGCCCGTGAATGATGTTATAAATATCCAAATGGCCCTTGGCAGAAAAAAGGTTCCCCACCCCTGATTTAGATACAAAGGGGAGATAAAGAGACAGGAAAAGCTAAACGAGTTCATCACCACTAAATCGTTACAAGAACTGTTAAAGAAAGCTCTTTAAGAAGAAGGAAATAAAAATATAAATATGAATAATAAAACTATAATAATTATGTACCTATCAATAATCACTTTAAGTGTAAATGGATTAAGTGTTCCAATCAAACATCAAGTGGCTGAACGGATAAGAAAACAAGACCAAAGTATCCACTGATAGAAGATTGGATAAAAAAGATGTCGTACATATATAGAACAGAATATTACTCAACCATAAAAAAGAATGAAATGTTACCATTTGTGACAACGTGGATGAACCTATAGGGTATTATGTTAACTGAAATAAATCATACAGAGAAAGGCAAATACCAGATGATTTCACTTTATGTGAAGTCTAAAAATCAAAATAAATTAACAAACAAAATAGAAACAAACACATAGATACACAAAACAAACTGATGGTTTTCAAATGGGAGGGACACTGGGGGACTGGGTGAAAAAGTTAAAGGGATTAAGAAGTACAGAATAGCAGTTAAAAACAGTCATAGGGGTATAAAGTACAGCATAGGGAATATGGACAATAATCTATAATAATAAAAGCAAAATATGCTAATTAGACTGGGCAGCTGAACGAACTTCCGGACGAAGCCAGGGTTGTGAGGGCCAAGCCCCTTGCACAATTTTTTGTGCATCAGGCCTCTAGTATTATAATAATTATGTATGGTGTCAGGAAGTTAGACTTATTGGGATATTCACTTTATAAGTTATATAAATATGTAATCACTATGCTGTCCACCTGACACTAATATAACATTGAATGTCAACTGTAATAGAAAAATAAAAATATTTTAGATAAGTTTTAAAAATATAAAAAAAAGGCAAAGAGTAGCTGAATGAATAAGAAAAGAAGACTAATAAATAGGCCATTTAAAAGAGACCCCATTTTTTCCTCTGTTTCTTATTGATTTATTTTTATTAAATCTTTATTGTTGAAAGTATTGCATATATCTCCTTTTATCCCCATTGACCCCTTCTAGCCTGTCCCTATTCCCCACCCCAGACTTTCACCACCCTAAAGTCTGTGTCCATGGGAGATATATATATATATATATATAGATATAGATATATATATATATATACATATCCATGCAAGTTCTTTGGTTGATCTACACCCACCTGACAGTCTGCTCCATGTTTCTATGTCTCTGGGTCTATTTTGTTTATCAGTTTATTTTGTTCATTAGATTCCACATATGAGTGAGATCATGTGATACTTGTTTTTCTCTGACTGGCTTATTTCACTTAGCATACTGCTCTCCAGATCCCTTCATGCTGTCTCAAAGGATAAGAGATCCTTCTTCTTTTTTCTTTTTTTAAAATATATTTTATTGATTTTCACAGACAGGAAGGGAGAGGGACAGAAAGCCAGAAACATCAATGAGAGAGAAACATTGATCAGCTGCCTCCTGCACACCCCCTACTGGGGATGTGCCCGCAACCAAGGTACATGCCCTTGACTGGAATCGAACCTGGGTCCCTTCAGTCTGCAGGCCGACGCTCTATCCACTGAGACAAACCAGACAGAGCAAGAGATCCTTCTTTTTTACAGCTGCCTAGTATTCCATGGTATAAATGTATCACAGCTTTTTTATGAACTTGGGCTGCTTCCAGATCTTAGCTATTGTAAATTGCACGGCTATGAACATAGGAGTGCATACATTTCTTCTGATTGGTGTTTTGGGTCTCTTAGGGTAGATTCCTAGAATTGGGGTCACTGGGTCAAATGCTAGTTTCATATTTAATTTTTTGAGGAAACACCATACTGTTTTTAAAAGAGAATCATTTAAGATCAAAAGACAAACAGAGACTGAAAGTAAAAAAAAATGGAAAAATGTATTTCATGCAAATAGAAACAAAAAATAATAAGCTGGGGTAACAATATTTATATCAGACAAAATGACTTTAAAACAAAGTGTATAATAAGAGACAAAGGACACTACATAATGATAAAGGGATCAATCCAGCAAGAGGATATAACCCTTATAAACATTTAAACATCTAACATAGCAGCACCTAAATTTATAAAGCAAAATTGGGTGGATGTAAAAGAAGAGAATGACAGAAATACAGTAATTGTAGGGGACTATAGTACTCCATTGACATCAATGGGTAGATCATCCACCCAGAAAATCAACAAGGAAATAGCGCCTTAAATGACACATTAGATCGATGGATTTAATTGATATTTTGGTTATTTCATCCCAAAGTAGCAGAGTCTTTTCAAGTGCACATGAAACATTTTTCAGGAGATACCTCATGTTAAGACACAAAATAAGTTTTAATAAATTTAAAAAGATTGAAATCATATCAAGCATCTTCTAAAATCACGATGGTATGAAACTAGAAATTAATTACAAGGAAAAAATACTGAAAACACACACACAAACTTCATGGAAACTAAATAACATGCCAGTAAACAATGAATAGGTTAATAACAAGATTAAGGAAGAAATAAAAAGATAACTTGAGACAAATGAAAAAGAAAACACAATGACCCCAAATCTGTAGGACATGGCAAAAGCCGTTCTAAAAGGGAAATGCATAGCAATACAGGCCTACCACAGGAAACAAGAGAAATCTCAAATAAACAACCTAACCTTATTCCTGAAGGAACTAGAAAAAGAGCAACAAAGTCCAAAGTCAGTATACGTAAGGAAATAATTCAGGTCAGAGCAGAAATAAATGAAATAAAATCTAAAGAAAGAATACAAAAAATCAAAGAAACCAAGAGCTGATTATTTTAAAAGATAAAAAAATATATTGCTAAAACTTTAGCCAGACTCATTTAAAAAAAATAATGAGGACACGAATAAAGAAAACCAGAAATGAAAGAGGAGAAGTGACAAAATGGTACCACAGAAATACAGATGATTATAAGAAAATACTATAAACATTATATGCCAAAAAATTGGAAAATCTGGAAGAAATGTATAATTCCGAGACATGTATAATCTTCCAAGACTGAATCAAGAAGAAACAGAAAATCTGAACAGACTGATTATAACCAATGAAAGTGAAGCAGTAATCAACAAACTCACCACAAATAAAAGTCTTGGATCTGATGTCTTTACAGGTGAATTTTACCAAACATTCAAAGGAGAACTAACATCTATCCTTCTCAAATTATTGCGAAAAAATTCAAGAGAAGGGAGACTCCCAAACTCATTTACAAGGCTAGCAGTATCCTGATTCCAAAACTTGACAAAGACACTAAAATTTAAAAAAAAAGTTATAGGCCAATATTCTTGATGAATATAGATGGAAAATCCTCAAGAAAATGCTAGAAAACTGAATTTAGCAAAGATCATACATCATGATCAAGTGGAATTTATTCCTGGAATGTAAGGTTGGTTCAATATCTACAAATAAATTAACATGAAACACCACGTCAACAAAATGTATAAAAATCATAGGATCATATCGATAGATGCAGAAAAAGCATTTGACAAAATCCAGCACCCATTTTGATAAAAAACTATCAGCAAAGTGGGAATAGAAGGAACACATCTCAACATAATAAAGATCACATATGACAAACCCACAGCTAACATCATACTAAATGGTGAAAAGATAAAAACATCTTCCTTAAGGTCAGGAAAAAGAAAGGATGTCCACTTTCACTAATTTTATTCAACATAGTATTGGAAGTCCTAGCCACAACAATCAGAGTTAAAAAAGAAATCAAAAGACATCTAAATTGGAAAGGAAGAAGTAAAACTCGTTATTTGGAGATGACATGATAATTTATAGAGAATCGTAAAAATTCCACAAACACACAAAAAACTATTACAATTGATAAATAAAGTTAGTAAAATAGCAAGATACAAAATCAATATTCAGAAATCATTTGCATTTTTATGCACCAATAACTAACTATCAAAAAAAGAAATTAAGAAAATAATCCCATTTACAATTATATAAAAAAAACACCTAGGAATACATTTAACCAAGAAGGTAAAAGACCTGTACTCAAAAACTTATAAGACATTGAAGAAAGAAATTGAAGAACACACAAATATATGGAAGCATGTACTGAGCGTATATCAGGGGTAGAAAGAATTAACTTCATTGTTAACTCCATACTATGCAAAGCAATCTACAGATGCAGGGCAACACCTATCAAAATACCAAAGGCATTTTTCACAGAACTGTAGCAAATAATCCAAAAATGTATATGAAACTCAAAAGACCCTGAATAGCCACAGCAATTTTGAGAAAGAAGAACAAAATTGGAGGTATCATACTACATAATATCAAACTATACTATCAGGCTGTAATAATGAAAATGACATAGTACTATCATAAAAACAAATACATAGATCAATGGAACAGAGTATAGATCCTAGAAATAAACCCACTCCTCCCTAGTCAATTAATCCATGAGGAAGGAGGCAAGAATATACAATGGGGTAAAAACAGTCCATTCAATACATTGTGTCAGGAAAACTGGACAGATACATGCAAAAAAAAAAAAATGAAACTAGACCACCTTCTTCACCATGTACAAGAATAAACTCAAAATTGATTAATAACTTAACTGTAAGGTGCAAAACCATAAAACTCCTAGGAAAACACAGGCAGTAAACTCTCTGATATTGCTCTTAATCATTTTATATAACTCTTTGGATAAGGGAACCAAAAGAAAAATATATACAAACTAAAGAGCTATTGCACAACAAAGGAAAACATCAACAAAACAAAAAGGCAAACTACGAGTTTGGGGAAGATATTCTCCAATGATACATCTGTTAAGAAGTTAATATCCAAATTTTATAAAGGACTCATACAACTCAACACAAAAAATCCAATTACATCACATAAACAAATTGAGAGACAAAAATCGCATAATCGTATTGATGTAGAAAAAGCAATGACAAAATCTATTACCCTTTCTTGATAAAAACTCTCAGCAAAGTGAGAATAGAGGAATCATACCTCAACATAATAAAAGGTATATATATGACAAACCTACAGCCAACATCATACTCAATGTCCAAAAACTAAAACCATTTCACCTAAGAGCAGGAATAAGACAGGAATGCCCACTCTCACCACTCCTGTTCAACACAGTACTGGAAATACTAGTCATAGTATTAGACAAGAAGAAGAAATAAAAGGCATCCAAATTGGAAAAGAAGAGGTAAAACTGTCATTATTCATAGATGACATGATATTGTACATAAAAACCCTAAAGACTCCATCAAAAAACTATTAGACTTAATAAATTAATTTGGCAATGTAACAGGATATAAAATTAACACCTAGAAATCTGTGGCTTTTTTATACACTAACAATGAACTCACAGAAAGAGAAACTAAAAAACAATCCCATTTACCATTTCAACAAAAAAATTAACATACCTAGGAATAAACTTAACTAACGAGGTAAAAGACCTGTACTCAGAAAATTACAGGATGTTGAAAAAAGAGATAGAGGAAAATAAACAAATGGAAGAATATATCGTGTTCATGGATTGGTAGAATCAACATCATTAAAATGTCCATACTGCTCAAAGCAATCTATAGATTCAATGCAATCCCCATTAAAATACCAATGGCATATTTCACAGACCTAGAACAAACTCTCTAAAAATTCATCTGGAATAAAAAAAGACCCCAAATAGCCGCAGCAATCCTGAGAAAGAAGAAAGTTGGAGGGATCACAGTACCAGATATCAAGCTGTATTACAAAGCCACTCTTCTCAAAACTGCCTGGTACTGGCACAAGAACAGACATACAGACCAATGGGACAGAATGGAGAAACCAGAAATTGACCCAAGCCATTATGCTCAATTAATATTTGGCAAAGGAGGCAAGAGCATACAATGGAGTCAAGACAGTCTCTTCAATAAATGGTGCCAATACCATTGGACAGATACATGCAAAAAAAATGAAACTAGATTACCAACTTACATCATACACAAAAATAAAGTCAAAATGGAGAAAGTACTTAAATGTAAGATGGGAAACCATAAAAATCTTAGAAGAATCCACAGGCACCAAAATATCAGACATAAGTCGTAGCAATACCTTTAGGGATACAGCTCCTAGGACAATGGAAACTAAGAAGAAAATAAACAAATGGAACTACATTAAAATAAAAAGCTTCTGCACAGCAAAGGAAACCATCTACAAAATAACAAGAGAGCCCACTGCATGGGAGAACATATTTGCCAATGTTATCTCCAATAAGGGTTTAATCTCCAACATTTACAGGGAACTTATCCACCTTTTAAAAAAAGGAAGATAAACAATCCAATCAAAAAATAGTCAAAGGACCTAAATAGACACTTTTTTTTTTACAAAAGAGGAAATACAGAAGGCCAAAGACATATGAAAACATGCTCAAAGTCACTAATCATCTGAGAGATGCAAATCAAAATGACAATGAGGTACCATCTCACACCTGTCAGAATGGCTATCATCAACAAATCAATAAACAACAAGTGCTGGCGAGTATGAGGAGAAAATGTGCCCTGCTGGTGGGAACGCAGACTGGTGCAACCACTGTGGTGAACAGTATGGCATTTTCTCAAAAAAATTAAAAATGGAGCTCCCATGTGACCCAGTAATACCACTTCTAGGAATATATCCCAAGAAACTAGAAACACCAATCAGAAAGGCTATATGCACCCCTATGTTCATAGCAGCACAATTCACCATAGCTAAGATTTGGAAACAGCCTAAGTGCCCATCCGCAGATGAGCGGATTAGAAAACTGTGGTACATCTACACAATGGAATACTACGCTGCTGTGAAAAAGAAGGAACTCTTACCATTTGCAACAACATGGATGGAACTGGAGAGCATTAAGCTAAGTGAAATAAATCAGTCAGAGAAAGATAAATATCACATGATCTCACTGATTTGTGGAATATAGTGAACATAAACTTATGAACAAAAATAGATCCAGAAACATAGAAGCACCGAATAGACCATTCAACATCAGAGGGAAGGCAGAGGGGGGTGGGATAAGATATGAACCAAAGGACTTGTATGTATGCATATACGTAGAACCCATGGACACAGACAGTAGAGTGGTGAGGGCATGTGCTGGGGGTGGGATGAAGTGGCTGGAGAGAGGCCAATGGGGGGGGAAAGGGGACATATGTAATACTTTAAACAATAAATAATTTTTTAAAAAAAGAATTGGGAGGTATTCTATTAGTCAGTTTTTCTAATGAACTCAAACTTTAATGAATGTAGGATTGAACCTCCTGATCTGAAATATAATCTCACCATTTAATACAACAAAATGTATACACTGAAAGGTAACTATATCCTAGATTTTTAATGTGGGAAGCCCCTTCAGCTGGACTCAGGGACAGCAAGCCACCTCCTTGGAATTTCCACCGTATTTGATTATCTTCCATGTGACTGCATCTTGTTATGTTGTAATATCCATTTAAATGTGTCTAGATATCAAGGGGCATTAAGCACAGAAACCAAGCCTTATTTATCTATGTTTCCCTAGATCTTGTGCTACATCTGATACAAAGCTGATACTCAATACTACAGCTCAGGAATTGAGAAAAATTAACCTGGTCAAATAGGTTGAGGAGGCTCAGGTTCACAGCTCCTTGTCCATGATCTCACAGACAGGTGTGGCAAAGCCAAGGGTAGGCCCCAGATCACAGCCTCACAGTTCAGTGTTCCTACCTTCAATAACTTTCAGGTGAGGAACTACTACCCTACTTAATCCCCCCCTTCTGTGTCCATTTGGGAGTAATCAGAAAGTCCAGCAGTATAAAGAAAAAAGCAAAATTTAAAACAAGAAGAGATTGTGTAAAAAGAAAGAAAATCAATTTAAATAGACATTTCTCCAAAGAAGATATACAAAAAGATAATAAGCACGTGAAAACATGTTCAACATCATTAGTCATCAGAGAAATGCAAATCAAAACTACAATGAAATATCACTTCACAGTTAGTAGTATGGCTATAATCAGAAAGACTGACAAAAAGGTTATTGTTTTTAAAGAAGACAGGCAATAACAAGTGTTGATAAGGATTTCTAGAAATTGAAGCTTTTATACATTGTTCGTGGGAATGTAAAATAGTACTGCCACTTTGGAAAACAGTGTGGTAATTCCTTAAACAGTGAACATAAAGTTACCATATGACCTGAGAAACTCCACTCCTAGGATATATCCAAAAGAAATAAAAGCATGTGACTGTACAGTATTTGCACATCAATGTTCATAGCAGCATTATTTATAACTAGAGGCCCAGTGTATGAAATTCGTGCATGGGGAGGGGGTCCCCTCAGGTCCAATCCCAGGGATAGGGCCTAAACCGGCAGTTGGACATCCCTCTCACAATCCAGGACCACTGGCTCCTAACTACTAACCTGCCTGCCTGTCTGACCGCCCCTAACTGCCCCCGCACCAGCCTGGTCACCCCTTACTGCACCCCCTGCTGGCCTGATCACCCTCAACTGCCCCCCCTGCTGGCCTGGTCGCCCCTAATTGCCCCGCCACCAGCCTAGTCACCTCTTACTGCCCCCCCCAACCCCCGCCAGCCTGGTTGCCCCACAAAGCTTGCTGTTTGGTCGTTACTGTTACTATGATGTCATACCAGACAATTTTTATATTCCTCTATTATTAGTATAGATATCCAAATAATGGAAATAACCCAAATGGCCATCAACTGATGAATGGATAAGCACAAATGTGGTATATCCATGCAATATTTTATTATTTGGCAATACTGATACATGCTACAACATGAATGAACCTTGAAAACATTATACTTAGTGAAAGACTCCAGACAAAAAAGGCCACATATTGTATAATTTCATTTATATTAAATGGATCATTATAATAAAAGTAGATTGGTGGTTGCTAGGGCCTAGGAGAAGGACAGAATGGGGAATAACTGTTCATGGATATGGAGTTGCTTTTGGGGTGATTTTATTTTATGGAAGTAAATAGTGGTGGTGCTTGCATAACTTTGTGAATATAATAACAATGACTGAACTGTACACTTTAAAATCATGAATCTTATGGTATGTTAATTTGCAGTGATAAAAATACCCAAAAAAAAGGAGAAAAGAAAAGAAAGGAAACTATATAAACTGGTCAAACTTGGGTAAAGTAAATGTCTTTATAAAACAATTTTTTAATGGTGCTACGTAGAACCTAGCACAAAATGAAATGAAATATTTGCATCTATTGTGTCTCATGAAAGAGACTGAAGGAAACCAGTGTTTATTTAGAGCCTAGTGGTAGCAAGTCCCAGAATAAGTGTTTTCTGTTTTCTCATTAATCTTTTGAGGAATCTATTAATCACTTTACAAATGAGGCAACCAAGTCTCAGAGAGGTTGAGTAATTTTCCCAAGATTACACAGTAATTGTAGTACAGACCTATGTGCCTAATTCCAAAGCATATAGTCTTTCCACTCTAGCACAGCACCTCCTTAGATAGATTTCAAATTGCATAAGATTCACTTTCTTGCAAGTTCCTCCAGAACTTGTGAAGTAAACTAGAACTTATCTTCAAAAGCCTGTGCAAATATCCCTTATTTGTGTCACCTGCCTTGCTGACCACCCCCTTTTTGACTGACTGCCAAATTTGGGAGAGCAGTTTACCCCAGGGCCCCTCCTATACCTAGTAGACACTGTAACCTTATAGGATGTCTATTTAGTTCATCATCATAGTTCCCAAGCACTCGACTGTATTTTGAATTTAATAGAAGATTAATGCATGATTATGGTGATTGAATGAAGGTAGATAACTGAGGTCAATAAAGAGAGGCCATTAGGCAGGAGATGCGAAGTCAGACAAGAAGTACAAAAGCCCATGACTGGGAAGGGAACTGTACTACTTTCCTATTGCTGCCATGTCAAATTACCACAAATATAATGGTTTAAAAAAACACAAATTTAATATCTTACAGATATGTAAATCAAAAGTCTAACCTGGATCCCACTGTCTAAAATCATGGTATCAGCAAGTCTGAATTGCTTTCTAGATCTAGAGGTTCTAGAGCAGTAGTTCTCAACATTTTTAATGCCGCGACCCTTTAATACAGTTCTTCATGTTGTGGTGACCCCAACCATAAAATTATTTTCATTGCTACTTCATAACTGTAATTTTGCTACTGTTATGAATCGTAATGTAAATATCTGTGTTTTCCGATGATCTTAGGCGACCCTGCTAGCCGTTCTCAACCTGTGGGTCACCACTGCTCTAGAGGCTCTAGAGTGAAATCCATTTCCTTGCCTTTCCCGGCTTCTAGAGGCCTCCCACACTCCTTGGCACTTGGCCCCTTGCTGGACCTTCTTCTTCTTTTTTTAAAATGTATTTTTAGTGATTTCAGAAAGGAAGGGAGAGGGAAAGAGAAATAGAAACATCAATGATAGAGAGAGAATGATTGACTGGCTGCTCCCTGCATGCCCCCTACTGGGAATCAAGCCCAAAACCCAGGCATGTGCCCTTGACCAGAATTAAACCTGGGACCTTTCAGTCCACAGGCTGACACTCTATCAAACTGGGTAGGGTTCTGACCCTTCTTTTATCACTTCTCTTTCTCTGTAAAGAGCTAGGAAAGGTCCTGCTTTTAAGAATTCAAGATTCGATTAGTCCCATCCAGATAATCCAGGATAACTCCAATCTCAATTTAACATAATCACATCTGCAAAGTTCCTGGTGTCACATAAGGTAACATATTCTCAGGATCTGGGAATTAGAACATGGGCATCTTTGGGAGGCCATTATTCTGCCTACCCAGTAGTCAACTAGTAAGAATGAGGAAGAGTCAAGGTATCAAGAAACAGGGTGTGGTACTGGATAGAGGAATGGCTCTTAAAGAACAAGTTTAATGGACTAAGTAAATGAAAAGTGATTAAGGCTGTACTTTGCTAGTGATAAGGAATAGTGTATTGCAGACAGCTGTGCCCATGATGCACTGAGATTAACCCTTTACATGTACAAAGTAGAGGTTCAATAAATACAGGCTGAATGAATAAATGGGTGAATGAAATGTTAACCAAATTAACAAGACTTGACAACAGTCTGGATACAGAAGGCAAAGAGAGAGAAGGACCAAAAAAAATTGACAGTCAATGAAGCAATTAGGAGAGATTTGAGGCTAGACATTGAGGAAAACATGGGAAAAGGGTTACATAAAATGTCTTCCTTATTATGCTCTGAAAATTTCATTGTTTTTTAGAATTTAGTTTCTTTTACAAAACTGGAGTGAAAATACTGGTAAACAGATGTAAGCTAAAGAAATTTATGAAATTATATTAACCATATAATTAGAAAAGGATTATTGGGAAAATGGTTTTCAGGAAACCAAAAACTGAACATACTCTTTGTGAAAAGAATTGGGGGAACAGCTAATTATGAAAGTAGGGTCATAATTAAGGGAGTTTTTATCTTTAAAGAGATGGCACCATGTTTTAATTATGAAAGAATGTTTTTGAACATTTGTGACTTAGATCTCTGTAGTGGAGGTATACTGTTACATCTGGGTCCATTGATTCAGTAAGATGTAGAAAAAAATGAAAACTATAATAAATCACAACCCCTGTGGGCAACACCCGATTAAATTTCTTTCTGGCTTTTGCACAATGGTGGCAGGGGCTGTAATCCAGAACATAAACAAAAACTCATATGGAAGCAACAAACACATTTTTTTAAAAAACAAAACATATTATTCCCCAATTTAAAAAACTTTTTGTCTAAGACTTCATCTGTGACTTATATTTATATTACTGAGTAACTCTACCCAGTGAACATAAAGCATAGATGACTACAAAAAGACAGCATTTACATAGTCTAATGACTCCCATATATGGACGATAGATGTGCATGCCAAAAAGTTTGACAATTCCTTTTTGGAAATAGACTTAATAAGATGGTGACAAGTGAAGTGTGTACATGGTCAGTCCCATGATAACCCAGACATTTTTATCCTCATCTCTGGAAAATCATTCTCCATTAGCAATGTGCTTTAAAGTAACATGTAAATAGTGGGCAAACTACCATAAGATGAATTTGCTAAAAAAAAATGCCCTGGTATAAACAGAAGCCAGAGCTATAACCACTACTAACACATTGTAATAGCTGATGAGAATGACACAAGTTTTAAACCTCGTCTTTTTTGAAGCTTACTCAAGGGACTTGACAAACTGATAAACAAGGACCAGAAAAAATCAATTTAGCCTGCCACTTGAATTATGGGTTCTTCCAGATATCCACATCAATTATCCTACTAATGTAGATTTTCTTTGGTTAAACTTTAAAAGTATGCTGACTTTCCCTGCCATCCAGTGCATTCTTGTTGACTGCGCATCTGTGTTAGAGAGTGCTGCCTACACAAGAGATGTAACAAGACTTGAAGATCCCATTGAGTCTTTCTACTTCTTTATCAATATCTAAAGGGGGGGGGTGTATAATTGGGGATTTTGTAAAGATAGTGAAGAACTGATCCTATACTGTGGAAAAATTAACAAGTATATGCCAATATTTATAAGATTAACAATATTTATAAGATGCAAACATGAGAGTATACATATGGAGTTTACCACCAATATGTCTAGCCTTTAATAGGAGTATCTAGAGTCATACTCTCAGCATACTCTTGTTTTTCTTCTGCATCTCTTTCCAACAGTTTTTATACAGACACAGCCTGGGTATGAGGTTTTGTCTCTTCATCCTGGATGCCCTCTTGGACTCAACACAACACCCTGATTTCCATCCTGCCTGTCCCCACCTGACTTGATACTTGATGCCCTTGACATTTTTATTCATCAATCCATATTTTTCTGTATTTACTGGCCATGACTCTCTGTTACAGGCATCATAATAGGCACTGAAAATAGACTGAAAAACAAGGCAGATGTTTGACTTTCACCTTTCCTTAAGAGATCAAATTTTAGCCTGATTCCAACCCCCACCCCACCCCCAATTATGCCCCCTCGATCTTGAATAGTTAGTTCAGACTCCTTGGCCCATTACTCTGGCCCTGAGTATAAACAAGTATCCCGCTCAAGATGACTCTGACCCACCCAGAGAAAGTAATTTCATGTCAGTGTTAAATAAGGAAAATAAAAAACAGAAGTGGAAATTTAGTGCAAACTACACACATTAAAATACACGAATTTCCAAATACAAATTAGGGATAGAGGGGAGTTTCCAACCTATCCCAAATGAGTTGTCTAGGTTCAGAATGTCTAACAAATCTGTATAAAATTCTGTGCTATAAATGAGATGTTTTGTTTGAATTTCAACCCCTCCCCCAATTTCCTCTCAATTCTATTATGGTCTAATATTCAGTCAATCTGTTTCACACAGGCAAATTCACTTGGAACTTTGAGTCAAACTACCTGAAATGTATCTCCCTCCACATGAGACAGTATCTGAAATAATGTGGGTGTCACCACACAAAGTAGAAAAGTTCCCTCTAAAAACAGGGGAAACTTTATTCTTTATAATTACAAGGATTCTCCAGATGTGGACCTGTGTTGTCTTTACTCCAATGCAACTCAATAATTCTCTGACAACTAAGGCAGCAACTATTGGGGTAATGTATCTCTTTTCTCACCTACTAGACTGAGAGGTAACACTTGTCTTACACTAATCACAGCTAATGAAAAGGACATGAAATAATATATGTGGGAATGTGTTGAAAATCCTCAGTGCTATCTCTACTTAAGAGGGAGTGGTGATGTTGGGGCTAGTGGTGGTCCTAGTGGTGGGTGTGTGGCAATTTCTCTGATAGAATTTCTCAGTTTAGGGCCTGCAGAACACGAGTTCTGTAAAAAGTGACTTGGAGGGAAGACTCAATGTGATGTTGGTCCTGTAGTCAAATACCTTAGAAAACACTATGTATAATACATCTACCTTTTAGAATTTAAAAAGGCACATGAGCCGTTAAAGCTTGTGATAGCCCTGCAATAAGCAAATCTGTCTAATTTTAATAATCCAGAATTTCTGAAACATAGATTGAAAGTATTTATTCTTCATAACACCCATTAATATTCCACTGCATAGAAGTTCTACCTAGCATTATTATTATTCAGAGAGAACAAAGAATTAGATATCCCAGACTCTTGCCTATGCCAACATCATGAAAGATGGGATTTTCAATTTAAAAACAATAATACTGAAATCCCTTCAAAAATTAGCAGCCAGGTTTGGCACCTAAAAATTATGTCCCAAATACCTATCATTTACCAGTTTTTATACCTAGGCCTATAAATACTCTTGTCATAGAAAGATTATTCAGACAAAAATATACTGGTGGATTTTAAAGATATGCAGTTTTGATAGTTTCAAAATAGAAATAAATAAACAAGTTTATTATTGCAGTTAGCCCTGTGCTAAGGACTTAAGCAACACAGTTTCCTGCTTTCAAGGAGCACACAGTATTTCTGACTTCTCAATGTGAGAAATTAATAACCTAGAAGGCAAAAGTGAGGATAACACAAATTAAAATAACAAATAATATCTATTTGTGCAAATATAAACATGAGTTATGTTCAGAAATGTCACCATCAGTAGGATATCCTCTTGGTCTAGTCAGAGAGAAAATGGGAAATGGAAAAACCCATCTGATCCTGAACAGTGTTCTTCCTATGCCACATGGCCAGATGTGGTCCCAGCACCCACCTGAAACACTATGATAATAAATCCAGCATTGAAGGCATAATAAAAAATGAAAGCTCCGGAAAGAGTGCAAACTACACAGAAGTTGATGAAGAAATTAGAACATGAAAGAAATGAGAAGAGAAAAAATAAGGTGAAACCAAGATAGAGTGACATGGGCTCCTCTAAAATCCAGTGGGACCAAAACTATAAGGAACAACTTACAAAAAAATGTTATGGCATCTGGCCACTTTTTCAATTTAGGTCTCACTTCTTAACAGGATACTTTTCCCCCCACTCTTTTACTTAGTGACTGAACGCCCCATTTAAACACATGTCAATAGCTTTGACAATTTTAAGGTTATCTTGCAAATAGACTTAGCTGTTTCCTTTTTCATCAAGTTAAACTCCCAGAGTATGACTCTCTTCCTAGGAAAATAGGGGAGCTGCCAGAGAGGAAGCTATTTGGTATTGATACATTGAGGGTGCACAGAATCATATGGTGGGTCTAAGCAGAAATGAATGACAAGGGCCAAACATTTTATGTCCACATTTAGGAAATAAAATCCATGAATAATATAGAAACCAAGGTCTGTGGGACTAGAAATTTTCCTTTTATTGTCATGGAAACTGTCTAAGAATATCTTGGAAAATGTTTTCCCTTTCAAGGAAATAGACAGAAACTAAGCACCATGAGATAGTATCCAGCTATCACAGAGGGTTGAAAACTAAGTGGCTCTAGTTCTCCAGGGCTTTCAGCATTAGGTATATCCTACTGTTGATGTATTTCCTCAGTCAAAACTCTTAGGGTGTGATGGTGTAGACCAGGAGACTGTATTGGGGCCCTTTTTTCTCCAAAGCAATATTAAAACACATCTGCTCACATAACCCTTGTATCTCAACTGACTCACCAGGTAGGCTCAGCTTGCAGGCCAACATGCAGACTGACCCTCCTGATCTCCAACCAAAGCACATAAAACATATGTCATTGTGCTTTTCCCCAACAAGCACAGAGGACCAAGGTGTCGGTGTGCGCGCGTGCAAGTGTGTGTGTGTGTGTGTGTGAGCGCGTGCATTTGATGTCATCCTCTAACTTACACCTCACATCTTGTGTAACCACCTTAAAGCTCCCTTGATGAGCAAGGACCTTTTCTGAGTTCCCGTAGTTCCCAGTACTTACCTCAACCATAGAATTTACCATTTTGAATGAAAATTATCTATTTAACATTCTTTGCCCCCTAAATTTAAATTCCTTAAAAATTGAAACCAAGCTATATATAAACTGGTCTTTGAACCCAGTTTCTGTGATCCTGCCAGAAACATACTAGCAACTGTAAATGTTGTGCGGGGGTTGGGAGGGTTGTTTGTTTGTTTGGTTTTCGCTTTTTGTTTTCTATCTGAATGAGGTAAAAGGGGCTAGGAATAAAGAAAAGTATGAGAGGATTTAATGATTTATTTAAAAAAAAAATGTTTACAATCCACAAAGACATATTGACCATCTACTCTATGGCAGGCCTAGTGCCAGGGAAAGGAATCGGGCCTTCAAGGACAGAGCAGTGAAGCTGAGAAAAAAAGAGGTGAATATATGTATAAAATAATACACGGTGAAAAATGTCATGTGAGAAGTGCTAATTTCCCTGGGAGGTTCAGAAAGATTAAAAAAACAAACAAAAACATTTCCTGAAGAAGGCGGCATTAAAGAACTAAAGGACTGAGCATGTGTTCATCGGTAGACCTGGTAGGGGAGCTCCACACAGAAGATGAAAAGTCCAGAGTACAGACATTATGAAAACAGATTGTTTCCCCGGACTGCAGCATAAGGTAGGTAAATGAGATTGGAAATAAAACTGGGCTGCAATCTTGGACAGAAGCCTTGAATGCCAGAATACCAATTCAGATTTTTCTATAAATAGCATGGTGTCATCAAAGGTATCTAAACAAAAGTGTGACATAATCATTGTTGTGTTTAGAGTGATTGCTCTGGGGGAACAGGCAAGGTAATTTAGGGACAGGAAAAATATACCTACAAATACATGCCAGTCTAAGACCAGAACACCTGTTAGATATCTTGTTTCAGATAAACAATTTTGCCTTTAAAGTTTTTCATGAAAATCTTAAGTCGTATAAGCTATATTTCTGAGCAGGAAATATGGGACTTATTAAAATTGAACATGGGGTTAATATTAATAAGAACATAGGAGAGTAAGCTACAATTAGAAAGAATGGAATGTAGAAGATTAAGCAGAATTAAGAATTATTCAGCAAGCGAAGTCTAGAATCAAGATAATTTCCATATTGATAAGGTCTAAGGTTCAGAGATTTCTGCCAAGATCTGAGACTTAGAGAGACAATAGTGACAGTTAAGTGACAATGGTAGATGCTACCTTTTGAGATTCTGTATTTCTCTTGTGCCCTGGAAGACCCTCACTTTTCCACTTCTGAATAAGAAAAAAAACCTGGTCTATATTTCTTCCTCTTCATTGCACTGTCCCCATGAAATAATTCCTACAGTGAAAATTTTTAAGGTATAGAAAAAGAATGGAGTGGCTTTAGGCATTATTAGTATGGGGAGAATGAGGGCTGGAAAAAGGTTCAGAGATCCTAGTGTAAGTCTAATAGTTTGGGAAACTAAAGAGTTATAGTAATTAAGTCATATCAAAAAGACCAATGAAATTTTTCCTAATTAAAAGACAAAAAGGTGAGCCCAGCCAGGTGTGGCTCAGCGGTTGAGTGTCGACCCAGGAACCAAGAGGTCACAGGTTCGATTCCCGGTCAGGGCATATGCCCAGGTTGCGGGCTCCATCCCCAGTGGGGGGCATGCAGGAGGTAGCCAATCAATGATTCTCTCTCATCATTGATGTTTCTATCTCTCTCTCCCTCTCCCTTCCTCTCTGAAATCAATAAAAAATATTTTTTAAAAAAAGACAAAAAGGTGAGGCACTTGGGAAATGGAAGAATTTATAGTGGAAATAGAGTAGAGAGCTTTTTAGCAAATCAAATAAACTAATTTGGACATTAAGTAAATCTGGCAAAAATAGAATTTTCAGAAACCAGGGATTTGGGTGGTGTGGTTCTATTTCCATCAATCAAAAGGAAAATTACTACTTGATTCAGAAGAAGGGAGTTAAAAGGCTTTAAGATTTAGAGGATGATAGTTAAATCTAGGAGACTTCTGCCAAGTTCTGAGATTTAGAGAGACAATGGTGACTGTTAAGTGTCAGTGGTAGACCCTACCTTTTGAGATTCTGTATCCAGAATACAAGCAAGGTTTAATGTTGGGGTATAATCCCCTGGTAGCAAACACAGGACGAATGCAGCTATTGTCAACTGGTGCGCCACAAAAAAAATTTTTAAATGCACTATCTGCCCCGCCAGCATAGTTCAGCGGTTAAGCATTGACCTATGAGCCAGGAAGTCAGAATTCAATTCCCAATCGGCGCACATACCAGGGCTGTGGGCTCAATCCCCAGTGTGGGGCTTACAGGAGGCAGCTGATGAATTATTTTCTCATCATTGCTGTTTCTATCTCTCCCTCTCTCTCGCTCTTCTTCTCTGATAACAATAAAAATATATAAAAATAAACAATAAATTAAACATGCATTATCTGACTACTTAGTCAAGGGCACTGACCAATTTTCCTTTAGATTATCAAATTTAAAAAATGACATTCTAAAGGAAAATTGGTCAGTGCCCTTGATGAACAAGAACAGATCCAGAGGCTGAGAAACATCGATCAGAACATCATACCTCAGGTAAGGTAGGGGAGGGTGGGGGTAAGGTGGAGAGATCAACCAAGGGACTTGTATGCATGCATATGAGCCTAATCAATGGACACAGACAACAAGGGGGCGGGGCATAAGTGGGGAGAGGGGGTTATGGGGGAATAAGGACACTTATGTAAAAAATAAAAATTAATTAAAAAATTTATAAAATAAAAATAAAATACTAAATCTAAACCATATTAGTGGTTACCATAACCTTAAGAGAAATTGTTTCATGTGACAAAGATTTTTAAACAAAACTCTCTGTAGCCAGAAAATTATTTTGGAAGGGAACAAAGAGAAGTTTCCTTCAAAAGTCATAAGGATTGTAATTGAAAGTCAATATATTTGGCCTCTTGAACTAAAATAAGTAATTTGTGTTTTTTCCTCCCTGACAAAGTTTATACAAAGTTACAAAAAGAAATTGACAGCCAGTTTGAAATGGAATTGCCAGGGCCTAGAGCAAAGAATATCCTTACATGATATTATTCTACAATGTCATTATAATTTTAGATATTTTACAACAGCATATTGTACAATTATCCCAAACAAACTTACAAACTAATTCTTTGAATGGTTGGCAGTAATTTAAAAAAAAAAAAGGACATGAAAGGATTTAATCCCTTGCAGAAGGAATTAAGGCACTGGGAAGGCACTTGAGCATCCTATATTGGCCCCTCTTGCCATTTGTGCCAAGAGGGACCCTCTTCTCACAATCCAATTGCCCTCAGCTGTTGACTGAGCTTTCTGTTCATGCTGAGCTTGAAGCCTCGTGGGGGCTGGTACCATGGATCTGTCTCACACTCAATCATGTGAGCTGGGCCCTCACTGGAAAAGAAACCCGAGTTCCCCGAGATATGTGATCAGCGCCGGGACCCCGCCAGCAGGCCAGGAGTTCCCAAGGCAGGTGCTGGGCATGGAGGCCATGTGAGCATAGGCTACCAAGGAGACAGAACTGAATCTCACATCACCCTGCTTGGCCCCGGAGGATGGCTGGTTAGCCAGAGACAGGTAAGATTCCTCAAGGAAGGAACAACCTAAGAGAGGCACAGTCGCAGAGGGGCCATCAGGAGAGAACTTGGGGGGCAGCAGAAGTGGGGCACAGACCCTCACCCCCCAACATTGCAGGGGCTTGAACCCTCACTCCTTCTGAAGGAGGTCTCCTGCCCCCATGGCTGCTTCGCGCTTCCCACACCCTGCTCAGATTGAGACCCAGGCAACAGAAAGAGACTTGGCCCAGCTCAGATCGGGAGCCAGGTAACAGACAAGAAACTTAGCCGACAGCAGCTGCCCTATATCTAAATTCAGCCTAGCATCAGGAATGCTCAGGGCCCACTCAAGAATGCAAATAATCCTTCCCACTAATATTTACAGGGTAAACTAAGATTGTTGGTAGAGTATTAAATTTGACAGTAAAACAGTAATCAAGTTTTCAGATTAATTTAAATAGGCTAATTGAAATAAGTGAATATTCAAGTAAATTTAATTGTACTGGACAAAAAGCTGTTCTTAAAGTAATAACTAAAATTTCTATTGGTAGCTCATCTCATGGTAAAATTTCTGAACATGCAATGAACCTAAAGCATTCATATTTTTGGGCAAAAAAAATTTAAATTTAAAATTTATAAAAACCTTCATTAATCAAAAAAAAGGGGGGGACAGTAGGGTAATATCATGTAAGGAAAAATATCCTATAAGTAAATTACATCTAGAAAATTTTTACTTTACAAAATTAATTTTCATTTGTAATGATAACAGCAAGACACCCATGAAAAACACACATGCTGTCTAAATAAGACAAAAGAAAATCATTTGGGCAAAAATAAAAAGGATCCCAAATCAATTAAATAGAAAAGATTCCTTTATTAACTTGTGGTCGAGAATATGTTTGTATATTTTCAGAAAACAACTCCAAGATCATGTGGATTCCTGCAACAGAGAGGAATTGACAGGTCTGCTCCAACCACAAAGACAAGAGGAAAAACAGTCCAGAGATGGAAGACGCTGACAAAGCCTTAGCACGCTAGCAGTCAGCAGCTGTGCACTGCTGCAGGTTGCCTAGGACCAAACCAGAGAGGGTCGGACCTGCGTTGCCACGATGTGCCCACCATCCAGATATCATTGCTGACATGTACACATAAGGAACTGTTAGACATTGAAACGGGGACTCAGAACTGTTGGACATTGAAATTGGGACTCAAACATTTTTTTTTGTTGTTATTATATGTTTATTTCTAGTCTGCAGAGGCAAAATTTTTTAAAGGAACGAAATGGGGGAAAAATAGATACAGAGGCAAAGAAGCATTGAACAGACTGTCCAACTACATTGGGAAGGCAGGGGAGGTTGGGCGAGGGGGCTGTAAGAGATCAACCAAAGGACTTGTATGCATGCATATAAGCATAACCAATGGATATAAGACACTGGGGCGGGGGGGGGGGCAGGTGAAGGCATGTACTGGGGGGTAGGGGAGGCCGGGGGGAGGTCAATGGGAGAAAAACAAGGAGACATATGTACTACTATTTGTAATACTTCAAACAATAAAAAAAATGACAACAGCTAATACAATAATAGGTGTCAGTTGTAAATGAATAAAAATTATACCAATTTTTTGTCAGTTCAGCCAAAAAAACAGAATATATATTTTTGGTGTGCTGCAGAATTTTAGTAATTAGTTTATGTGTACCATAAGATAAAAAAGGTTGAAAATCGCTGGACTAATGCACTAAGAGCTCTTCCTTTGATGCTACAACTGAGCACCAGTATTACTGAATGCTGGGTTGACTTCATAGGGATGCTGAGTGAGAGGAATACCCATTGATTAGCACACAGCAGGCATCTGAAAGGTGGAAAGAATGTGAGAGTGTTTGGTTAAGCCTCCTCATTTTACATACAGACAATGAATCTAAAAAGCATAAAACACCTGCCCCAAGTTTTCATGGGTAGTTAGTGGCCAAGCTGGGACTAAACCCCAGATTTCCTGACTCTGCACCCAGTGCTCTTTATAAAGCCAGCGGGAGCTGTGAGGCAATCATCTGTAAGATCACCTGAGTCAGTCAGCTCTCTACCATCTGGTCTAACAGGAAAACAGTGACTCACAGAATCCAACGTTCCTCTGGAATGCATGAGAGGTGTGCCTTTCTTCTGTGCTGTGAGCCTTTTCAGCTTTTGTAAATAAAACCTTATTTTAAATGAAGTAGGAGAGTTGGCAATTGTAAGTGCCTTGCAGGCCAAGGTCATATTTGGTGATACTTAGCACAAGCTTAAGCTGACTGACTCATGGATAGAGAGAAAATTTCTGTACCTCAAACTTCAAATAGTCAGTGATTTTTTTTTTTTTTGCTTAGACCAAAAGCCATGTTCATTTGCATTCGGAAGAACTTAGGAATGGCAGGAAGAATAGAAGGTTGAAATTTGCCAAGGGTAACATATAAAATAGTTGAAAGCTGGCTCTTTGATATGTGAAGATTAATCTTTCAAACCCAGATTCCATTGTTTTCTAATCCAGTAACCCTTAACAACTCAAGAATCTCATACATCAGACTTATTATCTGGGGACAGATACTTTTTGTTACCTTTAAAGCTACAACAGGAGCAAACAATGCCCTTCACATTAATTCCACCTGTCATCTGGCCGCACAGTGCTAGAATCCTGCCTTCTCCTCACAACCACACAGTGCACTATAGAAACACTCTGGGCTAAAAAGCCACCTTCATTTCTGTCAACTCACATAGGCTTCCAGGTCTGCAGGGCAAAAACACCTAGTTTTCTCTATTTCTCAGTGTGCTAATGGCCCTAGACATACCAACAAGCATTTCTCTGCAAAACTGCTATAAAGACACGTTTCTAAAAAAGTGAAATCTAAATAATATTCCATTTCCATCATGCTATTCTACTGTTCAAAAGTCTTCAGTGACTCCTCATTGCCTACAGGACACAGTTTAGGCTACTGAGGTGACATTTAAGGCCTTCCACAGGCTGACCCCACCTCTCCTTTCCTGCTTCTTAGCCTCATTGTTCTGCTACATAGGCCCTTCCCTTCAGTCATGCTGGCCAGTTCCCCACCCTCCAAATATTCATGTGTCTTTCCCAGTTGAACACATTCCCTCCCTTGCCCTACTGTTCATCGCCCATCTATGCGAATGCTACTTTCCATGGCTCAGCTCAAATGCCTCCTCCTCTCTGAAGTCTCTTTACTACCGAACTACCAGGATTTCATGCTTTTTTCCTCCATGAAAACAGATTTATATTCTTGTTTTCCTCTGCTTTAAATGCTCCACACTGACTAGTGTCCACTCTTAGTAAATATTTGTTAATTGATTAATTCTAATTAAGCCAAAAAAGTTTCCATTTCAAAGCTCTTTAAAATAAGGTAATCATTTGTAGCTGCTATGTCCACACAGTGGAAACTTCAGAGTATCTAGCATGTTGTCATTGGATTCCTTTCTTTCCACAGAAGACTAAACTAGGTCATTTCAAAGAAGCATCGAACAGACTGTCAAACTACAGCGGGAAAGCAGGGGAGGGTTGGGGAAGTAAGAGATCAACCTAAGGACTTGTATGCATGCAAATAAGCACAACCAACAGACTCAAGACACAGGGGGCGGGAGGACGAGGGCAAGTGCCAGGGGGTAGGGGAGGCTGGGGAAGAGCTCAGTGCGGGGGGAGGGGAGGACGAGACATATGTACTACCATTTGTAAAACCTTAAACAATAAAATAAAATAAGAAATTTAAAAAAAAAAGTTAAAAAGGAAATACCTCAGTCACCTTCAGAGAGATTCTAGAAGGGCATGCTAAGAGTCAGCAAACATCACATTCCTGGATTCCTGACGTATTGTCCAGATTTGCTACTGAATCAGATTCAGGCAAGTGTGAACTGGAGAAATGAACTAATCATTAGCAACATCCAAACAGAAAGAAAGGAGCTCTTTTGTTACACTAGCTAGATGTTCAGGTTTAAAAGGAGGGAGGAAGTAAAGGAGAAAAAAGTGGAAGAAAAATACAGCTGTCAATTGCCTTCGCTTCAAATGTGCTTTTCTTGCCTTTACTGTTTCTATTTTTCCCCACTGTGTGATGGGACTGGAATGTTTGGAAGGCATTAAATCAGGCTTGAAAGATGATTGGCTATAATCTGATGAGACTATCATCTACTAACAAGTTTATCACCTGACGCTCCTCTAACTGGGTCCTGTCAAATTTGCCCAGAACACATTTCTTTGCTAAATTAAAAAGTGGCATCCTGCCTGTAAAATCACGTCTGATTTCGAGGGTCAGCCCCAGAATAGTCAATGCAGTCCTATTTCTAGGTCCAGTAACAGGGGTTATTCATTTCAAAGACTTAATGAATTTGTCCACATCCTGAAAAGACAAACAATTTGGAAAGAGGAAAACTGAGTTATGGAGGATAAGAATAGAGTAAAACCAAATAGCAAATGGGCAGGACAGCTAATGTGAAAGTTCTAGCTTTCTAAGCATTCATTAATTCTTTTATTCATTCATTAAACTAATAAATACTGACCATTCTCTATGTGTCAGTGCTCAATAATGTCATTTATTTAATCAGACTATATGTATCAATTGAGTACTTATTTTCTGTTAGCTAGTTAACCACTAGATATAACTTCTTCATAGTCCAAAAAGTTGCTGAGTATAATTTGAATAGGAAGTATAGAAGTAATAAATACTATAAATAAGAGAAATAATCAATGTCAAAAAATCATGAGTAATATTGGATAATTGTTCTAATGTCAAATTTATTTATGATAAAGATATTAACATTTTCCTCTTATATATCATTCATTTTCCTTCATACTTCAGGTACATGGGGGTCTTATTCATTCCGAGGTGTATCCAATTGAGAATAAATTTAGTTACAAAGGAAGCAATTGAGGTTTTGGTCTCTAGAGGCAGACAGATAGAAATATGAATATGTAAAAAACTAAGTCCAGTGTAAACTTAGCACAAATGGCAGCTAGTAAGTATTATCATCCCAATGCCCTACTGGGTATTTTCATAACAGATTTCTTTTAAATCCCACTTTATACTTGTGGATCCCTTTAGATCAATGGTTCTTAAAGGGAAGAGGACATTTTGACCCCCAGAGACATTTGGCTAAGTGTAGGGACATTTCGATTTTCACAACTTGGTGGGTGGGTGGGGGTGTTACTGGCATCTAGTGGGTAAAAGCCAGAGATGCTGCTCAACATTCTGCAATGCACAGAAGAGATCCCCACAACAAAGAATCATTTGGCCCAGGATGTCCGTAGTACCCACTTGGAGAAACCCTGCTCTTGGCCCACATTTTTTATTCTCTTGGACCCTGGAAACATTGAAAGGCATCAGGATCTAACTTGGGACCAGGCTAGGTGTTCTATATGGCCACCAGGTGCACAGAGTGCCCTAGCTTTGCAAACTCACCAGCTGTGGCTCCCCCTCTTGTTAGTTTCGGCTAGTTGTTTAAGCCTTCTGAGATTCCTTTCTTTTTTACTAAAAAAATTTAATGTTGCCACTATTGCAGATATCAATCTCCCACGCCTGCCTCCCCCTCCCTTGGTCTTCACCACATTATTGTCCTTGTCCATGCGGCATGCATATATGTTATTTAGCTCATCCCTTCACTTCTTTATCCAGTCACCCCCATATGACTTCTTTCTTAAAAAAAAAAAAAACTACACAAAAACGTATCATACTTACCTCATAAGGTTGTGATGAACACTGAATCAAGTTCTATATAGTTTTTTATCTAGAGTTATATATGTGCTGTAAAAGTTCCATTATTTTTCCCAGGCCACCCACCACCCCCCTGCCCCTCTCAAAATCCCCATCCCCAAGGTTCAAATTCTCTCTTTTAAAATGCTTTCATTCCTTTGGTGGCAAAAATCAAGCTCAGGCTGGGAAGTGAGTCACCACTCAGAAGCTAAAGGAGCTTGTTTTTCTTTCTCTGAACGCATTTGTTAAGAATTCCTGCCTGATCCTTCAGCCGCTTGTGGTCGAATCCTTTCTTAATGTTTAAGACACACAGAGAGAGCTATGGCACCGAGACGTTTTCCAATTGTTAGGAATGAGAGTTTTTAAATACCGACAATAACCAGAGGGCAGAGAGCCCTGAAATCCTGTTACGTAAGCAGATGTTGGAGGACGCAGGCTGGCTGTGAGGTTCCTTTCACCACAAGCCAACCCTCCCCAATCTTTGCTGGATTTACCTTGATGCTGTAGAATCTCAAGAGGGGACTCTGGATGCCGCACACTGCCGGCAGCGGGACTATCCTGTAAAATAAGCAGTGCCAGGGGTGGGGGAAGGGGCTGGGTGGTCCCGGCGGGCGGGCGGTGGGATGACCGGGCTGGGGGCGCAGGCGGCAGCCGGCTCCATCTCGCCGGTGGAAGTCCCTGGCCGCTCTGCGTCCGCCCAGCACTTTGGCTTTGCTCCTCCGGACGCCCAGCTTCCCCTCCTTTGCCTGGCTTAGGAACCCTTCGGTTTTCCGGAACCGTTATAGAGCTTTTCAAATTCACAGAAAACATCTTTAATGATAACAGTCATCCAGAACGCACCCCCCCCCAACCCCCGTCCCACCAAAAATGCCATACAAAACCGAAAAATAATTCAATTCTTCTTTCTTTCCAGATTTTGCGTGTTTGGGTGTCTCTCTATTTCCTATTCATTTTCTTCCCAACTTTTTCCCCACATGTGGTCTACATCCCTTTCTCTATTTCTCTTCATTCTTTTTTCCTTCTCCTTCCTGCCTTTCCAGTCTACACTCCTCCCTCAGCTCCTGCACCCCATCCCCCACCCCCGCCTCTCCTCCCTCTCAGGGGCTCGGGCTCTGCCCTCTCCGCCCCTCCCCATAGAAGAGTGTCCAGCTCCTCCCGGGGCTGCCCGCAGCCCTTCCCTGCCCACCTACCACGAGGAGCGACTCCTCCCACCTGCCCATAAAAGCCAAGTGCATGTTACCAGCACCGGATCAGAGCACTTTCCCGGTCCTCTCCTGTGGGAGCCCCCAGCCTCTCTCCTGGATCTTACGTGCTCAAGGTAAGGTAACACTCCGCAGGATCTTACCTACTAGGGGTAGCTGCTGGGAATGTCTCCTCTGGTCAATGGGCTGTTTGGCTAGAGCTGATTCTTATGGATGCCAGATCAGCTGCTCCTTTAACTAGCAACTGGTTTGCAAACAAACTTCTGTTTGAACGGTAAAATAAAAGTTCATTCTGGGCAGAAACAGAAGCATAAATATTGCAAAAACCTCTTCTCTTTTAAAATCACTTTCTCTGGTGCTGACTGTTGCTGAGGTTAAAATGTATCTGTTTAGGGTGTTTTACTGAAGGTTTTTCATTGTAAATATCTCACATATCAGTGGGGGCAAGGAAAACTTGGTCCCATTATCAAAAATGTATTTTAAAAGAACACAATTAGTTTCCTAAAAATAGCACAGTCAAAAGGTCTGCTAACAATTTTGCTGTTTTCCAAACCCCCAATACAGCTTCCGTGAGTCCTTTTAAAAAAATATCTTTCCAGGTTGAAGTCCTTGGAAAAAATGATGATGTGAACGGGTGCCCTTTTCACAGAGACGGTAATCAGGTGGCTGGTAGATAGGAAAGAACAAATCCAAGTTTACAAGCCATGGCAGAGTGTGCTCTCACAAAGCTATCTTTTTAAGCCTTCCTAAAAGGCTTGGATTAGAAGTAAGAAAGTGTATAAAAGGACTTCATGAATTTCTATACACACACCTAAACATAAAGCATTTCAATATGTTTTAGGGTAGAGAAAAACACAGGCCAGATTATACAGTATTTCTATGTACACCAGATGGTTATAAAGAAAGATCAGCTAGAAGGCTTTGGAGGTTTGAACCCTACTTGCCACCCTCTTTTCCCTCATCTAGTAAATTAAAATCAACCTGATTGGCACTCAATTCTCACAGAGATATCCAGTGGTTAAGCTACCCACATTTTAAAGGACTGCTATCTTCTTATTTCTGAGGTCTGAAAATGAGCAGTGTGCACCTGTGGAAGGAAAAATACACTCCACAGCAGCTTCTGTAAAACCAGACACTTGGTCCCTGAAGGTTGCCATCAAAACCTGTGGGCTGTGTGGGATGAAACACTCCCATGTGGGAGAAAAGCCCTTTTCCAATGCTTCCTCTGGGGAATTGCTCAAGACCGCTTAAAAATGCAAATCAAATCTGGCAGTCAGGAAACCAAAACGCTATTTCAGTTCTTAAGGTTCGTAAAGTAAAAGAGGAAAAGTTTCACTTTTTTTTTGTTTGGTTTGTTTATATTTTTTAACTTTAAAAACTCACAAGAGCTGTAAAAAAAATGCTCCACTATTAAGGAAAGTGGAATCATTAGCAATGTAACTGAGAGTCTTCCAAACTTATTCTCCTTATGGTTTGCATATCAAAAGAAATAATAAAGATATTTTAAAATTCTGTTTGGCATGGAGGAGATTCAATGCTATTATTCAAATGAAAGAGTTATATGTAAAGCTTTCTGTCAAGTGAAATTTTGTTTCATTGGAAAAAAGTATTACAAGGAGTGCGGTTTCCTTTAAGAAAATGATACAAAATTACTATTGGCCAAGATATTATGTGACCTGGACATATTAAAATAGCTTTTATCTCAAGCCACAATGCAGGCAGCTTGCTTCATATCTGCTGTAAGTGGGTGATCAAGCATGACAAGAGCACAGGTATGGGACAAGGCCAAACCAAGTGTGTGGTATGTCCAAGTTCATTCTTCTTTTTTGGTAGTGCCGGACTCACGCCCATCATCACAAGGGTGAAAATAACACTGCTTCATTCAGCAGATCCCCTTGAGGGAAATTATCTTTTCTGGGAGAAAATAAAAGTGCTCCCAGTGTAAAAGAGCTCCCTGTTGCTCCTAAATTTGGAGATGTAAAGTGTTCTCTCAGGATTTGCTTCTGCTTTTCCTGGCAGTTGACCCACCCCACCAGCTATGAGCCATTTAACAGTAACTGCCTTCCCCATATGCCATCAAGTTCAACACCCTGAATAACTGGGTGAGATCATCCTAGATTGCTCATGATCTAACTTCCACAGGGGCCTTTACCAGACACTTGAAATGATTCTTTCTTCCTGGGGTACATCAGGCAAGATGATACTTAGAAAAATCAGTGGTGAGATTTCATGTAGTTCCCCACTGTCTCCCCTTTGCAAAGGGTGTGCAGACATAACATGCGTCTCCTCTTTATGCTATTTTATGGCTGCCCCCAGATTGGGTTCATTGCCATTACTATGCAACATTATTCCAGCAGGTTCCTTTAATAAGTTTCTCAAAAAAGAAAAGGTGAGCAGTAGGAGGGTAATCTGGTAATTTTAAGGGCCTGCTACACTAGGGCCATGGTCGGCAAACTGCTGCTCGCGAGCCACATGCGGCTCTTTGGCCCCTTGAGTGTGGCTCTTCCACAAAATACCACTGCCTGGGCAAATCTATTTTGAAGAAGTGGTATTAGAAGAAGTTTAAGTTTTAAAAATTTGGCTTTCAAAAGAAATTTCAATCGTTGTACTGTTGATATTTGGCTCTGTTGACTAATGAGTTTGCTGACCACTGACCTAGGGAAACACATGTTTTAGATATTCACTATTCCCACAGGTACAAACAATATTCTTTTCATCATCAGGAAGTATACCCCATTGTATTTCCATTTGTGAATCAAAATCAGGTAAAGGAGAATGGGAATAAGTATCACATTGAGAGAGAAGCTGGGAGGAATCACTCCTAAAAAGTGCTCCAAGAGAATAGAATGATCAGAATCTCTGTCACAAACACAACTTTTTTTGCCCTTATTTTTGTGGAAATGAGGAGATGAGGAAGATCAAAACTCTATACCAGCTCTTATTTTTCTTTCTTAAATC
Source organism: Corynorhinus townsendii (assembly GCA_026230045.1). Taxonomy (NCBI): domain Eukaryota; kingdom Metazoa; phylum Chordata; class Mammalia; order Chiroptera; family Vespertilionidae; genus Corynorhinus; species Corynorhinus townsendii. The sequence goes on from JAPDVU010000002.1 coordinate 80,223,510, forward strand.
AATAAGAGTATTTTCTCTAATAAATTAAAATCTATCTCTATTGTGTCCTTCTCTAACAGGAGAGAAGTTCTAAAGACCAAAAGGATTGCAGGTCTGCCCTACATTAAAACCCACATTATTTTTTACCAGTTATAATTTTAAAAGCTATATCATGGGCATAAAAATCCTCAGAATGTGTATTTAACTGATGGGTGATTTACATCAAGAAAACCAACCCTAACTCTCCCAAAGGACCCAGTGCTGGGTAATTATTTGAACGTTAGAAGCAGCAATTTACTCCTTCTTATCCATGGTCATCCACTTTGGTATGACAATTTGTAGCGTAATTGAGATGCAGCCATATTTCTCAGTCTTCGGTTCTCCAAGTAATCCTCTGAGAACTAGGTCTTTCTTCTTGCCTAAGCTTTCTCTTCCACCAACATTAATATGAATAATTTAAAGATGGTACAGATCTTGAGACTAGAGTGCAATCTTCTCTTTGGAGAGGCGCACTGTTCCAGCTATTGAGGGAAAAGATAAACAAAAGGAGAGAAGAGGAGAGGGTTAAGGGGAGAATAAATGCCCTTTGGAATTTAGAGACTCTTTCTCTTCAGCTTTGTGTGAAACGGACTTCTTATTAACCCAAAGCATCCAGAAAGCTTTCTTAAAAGGAACAGCTCACAAATTGCTACAAAAAGGTGAGAATATAAGAGGGAAAAAATTTCCAATGACCTGACAATGCTTGACACCAGTTTATATCCCACAGTATAATATTAGAGCTCTGCTAAACTTCCCCTTTCTAAAAAGATGAGGAATAAAGAGTGAGAAATTAAGCACATTTCAGCGCCAACAGAAAGAAGGCACTAATCTGACATTCCACTATAGTTTTGGTAACTATGTTTGCTGTTTGAGGAAGGAGGTTTTAGTCTTTCCTCAAACAAATAGATTTGCAGGGAAGGGGTTAAGGGAGTCAAACAAGGTCAGAATGTCTATAATCTGGGAGCCCTGTGTGTGTGAATCAACAAAGCCATTCTAACTGAAGTGACTGAAACAAAAATGTTCCCCAAAACTGGTCCTAGGGTAGTCATTTAAATAATTCTGAATTCTAACTTCCCAGTGTAGCATAATATAAAATATTATAACACACCTGATGGTTCACCTTCAATTTCCTCCATTAATTTTGGTCTCACTTCCATTGTCCTTCCTGGAAAACAAAAGCTGCCCTTCTTCCCTTCAGCATAGGATTTGCAAATGCAGTCAGGCCTTTCTGTGCTATCCCTTTTTTTCTTTCACTGGAAGAAATCTCTGCTCAGTTCTTATAGATCAAATTTCTGGAGTACCACTCATACTTGCGGCTTTCTTCATTACCAAAAGTCTCATACTTTTCTTAAACAGAATGTAAATTTTTACTCCAACAAATAAAAAGGCTTTACATTATCTAAACTTTAACTCATATACCCAGAAAAATGTAATTTAAAATTCCTACTTGCCTCCAATAGATTCTCTGAAATAAAGTTTCTAAGCAATTTCATTTACCTAGTCTCTATTCTAACTTGTTGGGGATTTAAAAAGTTATTGAGAAAAATCACAGAATATAAATTTTGGAAGGATCCTTGAAGCTAATTTTAACTGAAGTTAATTTTACAGATGAGAACAAGTCAGAGAGGTTAATGTCTTGCCCAAGGTCACCTAGACACATGTATCAGAACCAGAGCTAGAGGTCATGTAGCTGAACTCTCCAATCAGTGATCTGTCTTGAATAATTATAAGGTGTGTTCCCCACATGGTGTGTATCTAAGATGTCTGACTGTACTGAGAATTCTGTTGATATTAAATATGTAGGGTTCTCAGAAACTATAACCTGGTAGAGATTTGGGAGCTGTAGTTGTATCTTTATTATAGACTGTCTAAAAACATTGATCCAAACCCTTGTGAAGAGTGAAATCACTGATTATCATCATTAAAGGGACCTTGCAAGATTTTCTCCATTCCAGGACCTGGTATGTAGTATTTCCTTGGTAAATGTGTTGAGTGGGTGAGTGAATGGGGAAAAAGAAAAAGTTAAGTATAAAATATTTATTTTTCTTAATTTAGTCCATAAAGATCTTTGTAGAGTCTATAGGGACTCATAGATACTCGATTCTCAAATATATCAAATGTAAGATTCCCCCTTGCTTTAGGAAATGTAGGAGAGTTCTTCAGCCTTATTGGTGGCCAAGCCATTTTCCTGCCTACTGTACTTCCACTAGTCCTCCTACAGTTATCTGAATACTAGAAGTTATACTATTGTTTACAACCAAATATCTAGTTCCAATATTTATGTGACGGAATGAATGTATTATTTTGTGATGAATTTACCCTTCTTCTTCTCCCACCCAATAAACATTTGCACCTTCCCAAGTCTTTAATGAAAAAAAGGGCAAAATATATAATGGGCAGTCGGAGAAAACTTTGAGGGACACACTGGTTGAGGGATGTAGGCATGAGAATTGCTGTGACAAAGAGGAGGGGCCATCAAGGGACTGAGATATAGACACAGGATGGTGCAGCTGAGAGGGTTTATTCTCTGAAACAGAAGAGGGAGAGATGTCAGAGAGTTTTGAGATCCTGGAGGAGGTATTTTTAATATGATTGTCTGAACCAAGACCCTCTCAAATGTTTTGGAGATGAGATCCTATTTGGGTCAGGCTTCTGTTGGTACAGCACCATTTGAGGACTGGTTCACATGGATGAAAGCTTTGTAAGCATTCGTCAAAACTCTTCTTAACCCTTGACTGTGCTTCAGTTAGGGAAAGAGCCTCATTTGACCTCATTTAGACTTGAATCTTGCCCAGAATACTAAATCTATGTCATAAATATGTTCTTTGCTAAGATTATAACACAATTTTTGGTAGTATATAAGGTTACTCCAATATAGAAAATGATGAAGGTAGAAAAGAATATTCGTGTAGCATTTCTGGAAACAATTTACCCTAAGTGAGTAGACAGATGTTACCCCAGATGTGTCTTCACTTTCCTCTAAAGCATGCCTGACAATTGTTTGCATATCTTTGAAATAATAATTGTGTTTCTGAAATTGATTTATTGTATGTTAAAACTTACATAGTCTATGATTAAGCATCATTGTGAAAACATTCTTTTAAGTAACTTTTTCTTGAAGACTGCCTCTCTTAAGCTCTCTATTGATGTGTTTACATCACAAGATATTTAGGCATTGGCATCATTTGATGTGCTGAAATAAAAGACAATTAATCACTTCATGTGCTACTTTTCCAACTCTAACTGAATAGTGGGTGTGGGTGTCAGCTGTTGGCTTCTCCAGGGGGAAAAAAATGGATCTAGCCTGTTGGGGAGCTTCTCCATTCCCCTCTGTTAGCTAGATAAAACAGCTGTTTTTCTGAAAGTCTGGGCCAATGGCCTCCATAATTAAGGCTTCATATACTAGGGCAACTATGGCTAGTTTATATAGAAATTGTGCTACCCAGAAGAATGGATGAGCCATAGCCTACTTCAATTCAGTTCAACAGGAGGACAGTGAATCTTAAGAGCTATTTGAAGAGCATTGTCCTGGGGAAACTGGGAGGCATTTTGGCAACTATCATCCATCCCATGTAGTATGTTGTTCCAACTATTGCCATGCACACTCTAAAGATAAGCCTAAACTTATGTCATAAATTCAGAGTGATGACTATATATTGTTAGAATTCTATATAAAACTTCTTAGCAACTGTCCATCTTAAAGTCCAAGTCTCATGGTGCTCATCGGCACTATAAATTCAAAGAAGCCTCTTGTTAAAAGGTAGACACAAGACAAGGCCAAGAACTACATGAAAGGAGACACTAGGTGGAGCTAAAAATTTGTGGCTAAGATGGCCAAGATTGTTGAGGTTGGAAGAATGAGGGGAGAAAAGGGATCTGCAGCAAAAATATGCTATTGTATCCACAATTTCTAGTTAAACAACATGTCTAGGACCCCTTCCAGCTCCCAGATTACTCCAAACCCCTGCTGTTCAAATGAGTGGGGAGGGGAGTCCTTCACCAGTAGAGGGAACCAGGGGCCTGAGGATAGAAAACTAACTTATTCCCAGAGGGGCCTTTAGATTTGAATTTTTCTGATAAGAGGCAGAGTAAGGTGTCCTTTGCCACCGGTAGCTAAAATATCACGTTGTTGGTTTCCTTTAATAATAATAATAAAAAAAAAGCCAATGTAAGCCTCTAGGGATAAATCACCTACATTTCAGCAATGCCAGAAATGTCCAGGCTTCTAGAAGTTTATTAGAAAGAAAACCAAAGCAATCTTAGAAAATGTTATTTCCAAGGCCATCAGCAGACCACAATAAATGCTCAAGACTAAATGTTCAGTTCAGTAACAAACACACCCTGGCAGCTGGGTGTCAATGAGAGACAAACATAGAGAGCTGAGGGCTCTCATGAGTTTAAAAGGGAAGTCAGTTGTGGGGCCCTGCCACGACTAGACCCTCCTGTCAACAGAAGAGGGGGAAGGGAACTGGAAGAAAGCAGGAGGCATAATGGGCCAAGCAGGATCTAGCTTATTATGGAGCTTGGATCTCCAACCAAGTTGGCCCAGAACCTGCACTCCTAGTTCTGGGTCTCTCCAGGGAACAGCCAGAGCACTGCCTAGACCAAAGTGGACATTTTTCTGTTGAACATTTCTATTGCACAACTGTGTAGGGATGGCTTGTTAAGACCTGAGATACTTGCATAATTCAGAATCCTTTGGGGGATTGAGATTGATTAGGACTGCAAAGAAAAAGATCCCTGGCACATCATAGAAGGACTGTTTGCTTTGTAAAAATTATGACATTCACAAAAGAATAGAGCAGTCCTCTTTCTAAGGCTATTTCTGATGTCAATAGAAATGACGCCAGGAAGTTGGTATGTATGTGGCCTGAAAATCCCTGTTCCAGAAAATCTTCAGTATTTTAATTTCAAAAACACCTTGACTCTTTCTGGAGCTTCAGGCAAGTCATTGATCATCTCTGTGCCTTAATTTATTTATCTTACATAGAAGAATGATTCTCAAATAACTACTCTCTTTACCATTTAGAGACACTTGAAGTCTTGCCAAGTATTTTACAGAATGATGCTAGTTATGCATATGTTGTTACTGTTACTTAGTATAGTGCAGTGGTTGGCAAACTGCAGCTCGCAAGCCGCAGTTTGCAGCTCTGTTGCCTAATGAGTTTGCCAACCACTGACCTAGACTATCGATTCCAATAATTACAGGCTGTTGTTGTTCCTTGTGATTAAGCCCCTATCCCAGTGGTCAGCAAACTCATTAGTCAACAGAGCGGCTCGCGCAGTTTGCCAACCATTGGTATAGTGAATGGATTATAGTTACAGTACCATGGCTCATGGTATGTATACAGAACCACATAAAATTCCAAATAAGCACATAACCTTCCAAGATATAGCAAGAACATTTTTGTATTTTGGAATCCAGAACAAATTCCACATGTCTCAAAGGGTCAGACAAGGTCAAGAATAAGCAGAAAAGGGAAAGAAATAAAATTATGGCTTAAGAGTCTCAAAAGGCCTATATGTTCACCTGTCCATATTTTTACACCAGTCAAAAGATAATTCCTCACACACACAAAAGGTTTTGTGATTTAAACTTTTTATTTTAACTGAAGAAAGATGAATTTTTGAGTAAAATCTCTGAATGATACTTTTCAACATTTTCCAAAGTGTCTTTCAAAACAGTAACACCTGGGACAGAAAATGTTGTGCAGGCAAATAAATTTTAGAAATATTCAGTGAAGCAATATGATCAATTATATTCACTACAAAACTTTCAAAATACCTTAATATGCTACCTATATTTTCTTTTTTTAAATATACTTTATTGATTTTGTACAGAGAGGAAGGGAGAGGGAGAGAGAGTTAGAAACATCAATCAGCTGCCTCCTGCATACCTCCTACTGGGGATATGCCCGCAGCCCAGCTACATGCCCTTGACCGGAATCGAACTTGGGACCTTTCAGTCCACAGGCCAACGCTCTATCCACTGAGCCAAACCGGTCAGGGCTATTTTCTTTCTTTAAAAAAGTTAGTTAATAGTGTGTCCTAAACTTAATCAATGACAAATCTTCCCAACCTGAGAACATCTCTTGGGATTGGTATTCTATGGCGCAGTTTGGAACAGTTTAGGAATCACTGTCCTGCTTCATTACTTCAAGATCTACTGGGACATGGTACTTTCAGTGTTTCTACTGGGACATGGTACTTTCAGTGTTTCTAAATATTATGTAATACATATTGATTGTCAGTATAGATTATGTGTTATGTCAACTAATAAAATATGAAAGAATCCCAGTGTGATTTCCAAACCTAGATGAAAAAGGAAGAAGCAGATGAACATTTTAGGCCCCCAACTCTGTTTTTTGTAGTAGTAGTAGTAATAGAAATGCCAGAATAATTTTAAGTATTTTACAAGTTCTTGATAGATGAATGGACGGATAGAAGGTTAGAAGGAAGAGAGGAAGGGTGGTCAAAATCAAACAGATTGAAATGATTTCTTCCTTCCTTTTCTTTTCCACTGTCTGGATATTGTGTTATAAATAGATAAATGGCCAACAATGAGCAATAAATCCAGTAAATAAGGAGCCTAGATAATTCTATGATTTAGCTCATCTATCTCTGGGCTGAGAATTCTGTTTCACCTTAAACCCCCTTAATCGAGATCATTAGCCAAGCATCTTCTTTGAGCATTAACTTCCTCATCAATGGGCAGCTATTTCCTATAATAGGAACTGATATTTCAGGAATCTTTCTACATTGAAGATTATTTGATTTATCTATGACTCAGACCTCTCAAACCCATCAAATTCTCTTAGAACCCTACTCTGGGAATTCTCTTTACCTTTTGCACAGCCTGTAGGCTAATATCTCAAAAGCAGCAAAGTGGAACCCTTTCCTTTGAGAAAATAAGTAGCTCAGAGTCATCCAACAGAGAAACTCAAACTCACCATTACTAGTTATAATAAGAGATATTGCTTATTAAGTGTCAGTAGGATCAGGCACTATGCTGATCTCATTATCTCTGTTTTTTATACTAACCCTACAAGGGTGGGATTATCGTTCCCAATTTAAAGATGAGAAAAATTGAGCCTCTACTTGGTCAAGCAACTTGCCCAGGATCACACAGCTAGAAGGGTCAGAGACAGTATTCAAATCCAAGTCACACTCCAAACTCCATTGTCTTCCAGTTCCTCCATGCTGCCTCTCACGATGTCTCATCCTATATAATAAAGAGGTAATATGCAAATTGATCATCACTCCAACACACAAGATGGCCACCCTCGTGTGTTCAAAGATGGCCGCCCTTGCCGAAACCGGTTTGGCTGGGTGGATAGAGCATCAGCCTGCAGACTGAAAGGTTCCAGGTTTGATTCTGGTCAAGGGCATGTACCTGGGTTGCGGGCACATCCCCAGTGGGGGGCATTCAGGAGGCAGCTGATCAATGTTTCTAACTATCTCTCTCCCTTCCTCTCTGTAAAAGATCAATAAAATATATTTTAAAAAAAAGATGGCCGCCCTCATGTGGACACAAGATGGTCACCACAAGATGGCCAACAGGTGAGGGCAGTTGTGGGCGATCAGGCCAGCAGGGGAGAGCGGTTGGGAGGGACCAGGCCTGCAAGGGAGGGCAGTTGGGGGCAATCAGGTGTGCAGGGGAGGGCAGTTAGGGGTGACAGGGCCAGCAGTGGAGGGCAGTTGGGGGGAACCAGGCCAACAGGGGAGGGCAGTTAGGAGCCATCAGGCCAGCAGGAGAGGGCAGATGGGGGCAATTGGGCTGACAGGGGAGCAGTTAGGTGTTGATCAGGCTGGCAGGGGAGTGGTTAGGGGGTGATCAGGCTGGCAGGCAGAAGTGTTTAGGGGCAATCAGGCAGGCAGGCAGGTGAGCAGTTGGGAGCCAGCAGTCCTGGATTGTGAGAGGGATGTCCCAGATTGGAGAGGGTGCAAGCTGGGATAAGGGACACCGGCTCCCCCCCCCCGTGCACGAATTTCGTGCACTGGGCCTCTAGTCCTATCATAAATGGGAGCGAAAACACTAACTCCCTATGACAATACCTCTGACTCATAAAGTGAGAGAATTCCAGTGGCTCTGTTCCTAGACACTGCTGACTGGCTCTGTTTCTTGTTTAATACTGTTTTTAATTTCTTTTTCTTTCTTGTATTTTTTCCTAAAAGCATGCTGTCATTTTAGAGCCAAAAAAGTAAGGACTGTGTAACTAGAAAACACACACAACAACTATCATTTCTCCCTAGGGTAATTTGTAAGGGCTAAGGTTTCTCCATAAATTCTCCCCAAGTTGCTTGGCATTGATCTGGTCAAGAGAATGACAGCCTAGCCTGTCACTCCTAAGGCAGTAGAAATATCCATGATTATATGAGAAACAGAGTAGAACAAGGTACTAGGCATGTTGAGGATACTTGAATCTGGCTCATCAAAACATTCTTTTTGGCATTATGTTTATTACAATCCACAGCCAGATGGTGAGAGTCAAGACAACTTAACAATTCCTCCAGGCCATGTGAGTCACCTAGACACAAGTCTACGTTGTCTACACCTACTGCTTAACCTGCCATGAGGGTATACACAGTAATAAGTATACCTTGAGCCCTTCCTTCTTGCTATGCCGAAGACAAAAGAGGAAACAAGGTCCAGCACTTTCCATTTGGTCACATTCTGCTAAACGTTTTTGCCTTTGTATTTGACCTTCCCTCTCTGCATGTAGTATTCCCTACTTAATCACTAAATTAATTTGCACCCCTCCTTCAAAATTCAGATCAGGTGTCCTCTGAGAAGACATGCCTGCAGCCAGCCTGCACCAGAGTACACTGTGCACCTCCTCCACGCTTCCTAGCACTCTGTGCACAGCCCTGCCGTGGCCATGGTCACTCTGTAATGGCCTTGGCTTGTTTTAGGTACAAGACTATGAGCTCCTTGCACAAGGATTTTTGTCTTATCTCTGCAACCTCAATACTTGGCACATAATAGGAGCTTAATAAATGTGAAAAAGAGGAAAGAAATAAAAAGAATGGGGGGCTAAGATGCAGTGATGGTGAATAAGAAGGCTCTAAATATCCTTTTCTCTATCCCCATATGTTGTCCCAAGACACAGCTTAACCTAAGTGCATTCATGTGCCTGCACACACACACCACATAGAATTTTACTAGGCTCAACTCTGGAGCTAACAATGGGGCACAAGATGAATTCCCATTGGTATGCTAATTTAAATATTGGCTTTCTGTATACCAAATTACATAAGAAAAAAATATTTGCTGGTGCCACTGTCCTAGAACTTTCAGTAGTACTCTGCTCAAAAATATTAAGTGGATCTCTGGCCAGTGTGGTTCAGTTGGTTGGAGCGTTGTCCCATATACCAAAAGACGATGGGTTGGATTCCCAGACAGGGCACATAACCAGGTTGCAGGTTCAATCCCTGGTCGGGGGGCACTTACAGGAGGTAACTGATCAATATTTCTCTCACATCGATGTTTCCCTCTCTCTACAATAAATGAAAAATATATCCTCCAGTGAGGATTTTTTTAAAAATTCAGTGGAATTCTGAAATACAGAACAAACAGCTTAGGTTTGTAGTTATGTTCCTCAACCTCCACCCCAATCCACCATACCATCTGTATCCCTTTCCAGTCTGTAACAGGAATTTAACCTAAGCCAGACAGGCTATTATTCCCACAAACATTCCTTTTTATTTTCTCTGCTGAATATCCCCCATTGTCCTTTTCACCTGTCAAAATAACGATAAATTCAGGGTTCTATTAAAGTCTTCCAAAATATTGCAACTGCATTGATCTCTCCCTATTCTCAGTTGACCAGCAGTTACTATAACTGTCAGCTATGTGTTGCCTGTACACTGTGCAGAAGACATCAGGGTATCTTCTAGAACTTCCTGCAGTGATAGAAATGTTACCAATCTGAGCTGTCTGATATGGTAGCCTCCAGCCACATATGGCTCCTGAGCACTGAAAATATGGCTAATGTGACTGAGTTTTTAAATTGTATTTTACTATAATATCTTTATATTTAAAATTAAATAGCCACGTGTGGCTAATGGCTGCTGTATTGGCCAACACAGAATATTTAAATTTTCATGTGCTGTGCCTTGTATCCCTTGATGAAAATATAAACTACTGGGAACGTTTAATAAGATGCTTTTGTGTATCCCCAGTAAGTGCCAGGAAGGACTTATAATAGAGTTCATTATATGTTCTGTTCAATGCATTTCTTGACTATTGGGTCTGCCTCTAATTGCTGAATTATCTTAAATAAGTCTCCCCTACATAAATAATTAAATAGTATGGGTGGATTTTTTTATTTTTATTTTAATGGCTTAAATCCACGTAGAATGGCATTGTACCACTACTTGGATCCTTAATGCTATACAAACAAAATGAGATGAAGAACAACTTGAAGTGAGCCTCTGAAAGAGAAAGTCCCACAATTTATTAAAACTCTTTTTTTCCATTTTGGAGGAAAGATATATTTTAAGTACTGAGATATAGAATTGCTTCAGTTTTTAATATGACCATTTCTACTGAGAAAGATTTTGCTCATGAATCCGAAACAGTCACTTTCTGAAGGAAGTTAACTCTTTAGCATAGATTTTCCTGGAGCAGTTTTGTCTATTTCTGGTGAACAACCTGAGGCACTTTGAAGAAGGCTAAATCCTCTACCATCAGGTCAGGGGCGGTAGCATGTCCTTGGTATTTGACAATGATGTGGCCCTGGTACTTACTGGCTTCCCGAAGGCCCTTAGGAATTATCATGCCAGCAGGCCAACTATGCCATAAAATCTAGTGCCTGGCAAAGCCAAAAGCACAGTGATCAAATGGTCTGGCTGCAGATTAGATTCTGACTTATTAATAAGCCTTTAGAAAATAAACCATAGTGAGTCTCTAGAAGCAACAGTTTACAGGAGATGTTTAATGATTTCAGAGGTTGGTCACACCACATGCCTTCCTCCTGACTCAGTGAAGAATGGGACAAGGACACGAGAGACTCTCAAGGAGCCAGGGCAATCAGCTGTGTCTTCTCCATTCACAGCTAAGTTTATTTGGAGTAACTGAAATAACATTTAATGAAAACTTTTTTAAAAGAATAAAAGAATTTACCCTGTTATCATGAGCCAGACAACATTGAGAAATAATTATGGGTCTGTATTTTACCCTGCCTTGTAAAATATTTACAAATTGCAGCACAAACAAGCTCTATGATGAAGATAGCAATAGCATTTCACTTGTAAATTTTTTATATTTTGCCATAAAAGAATCACCATGTGTTTAAATCACATTGGAATGCATATGAATAAAATTCTCATCTGCAGACAGGAGCCAGTGACTAAAGAAAGAACTCATGACTCCTTTTGTTTTTATGAAATAAAATTTACTACCACCACATCAACAAAAGAGTATCTTATCTAATAATAGACAAACATGTAAATTGACCATACCTCCCCTGTACCACCAGCCAAACAGGAGTGATATGCAAATTAACCCAACAAAGATGGCAGTTAATTTGCATACACAGGCGCCCGAGTGATGGGGGGGCGGGATGCTTGCGTCATTGCCATGGTGATGACACAGGCATTCTGCCCCACCCCAGGTCTCTCAGGGCCTCTGGGCAGCGTGGGAAGGCGGAGCTGGAGTGGAAAGAGGCAGCTCTGGGGCCTGAGTGGTAAGGAGCTGGGCCACAGTAGAAAGGTGGTGCCAGCAGCCAGGGAAAGGAAAGCCCATTCTAGCATGAATCTTCGTGCATCGGGCTTCTAGTTAGTAAATATTTTAATTAGGGAACTTTTAAATGTGAAGACAATGGTGATGACAATAAGTAACCTTTATAGAGAAATTTACAGTTTCTTACATGTATTTTCTATACATTGCTTTATTTGAATTACATAAGGAAGGATTTAATATACATTTCACATGTGAGGCAGTGGAGGCTTAGAAAGATTAAGTAAATTTTATAAACTCCTGAAGTCCTTTTCTTTCTATGAATCCAAGATGAGCCTTGATGTATAATACTACATCCAAGAATGGTCCAGAGCATTCTGGCAGCATAAATGAGAAACTGCAGCAAAGGAAAATAGAATGACCTGTAAGTTTACTTAGTAAACCAGATTCAGTGACTGAAAATGTGCTTTTCAAGAAAATAGAACCCAAATTCTCAACAATAATAGTGGTTAATATTATTGTAGGTTTGCTCTGTGCCAAGCAGAATTCTGAAAACTCTTTTTTACATTATAGCATTTTATTCTGATCTTCCTATAAGACATGAAACTGTGGTAGGTTAAGTAACTTCTGCAAGGGCAAATAGCTATAGTAACGGAACCAGAATATGAAACCAATAGATCAGATTCCTGTGCTCTTTTTTAACTGCTATCTCATTGACATTTTATCTGCAAAGAATCATCCACAACATCCTGTTAATAATCTGTAGACAAACAGGTTTGCACTGGAGGAAGGACCAGCAACATAAGAAACCCACTGATAATCATCAGGAATAGTTTGTAGGTTGACTTCCATATAGTTTATTATTTTAAAGGACACACAAGCAAAAGCATGGATGGAACTGGAGAGCATTATGCTAAGTGAAATAAGCCAGTCAGAGAAAGATAAATATCACATGATCTCACTCATTTATGGAATAGAATGAACAACATAAACTGATGAACAAAAACAGATACAGAGACAGAGAAACAATCGTCGGACCCTCAAACCTCAGAGGGAAGATGGGGGAGGGTGGAGGTAAAGGGGAGAGATCAACCAAAGGACTTATATGCATGCATATAAGCCTAATCAATGGACAGACAACGGGGGGGTGAGGGCATGAGTGGGGGGTGTGGGGGGGATAAGGAAAATAAAATAAAATGTTATAACTTGAAAAAATTAAAAATAAAATAAAATAGAAATAAAAGTAAGTGGTACTTTAAGGTGTTACAAACTCAATGGTGCTGGTACCATGGATTTATGACAGTATTGCTTCATGTAATCATGCTGAGCTGAATACATTTGCTCTTCTAAAAATGGGAGAATCCAAGTTTAATTCAGTCCCTATGTTTAGACAGGTGATAGTGTACCCTTTTACCTGCTACTTTAATGTAAATAATAACTTCTTATAAATTCAGTCAATAAATGTAAGAGAAAATAAATAAATTAATTAAATTAAATAAAAATAGTCTATTGTTTAAAGGATATTTTATTTTATTTTAAATTTATCTTTATTGTTGAAAGTATTACAGATATCCCCCTTTTTTCCCCATTGACCCCTTATAGGCCACTCCAACCCCATCCCAGGACTTCACCATACTACTGTCTGTGTCCATGGGCTATGCACATATGCATATAAGTTCCTCAGTTAGTCTTTCCCCATCCACCCTCCATCCCCACCTTCTCTCTAAGATTCGACAGTCTGTTCCATGCTTCTATGTCTCTGGATCTATTTTGTTCATCAGTTTATTTTGTTCATTAAATTCTACATATGAGTGAGATCATGTGATACTTATATTCCTCTGACTGGATCTCCCTTTTAATTAATGCCAACATGCCTTTATGGAGAAAATATCAAAACATCTGAATGAAGTCATCTATGAGAAGCCACTGTAGCGCTGTGAATAAAAGCACTTGAATTTAGCATAAGTCATGGGGTCTAGTCCCACTTCTGCCACCAGCAAATGCAGCCACCAAGACAGAGGAAATCTTCCTTTCCTCTGCTCTAAAATAAGTCTACCACTCAGGTTTGTCATGAATGTTTTATATGACAGTATGTGAGAAAGTGTCTGGAACTCAGAAGGTGACCAGTAAATGTTATTTGATGATAGTGACTACTGATTATTGAATGCTTACTTAAGTGCCCGCATAGTGGGCATTGGGGTGAGTAGAAGCTTCAAATGTGCCTTTCTACCGATTGCAGATGAGGGCACTAAGGATCGCTATTTGTATAATGAGAAAAACAAAAGCTTACCTCACAAGGGCATGGTGGACTTTGTTCCTGTTTCAAATTAAGGATCCCTTTGCTTGTAGTTTATTTAATCAACTCAACTCCTAGTCCAGGGTGCTGCTCTTAGCTTGTCATGGTAGTAGTGTGGGCAACTTTGTACAGTAATTTAGATTCTTGGTCTTTTAGAGTTTGGGTTTTATTTTTGTTAGTGGGAAGAAGGGTTTATTTTTTTATTTGTTTGTTGTTATTTGTTTGCTTGTTCTAAATGGCACTGATCAGGAATTGAACCCACAACCTACTTCTTTCTCCCCACAAGTTCCCCAAAGGAAGAAATTACCATGATTTGCATACCACTTCCAGATCAAGGCCACCTTCATCCCTTCACCATGGCATTATACATTTTATGGCAGCTGTGTCCCTGTCAGGAAAAGACGGCTGTCCTGAGTGTCTCAACTAAGGTCTTGGTTCATCCCATGAGTTTTTGAAGTGTTATGCTGCCGTGCTCTATAGAACTCGCATTGAGGCTTCTGGCATCCGAAATGCATCCTGGCCCCTGCATTTTGATGCTGTAATATACCTTAAGTCATGTATGCGCTCCCTGTGGTATTCATTGTCAACACACCAGAATCCTACCTTACATAAATTTCATTTTCCAGTTTAAAAAAGTCCTAACCTTTTGCCCTGGCTGGTGTGGCTCAGTTGGTTGAGTGTCATCCCATGCAGTGAAAGGTTGTCAGTGTGATTCTCAGTCAGGGCACATACACAGGTTGTGGGTTCAAGCCCTGATCAGGACAAGTACAGGAAGCAACCAATCAATGCTTCTCTCTCTTTTTCTCCCTCTCCCTTCCTCACTCTCTAGAATCAATAAAAATCTATAAAAATAAATAAATAAATAAGTCATACCCATTTTATCACTATACTTTAATTATTAAGAAATCTTTCAACTCAAGCATCCTAAAGAAAATGGCTCTAAGAAGCCCAATATTTGAATAAGGGACATTATAAGCTACAGTGGAGGCATTTTAGTTCATAAAGACAAAGGAAGAAAGAGAATAAGAGTTTAAAAGATTTTGCCCCTCAAGTTCAATTACCCTAGTTTTGTTTGTTCCCGATTCCAATCTTAACCTCACTTTTCATTCATTCATTCATTCATTCAACAAATAATTATTGGGGACCTACCATGTTTCAAGCTCTGTGTTAGACACCATCAAGGATTACTTCATCAGCGTTGGTTGAAAATCGCCTGCAGCCTTGGCCATGACCCTGGGTGAGATTCAGTGCCCAGAGCCACCGGGGGCCTCAGCTCACTGTCCACTCGATGTGGGGAAGTGAAACCCAGGCCCCGACATGCGCCGTGGAAAAAAAAGGGGAAAAAAAAGATTATTTCACCTGCACCTGTGGTTTGCAGCTGAAAGATAGAAACCAGTAAAAAGCCACTTGGAGCATAAATGTACAGGGAATGTAAGGACCCCTTTTCTTTTTTTCCTTTAAAGGGGAAACCACTTTTTATACATTTTTCATACCAATCAAGGTGTGGTGAGCCTTCCCTGGGGGCCGATGTTTTCTCACGTGTCCATCTGCATTAGTAAAAGGCTCTCACTCAATGACTGGCGAGGATATTATATTCAAGTTCTGGTCCACTCCCTAGGTGCCAGAAAAAGTAACCAGTCAGGACCTTATTAAACATACACTGAGTGGCCAGATTATTATGATCTCTGAACGCATAATAATCTGGCCACTCAGTGTATATCCTATATAATAAAAGGCTAATATGCAAATTGTCCCCTCGACCAGGAATTCAACCAGCAGGCAGGCCGGCCAACCACCCATGTCCCCTCCCCCTGGCCTGGCTGGCTGGACCCCACCCATGCACGAATTCATGAACCAGGCCTCTAATATATATATATACACACATTGAGTGGGCAGATTATTATGCGTTCAAAGATCATAATAATCTGGCCACTCGGTATATTTTCAGACATTCAACACACTTTTATATAAAAATCTATGAAACAGGAAGCTATCTTTTACCTGGTATTCTTTCAACTAAAATAGTTAGGAAATCTTAATTTTGTTGTCAACAAGTACAATGAGTACTGATGGTCCTAAGAATAACCCTGAGTCTTTGCTTTCAATAATTGCTTCTTGCCGAAACCGGTTTGGCTCAGTGGATAGAGCGTCGGTCTGCGGACTGAAGGGTCCTGGGTTCGATTCCGGTCAAGGGCATGTACCTTGGTTGCGGGCACATCCCCAGTAGAGGGTGTGCAGGAGGCAGCTGATCAATGTTTCTCTGTCATCAATGTCTCTAGCTCTCTATCCCTCTTCCTTCCTCTCTGTAAGAAATCAATAAAATATATTTAAAAAATAATAATAATTGCTTCTTAATCACTGGAGGAACATTAAATTATTCCAAGTTGAGTTTTAGAATTAAAATATATTTATCTTTTCATTTATCTAGAATTCCAATTTCTGAAAACTTTCACCCTATAGAACACAACTGAGGACTAAAGTAAGTCAAAATGACTCAATAAAAGACAGTGGTCTTTAAAGTTTATATTCATAAGCAATCACATGAAGTCCTCATTTCAAACCTATTTACTTCTACTTTACAAATAATTCTAACAAACATGGTTCTCTGTGTACTAAGAACATTGCAGAGTAGAATATTTAATTAGAAAAGGAAAAGGGGCTACAATAAGTAAATGTACTGACAGCAGGAAGAAGTATGGAAGCCTAGCAATAAAGGAATAGGAAAAGAAGCTTTAAAAAAGATAAGAATTTTAAAGGCATAAAGGCATTCATTGAGGAGACAAGTAGTCATATTGCCTTGGGAAGTTCCTGAGGGAGACACTGTATTACAGTAGAATATAAATATTGACATATTTAGTAGCATTTTTTGAGAATTAATAAAATTGTGTAATGTAAATATATCTAGTGAAACATGCATATTTTGATCCTTATTCATGTAAAATTAATTATCCAAAATGTCTCATTCCATAAAGACTAGGAATAGTTGAAATAACTATTTTAATATATATGAGTGTGTATGTACACACACACACACACACACACACAAGTATACACAGTTCAACCTTGAACAATCAGTATTAGGGGCACCAAGCCCCTGCACAGTATAAAACTTGACTTTCCCAAAGCTTAAATTGTCCCTTGGTATATCCAGGACCCCCTGCAGATATCAAAATCCATAGATACTCAAGTCCCCTGTATAAAATGGTGTAGAACCATGCATGCAGTTGGCCCCCCGGATCACTCCCAATCACTGATCAAAAGAGTACAGGGGGAAATTCACATATAAGTGGACCTTCACAGTTCAAACTAGTGCTGTTCAACAGTCAATTTTATGTCTAAATTATATGATGTAGAATTTCTGTTAAGCTAGAAAACCTCATCTCCCTAACATACTGATTATTAACATTTTGTTTGTCGGCTTCCAATAAAAACATGAACAAAGGGGGTACCTAGAATCCAAAACCTTAAGTTCATGCTTTCTTTTCATCTAATGCATCTGAGACCAGGGAAATTACCTCACTGTTCAGTGACTCAATTTATCTATTTGTATAATGAGAAAAACAAAAGCTTACCTCACAAGGGCATGGTGGACTTTGTTCCTGTTTCAAAACTTTGAAATACTTAATATAAATCTCAATAATAGCCTGCTTTGGGGTTATTATTTTTTAAGCAAACACCCCTCAAGGAAAAGATGCAAAGGAAGTTAGTCTTTCTTTCCCTGCTTTTCTTTCCTTACAACCTTTTCTTTCCAGAGAACACCACAAAGAAACAAAGAGCCAAACATACTGACTCACGTCTTTTTCTAATAGTGTTGTGGTCAATTTGCTCCCACAGAAAAAAGTAGTAGTGAAGCTTTGAACTATGGGTTTTGGAAGGCCAAGAGTGGAAAAACATTTTGCAAAAAGAATGGCACATTCCAAATCTGTCCGGAGTTGTGCATTTGTGAGGAAAGTCTGCTTGGGCAGGCAGTCCCCATGGAAGCCCTTCTCTGTTGTTAGAACTTTCTGACAAAAGAAGGAGCTGAACTTTGCCTCAATGAAATAGTGAGTTGGTTTCTTTTTCCTTTTCTTTTGTTTCTTAAGATGGTTTCTCAGTTTAATCTTGCTTTTAGTACAATTAGAAAAATGGTGTAGCTCTGTGCTTCAAAAAGCTGGCTCCCTCCTTCTTTGTGAGGAAAAAGTCTAACGTGGTTCAGAAAGCCGAAGATGCCTTCAGAGTCTTCACTAAGAGATTTCTGATACTAAAGCCGTTCTTATATCCTAAGGTTGAGCAGATGTCATGCTTTTTGTTGTTCTAGATGTTGCTTTCTTGCAGTCTGTCACATCTAATATAGTCATACAACTTTATAGTGTACAAAGGGCTTTCACTCACTTTCATTTATTTGTAAGACCTCGTGTGTCCCTGTCTTAATGTTTTATAGTTGTTTTTTGTTTTAAATGTTAAAGACAGTCACAATCTGGAAAAAAAAACAAAAAGTGTTTTTCTAAGTAACTAGTGTGATTCTTTGGCTGATAAGATTGAGTCCCTGGCTTACCCTACATATCACTCAAAGAATTTATCTGAGTGAGAAACTCATTATCTGAAGCCATTTCAAGTGTCACTTTTTCTCCCTGGCAGGAAATTTCTATAAAAACATCCTCAACTTACTGTGACCATGCACATCTTCTCTGCAGGCCACTCTATCCTTTGCTCCTTTTCCCCTGTTACAGCGGAGGTATTTCTCTTCCTAAGTCTCTTCCCTCACATATTCTTTGGGTGCTTTTCATACCATCTCTCCTACCTACTGAACTTCACTCTGAATCACTTGCACCATCTGCCCATTGCAGGTGTATCCTTCTTTCTCAGTGCAGACTGGACTGTGACTCAACCGTGTGGCTCAGTTGGTTCTCCCGGGGAACTGAAAGGTTACAGGTTCGATTCCCATTCAGGGCACATGCTCAGGTTTCAAGTTCGATTCCCTGGTCAAGGCACATGGGGGAGGCAGTCAATCTATGTTTCTCTTTCACATCGATGTTTCTCTTCCTCTAAAATCAATAAAAACATGTCCTTAGTGAATATTTTTTTAAATGCTTAAAATATTTCAAAGCTATTTCATGGCTCTCAAATGTAAAGCCCAAATTCCATCAGAGGTGATGAGAATGCTGAGTTTTCCAGTCTGAAAGACAGAGCTTTGTGAATGAAAGCTCCTAATGAGAAGAGAGACGGTTACCTTCAGAAAAAAACTATGATTATAGTTTAGAGTGGAGTTGGTGACACAAGGTGTAATGGCAAGGGTTTACAACGCCTGGTCTGGGCCTGTCCATCTCTTTCCAGATCCATTCCTTGCCATACCACCTGGACTGGATCACATTGCCCCATATCCCTTTACAGCATCTAACACTCTCACTATAGCTGTTTTAATTAATTGACTGCCTCTCCTGCTAATCCCACAATGACCTGAATTACATCTGTGTCCCCAGCACAGAGCCTGAAACCAAGTACAGATTCTTAGTATTAGTTGAATGGAAGAAAGAATAAAGGATGCACAAATAATCATCAGAGAAGCACAAATAACAGACAAAGTAACAGATTCAAGGATTGACCAGAAAAAGTGAATGGTCTGAAGTCTGGTCAAAGAAGTCCAAAATCAAGAAGTCTTTAACCACCAACAGTGAAAGGTGTGAAGGAAGGTCTAAGACAGGCCCTTAGCAATCATGCCAACAAAAAAACTAATTCTCACAACACCCAACCAGTCCCCTCAACCTCATCCTGGGCAGAGTTTCCCAGAGTGTGTCAGTGTGGTCCAAGGACAAACTGCATTGTGATTCCCCATCCCCAACTAGTCCTAATGAAGTAGAATCTCATGGTTGAAATCTGGCCTAAAATCTGCACTTTCAACCAGCATCCCAGGTGATACTTATGCACCTAAGGTCCTAGGCTGCAAAAGGGGACAACCATTAACAATAGCTGGTTAAGTAGAAAGAAACAGTAGGAAGAAATATCCTTCCCTGGTGGTGGCTAGTTCAGCACTGTGAGCCCCCTGTTGCTTTGTATATGATGCATGACTCATGGATAATGCATAGCTGACTTGTGGTTGGCCCTTAGAACTTCCCACCAGGGTCATGTGTATGGGAGTGTGGGGTGCAAGAGGGGAGATACTTTCATGGCACTTTAGTCAAAACTGTCACTTAACTTTTCACTGTGGCCTCCCTTCTCCTGCCAGGATAATCCATCTATGCATTCTGTCTGGACAGATGAATATTAACCAGCATTCAATAAAGCAATATTTTCTTGTCCAAGACCTGGACAAAAATGCTAATAATAATAACTATGAAGAATTTGTTGTCAGCTATTACTTCTCTGAGGAAAGCAAAAATGTCCCCTTTAGGCCCCACTGAGCCTGTGGTTTTAAAGTCTTTCCAATTTTGTATTATTGTCAAAGAAAAATAATGAGATATGGCTGGCTGGAAAAAAATCTAGAAAGTTCTATCTGAGGAAAAGAGGTTCACCTCAAACCAACATTTCCTGTTTTGATCTTGTGTTCCAAGAAGTCTCATATTTTCCCATTGGGTTTCACATATAGTTTTGTCATTTATGGTCATGCCCATAATCTGTCATGCTCACAACAAGTCCAGAATAAATACCGATTTTTGTTACTCCTCTATTATTTATAGCTTAAGATTACTCTGTACCTTCCTCCCAGGACTCTGTTCTATCACTGGCCATTTGATATCAGTGCACACTGCATTGTAAGTCCCTAATAAACCAGAACATATGTGATGTGGGCAGGAAAAACAATACCTCTGACTTTCCCAACGTCGTTCAAACCAACTGTTTTAAGTGTAATTGAAAACATATTTTTACAAGCAAATAGAGCCAATAAACCAAAAAAGGCCGTATGGAAGCACCAGGCCCTACTTCTCTGGTTTTTAATAAACTGCAATCGAGGATATTAGGAAGAGTGAAACCTGTGTGTTCCAACCCAGAATTACACAGAACAGTCAGTGCTCATCCAAAGCATGGTTCACCCTTCACAAGTGCTCTGTGCAGAAAGTCCCAGCAGGGAAAGAAGAGGAAATGTGTGAGGACATGGTGGCTTTGCATGACCTCCCTAATGTTAGTGTGGGAACCTCATCTGCCTTTATACAGGTGGTATGATTTAAGGGTGAGAACTTCATTGCTTTTGTCCCCTTCTGGTCCCAAGACCTAAAAAAAGTGATTATCTTCCTATAATTATTTTTTAAAATATAACCACAACATATCTTTTTCTCATAGGCCAGGTCCTTTTCTTGATTGCCATGCACAACTCCCACCAAATCTGTAGGACATCATTGCCCATCGTTTCCCAATGTCAGATATTTCAGTTGCACTGCTTTTTAAGCCCAGCACAGAGGGACTGGCAATGGGGAAAATTCTATGCTGAGAGACTGAATCCTTGGCATAGACTGGACATTCTGGTGTACTGGCTTCTCCTATAATTTCTCCAGCTATGAATTGGAGTGGATTTATTTACTCAATTTATAAAATGGCACCATTCATTAGAATAAATCACTTGAGGTAAAAGAACTAATTATAGAGCTTTTAGTAAAAAGAGTAAAAGCGTTTTACCCTAAGGCTGGGGGCAAAACCAATTTCTGAGTTATAGGTTTTTACTGTATGACTGTGTTAAAGGTCCAGGGAACATGATTTGACCAAAATTCATTTAATAGCTAACCATGATGTAACAGACTTCCACTGTTTGAAGAAAAAAGGTGCCGAAACCGTTTTGGCTCAGTGGATAGAGCGTCAGCCTGCGGACTGAAGGGTCCCGGGTTCGATTCCGGTCAAGGGCATGTACCTGGGTTGCAGGCACATCCCCAGTAGGGGGTGTGCAGGAGGCAGCTGATCGATGTTTCTCTCTCATCGATGTTTCTAACTCTCTATCTCACTCCCTTCCTCTCTGTAAAAAAAAAATCAATACAATATATTCTTTAAAAAAATGGTGGTGTATGAAAATATCCTTTTCAATGTCTATGTCAATTTTTATAATATATCTCTTATGGAATACTGACAAAGGAATAGAGATGGGAGAATGGTCATACACTATTGGTAAGAGTCTAAATTGGTACAACTTTTGGAAGTTTAACTAGGAATTCCACCCAGAGAATCTATCTTACAGAAATCTATATATATAAAAGCCCAATATGCAAATTGTTTGACCGGGAATTCAACCATGAGTTCTACCACTTGCTATGACTTGTGCTTATCACCAGGGGGTGGGGCAGAACATGTTGGGCATTGGCAACATGGTGCTGGCAACAGGCGGCAGTGGAGGCACCGCCAGCCCTGATGGGCCCTGATGAGAGCAGGATATTGGCGGGGATGGTGGAGCAGGTGAGCAGGCATTGCCAGGCCAAAGTGGGTGTGAGCAGGGGCCCGGTTGCTCCGCTAATTGCCCTGAAGATGGCAACCAGTGGTGGTGGCGGGAGGGGGGGGGGGGGTCCCTGCCCAGCTCCCAGGCACTGAGGGATCGGGATGGTGGAATAGGTGAGGAGGTGGCTCCAGGTCACGCGGGGTGCCAGGCAGGGCTCAGGGCTGTGAGGCTGGGGGCATGAGCTGGGGCTGCAAGCCTAGGAGTGCAAACTGAGGCCCAATGCCCGCAGGCCACCCTGAGGGACCCCACACATGCACAAATTCGTGCACCAGGCCTCTAGTACTTATATGTTTGTCTTAGGATATAAGAACATCCTTTAAGAACATAGTCAATAAAGTGAAAAGGCAACCTATGGAATTGGAGAAAATATTTGCAAATCAGATATCTGATAAGGGGTTAATATCCAGAGAACTCCTACAGCTCAACAAAGACAACAAAATAAACAACCCAATTTTTTAAATGGGCAAAGGACTTGAATAGACATTTCTCCAACAATCTACAAATGGCCAACAAGTACATGAACAGAAGTATAGCATCACTAATTATTAAGGAAAAGCAAGTAAAAACCACAATGAGATATAGCCTCACACCCATTAGGATGATGACCATTTAAAACACACACACAAAATGGTCAGAATATGTAGAAATTGGAACTCCGTGCACTGTTGGTAGGAATGTAAAATGACACACCCACTATGGGAAACAGTATGGCGGTTCCTAAAAAAATTTTAAATAGAATTATCATGTGACCCAGAAATTCCACTTCTGAGTATATATCCAAAAGAATTAAAAGTATGAGCTTAAACATATATTTGTACACCTATGTTCAATAGCAGCACTATTCACAATAGCCAAAAGGTAGAAGCAACTTAACTTTCCATTGATAGATGAATGAATGGATAAACAAAATATGGTCTACACATACATATAATGGGATATTATTCATCCTTTAAAACAAATACAATTCTGACACCTGTCAAAACATGGGTGAAACTTGAAGGCATTATACTAAGTAAGACAAGCCAGGCACAAAAGACAAATATTGTATGACTTCACTTATATGAGGTACCTAGAATAGTTAAATTCACAGAGACAGAAAGTACCGTAGAATGGTGGTTGCCAGGAGCTGAGGGGAAGAGGGAATGGCAAGTTGTTTAATGGGAATAGAATGACAATTTTTCAAGATGAAAAGAATTCTGGAGATTGCGCAACAATGTGAATGTACTTTACAAACTGTACACTTAAAAATGATTAAGATGGATTTGCAACAGCATGGATGGGCCTGGAGAGCATATGTTAAGTGAAATAAGCCAGTCAGAGAAAGATAAGTATCACATGATCTCACTCATTTGTGGAATATAATGATCAACATAAACTGATGAACAAAAATAGATCCAGAGACAGAGAAGCATCCATCAGACCATCAAACCTCAGAGGGAAGGTAGGGGAGGGTGGGGGTAAGGGAGAGAGATCAACCAAAGGACTTGTATGCGTGCATATAAGCATAACCAATGGACACATACACTAGGGAGGTGAGGGCATGTGCTGGGAGGTGGGAGTGGGATGGGAAAGGCCAAAGAGGAAAAAAGGTGAAATATGTAATACTTTCAAGAATACCGAATTTTTTAAAAAATGGTTAAGATGGTACATTTTACATTATGTGTGTTTTACCACATTTAAAAAAAAATAATGGTGCTAATTACAGTAATAGAGAAAATATGCAAGTTTTTAAAATGGGAAATAGCTATTGAATAAGATTCCATGCAACAATTAAAAATGTTGTATAAATGCATGTATTGACTTAGAAGGATGTATATTTTGAGTTAAAAAGGCAATTTTCAGAACAACATTCTTATAATGACTATATTATTAGTTAGTTAGGGCTACCATAACAAAATACTACAAATTAGGTAACTTAGAACAATAGAAATTTATTGTTTCACAGTTCTGGCAGCCAGAAGACCAAGATGTCAGAAGAGGTAGTTCTTTTAGAGGGCTATGAGAAAGAATGTTTCATATCTCTCTACCAACTTCTGATGGTTTCCTGGCATTTCTTGTCATTCCTTGGCTTGTAGATGATGCATTACCCCAATCTCTCCCTGTATCTTCACATAATGTTCTCTATGTGCATGTTTTATCGCTGTGTCTAAATTT
The DNA here is from genome assembly GCA_026230045.1 of Corynorhinus townsendii. Classification (NCBI taxonomy): domain Eukaryota; kingdom Metazoa; phylum Chordata; class Mammalia; order Chiroptera; family Vespertilionidae; genus Corynorhinus; species Corynorhinus townsendii. The sequence continues at coordinate 80,248,050 of JAPDVU010000002.1, forward strand.
CCCTTTTTATAAAGACACCTAATCATATTGGATTAGGAGTCCACCCTTCTTTAGTATGACTTCATCTTAATGAATTACATCTGCAGCAACCTTATCCAAATAAAGTCACATTCTAAGGTATTAAGGGTTAGGAGTTTAACATCTGAATGGGGCCACGGGTGAACAATTCAACCCATAACAATTATCTCATCTTTTCTAATTAAAACAGCTATATACATGTATATATGCATATATGTATATATGTGGGTATGTGCAGCTATGAATATGTAAAACACTGGGACACATAAAACTGTTCATTGGGATTACCTCTTGGGAAATGGTAGGGAGTAAGGAGGTTGAGTGGTTAGTACTTATGCTTTTTATCTCCTAACTTTTGAATTGATTGAAAAATGTTCTGGCCTGGCCCAGTGGCTGAATTTGTTAGAGCAGTGGTCAGCAAACTCAATAGTCAACAGAGCGGCAAACTGCGGCTCGCAAGCTGCAGTTTGCCGACCACTGGGTTAGAGTATCATTCACATATACCCAGGGTGTGGTTTGATCCTCGGTCAGGGCACATACAAGAATCAACCAATGAATGCATAAATGAGTGTAATGACAGATCAATGTTTCTCTCTCGCACGCGCACGTGCTCTCTCTCTTCATCTCTCTCTAAACGCAGTGAATAAAAAAATTAAAAAGAAAAATGTTCAACAAACATGTATAGCTATTACAAATTTAAGAAAGCAACTAAAAAGCTTTTAATGTGTCTTACAGGTGTCCATTAAAGTAGATAGTAGGCAGCATTGGAGAGAAGTGGGAACTACAACAATTAAGCAATCCAAATTGTTGGAATACTTTTCAGATATCAATGTGCAAAACAGCAATATTTTATATGTCTCCTTCCCCCAGAAAAGGCCTTGGGAGTCATTGACAGAGTAGAAATGGCACTGCAGTTGGAGTCCAGAAAGTCTAATGGAGCTGCATTTCTGGCACTCACTGGCCATGTCACCAGGTTCTTAACCACACTAGCATTTGCATTGGTATCTTTAAATAGTTCTGTAAATTTCAGATATGCAGTCCCTTGGTCTATGTTTGATAATATCTGGCTTATAGATGTATGCCACGCATCACAACAAAATTTGAGTCTAAAAATAGCCAACCATCATTTTTCCTAGACAAAGATCTGGACACAGAGGCCATTGGCCTGAGCTGTATGCTTGAAGGACAGCACATAGGTGTTACATGATCAGACAGCCCAATTCTGCCTCTGCAAATTGTCTATGTCACCCTCCACTACTGCTATGGGAAGAACAGTTCCACCACAGAACCATACAACAGACACAGCTGAACCTCACAAACATTTCACTCTCCAGAGCTGTGTCATTTGTCCATTCATTTAGGAAATAATAAGTACCCACTATGAGTCAGGACTTCAGCAGGCCCTGGATTTTATTGATCAGCAAAATAAACAAGGTCTCTATCCAATTGAAGGAGGTCAAGAACTTGTAATTACAAGACAATGTGAAATATCACGTGAAAGAATCACAGGGTGCTCAGGGAGTTAGGGCTCCCCTCACTCAGACATAAAGGTTTTCCCAAGGCTTCTCTTCATAGCATGGCATCAACTCGGCTTTGAAATCCTGAGTTACATCATTTTGACCACTACCCTATTGGCTTTCCAAAAAGTCTGTCTCTCACTTGCATCTGTGCCTGCTGGGGAGGGGCATAGCTTGGACTAGAAGTAACCAAGGCCCTATGGTTGAGCTACTCAAAGAAGAGAAATAATGGCATTTCTGATTGAGAGGCATTTTTCAAATTCCTGGATGGTGCCATGTTTTCACTCTAGGTAAAAGAATTCACTCTGTCCAGGCTAGGTAAAAAAGGGTTTCAACATTTGATCACAAGTGCTGAGAATAATGAGAAACACTTACCCATTCCTCATCAGAATCAACATCTACCATAGCCCACTCATTGCTTTTATTGACGATTACATCAACCACAAAGTGTCCATTTGAAGTCTTCCAAGAGTATGTTTATTAGTTCCATTAAGCACAGCACAAGTAACAGGCCTCACATCCCTTTTCTGTTGCTTCTAAGTCCCCTCAGAATTCTGTTTCTTATCCTCCTAATGTTTCTTAATGTTGGCCTGCAGAGTTCAAGCAAACACAAGGTTGTTTTTGTTCTCAAGAAATTCTAATCAAGGTGGTGGTGTTTTGGTTTGTCTTTTTACTGCAGAAAGCCATATAAATTTACCAGATCCCAATGTAAGCTGATGTCTGACTTCCTTGACCTTTAAATCTTATTTTCCAGCAATGCCCACTGTCATTTTTTTCTCTTATGATTGACTTCTGAAATCATGACAAGTCTACACTAGAGGAAACAAGCTTGGTAAGAAAGGGATGAAGATGGTGAGATTATTTTTCCCCCACAGAAAGGGACCCACCTTGATCTCTTATAAAAGCCAGGTTTCTTTGGAAGTTATAAAAATCTAGGTTTTTTGGAAGTTGTAAAAATCTAAAATACTTTTTAGAATTTTCCCATACATCTAAGAAAAGACAATTAGTTTGAGTTTTTTTCCTAGTCCTGCTAATTCTATAAATTCTACAACAATTTTCTGCATACAATGGACATTTCATCACAATATCACAATTCATTGATTTGGAGGTTCAAAAATCCTATCTAATAAAGAGGGAATATGCTAATTGACCCTTACGCCGTTGCAAAGATGGCAGCACCCACAGCCAATGAGGGAATATGCTAATTGACTTCCCCGCCCTCAAAGATGGCGGTGCCCACAGCCAATAAGGAGGGAATATGCTAATTGACTGCCAGGCCCTCAAAGATGGTGGCGCCCAGTCCCCTCAGTGCCCCAGCCACCCAGGGCCGCCTGAGGCTCAGGTAACCAGGGCCAGCCGAGGCTTGTGCTGCTGGCAGTGGCAGCAGCAGAGGTGTGATGGGGGTGTCACCTTGCCATGATTGCCAGGTCGCCTCCTGCCCCTGAGGGCTCCCAGACTGTGAGAGGGGGCAGGCCGGGCTGAGGGATGCCCCCTCCAGTGCATGAATTTTCATGCACCAGGCCTCTAGTAAATAAATAAAGTCCTACTTAAAACAAACAACCAAACAAACAAAAGCCTACCTGTTGGTACCAAATACTCACTGAATATAACAGCAACCTCAGAGTAGAGTCTATCCATGGGATCTAAGTAGAATCCTATTCCATTGAATGAATAAGTACATTCTCCACCATAGGAAGGATATGATTATGTAGAATTCAGTGTGCAACCATGCTATTGTCTGTTTGTTGCCTTTCTCCCACTTGAATGTAAGCTCTAAAGAACAAGAACTTTATTTTGTTCCCTGTGTGCTGAATGTACAAGGCCTAGAACAGTGCCAGGCACAATGTAGGCCTTCAACTACTGTTTGTTGAACAAATGAATGAATGTAAAAACAAGGTTGTTTTTCTCTAATGGCAACTTTCAGATTGGCTTGACTGAATCAGCTTTGGCTGTCCTTAATGACATCTTGAATAGGTTCTGAATCTTCCTGGTCACTTTTCAGCAATTGAAGGCTCAATCCAGTTCAACCTCAAATCTTGTGTAAATCTTTTTCCTCTCCCTCTGCTGTTTCACTTCTATGGATGCTGAGCTTGCCTTGGCTCTGGTTTTAACACACTTTTTCTCACTTCCCCTCTGTGGAAGCCTGTTCTTCAAGTGTTTGGGGTGGGAGGAGGGAGAAGAAATAGACCAACTGTGTTTGTTTTACTTAACCTGCTGTAGTTGAAGTGCTTTATCCATTGATTGAAGCACCTTCACTGGGTGCTATTCGGTGGCCCCCCACTCCCACCAACGCTCCTCAGTATTGCCATTTTTCAGATTGGAAAGTCAAGGAGCAGGTGCCAGGTTCCCCTTCTTGCAGGCACCCTTAACTTTTATAAGGGGTTCTTAGAGCCCCCTATCTTTCAGCCCTCAGCCAATAACTTGTCTTTGGGAAGTAGCTACCATCTCCCTCCCCACAGGAAATACTACTCACCAAAAGCACTGACTCCTCCACTCTCCCCATCTTCTTATACTTTCTCAGATAGAGTAGGGTGGAGGGGGTGGAGGAGGAAAAGAAACATTAAGTTTGGTTGCCACAGGTCTGCTACTTTTGGGGTCTCTTCGTAAAACCACATTTGATGTGTCAGGTAAAATTGGTAAATCTATTGCAGCGCAACAAGAAAAATTCCATTAACATCCTGTTATTTGTGCTACAGAATAGATTGGCTGTCCTCACTTTCCCTTCCTTTCTTCCTTCCTCCCTTCCTCCCTTCCTCCCTTCCTCCCTCCCTCCCTCCCTCCCTCCCTCCCTCCCTCCCTCCCTCCCTTCCTTCGTTTGATTGAAAGTGCTTTCCTTTGAGTTTTACTTAACACATAAATATCCACTGTTAGACAACAGTGTTTCCTGATATTTCCTTTCATGAAGATTGGCTGCCCTTTGGATTCCCATCTCTGTCAGGGCCTAGCATAGTGCCTTCTTCTGTAAGCAGTGATGGAAATATTTAATAAACATATTACATTCTGGATCCAGGATTAGGTACTTGAGAAGTTGACCAGAAATTCAAAATGTCGAACTGAAACCTGCTTAAAGAAGCTTGTGAGTATCATGTCATTAACCTTGGATGAAATCACAGAGACTTAAGATCCATGCAGGTGTTTCTAAACCCCACTCTGAAATTTCACAGGGTTCATAGTTGGGTCCTACAGTGCTCCAATCATAAGGGAAAATAATTTTCTATGTGAGAAAAGAACAGGAAAAAAACTTTAAAAATAAAATGCATGTTTAGGAGGCATTAAAAACAGAAATATTTGATAATGAAACAGTCTTTTATCTCTATTTGCTAAAAGCTCTTTGGGCATCAAAATGTCTCCTGAGCTCCTAGAATCCCAAAATGGCCAGAAATTGCCACAATTTACAGATGTTTCGGAGTTCTCTTCCTTGGGGTTCAATTCATGCAGTGGGCCTTATCTCAGGATTTTCACTCTGCCACAATTTAGATAAATGAGTGGGGCAGTCCCTGTGGTTTCACTTTCACACTCACAATTTCACCAGCTTTTTTTGCATCTTAAATGAACACATTGGATATGTCCCTCTGTAATATATGCATTTGGAGAACAAAAACTCAGTTTAGTGTGAAAAGTTATTGTGGGGAGAGAGGGTTAATCTAATTTTATTGGTTTCAATTTTTCATTGAAACGTAAATCACATTCTTATTTAAACCAATTTCCCTCTCTGTACTTTTCTTGCTCTCTTAGTAATAAGGGACAACATCTACTTGTCTCAGACAAATGCAATGTTATGGCAATTAAATGGAATAATGGGGGTAAAACAAAACTTTATGGAAGAAATCCCCTTTGTTGCATCAAAAGTTCTATAACTAACTTGACTGTCAAGTATTAACATCTAGTTTTCATTTTTCTCCTCTGTCAATTTAAGTTCAGGCTAATTTATTGTCTATTCTGCACCAGGTTGTATGGGGAGGATTTATCGTATTTTATTTGTATTCATGATAACTCTGAATTTTGTAGAAGAAACAAATTCAGTAAGGTTAAGTAACTTGCACAGCATATGGTTTAGTCCTTCAATTACAGAACTTCAATCCAAACCTTCATTTATTTAGTACCAAAACCCTAGTTCTAATTGCTGCAGTATGCTATCACCTAAATGAGCTCTGAGCTTCCTCAACTATTCCTTTAGGTTCCATGTTCTGAGCCATGGAACTATTTTATTTCAATGCAAGAAGTACCATTGGGTCAATTATTATTGCTGGCTATATACATAGCAAGCATAGTATGCCTTAATATTCTTTAATTAAGTTTGTGTTGTTATGGTGGAGGAAAAAAGAAAAAGCAGGAAGTTTTATCTTCTTTAACTTCTTCTATCAAAAGCATGCTACCTATATAAATGGTTTTCTTCTTAAAGATTCTCCCAAATAGAGATTACACAACCTCCCTCAGACCATCTATTGTGTAATATTGAAGGATGCTTTTCCTCTATTTAATGTGGCTCCCTCCTATTCTAATTTATTGTTAGTACTTGAGAGTTAATTTGATCATTGTTCCCTATCTTTCTTATGATGGGAAATAATAGGACAGGATGTGCTTAAGGGGAGATAGAAAAATATTGTATTGAGAGACCACATGGAAAGTTAATTCTTTCTTGCAATCAATGTTTCAATGTCTGTCCAGATTAAAAGTAGAAGGAAAGAAATGCCTATAGACAGACAGATGTGAAGCCCAAGTCTTACATAAAACAAGTGTTTAACATCCTCTCTTCTTTTAAACAACAAAACTTCAGTGTCAGCTGTGCCTGGGTTTTTTGGCCTTGAGAAATAACACTTAAAAGGAAGAGGGTGGAGAGGAAGGAAAGGTAGTTCCAACTGATAGATAACTGATTTCATCAAGAATTATTCAATGTGCTTAATTAGAATTATTTTCTCCATATGTGCTGGCCCAGAAAATGAACAATGTCTTATCCATCAGTCTTTGGAGTGAATTATGCTTTTCCTATCAGCTAAACACTCAGTGAAAGGGAAAACATTTGAAAAGATAGTACAGAATTTTTTTAAAAAATTAGAAATGAATGCGAATTTGTAGGCCTCTTTTTTTCCACTTTGGCAAAACTATTATAAATAACATTTTTAAAAAACGTCTGGCTAAAACAAAACAAATGTTTCCTGTCAGCATGGAAAAAGAAATTCCTGTCTAAAATTGTGTTATCTGGTTTTTAGTCCACTTAATTAAGAAAGCTGTTAAATGTCATGCTACATGTCATCAGATGTTCTTTTGAAAACTTATTTTAATTTTATATAAATTTATTCCAGTTTTTGTGTTCTCACTATTTAATCCTGTAGGATATTTTAAAGTAAAGTCATCATTTCTAAAATTTGAAGTCACACAATTTTGCCATAACTACTTTTTACACATAAGAGTTAAAAGATACCTGAACAGAGAAGTATATTGAAGATCAAGTCATTTAACAAAATATATTACACATACCATTAATATCATTAGTGTCTCCCATATCATTAATACTTTTAAAAAGAAAAACTGAGATATGAAAATTGCTTCAGGTAAGTTGAGCTATATTAATTAAATCTAAACCCTCTAAGTTTTCACATAAGAAAATTTGAGTCTCAGAACTTAAATAAAACAAAGCTCATAAGGTTGGTGCCAGGAAGCTAGTGAACTTGCTTCACTCCCACACTGTTCAAACAATATTTATTAAGCAGCTACTATGTTCCATGCATAGTGTTAGGTTCTGATTATACAAAAGTGAATACAGGGTGTCCAGTCTGAAGTTTATAATTCAATGGAAGTGTAAAATAAATAAATTGATAAGTAGATTTTTGTTTAACAAATGACTCACACACTTAGCACCTTAAAAATATATACATTTATAATCTAACAGCTTCAGGGGTAAGGCATTGGGCATAATTTAGCTGGGACCTCTGCTTCAGGGTCTCTCACAAGGCTGCAGTCAAGGTGTCAGCTAGCCTTGAAGGCTCACCTGAAAGTCAACTAGAGAAGTATTCTCTTTCAAGCTCAGGTGATGGTTGGCCTATTAGGCTGTGGTCTTAAGTTTCCTGCTGGCTATTGGCTAAAGACCATTTTGTGCTCACCAAATCCTATTTAATTTCTGTCTCAAAAACATATGCAATACATTATTCATAGGACCCAAAATAAGAAATGGTTTATATTTCATATATTTATATCAGATTTAGCTTTTTTTGCCTTGGTGTGAAATATATACAATTTTATATTTCAGCTGAAGAGCTTATTTTTTTTAAGTGATGTGAAAACAACAAAACAAGAAAATATCACTCTGGTATTGCAGTAATTACCTAAATGACACATATAGGAAATTTTCTGAACCAAAAATGAATTTGAATAATAATGGTAATCTCTTTTTGCATGTCAGGTATGGTTGTAAGAAATATATTAAATGAAAACTACACATTTATGATTCTTCCATTCATATAGTGTCAGATCTAACTTTGGTCAAATTTAGTCATTCTGTTATCCTATGGTAATGGCTAAACCTAGATGTAATCAGCTTTTGGAGAGAAAACAGTGGAGGGACTATTAGGGTCTATCAGTGAGGACATCCTCTTTCATTGCCTCTTGGAATGTTGGATCATTGCCTTCTTTCCTTCCTCAGCTGAGGCATAGCTATCTTTTCCTGGTGTGTGTGGCGCGGGGAGGGGGGGGGGAGGGCAAAAAATATATTCATTTCTATTAATTCTCTACAAATCTGCAACAGTACCATAATACTTGAGTAAAAAGAATTTTAAAGAATATGGAGCATGAACCACTGGGAAGGAAAATGTCAAAGAAATAGGAGTGCAATTATTTTTAAATATGAAAAAATAAAAGTAATAACTAAGATGTATGTGATAAAACATTGTTTGAAAGTCTTGCAGAAATGACAATTCTTCAGATGCTTTGAGATTCAGAAACATTTTTTTAAATTCTTTTGAGGAGGGGATTATCTAAGGTAGAAAACTTAAAGCTCTTGATTATGTATACCAATTTTTGAGAGAAGTAGTCAATTATCTAGACTAACTCTCCCAAAACTGCTACAAAGAGAAAAAAAAGGGACTTGGGGAACTTTAGTTATTCACTTGATTTATCTTCAGAGAACACTTTCTTAAAATATATTTTTATTGTATTGATTTTAGAGAGGAAGGGAGAGGGAGGGAGAGATAGAAACATAAATGATGAGAGAGAATCATTGATTGGCTGCCTCCTGTGTGCCCCTCACTGAAGATTGAGACTGCAACCCAGGCATGTACCCTGACTGGGAATCAAACCACAACCTCCTGGTTCACAGGTGGATGCTGAATCACTGAGCCACTCCAGCTGGGCTTCATAGAACACTTGTATTGAATTATACAAAGTGATCCACTTTAGAGCCAAAGAGCTTTGAAAGAGAAAATACACAGTAATCTAACACTGGTGAAACCTGGGAGGCTCCACAGCTCAGGCAGGTAAACTAAGTGAAATGCACATTTTCAGAAAAGCTATTGAAAAGAGAGGTAGAAAACATATTCTTTGTTTCAATATCTAAATTTTTTACATGTAGATGACATTGCTTCTTTTATGTAAAAAAATAACTGATTCATAAGGAATATTGTGATACTTCCATTGTATATTGGAACTATTCATCTCTATCTTTCATATTTCCTTAACTTCTTAGATTTTCCATTTCTTTTTCTCTTTGGATTACATTCTGAGTGTTTTTCTTATGCTTCAGTCTATCTAATCCTTTGTTTAGCTCATCTCGAGTTTTTATTTTTATTTTAACAGTATATTTTCATTTTTAATGAACATATTTTATTTCTATAATTTATATTTGGTTCTCTTTATCCCTCTCCCCATTTTTCAGTATTTCCTCCTTTTACTTATGAATATATTTACTCTGTTGTCATTAATTATTCTTACTGTCCTTATTTTTAACTTCTTTTAGATAATTCTCTATCAGTAGTTTAACTTATCTAATAGAATTCTCCCATTAGTTGAATCAATCAGCTCTCTGTCAAGCAATGAGTTTTGCTGGTCCTTTTTCATTTCGGTCTATGAGCTTATCTTCAAAGAGAGTTGCCTCCTACCTCTATACTGATTACAGCCTGGTGTGGAGATTCCTTTGCAGTAGTTCCTCATTGTCCTCTGCTGAGGATCTGCAAGTGTCACCAGTTCTAGACCAGATTACCTTAGACTTGGTTGTGTGTCTGTTCTACTTGAGGTATTCAGATTCTAGTCCTACAAACAGCTTAGATTTAGACTTCCAGTTTCCATAAGTCTTTCCTCTCCTGGCCCAGGGCAGGCGCCCTGTTTCAGGCTACATCCTCAGCGATATCCCAGACCAGTCTCTGGACCAGATTGTTCTAGCTCCTTTTATGACCTGGACAGACTATTTCCAGATATAGTTCCCCATTGTGCAAAGAGCTTTAGACATTAGCTTCTAAAGGATATATCTAATGCTACTAACCCTAGCCTGCTTGGCATCAACCACCACACACTACAATGACAAATTCCCTCTATTTCCTGGTACTTAGATATTTCTCTTTGGTTTGAACTCAGCTTTGTCGCTAATATTTTAAAATTTCTATCATAGCTGACATTACAATGTATTTTCAGTTAAAAGATATGCTTCATACATCTGGTTTGTCAGCCAACCTTTCCAGAAATCAATTTTATAGCTGAAAAAAATAGACTTGAGAATTTTTAATAGCCAGATATCTTATTGAAGTAGTGTTTTACAAGTAAGAAATAGACTCACTTCTTTGAATTAAACATTTATTTCTGTTGACTGTATTATTTGTGAACTTTATTTTAGCATTTAACAAACCCTTTTTAGTGAAAATGACACAAGGTCATAAGTCCATAAAAATTACTACATATTGAGAAAGGGCAACACATAATTTAGTATCATTCACTTTGGCACCAAACCATGAGGAAGAAAGGCTTGGTTGCCTTCCCTGATTAAGGGTAAAAGTCCTTGAATTTTCTACCAAAAAGGAATTTGAGTGTATTTTCAGACTCAGATATTAAGGACATCCTCCTTCCCTTCAAAATCCATTATGAGACTACCACCCATAGGTTTTCTACATTTCTTTTCAATAGATTTTCTGAAAATGTGAAGTTATTAATTCATTTTTCTTGCTTTAAATCATTTTATATCTCTTCATATATTAAAATTGTTGTTTCTACTTTGATGTAAATAACAGGAGTTTATTATTCACTGCATTGAACAGTTTATTATTAGTCCTTAACATTATATGAAAGTAAATTTTGAGAAAAAGTATTTTGGGAGAAAATATTTTTTGCTGTTTATTATTTTTATTTTATTTTCCTGCCTTTATTTCACTTTAATTCTGAGACAATTGTTGGTTTGGGATAAATTTTTTTATTTTTTTATTTTTATTTTTTTTAATTATATATTTTTTTATTTTTACAGAGAGGAAGGGAGAGGGATAGACAGTCGGAAACATCGATCAGCTGCCTCCTGCACACCCCCCACTGGGGATGTGCCCGCAACCAAGGCACATGTCCCTGACCAGAATCGAACCTGGGACCCTTCAGTCCACAGGCCAACGCTCTATCCACTGAGCCAAACCAGTTAGGGCGGATATATTTTTTAAAATTCTCACCCTAGGACATGCTTATTGATTTTAGAGAGGGAAGGGAGAGAGAGAAAATACCATCAATGTGAAAGGGAAACATCTATCGGTTGCCTCCTATATGCACCCCGACTAGGGATCTAATCCAAAACCCAAGTATGTACCCTGACTGGAAATTCAACTGGCAATCTTTCGGTGCACAGACACACTTCAACCAACTGAGCCACATCTGCCAGGGCTGGGGTTTTGCTTGTTTGCTTGTTTTGTTTTTAGTCTCATTTTATGTACCATTTGTAAAGAAGTAGCAGAGCATAGGTGTTAAGATTTACAGTTCTAAAGTCAGACTGCCTGGGTTTAAATTTAGCCTCTACCACTTGCTACTAATTGTGTGATCACTGGCAAGATTTATAACCCCTGTGTACTTCATTTTTTACATCTGGACAGTAGAGATGATGTGATGATAATAGTGCCTACCACATAGGATTGTTATAAGGACTAAATTAATTAATATATATAAAGCACTTAAAACAGACCTCATATATATATATATATATATAAAGCATATATATAAAGCACTTATAATTATATTTCACATTCCCATGAGGTTCTTCACACATGCATCTCTAAGAGAGTGTTTCTAATCATCACCAAGCCTAATGATTTCATGGTTTTCTAGGAAAATCTCAAGGCATAATATCTTGAGGTACACAGAGAGAGACAATGCTATGCTATCACATTTCATGATCTCTTCCTTTTTTTTTCATGAATGGATGCCTTTCCAAATAACCCTTCCTTTTTAAAATCAAAACCTTTTTTTGAGAATGTTTGTAGGAAATCTCTACAAATGGTAGGAGTTAAGGCAAAAGAAGAATCCTTAGCTTTGTGGCCAGAGCAGGCCCTCACAGCCCCTGCTGGTCCTGTGGGCCAAGATAAACATCCTTGGCAAGGAGTGCCTTGCTCACCCCACCCTGTCAATTCGGAGGTAAAGGATTTGGACTGTGGTATTTCTACTCCACCCAACTTCTGTTCCATTTTTAATATACCTTTGTGATAAAAGGTATTGTATCCATTTTTTAAAAAGCCGTGAAGGTGTGGCTGACAAGAAGGAAGGCAATATCCTGCCACTGCCTCAGACATGAAAGGGCCTCCTGCCCCAGCTTCCGGCTCACCCTCCCTATTCTGGCTGCATAGCTCAGACCCCACATTTTGTTCAGCCAAAGGAACAACATTCACATACATCACCACCTGGGAAAATGCCATAAATTGTCCCAAGTCATATGTGCTCTGGCAAAAACTCAGGTATATGATTAAGCTCACAATGGCCAGTCACAGAAAGAATATCAGTGCACCTTGCTTTCCTCAATAAATGGATTGCTGAAATGCCTGAAAATCAGATATTTGAGCATTGAGTCACTTCTTAAATGCATTGGGAACTTGTTGCTTAATGAATTCTGCAGAAGGTTATTTGTTGACTAATAAAATTCCTTTATAAGGTAATAATTACCCTTTTGTTTGTCAGTTTTTATATTTAGAATTTTGTAATCTGGTATTCCTTAAAGCAATACACACCTGTGACATTAGTTTCTTCACTAAAGGTGCTACTTCATCTTTGGGTGCCAGTTTTGTTCAGGGAATATTAGGGCACCAGACTCAATGACCTCTGAAGTCCTTTCCATTCAAAAATGTACCATCTTATTAAGGCAATCCAGGAACAACTGGAGAAAAGCCCTTTGAGTATGCTTTCTGATTTTATCACCATCCATAGTCTCAAGTACGGTGCTTCTGCTGTTATTTTCTCAAGTGGCTCGATTTGAGGCTTCACAATGGGGCTGGTCTGACTATCTTGTGGACATGGTACTGAGAGCTAGCACTAAACTAACACTTTAAACTCCCTTTCTTTATATGGCTACTTTCCTGCTTTACTTTTGATCCAGAAAGGAATCATAAAATCAGGAGTGCCTCTATCAAATTCACATGTTTGGACCTTCTTGCTGGATGTTCCCTGGAACTTAGGGCACTATATACAATATTTTTTATTTGCTATAATCACCAGAGATGCACAAAGGGAAAATCATATTAACTCCACTTCATATACTAGAAAAGAGTACTACAAATTAGTTAGGTTACTCAACCAAGTCACCTTAGCTGGTAGCTCATGAAGCGGAAGGTGCTCAATTTTGTAACAGATTTATAAGGCTACCGTGCTTGAAGTTGAAATGTCTGACCAGGTGTATTTTAGTTAGTAACTTTCCTTAATCCCAAATGAACACCATAGCCTTCATCCAGGGAGTTCATATGTTCACCAACTCATCCTTGGAATAATCTCAGGAACAAAAGGCAGCTGAAAGGTGATATTTCAAATATTAATGAGATATTGGTAGTGGACCTCAGTTCGCTAAAGCCACAAACGTAACTAGTATTTTGACTCCTCCTGTGATGAAAAAATACTTTTATGTTTATGTATACATTTGACGTCACAGAAATCAAAGAGTGTGTAATTCACATCAGTATTTGTTCATCTCACTTTTTTGGCATAAACAAATGTGCTAATATAAAACAACTTGCCAAAATTGAAAGAACAGATCATTAGCCCTAGCCGGTTTTGCTCAGTCGATAGAGTGTTGGCCTGAGGACTGAAGGGTCCTGGATTCGATTCCAGTCAAGGGCATATACCTCATACCTCGGTTGCAGGCTTGGTCTCTGTCCCTGGTGGGTGTGGAAGGCAACCAATTGATGTTTCTCTCTCTCTGTGTCTCCCCTACTCCCTTCCACTCGCTCTAACAATTAATGGAAAAATTTCCTCAGGTGAGGATTAACAAAAAGAAAAAAGGAGAGAACAAATGATAATAATTGACATTATTACTGTGGGAATAGTAGCCAACATTAAAAAGGTCATTAGAAGATATTATGAAACAATTTATGCCAGTAAAGATGACAGTTTATATGCAATTATACCAAATTTACACAGAAAAAAATAGGACTGAAAGGTTTGGTAATATTAAAGAAACTGAGCCTATTTTTGTAAGACTTCCCACAAAGAAAACTCCACATCCAGATAGCTTCACCAGAGAATTATTCCAAATTTAAATAATAAATCTAACACAAACACTTTCAGAGAATAGAAAAAAAAGGGATAAGGGACAGTTTCCTATTATTTATCAGCCCAGCATAACCTGACAAAAATGTTACAAAAAAGAAAAATAGCAAACACATGGATGTGAAAATCATAAACATTAGCATAACCAAGTCAGTATTATTTTAGAAATGCAAGGGTGGAATATGATACAAAATCAATCATTGTAATTCACCACATTAACAGAAAAAGAGAAAATCTATCTAGCAAAAGGGTAATATGCTAATTAGACCAGATAGACCAGATATCTTCAGGACATCATTCCAGACATCCTTCCTGACAAAGCCAGGGCCCGGGTGAAGCCACCCAGGTGCCTGCAGCTGGCCCGGGTGAAGCCGCCCGGGGTCCCAGGTGCCTGTGGCCGGCCAGAGTGAGGGAAGCCTTGGCTCCGGGTGCAGGGGCCAAGGCAGAGGCAGTTAGGGTTGATCAGGCAGGCAGGCGAGCAGTTAGGGGCAATCAGGCAGGCAGGCGAGCAGTTAGGGGCATTGGACAGGCAGAGTGGTTAGGGGAGATCAGGCAGGAAGGCAGAGGTGGTTAGGGGTAACCAGGCAGGCAGGCGAGTGGTTAGGGGTGATCAGGCAGGCAGAGTGGTTAGGGTTGATCAGGCAGGCAGGAGAGCAGTTAGGGGCAATCAGGCAGGCAGGCGAACAGTTAGTGGCATTGGACAGGCAGAGTGATTAGGGGAGATCAGGCAGGAAGGCAGAGGCGGTTAGGGGTAACCAGGCAGGCAGGCGAGTGGTTAGAGGTGATCAGGCATGCAGAGTGGTTAGGGGCGATCAGGCAGGCAGGCAGGAGAGCAGTTAGGAGCCAGCGGTTCCGGATTGCAAGAGGGATGTCCAACTGTTGGTTTAGGCCTGATCCCGAAGGGTATCCCTGCGGGATCGGCCTAAACCAGGAGTTGGACATCCCCCAAGGGGTCCTGGATTGCGAGAGGGTGCAAGCCAGGCTGAGGGATCCTCCCATGCACGAATTTCATGCACCAGGCCTCTAGTTAAATAATAAATTCAACAGATTCAGAAAAACCATTTAGTAGAATTCAGCACCCATCAATGATAAAAGTGCCTAGCAAACCAAGGGAACTTCCTTCATCTAATAGCATACTTACAAAAGTTCTACAGCAAACATTACCCTTACTGTGACTTTGGAACTAGATCAGGTTGCTCACTATTACCATTTTTGTTCAAAATTATATTGGAGGTCCTAGTCAGTGCAATAAGGCAAGAAATAGAAATAAAAGGCATAAGAATTGAAAAGGAAAAAAAATACAATTTTGTCATTCAATTTATAACTAATAAATGCATATACCAAATCCATTGGATTTAAATTCTAATATTTAAGAGGCAATTAACTTCTACATACAAATATTAAACAAAAAGGAAATGAAGTTTCATTTCCTTTTTGTTCAATATTTGTATGTAGATTAATAAAAAACATCAGTTTATTAGGTTTGTAAAAGAACAAATGACTTTTAAGAGTAATAATTTGAGTAGTAATCTGTTTAAAAATAGATTGAAATCCACATAAATATAACATTGTTAATAATCATTTTTAAAACCAATATACAAATCTTTCTTGCTTTTTCTCTTTTTTGTTAGTTGCTACAGTTCTTAAAAGCAAGATGTCATGGCTATTTGAAAATTCACCAGTGGTTCCCCAATATCATCAGAAAGTAGAAATATGTTTCAAGAAATTTTCCATGGAACTCATGGTTTTTAGCTGGTTTTACATCTTAGAGGGAGAATACCAAAAGAAAATAAATTAATACATGATTGTCAGAGGTCTTTCTGGCTCTCTTAAAAGCATAATCCTCCATATGATCATATAACTTCTTCATGTGGAATACCCGAAGGTGTCTCACATGAAACTATATGAGGGATCTAGAGAAGTGATTTTGAACTAAAAGAGAACTTCTGAATATAGTTGTCCCATAGTATCCAATGGGAGATTGGTTCCAGGACATCTACGGATGCCTTAACCCTCAGATGCTCAAGTTCCTTATATAAAATGGCGTGATAATTCCATCTAACTTAGACACATCCTCCCCTAAACTTTAAATCATCTCTAGATTACTTATAATATCTAATGCTATGTAAATAGGTTCTATACTGTATTGTTTAGGAAATAATGACACAGAAAAAGGTCTGTACATGTTGAATACAGATGCAACCATCATAGGCCTGACTACATAGTACACATGAGGAACACCATAGCATTTTTCTTCAAATATTTTCAATTACCAGTTGGTTGAATCTGTGAATGTGAAACCCATGGATATAGTCGGCCAACTGTACCATCTCAGGCAAGGTCTAGAGAATGTATATATTATATGACTTTATATGAATTTGATAGACATCAGGGCCAACCACAAATCTTCTTTTGTACTTTTCCATACAGTTTCTCACTCAGAATAGCTCCAGCTGTCCATGGCAAGACAAAGAGCTGGGATTTGGCCATTTACAGACAGACCACAAATGAATTACCCAGAGTGTGCTGGCAGAGGGACTTGAACTTAAGGACATGGGACAATCTGTACAGGTTGCCAATGGTTTGTGAGAGTTTGAGAAAAGAAAAGGAAAATTTAAAAAAAATCTTGCTGGCGTAATTTACATTGGACAACAGGAGCACATTCCAGTCAATCCACTTCGTAGACATGATCTCACTGGTCTCCCCAACATCCCTACAAGGAAAGGAGGGGAACAAGTGTGACTCCACCCTTTAGGCCAGAGCCCCACCCTTTACTCCCACTTGTGGCTAAGAGTGGGTGGAACACATTTATACTGAGGAACAAATTACCACCTTCCTTGCTTTCTGATCCCTCAAAACAGCACGTGGGTGAGCAAGTTTGCCTTTCCTGCTTGAGGCCATACAATTCCCAAAACAACTTGTCTGAAATGTTGAGCACTGAGTCACTGGTCAGTGCTAATTCTCAAGTAACCATTGGTTTGTTTCTCAACCATTGTTTGGCCATGCTGACTTGGACTCAATGCCTCATGTAAATAAGTGTCTGAGATGAAATGTTCTCATTGGCCTAGAGAGGTCTTTTAAGAAAGGAAAGACAATGGTGAATATGGAAGGAGATGCATTTTACACTTTTGTACCAGAAGGATATGTTGCTAGCACTATGCTCATCTACAAGACAAGCTATGGAGAAGCAAGCACACTGGGCCCCAGAAGTCTTCCAGATGGTAAACTAGATCGCCATATTTAGGTCATTGTTTTTCTGCAACTGTATCACCTCTCAAGACTTGTTCACTTCTCCCTTGTATATGATTTAAAAATATATCTGTGGCAGAATTATTCAAATTCTCCATTGAAACAGTTACTAATAATTATAATGTTGAGGAGCAGTAGCTGGAAAAAAGAACATATATAATAAAAACTTACTGCATAGTACTTGTCACATTAGATAATACCAGATAACTTATTCAAAAAACTAATTCCTTAGGACTCATTTTGATTATCTTAGACTTAAAGACATGTTTGATCTTTTTTTCCTCCACTACAAATAAAAATGCCCCAAATACTGAAGGATTAAAAAAAGTAAATAATTGCCCTGGCTGGTGTGGCTCAGTTGGTTGAGCATTGTCCCAAGCACAGAGAGGTTGTGGGTTCAATTCCTGATCAGAGCACATGCCCCGGTTGTGGACTCGATCCCTGGTGGGAGGCATACAGGAGGCAGCAGATCAATGTTTCTCTCTCATGGATGTTTCTCTCCCTCTCCCTTCCTCTCTTTCTAAAAAGAAAATCAATAAAAACATATTTAAAAACATATATATATAGTATATGTACAGAATATAATTCTTCATATAAATGTTGACACACATACTCTACCCACATATGGATATTTCTTACAGATATGGAACTCAGCAGCTTCTAGCAGTCCACTAAGATGAGCACCATATGTGACATAATAATGCATTATTTCACTCAAGCTTCCAGAGCTTAAGAAAATAGCCTGAGGAATAAGCCTGCTCCTTTCAGAGCCAAGTTTGCAGTCTTCTAAGTCCAAGGCGCATTTGAAAACAGTCATTAAGTAATTGTAAAAGCCAAGGGAGGTCAGTTGAAGAATACGAAATAATATTACTACCAACTTCCCTTTTCTGTGTTGAATCCAGATGGAAGCTAGACATGTGGGAAGTGACATGTGTATAATAGCAAAGAAAATGAGAAAGAGGGAGCAACCTTCCCACTCATGTTCTTTTTGTAGGATTGTATTACTATTAGCTCTCTCTCATGCCCAGAAAATGGGGAAATTAAAATCAACTCATTGCTAGACAATTTCATTTTATATATCAATAGTAGTCTATTAGTTTGTTGAAAACAGCAACTTGAAAGGCAGTTCTTGATATCAAATAAAGAGCCTTGAAATGGAAATCAGAGTACTGCACTCTCACTAACTTGGCATATGATCTTGAGCAAGTCATTTAACCTCTCTAAGCCTTGCTTGTTCATCTGTCAAATGAGAGAGATAGGATCAACTATCTCCATAGATCTTTCCAGAATTTTTCTGTTCTTTTTTGCAAATTGCTTTATGTTTGTTGAAAAAGTTCAATATGTTTCTGGCATGACAATGGCCAAATCAGAATCTCCATTTGGGACAGTAAGAAAATGAGCCAACACATTTACAAGATAAGTTACTGTGGCTAAAGATACATAAATATGTATTGGGGTGTATTTTTAATATCCAGAGAAAGTTTCATCTCTGAGTTACTTCATTAGCAACTGTTACTTCACCTATCCCTGGCTGAGATTTTCCTGTAACATTAAGTCAGCAATTGTAGACTCTATTTTCTAAGAAAAATCTCTTGTATTTTTAATAAGCAAAATTTTCACACCAACAGCCTTGATTCATAAGGGTCCAAAGAAAAGTGGGAGATTAGAGTGAGAAAAGACAGATTTATGTAGAAAGAGTTTCTGACCAGGGAGTGTATTTAGTCTAGAAACAAAAGTCTGAAGTGTGGCTGGCTTAATAAAAATCATCAAGAATATGAAAGGCCAGCTGTGATATATTTTCTCAGACTATAACTCAAGGAAACTACCTTTGATTACAGCAGAAGGTGGTGCTTTGGGTTAGACCTAAAGAATTTCCTGGTTGGGTCTTTGAAACAAGTCACTAAAAGGGATTTTCACCACTTCTAGAAACTTGGGACAGATATGACACTAATAATTCCTCACATGTATTAAGGTCTTCTATATTCAGGCCCTGCACTAATTGCATTACATTTATTATCTCCTTTCATCAGCACCTTGTGAGAGAAATGAAATTGTTATTCTCATTTTATAGGAAAAAAAAAAGACTAAGGTTTGTTAGTAGCTGACAAGCAAAGGAGCTGAGATTTGAACCCAGAGAGTTGGACTCCAGAGCCAACTCTTCTCACCATTGGACACTACTAATTCTCTGCAGGGAATGTATTCTCACCTAGTTAATGCCAGCTTTATTTGGAATAGAAAGTGAAGCTACTGAATTTGACTAACTGTAAGAAGACCTTTTATACAGAAAAATATTACCTGACATTCTTCATTGCCACTAAATCCAAAATCACTAGAAATGGCTTAAGTGCCTTGGAATTGTGTAAGGACCACAGAACATATCAGAATTACTAGCTTTGTGACCACAGGCATGTCATTCAACCTCTCTGATGCTCAGTTTCCCCCTTTCACCTACTCAACACTATTTGTTGAGCACCTACACATTCCATCAGAAATTCAATGGTGAATAAAATCTGGAAAATGAGAAAAATAATTACTGCCTCATGGTGTTGTGTTTACCAGTCAGTCAGTGTGAGTCCCTTCCCACTTTTGCTTCTGCACAAGGGACTTATGTTCCAGAAGAAAGAATTTCTGATGTAAAGTGTTGTGAAATATGTTTCTAACTGCAGAAAGGAAGAATGGAGAATTGTTATCTTCTGAATGTAAGATGCTTTTTCCAGGAAAAGCTCCAAAGAGAAAAAACACCAGCAGAGCTTTTATTTGCTTTTTTCGCCTTTGTACTTTCATAGAATTTTTCATGTCCCTATCACAGTGTTTATCATGTTTTTATTATTCTTTTACATGCCTTTCTCCTTCTATGAGACTCTGGATTCTAGAAGACAAAGTCTATCTTTTGCTCCTTTTCTGTTTTTTACCGAAATCATATCAAGTTGTAGGCCTGGCACATTTTTGGCACTCATAAAACATTGGTTAAATGAATGAATAAATGAGTAAATGATAAATGAATGAAGTCTCCTGGTTAGGAAAAGGAGAAAAAAATAACAGGAGAGAAAATATAAATTGCAACTTATTTCACAGACATACTAAGATTGATAGACCATTCATTGGAAATGGAAATTGTTTTTTTGCTTTATTTAGATGTGAGAACTACTATAACTAAATGCAATATTTAAGGGTCTTTCACAATTGTTTAAAACCTCCAGAGCTCCCTCCTCAGCAGCTCTTAAGGGACATGATAAATCCTAGTTTGTGAAAGGGAGTGGGTGGTCCTGCCAGGAAGCAGGTGGATGAGACCACATGATTTCTTCCAGCCTGAGCTTCAGTGACTCAGTGATTCCAAACAAACCCTCGGGAATCCTTCCAGTGAAATGATTCTTTCCACTTACCCTGACTGTACCTCGAACAAGCTCAGATTATAAAAAAAGAGTCCAGATATTTAAGCCAATATGGTCATATTGCAAACATTCTGTTTTACAACAGCAGATTCTTTCAGCCAAGCTGAAGTGCTGTGAATGTGGGCTAGCAGAGACTCTAACTTTATCTCTATAAGACCAAAACCATAGGCTAAAAAAATCAAACATTTCATGAAACTAGGTTTGGGGGCCAAGCTCTGAAATGAGCTAATTTTTTAAGTGAATTGACTAAGTAAACTGTTCAGAATAGTCAAACACGTTCAGGCTCTGGGAACCTATCTTGTTGTCATCTGGTCTGACATACAGTGTGCTTCATTCACTCAGGCCTTTCAGTAGCAGGTGGCCCAGCCAACCATGCCACCAGCAGCACACTTAGAGTATGACTTTATAGGAAGAGCTCTCGTTCTCAAGTTTAATCACTGTGTACCTAGACCTCCTGGGTGCTTGGAACTGTATTGGACATTTTATATGCATTCTCTATAATCCTAAAAATAATCCTGGGAGGCAGAGGCCATTATTCCATTTAAAAAATATATTTTTAATTGATTTTGAAGAGAGAGGGGGAGAGAGAGGAAAAAAAAACAAAAACATTGACTCGAGAGAGAAATACCAATAGCTGCTTTCTGCACACTCTCTACTGGGGATCGAGCCCTCAACCCAGGCACATGCCCTGGACTGAATCAAACCAGTGACCTTTTGGTGCATGAGACTATGCTTAACCAAATGGGCCACACTGGCCCCGGCCATTGTTTCATTTTATATCTGTAGAAATGGGGCTTTAGAGAGTGTATCTAAATTACTCAAAGGTGCCTAGCTACTATGTTAGAGTTAGGATTCAGACTCAAATGCATCTCATCTCTTGCCTTCCTAAAGTGGGAGGGATAGCATACTGTTGGATCATTTAGAAGCATTCGAGCCCAAAAGCTATGAAAAGATAAATCAGCAGACATACAGCATTACTGAATGAGTAGCTACTATTCTTTATAGTATAAAGAGTTTGTCATTTGGTTCAAACTAGTCATACCTCATTTTCTTGCTGAAATGGAGTGTTGTCAAATCTCAACCTATTTCCCTTTGCTATTTGTCAGTGCTATTTTCATGATAGAATCATTTCTTAAGGTAGAGTAGTGTATTTTCTTCATAAAGTCTGGATTTGGCACCTCAGAGAATAATTTTCTAAAAGGGAATTGTACTTCCATTACCTAATTGCAAAAAGTTGCCAAAATTTAAAAAAGCCCTGGGAAGGGGAGGCAGTGCAAGAATTCAAGTGGACCTCAGAGTCTTGCTCTTAAAAGAAATGGAAATATTTTACACTGGATTGTCATCCTACTTGGTGGTGTAATACTTTTCTCCCCACATTTTCAGTTATAACTATAGATGAATAATGCTATTTATAAAAAATATCTCTAAGTGTTTTTCAAAATTTGCCATCTTCTAAAAATTTTTAATATGCTAGTTTAATGCCTCACTCTAATGAATAAATAAAATTATCCCTAATGTTATAAAGACTCTAAGGAAAAAATTATATCAATCAGCTAAAATAAAGCTCAGGCAGTGAAAACACAAATGTCAAATAATGCAAAATACAGCATTAAAAGCTGATGGTAAGGGATAATGTTTAACGCTGTCTTGCTATCATCAAAAGTGGTGAGAAAAAGGATAAGAATTTGTACACCCTTGGTGTCCCCAAAATATGAATATCTTCCAAATATCACACATTTCAATCTTTTATTTTGAATTATATTTTATATATATCACCATGAAATAATATTAATTTAGTCACATTCTACTGGTTAGTAACATTAGTATAGTATGCTCTTCTTTTCATCCTTGCTAATCTGTGTCTTTTTCGGTTTCCTTGTGAACTTAAAAATTTGCCAAATAAAATGTGTCAATGTGAAGAAATAAATATCTCTTACCTGTATGGTCTATACCATACCCTATGTTGATATACATTTTTCTCCCCTAGAATTTTAAATTTTTCCTCTTTATTTGTTCTCTTTCTGATGGCTTCCCACACAGAGTGATTTTGCTTTCAGTCCAAACGTGTAGAATTTACTTATGAGTATTTAAAGCCTATGGCCATGTCTTGTTGATTGTGTTTATTCAAGTCTATAATGTGGTAGTTAATAGAATAACATTCTTTATAATAGTACTAATTCACCCATCCATGCAGTTTTCTGTGATTAAAAAATATATATGGATACAATAGTCAGGCTACTTTACTCATGTGAGGTGTTCGGCTCAGAACTTGGTGATCTTTTTAACTATACAAGGGTTTTTATTTTTGCTTTTTTTGTTTTCAGTGTTACATAAAATAATTTTGGTTCTAAATATCTTAATATTTCCCTTATTTTTCATCAAATGCTAGAACAGAAATCTCCCAAAGATAGAAAATTTTGAAAATTTCACAACTTCAACTTTGTTAGAACTAACCAACCATGTAGCCCTAAATTGATTCTAAAATTTCCCAGACAAGGAAAAAAAAAAATTTGCCAAAGGCCTGCACCCAATTTTTAATAGAATTTACCACAGTAACATATATTATTAATGATGTCCCTTATTGAATTTAGTGTAAAGCTTTTTATAAATATAAAAATGAAGTAGCAATTCATTCCACTTCATGTTTGTTTATTTAATAGATTTCAGAAAATGTAGATCCAGAAAAGCGCCCACAAAGTAAGAACCAGAGGATTCTGGGGAGAGGTCTATACTAAAGCCAGAAGCCAGAAAAATACCTTCCTTTCACAGCCAAAGGAGAAGAGTGAAGGCTCAGGAGCTCTTCCAAGGCCTAACAGCAGAGAAATAGTCTTATGAGCAGAATATTAGGGGCCAGATGACTGGGTGACATAGTAGGCCACTCCTGCTATAAATGCTCAATGTGATCACCACAATGACCTTGGCCAACTTCTGTGTCTCTCTCTGAAAGTCCAAATGCAATGAGCCACCTCACTGCAGGCTGACCAGTAATCGCCAAGTCAGAGAAATAAACTTCAAGTCCCACCTGCTTCCACTACCTTGTCAACATTAGATATTAGACTCTTTTAGTCCCCATTTTCTAACCTGTAAAATAGTGATAATAACAATGTGCTAATAATTATAAGACAACTAGGGGCCCAATGCATTAAATTGGTGCAAGGGGCTCGGCCCTCACAGCCCCTCGCAGCCCCTTGCAGTCCTTGGCTTTGTCCAGAAGGTCAACCGGATGGTTGTTCTGCTGTTTGGTCTAATTGGCATATTAGCTCTTTATTATATAGGATGGTGGTAAAAAGCATTTGTGGGCTATTGGGCACTATGCAAATGTCAGTTACCCTTACCTGTTCTTGTGGCGGGGGGGGGGGGCATGAGTTGTGGACCATATGATTCTAAAACTTTTAAGTTTCACAAAAGGCGAGGGATACATGAAGGAATTGCATTCCATGTGATAAGTGGGTGTAGGGGCAGGAGGCTGCAGCCTTACACACAGGCACACCAGTGAATACATACCCGAGGTGTTGACAGTTACTACATGCTGACTCTGGGTGCCATCTAATTACTTACAAACATACTTGATGTGGACCACTGGTATTCAGGGTTCAATGGAAACACAGCATTTCAGTGGGGCTTCTGTGAAAATTTTATATTATTCTTATAGTAACAGCCAATTTAATATGGTTATTGTAAAAAATAAATGAAACTATTTAAGTGAGAGTATAACAAATGTTTGTAATTTGGAGATTTCAACAAATAATTGTATGGCCACTGTCACAATAGTTCCTTGTATTCTGCATCTTTCAACACAGTTGATGAATTCTTTTACCCATAAATTGTCTATAAAAGAAGGCAGCACGGAGAAAGTTAGCTTATGTAAGATTCTATCAACCAGCTGTTAAACCTCCCAGCACATCTTCACCAGCATGATCATTGATCTTTATGCAAAATCCCAAAATGCCTTTTATACCCTGAAAGAAAAAATGTTCCAGATAGCTATAGGTTTGACTGTATTTTGTGTTCTAAAATCTAGTTAAGCTATATGTGGAAATACATACCCATTCTCAAATTATGATAATGTATTAGTTTCCTATTGTGCTGTAACAAATTACCACTTGGTTGCATAAAACAACACAAATTTAATATCTTACAATTTTGGAGGTCACAAGTCCAAAGGAATTTTACAGGACAAAATTCATTTCCTTGCTTTTTCCATCTTCTAAGCTCCCTGCATCCCTTGGTTCATGGCCCCATCCTCTGTTTTCAAAGCACGTCACTCCAACCTGTTTTCATCACCACATCTTTTCTCACTCTGACCCTCCTGTCTTCCTCTTTATAAAGACTCTTGTAACTAGATTGGGCCCACCAGAATAATTTAGAAAAATCTCCCCATATCGAGATCCTTAACTTAATTACATCTGCAAAGTCCATTTTACCATATAAAATAATATATTCACAGGTTCAAAGGATTAGGACATGGACACTTTGGGGAGTCTACTGTTCAGCACACCACAGATAAGTTACTGTGTTATCATTACATTTTGTCTGGAGGAAAATAAAATTAGAAGCATAGAGTTTTTGTTCACATATGCCCAATGATCCTATGTGATTGAACTCAGCAATCCTTATGTCAAATTCTTCCTTCCTAAGTCAGTCTCACACAAGGTTTCTCACCTTCAGCACCACTGGCATTTTGAGCCAGGTATTTCTTTGTTGTGAGGAACTGTCCTGTGCACTGTGGGAATCTGAGAAGCATCCTTGGCCTTTAGCCACTGCATGCCAATAGCACTGCTCCCATTGTGACAATCAAAAATGCGTCTTTACATTTTGGGGCGGTAGGAAAAGAATTATCCTAAGTGGAGAATCAATGATCTAACAGAAAGCAGCCACATTATTGTAATGGTCCCTTTAAAGGTCCTAATTTATAGAAGGCAAAAGATCTGGTGATATTAGTTGATGCTAATTTTATGAAGGCAAATGTGTGTTATTTATCTCAGCATTGGAGTATAACTGTACTATTTTCATTTGTACAAAATACAAGAAACTCAAAATTGCATCTTATTCATTGGCACTAACTCACGTATGTGACATGTGCAAGTGTGGGTTATGTATGAGGCTTCCGATTTGGGGGGTATCAGACTGAGAGGGGTGCCTTAGGAAGTAACACCTACAAAAGCAACATCTTGGTGGCAGGAACTGTGTCTCATTACCCTTGTTCCCACAGACCAAAATCTCCTGAACATATATCCAATCACCTTTCCATTGTACTATGATAGTTCTCAAACACAGGGGGTGGTGTTTCTGAAAGGACACAGGTCAAGTCCTAGAACTCACTTCCTGACTAATCCCCCCAGCATTGATTCCCAAGGTATAGTCATTTGAACACCTCTTTCATAATTTCTTTTTGCCATTATTTATGTGCTTGCTATTTGTCTTTAAGTCAACTTATTTTTTCAAACATAAATACTACTTTAACATGAATATACATGATATCATATGTTTTAGAATGCTATTATAAATTTTCTAAACGACCTTACATTAAATACATAACCAGAAAATGTTTCATGTCTGTCCATGTGCCATTTAAACCTATCTCACCATTAGACGCATATATTATACTTAAAGAAATGTTGCTCTGGAGGTAAGCAACATCAGCAAAACCTGACATTTATTTTTAATTCTAAACATGTTTTTCCCATTTATTCTAGTTCCTCACAGATGAGGGAACATTAGAGTATGTAATAAACTAAACTGCTCACAGAAAGATGCTGGGAGCTCTCACAACCAGAAGGAAAATCTCAACACACCCTTCCTAAAAATTTTCCTTTTACTTTAAAAATATCCTCTCTCTATATAAAACCCTAATATGCAAATAGACCGAACAGAGGAACAACCGAGCAACTGGTCGCTATGACGTGCACTGACCACCACGAGGTGCGCTCGGAACATGGTAGGTGTTGGCTGCGGCAGGATGGTGGAGCATGTGAGCAGGGGTGCCAGACCAAGGTGGAGCACTGGTCGCTATCATCGGGGTAAGCCTCTAGTGGTTACTGAAAATTCTTTGCTCCCATGTGCCACAGTCCCACCCGGTGCTCACTCCTGCTGCTCGCACCCATGGCTGGCACCATCAGCAGGTGTGAGTGGCAACTGCTGACCCTGATCACCCCTCAGAGGCTACTCCACCTCCCCCTGCTCTTAAGGGGCTATCAGGGCCAGCAGCCACCTCTAGCACCTGCTGCCGGCAACAGCCTCACTTGTACCCGCTTCATGCCAGAGCTGCTGCTCACACTTGCTGCTGCTGCTAAGCACCAGCCCTGATCGCTTGGTGCCATCAGCAAGTGCAAATGACCACTGCTGGCCCCAATCGCCCCTGAGGGTTTCTCCACCTCCCCCTGCTCCTGAGAGGTGATCAGGACAGCAGCTGCCACTGGCACCTACTGGCACCTACTTTGACCCAATCACTCCGTGTCTTCAGCAGGTACAAGCGGAGCCCACACTATCAGCGCATGGGAGCAGCGGCAGCAGAATTTGGGCTGCCAGCATACAGGGGACTGGGGGCTGCAGCTGGAGGGGCCAGGTGGGGACACGGAGGATGGGCCGAGACCCACCCTGTGCCCATTGCAGCCTCCCAGCCCACAGTTCCTTTCAAGGTGCACAAATTCATGCACTGGGCCCCTAGCATATAATAAAAGCCTAATATGCAAATTGTCCCCTCAACCAGGAGTTCGACCAGGGGGTGGAGCCAGCCCACCAACTGCCCACAGCCCCTCCCCCCGGCTGGCCCAGCCCTATCGGCTCTGATCGGGGTGGGCCGGCAGGACCTCACCTGTGCACAAATTCATGCACCAGGCCTCTAGTATATATATAATAGTTAAAATGTATCCCCTTAAAATACATAATTACCAGGTAGCTTGTACTGATATGTTAACCTAAGACATTAGCCAGAAAACCACAGAAAAAGCACACTGAAAATTGGGGGAAATAATCCAGAGCAGCATTTCCCAAAGTATATCCTGCAGAACAGGATCCTAATAGACATTTCGTGAGAAAAATGGGGGCTTGGGGAAAATCTATGGTCAAATAATTTGGGAAATGTTATTAAATAAAATTAAAAAATATTTTTATTATAGGACTTCTCAGAGACTTTCATATTCTACTGTGCTTTGTAAAACTTAAGGGAAATGTATATTAAGCCAGGAGTACTAAATTTATTAACAAAAACCTTTTCTTTCAAAGAGCATCTCTTGGAACTACTGTTCTAAGGAATATGCTTTGGGAAATGCTAGTCTATCTACATTGGAGAATATTTTCTTTTCTCAGACTAAAGAGAACAAGCTCTAGGGTAATGAATATTTTTAAATGCATGGAGTCTCATTTTTTACAAAGTAGCCAGAGGTACAAACTGCCTTTCTGGATTAACTTTGTCCATCACTGCCTTGTACCTCCAGGGACTTAAATAATATTACTGGATGTGAATGATAATTGAACATAAAAGACAATTTGGAAATTCTTTTACTGGCTATCACATGGTTTGTGCTGGCTATTTCTTTACTTTGAGAAGTAATTAACTTCTTTTTGTCTTAACTCCTAAAGCTCCACAGAAAGTGGGCCCTGATATCAAAAACAATCTTTGCTAAAGCTGATATCACCTGAAGAGCATTAGTGGGAAGCTGTTAAAATTCATGAAAACAGCAAACAGGATATTTTCTTTATTGGACTCTACATCCTCTTCATACATAGTCCATCAACATGCAAGGGTCATTCTAAATGGATATTGAGGCCATGAATTGAAGATTAGTTTGTTTGTCCATTTTAATTTTTCTAGTAACTACTGCATGTGGTTTGAGATGATATTGTGAAAGTGAGTAAAACAGTGTGGCCAAAACACTGAGCCCAGAGGGAATCCTAAGAAATGTATATTAAGCCACAAAATATTACCAAACAAGGGTTTTGGCATCGCAGGGGATACCAGAGATGTAGAAAGTGGTGTTGTCAAAACCGATGGTCATAATATCAGGAGTTTTTGTATGGGGTGCACTACTCAATTGTTGCGTGAGCTTGGGCAAATCATTTTGCCTTTTGAGGACCCACTTTAATCTATTGAATGAG
Organism: Corynorhinus townsendii; assembly: GCA_026230045.1. Taxonomy (NCBI): domain Eukaryota; kingdom Metazoa; phylum Chordata; class Mammalia; order Chiroptera; family Vespertilionidae; genus Corynorhinus; species Corynorhinus townsendii. Next base: position 80,277,022 of record JAPDVU010000002.1, read on the forward strand.
AAGGTTGGGGGAAGGGAAATCATTGCACCTTGCTAATCAAACTGTGGACCAATAGCACCAGCATCACTTGGGATCTTGTTAGAAATGTGGAAACTGCATTGTAACAAGATCCCCAGATGAGCTAATACACCAGTTTTCTATCTCTGTTCCTAGACCATCACACCGACACCCTCTCACCACCATCCCACCATTCTCATGGATGGGGAACCTAAGGGCTGAATTAGCAGTAAGAATTAAATCTTTTAAAAGTTCTGGTAGTCCAAGCCCTTTCTTGTGACACATAAAGAAACTGAAGTCCAGAGAGCTAAAGCGGGTTTCCTGAACCCACACAGCTAATTAGTACACAGATGTTATTATTAGTTTTTCTAGTACAGTTGATTGTACTGTTTCACGAGAATGTTACCAACATGGTGGGATGAAATTGCCAAGTGTTAATGTTACAACAAATGAATAGCAATTATTTTCTCCTTTTGGAAAAGACATCTTTTTTAGTTTAAAAATGACTGCTGTTTAATGAAATTATGTTATTCCTGGAGGTAGTTAGAGAAGAATTGAGTTACAGGGTGTCTCATTCCTCTTCCAGGTGGTAGAAAAGCCTCTAATACTCAGGCCAGATGCTTACCTCCTCTTCCCTCCTTCTCTCACCACTGCCCTCCCCCCTTTCCCACCCTGCACACACATAGGACACACCACCAACTCCACAGTGTGTAATTCAGTTATGAATAGCGACAGGAACCACATGAGTCCACCATGCAGGATGCTCACAAGTCCAATTTTAATCAATAATTCCTTCAGCAACCAACATTTTGCCTAAAGGGGCTGAAACCTTTTGTAGCTTGAAAACCAAACATACTTCAAATAGCCACAATAAAATGGATAGATATATAGGTCGAGAGAGTAATATTATGGTCACATTTAAACAAATTTTGCTAATTCAATATTGTGCATATGTACAAAGGTATGTTCTCCCAGTGACAATAGTCTCTTTTCACCTTGGGACAATGTTTTTCTTTTCTGCTTTGTTCCCACTACTCTACTAATTGTTAAGGGTACACATCTTAAACCACAATAAATGAATCTAAGTAATAAATGGATTTTTATACCAAAATTCTATAGCAGTCTATTCAATAGGACTGAGAGCCACATATGTAATTGTAAATTTTCTTGCAGCCAAATTTAAAACAAAGTGAAACAGATAAAATTCATTTTAGCAACATATTTTATTTGACACAATAAGTCTGAAATATCACTTCACTATGTAATCAAAATAAAAATTACTAAAATTACTAATGAGGTATTTTACATTGGTCATAGTGGTCTCCTCATAGCATGTTAATCTTAAGAGATTAGGAAGAGAAAATAGAATTTAGACAACTTTTAAGCAATTGAAAAAGCCATCCTTGGTTATTAATCAGCATAAGCCCTAAGATAATTGAATTGTAATGGCCTTTTTTTATATCGATAAGTCTCTAAACTAAAGGTTTTTCATTATTAATTGCTATTCCATGAGTATGATTTACAGTTAGTAGTCGAGTTTCTTTACAAAAAATTAAAAATAAAAATTTTACAGCATAAGACCAACTGTATGTTCTCTCTATCCCTCACTCTCCTTCTTTTTCCTCTCTATCTCTCTCTCACACACACACACACACACATATTTGTTCCCATCTCAGCACTACCAAAATTTGTAATTATTCCAGTTATTTGTTGGTCTCATTTTTTTCATGAGTATCCCATAGAACATAAGCTTCATGATGGTAAGAACCATAGGTTATGTTCATCTTTATATCCAGAGTACCTGACCTCCTGCATGGTACATGAGAATCATTCAATTTTTTTAAAGGATTAATAAACAAATTAAGGAACATCAGCTAGGTCTGTATAAAGGTTGAAGTCTTTTTATTAATAACACATACTAGAATTCTAAAAATTGGTTATCCTGGCATCTGAATTGAACAAAGCAGAGAGAGTAAATGTATCAAAAGTTTCAACTTCAGTAGCACATTCCTGGATGTTAAATTATAATGTCTTCCTCCAAATATCAAGATTAATGAGATTTTTGTTGGCATATTTTTTTCTTTATTGATTAAGGTATTACATATGTGTCCCTATTCCCCCATTGCCCCCCACCCCACCCCCGCTTATGCCCTCACCCCCCTGGTGTCTGTATCCATTGGTTATGCTTATATGCATGCATACAAGTCCTTTGGTTGATCTCTCCCCCTTACCCTTATCTTCCCCTACCTTCCCTCTGAGGTTTGATGGTCTGATGGATGCTTCTCTGTCTCTGGATCTATTTTTGTTCATCAGTTTATATTGTTCATTATATTCCACAAATGAGTGAGATCATGTGATAAGTATCTTTCTCCAACTGGCTTATTTCACTTAGCATAATGCTCTCCAGGTCCATCCATGCTGTTGCAAATGGTAGGAGTTCCTTCCTTTTTACAGCAGTGTAGTATTCCATTGTGTAGATGCGCCACCATTTTTTAATCCACTCATCTGCTGATGGGCACTTAGGCTGTTTCCAAATCTTAACTATTATAAATTGTGCTGCTATGAACACCAATCAGAAAAGATTAATGAGATTTAAAGCTTGGCTGAGTTTACTCTCAGGGCTAGGAAGGATCTGCTACGAACACCTAACATAAGAAGCATGGACCAAGGAGTAAGATTCTGAGAATTTGGATATTTTCACCCAGAAAATATCCAAATATGTTCAGCCAACAGCAGCTCAGTTCAGGGAGAAACGTTGAAACAGCATCAAAGAAGGGAACCAAAGCAGGCTGAGTGAACATCCAAATATCCATTTGAGCAGAGGGTCCGGACCTGGAGGGGTCAGAGGACTGTTTGCATGTGGCCAATAGTTCACAGATTAGACCTGCCAGAGCCTCTCTGCACAGACACCTAGCAGCCTATCTCCAGGCCCCAGGGTCACTGGGTTACTGTACCATCATAACAGAACCAGCCATGCTTATACCAGGTTATGACCACCAGACCTTGCTGTGGTAACCAAAGTAGAAATAGCGGTCTTCATTTTGGAATTCACATGACAGACTCAGGCATAACTGATTCGGATCTGTTTTGTTATACTTTCACCATCTTCCTCTCAAACCCACTTTTTCTTGAGGGTTTCTTTTTTTCTCATTTAAAAATTTATTGTGTAGTAATTTAGTCAGTTGGCTATAATTCCCACATGAAATATACAAAAATGTAAAATCAACACAGAGACCCGAGTGCCTATCTGAGGTATGACATGTTTCCTGTTAACAACATGAGACGAAAGGAGTAGCTGCTGTAAAGAAACCTTGGGGGTGATTAGGTCAGCTAATAAACTTTACAGGTTTATGACTCAGAATTAGTTTGGTCAGATTAGGAAATTAAGGAGAAAACAACCAAATTGTTTAAAATGCTGGCATTCCTGAGAAAGATCATGGAAGCTGAGATAAAAGCATGATGTAGGGAGTTAACTGAAAGTGCTTTGGCACAAGAGAGGTGATTTGAGAATCTTTCAACACCTAGGATTGACTCTAGCTGAAAAATACACAGTTCTAACAATGAGGGTTATAAATTCTCACCAACAACAGATAGTCGGAGGACACCTGAGATATTCTTGAGTCATGCAGCTGCTTCCATCTGGAAGGCCAATTTCTTTGGGGTAATTTATGAATGCATGTATTTCTTTATCACTTCTAACATACAGCCCTCGTCATGCCACACACACACTCTGACAGCACTACTGCTACCTAGCCAGCTCACAATACAAATATTATGTAAGGGAAATGCCAGAATTGATGACAGGTTTTAGAGTAAAGCATTCAACAGTAACTTATTTAAAAAATTGTGATAAGATCTTACTCTGTCATCAATAGACCACTCTGTGTGATGAAGGATGCCACAGTAACATAAGATTGGATCACTGCCCTTGAGGAACTTACAGTCTAGTTAGAGAGAGAACACATAGGCAATTAGAAGCAAAAGCACTCCACTCAAACCAAATACAATAGTAGTCCCCAGCCTCTATCATGTCACTCTGTTTTATTTTTTCTGCACCACTGCCACTGTCTGGAATTGCTTTGTACGTTTATTTATTGTATATTTATTATGATGTATCTCTCCTACTAGAATGTATGCTCCATTGGAAGGGGGACTAAGCCTGGGCCAAAGCCTAGAACATTAGTTTAATGAGTATATTAATAATAAATTAAATCATTAAGTGCCTGATGAGTGATATAACTCAGAGGAAGAGTAGAGTGAGGTTGTATTGTCAAGGAAAGCTCCATCAAAGAGAAGGAAACCATCCAGGAAGAGTCAGATTTTAAGGAATGGAGAAGGACCATTGCCCAAGTAAGGTAGAATGTGAAACTCAGAAACAAGTACTCTTGGTAGAATAGTTAGAAACTAGCTCCAGAATTTATCCATGTGATAAATGTCTGATATTAAAACCTCCCCTCACGGCACATCTCTTTTCACTAAAAATACCATTCTCTCCATCACATCTCCTCACAAACTCCTGTCCTCCCTTCACTACTTCCCTATAGCCAAAGACTGTCCAAGCTCTAAAGGCTCTACTTTAGCTATCCCTCTTTCATCTTTACCCTCCACTCACACTACCACTATCTTGACCAAGCTCTTATTAATGTTTACTGAAACTATTGCAACAGCCTGGAAACTGGTCTTCAAAACCTCCAATCTCTCGTTCAAGACCTGATTCCTTGTCCCAGCTCTGCCTCTAGGCTTCCTGGGTGACTCTGGGAAGAGATCACAAATATCCCTATGCCTTGGTCTTGTATCTGTGCCACGAGGAACTGGGATGGAGAAATCATCTCTACGGCCCCTTCCCACTCTCACCTTAGGATCCTGCAATGTCTCTGTCCTCAGCAGAACCCAGCACTGTGCTTTGTACAGAGATGATACGCAAAGGTTATTTGAGTAATACTTTACAGATATAGTTAAGTAATACTTTACAGATAATACTACTGAGAAATTATCTGAGAGCTTCAAATCACAGACCTTTTAAAGGTTTTCTTTCCTAGGTTTTCCTTTACTTTCTCAAGTACATTTTCACTCTGACCACAGGGCTTTCTCCATTCTAAGCAAATCTCTCTCTGTCTTTCTCTCACACATATACACACACAGACATTCTTTCTTACTCTTTTTTAGTGTAGATTAACCAATCTAGTCATAGTCAATATGGAGTCTTTCTTATAATGTGTTAAAGTTAATAATTGTTGACAAAATAGTTACATGAACAAAAAGGGATGTTAAAGTGATTGCTACCAAACATTAATATGCATATGATCCATCTGACAGTGTCATGAAAAGACAGATTCTGAGCACTTAGTCTGGGATGAGGCCCAAGACAGCATTTCTAACAAGATCCCAAGTGATGTAGATGAGGCTGCTCCAAGAACCAAGGCACTGACAACAAGGTGGAGAGCACAGGAAACCTTAGGAACTATCATCTCAAACGTCATCATTTCCACAGGTGAGGAAAGCTGAGGCCAGGGTTACTGAAATAGCATCCTCCGGGCCCCACAGTTAGTACTGGCAGAAGTGGGCAGGGTACAAATCTCCCGCCCTGGGCTGGCAGCCAGCCAATACCATGCAGCCCCACCAGAGTGCAGCCACACACCTGACCCTCCCTGACCTGTGGGGCAATAGATCACACTTTTGGAAGAGCAGGACATTTCTCACCATCTTCTACTGACAGAGGAAATAAGTCCTCAAACTCATCTTCACTTACTTGCCTTAACTCCTGACCCTAAAGACACTTAGGAGGGATAGTCTTAACTCTGCCAAATCAGCTTGGCTGCCTTTTTCCATCTTTACTACAGTTTTCTTTGACAGGACTATTTTCTAATTGTCTTCACCCAGCTGATTATGAAATCTGAGAAGCCCAGACTTAGACACACTTTCACTACCAGGGCACAGTTTTTGAGACACCCTTTGAGATGTGTTGTATGCACACGTACACCCACACACACACCCCACCCCCTGGCAGTGTGTGTACTGGGCATCTGGACAATGTTTTGTTTACTTGGTACAAGTAACCATGTATAAACATCTAGGGTGTCTGGTTTACATTTAGAAAGTTCTAGTCGCTTCTCATGCATAGGCTTCTCCACCCTTCTCCCCATAGTTTCATGATTTTACATCAAGTTCCTAGACTCAGAAGGAACTTGTTTATAAGAACAAAGGCAAAACAAGGAATACTCAGCAATGGTATAGGTTTCTCTTCCTCTTCACTGGAGAGCATCTAAAACCATGGGGAGGCCCTGGCTGGGGGGACTGGCAAACTGCGCACCCATTTTTAGTTTAAGGTACTAAGCAAAATACTAGCCTTGAATTCATTTGGTTTCAATTTGCCTTTCATAAAACACACATATACTGAAAGATTTTGTGTTTGCATTTTCCTTTTTGCTTGCAAATTTCACCCCATTTAAAACATAAAAGGAGAAAAATAATGGTACTGACCAGAGCCAAACATAATATGGGTGGACACAGTACAACTTTCCCTTAGAAAGTTTACCCCAGGACTTCGTGAGTGATATTTTTCCTTTACAGAAAATGAGCAGCATATCCTTGGGCAGTAGAGTATCTTGCTGTCAATATGATACAACACATACTTGAGAGGATCTCCATTTTCCTTAACTTTTGGGAGCCCACCCTTTGTGGTACAGAAAAGAAAATTAGACACATTGAGGAAGCAGAAGTTTATTGATGTGAAACACATTATCCTCCTAATTTTGTCCTCTTTAAAGTAGAAGCTTAATGATAATTCTTAAATTGCCAGATCCTTTCTCAGTCTGCTTCTGAATCCCATGGCACTATAACCTAGGGCACTTATGCCCCTTCTTTTTCCGTCCTTAACAAGAAGTCTCAGCTATCAACTGCCATTTAATTATGGTAATCTAGAAATCACAAATTTTAGATCTGGAAGATCATTAGCAATCATATCCCATACAGGTGTGACTGAGACCCTTTTCAGTAACATTTTTTAATTAGAGGCAGTTCCAGGACTTCTAACTCACAATTCCATGCTCTTTTCACTGCATCAGTTTTATATGAAAGCATTAATGGGAAAGAACCCATTCGTGTCCTCTGCCCTCTCATACTTCTGTTGTTCAGAAGTAGTGAGCTTGTAAGTAAAGAATGAGATGATCTAAGCCAATAACTATCCATGGGTCAAAGAAGTCTTTCCCTTAATGTCATTTCAAGTGCAATGGAAAGACTGTCCCTGTCTGCTTCCCCAGCCCTGCCACATGTCAACAACTTTCATCATTAGAGATTTTGAGCTTCACATTAAGCAATACTCTATCCCTAATGTCCATCCTTAAAATTCAAACATTCTGAGAGAAATGATACTAAGTCACTAAGCATTAACTCTGAATTTGTTTATAAGACAACTTCTCTCCATGTTTGGAGACATATGGCCTTGATCTAACTTAACTTGACATCAAACTCAGAAAAGAGAGAAAAGAACAGAAAGGAAAGATGAAATGTGACCAACTTAATATGCTTCAATCTTGCTTAAGCCAACCTTATCCATACTATACACATCATTGACATGCCGTAATATATAATGAGCAAAATCTATGTAAAGTCTAGTTGCCTCTAGTTACTGTAGCTAAGGAATGACTAGTGCTCAAAGACAATATAAAGATCAGTATATAAAGATTACAATTGAATCAGGAAATTTTTTTGGCTACTAACATTCCAAAGACAATCCAGAGAAGATTGTAATTCATGTGAGATAATAATAAAGATGATAATGTTGATGAAGACAACAATGACAGGTAGCATCAGATATGCCAGATACTGTTCCAAGTGCACTCATTTGTTCATTTATTCAACAAATTATCATTTAGTACTACTTCATATTTGTATGGCACTGTTCTAGATGCTGGGGGTTCTGTAGTGAAGTGGTAAGAAAAAAATGGTCTCACCCTCAAGAAGCTTGCATTCTAGTGGGGAGGCAGATAGCAAGAAAACAAATAGATTCATAACATATCAGATGATGTAAGGTGCTATGGAGAAAGGAAAGGAAAGAAATGGGTGTTGTCAGGTGGATTTGCTTTTTTATAGACATGATCAAAGAAGTCTAAGTGTAAAGGTCATTTTTGAGCAAAGACCTAGAAGAAATGGAGTGAGCTAGGGAAGATTTCTAGGGGAGACTGTTTCAAGCGCAGGGAACAGCAGGTGCAAATGTCCTGAACAAGGAGTATGTTTGGTGTGTTTGAACAACATCAAGAAAGCCAATGGGACTACAGTTTGATAAGGAAGGAGAATAATGGTAGAAGCCGAAGTCAGACAGATCAATGCAGATCCATGGCCTCAATTCTCACAATAATGAAGATGGGGACTCAGTGGGAGTATTGAATAGAAGAGCAACAGAATCTGACTCATATTTTAAAAGAATCACTGCAAGAGATCCGAATCAAGATGGCGGCATAGGTAAACACCTAAACTGCTGCCTCCCACAACAATTTCAAAACTACAACAAAAAGACAAAACACCTGTCACCCAGAACCACGGGAAAGCTGGCTGAGTGGAAGTTCTACAACTAGAAGGAAAGAGAAAAGAGCATTGAGATGTGCACAAGCACTGAAAAGCTGAGGTACAGAGGTGCACGAATCAGGCTGGCAGCGGACAACTGGGTATGCTGCTTTTTTCAACCTGAAGGGAGACAAGCTCCTGATTACTCTGAACTCCAGTTTCTGGGGAGACACTGGAGACCCAAACTCCTACGGGGAGAAACTGGACTGTCTGCCATCGGGTTGGAAAGTGAAGGTGGCTTTCTTGCAGAGGTGCACACAGCAATCATTGTTTACTGCGCTTCAGCGTGGGGCGCGGGGACTTGGAAATGTGGAGATGGCTGACTGGCAGCCATCGCTGTTTGCCACGCCCTAGCCGAGTGACTCCCTGAGACCCCACCCTGCACAATCTATAAACCCACCCACACTCCATGCAGTGGCTTTTGCATATAAATGGTCCGCCCTTTTGCAGCTTAACCTAACAAACTGCAGCTCTGGTCAGACAGCTCCAAAACCTCCAAACCCCAAGCAAAGAGGAGAAAACTGTAGTTCTCTCTATAGCTCCTGCTGGGTAGCCTTAGATAGTAGCTGACCTGCACCCCATTGGAGATCCAGAAGCTAATGTATCTAATGGTCAGTGTGAGACGACAGCAGATTTCAACTACTCACATCCATAAGTGACACATTCAAGAGGCAGACTCAGTGAGCACCAAAGCCCCCCTGAAGCAATTTCTGCCCCATAAGCATGTCTCCAGCACAGCAGTTCTTCCATTATAGACACAGTGGGTCCTCACAGCCAATTGGCCTGGAGGTCAATTCCTCTCAGTGTACCAATAGCAACCAAGGCTTAACTACACCAAGACTTTGCACTCAGCCCACAAAGGGGTGCATCAAGAGTGTCTACCTCAGGTGATAGGCTGAACCACTGGTCACCTACCACAGAAAACCACGCCATCAACACAGGGAAGCAGCAAAATGCAGAGACAAAGAAACATGTCACAAAAGAAAGAAATGGAGGAAAGCAAACTACTGGACATAGAGTTCAAAACCACATTTATAAGGTTACTCAAGAATCTTCTAAAAACTGCTGAGAAACTTGATGAGACCTCTGAGGAGCTTAGTGAGACCTTCAGGACCTTAATGAGAATGCCAAAAAATGGAAAAGGACCAATCAGAAATTAAGCATACACTGTCTGAAATAAAGAATATACAGAAATTCAACTGTAGATCAAAGGACCCCAAGAATCAAACCAAAGATCTGAAATATGAGGAAACAAAAAACACCCAACCAGAAAAACAAAAAGAAAAAAGAATCCAAAAACATGAAGATAGTGTAAAGAGCCTCTGGGACATCTGTAAGCATACCAACATCTGAATTATTGGGGTGCCAGAAGGAGAGAGAGAGCAAAATATTGAAAACCTATTAGAGGAAATAATGACAGAAAACTTTCCCTACCTGGTGAAAGAAATAGACTTACAAGTCCAGGAAGCACAGAGAATCCCTACCTGGTGAAAGAAATAGACTTACAAGTCCAGGAAGCACAGAGAATCCCAAACAAAAGGAATCCAAAGAGGACCATACCAAGACACATCATAATTAAAATGCCAAGAGCAAAAGACAAAGAGAGAATCTTTTTTTTTTAATTTTTTTATTGTTTTAAGTATTACAAATAGTAGTACATATGTCTCCATTTTTTTCCCCCATTGATCTCCCCCCCCGACCTCCCCTACCCCCCAGTACATGCCTTCACCTGCCCGCCCTCCCCCCCTGCCCCAGTGTCTTATATCCATTGGTTGTGCTTATATGCATGCGTACAAGTCCTTCGGTTGGTCTCTTACAGCCCCCCTTGCCCAACCTTCCCTGTCTTCCCAATGTAGTTTGACAGTCTGTTCAATGCTTCTTTGCCTCAAAGAGAGAATCTTGAAAGCAGCAAGAGAAAAACAGTTAGTTACCTACAAGGGAGTACCCATATGACTGTCAGCTGATTTCTCAACAGAAACTATGCGGGCTAGAAGGGAGTGGCAAGAAATATTCAAAGTGATGAACAGCAAGAACCTACAACCTAGATTATTCTACCCAGCAAAGCTATCATTTAGAATTGAAGGTCAGATAAAGAGCTTCACAGACAAGAAAAAGCTAAAGGAGTTTATCACCACCAAACCAGGATTATATGAAATGCTGAAGGGTATTCTTTAAGAAGAGGAAGAAGAAAAAGGTAAAGATAAAAATTATGAACAACAAAATGACAACAAATACATGTCTATCAATAAATGAATCTAAAAAATCAAGTGAATAAAAAATCTGATGAACAGAATGGACTGATGAATATAATAGAATCAGGGACATAGAAAGGGAGTGGACTGACAATTCTCAGGGGAAAGGGGGTGTGAGGGGTGCGGGAAGAGATTGGACAAAAATCTTACACCTATGGATGAAGACAGTGGGGGAGGGGCTAAGGGCATGGGGCGGGGTGGGGAATCAGGTGGAGGGGAGCTATGGAGGGAATAAAAGGAACACCTGTAATATAAAGAATCACTGCAGTTGCTCTGTTTAGATCAGACTTTTTAAGAGGCAAGGACAGATGCTGATATTAACTCACTTAAGAATCATGAGTTATGGGCTTTGTACTCTTTCCCATTTGAACATGAAAAAACTGAGACAGGAAAGTCACACAGGTCATAAATGGCAGAACCAGGATAACAACCCAGGCAACCTGGCTCCAGAGGTCATACTTTTAACCTCTACACTCTATTACTTCTCAAGAAAGATGTCAAAGGCAGAGGCAAGGAAAACTTATGCAAATTTCACTGGGTGGAGACCACTAGGAACAGTCCTAATTGTGGGAAGAAGCATAATTTTCTTTCATTCCACTTCCATTATTTTATGGACTGTATTGCACTTTATAGACAATGAGTCAGAAATACCTGGCTTTGTCATTTTAAAAAAAAAGTCTATTACAAGTCAGGAATATAAGAGTTATTAGCAGAACCTAATAATAACTTTGTAGAGGTACCTAACTGTCAGCTGCAATACTGGGAGGGTGCCTAGCATATTTCTTTGCCTGCACAATGCAAAATTAAGGGGAACATGAAAGGGGCTGAGATTCCCTTTCAGTGATTGCTCTGTTGACATCATGTGTGTGTGATTCTTGACCCTCATTCCCAGCCAAATTGAGTTTCTCCAGTAATTTAAAACTTGTAAAGAAATTCTTCACTAAATATGTATTATAATCAATTCTCCTTGCAATTTTTTTATTAAAATATAACTATAATCACTGTTATATTAGTTTTGGCTGTACAACATAGTGATTCGACATTTATATACCTTACGATGTGAACACTATGATATGTCTAGTCCAGGACCCATCTGCCCCTGTACAAAGTTATTATACTAATATATATAACTGCATTTAAAAAAAACAATTAAACGCCTAGTTGCCAAAGTTTGAAGAGAATGTTACCATCATTTTCAACACCACCTGTGAACACAAAAGAACCATAACTAAATTAGCTTCTTTTATGATGTACCAGAGTTTTAGAAATCTCAAAATTTAGAATTTGTAATATTAATAAGGAACCATAATTTACATAAATAATATCTAAAATTGCATGATTAGGTAAAAATGAAGTGACATATACATAAATGATTATGTAATAAAACTTATAATTAAAGTATGGTGTTTTTCTCATTCACTTTTTAGAGATTTTTAAGTTCATTTAATGAATCCCACAAGATAACCAAAGTGCCTTAACACTTTACAGGGGGTACAAAGGAAGTACTAGTCATAGGATTTTCCTACACTCAAGGAATTAACAACCTTGTCAAGGACAAGACTTGTATATCTTATATCAAAAAGGAGGGCAAGGGGAATGCAAAGATAGTGGTTTAATAACTGTGCTGAGTACACAGGGCATCTGCCCCTGCTTGGAAAGCAGTCTTGGGCTCAGATTCCTGGTAGCACTGGCTCTGCCTCAGTGTTCACTCCCTCCTGCCAGTTAAATTTCTTCCATTCTCTCTCCCAGCCCTTCAGACTCTGAACCACCGGGATTATTTTACCTTATAACACTTCCACACTACCCATCTCAATCTTGTAAAGCACATAAATACACCTCTAGGAGTACAAAGAGGCTTTCCTTCTCTCACCAAGTTGGAGGGCCCTAATCTGATAGAGCAAGAGTTTTGATCGATTTGAAAGAAGAAAGGCTGAACCAGGCAATTTTGAACATGTATTCCATGAATTGGTTGACAGCCCAAGGCAAGGTACCCACTAGGCAGCTTAGAACAGCAAGAGGGTCCTAGATGTCTGATAGTTTGGTAATGAAGATATTAAAAGGTGGAAGAGTTGCCCAGCAGGGAGTGTAGAATGGTGGTATCTTTCAGATTTAACAGACCCAACTTTATACCGAAGAAATAGATGACAACTTTATGCTCTACCCTTCTAGCCCATTTGTGATTCTACTTCTGACCCCCACAGAATAAGCTAATCAAAGTTATTTGATTCCAAACCTGTTTTCCCATTAGAATTTCCAAGTAGTTCTGATGTACTGACTCACACTGAGAGTTTATTTACTCATTTAACAAATTTGTAGAGCCTCTGTTATGAATTAAGTAGTTCTCTGAAGACCAGCCTGGAGCCCAACAACTATCGTTTCTATAGGCAACCTGTGTTCTGAGTTTCTGACTACTGATTTATGTCATTGGGAACTCTTCCCGGTAGTAAATAGTAGGTTCCTTGTGTTTTTTCTTTATTAGAATTTGCATGATGCCTTCCATTAATTTAAGGACAGCATGAAAGCCCAGAAGAAAGGACTATACACTACTTGATTTTATTTATTTCTCTTTCTTTTGCTATATTTGAATCATTTGCATACTGAGAAAAGCTCATGCAACAGCATTGTTATAAAGGTCTCAAGAGAGATATCTATCTCAGTAGTGGTTAAGAAAACTATAATACAAGACAGATTACTTGACATACACAACAGTCTGCACATAAAAAAACAAGGTTTATGTTTCAAAAATTGGAAGAACTCAGAAGCTCACTTTTTTTAAGAAGCAGGAGGACTTGATTTGATTTGGGTAATGAATAAATTCCTGCCCCATGGTATGATGTTTTAGGGGGCATAATGAACAAAGTAAAAATTAATAACTATTTATTCAATTTACTCAATTTCAACATCTTCCCAGCATAGAACCACATTATGATAAATAATAATATTTATATTAAAATGTCAATATATTTTTTCAACTCATGTTTTTGCATATCTTTCTATTCTATGTTTTCATAAACATCTTTGGGAAAAAAGTCCAAATTTATGATCCTTAATCATAACTACAGTGAACTGAGTGACAGCTAAATATATTACTGTTAAGTCAGGAAATATATGTAGCCTCTGAACACACTTCAGAAAAGTGAAGGGTAATATAGTCTTGGCCTCCCCAAAACCCCCTTCTCTCCCCCAATCCCTGCCCAGAACCTCACAGGTTTGTGTTTGCACTTACCCTCCTCAGTACTGGAAAAGCAGTGACTGAGTGAACTCCAATAGTAGGAAAAGATGTTAATCTCTACTTTAGGTCTTCTATTTTCTTAACATAATCTTATTTGAAAGAGTGGGAAATATTTTCTCAATGAAAACCAACTTTTTTTCCAGAGTGATTTATTTTCTCTTCTTTTGTCTTCTTACCTAGAACTCAGCTAAGGAGAGTTGGAAGTTCAGAGTCATTTTCTAAAACAGAAGGTGCTCAACCAATACCTGCTATGGTCATTCTCCCAAGGGAAAATGGAGAAAAACTGCTGAAACTTGGATAGAATTTCAGGGTTAGATTTCCAAAATCCTAAACACATTTTCAGACTAATGGCCTTGTGTTCTTACCAAATGTCCTTTATACCATGATAAACAGTTCTGACTCCTTGGCTGGTTGGGACTGGTAAGTCTGGACTTTGTCAGCTGGCTTCTCTATACAACACAAGTTACATTAATTGAGTCACCTTAATGTGCATATTTTTATGTCATTCCCAAATAATTCAGGCATGACCTTTACACTTCTGCAATGGTAGATTTAGGAACAGCTTGAGAAAGGTATGTAAACTTTGCTGTTAATGAGTAATATTGGGTTTTCTTGGAATCACTGCAAAGGGGACATTCTCATATATAGTATCAAGGAAGGGAGCTAATATAAGTCGGGGAGCTGCCAGAATCTGCACCAATCTTGTTGAATGATCAATGCCTTGGACTGATTTATACCATACCTGTTCTTTAAAGCTTTAACTTTCCTTGTTCCAAAGAGTTTGGGTCAGCTTATAATGTTGCAGACAATGCAGCAAGATAAAATAGATTAAAAATAAGTGAAGATGAGTCAAAGAGGAACTCAGGGTAGAAAAGTGAAACAAAGTATGGAGGAAAGGGGTACACAGAAGAGACAACATGTTTACGGTTGCCCAAGGCTGGCTACAGATAGGGCCCAGTCTTTCTAACAGGCCACATGAAAAGGAAACATGATTAGTTATAAACACACACACAAAATTAACCCTCTGCTCACATGCTGGTCTGCAGTGAAAGGCCTCGAGCCCCAAGATGGAACCAGGTCTTAGTTCAATTTCACATCCATCTAGAGAGCACTTTCTGCTTTAAATTGGTAGTGAAACCAAAGAGTTTAAAACCTCAGCGAGCTGACCGTTATTCTCCTTGCTTCAGCTTATAAGGTCGCAAAGTATTTCAGGGAAGGCAAGTGCCTAGCTACCACCCTGATGAGGCTAGTAAATGTGCTCAGGAAGAGATCCCCAGGCTGTCCCTTGCCCTCATTTTATTTTGTTCCTGACCCCTTAGGTAGGGCTGTAGGAAAGTAAGAGGATCTATATGATCAGACCCAGGACCTGCCTAACTTAGGACAATATTCCCAGAGAGAAGATTGGAAAAAGTGCCATCAAGTAAGAAAAACATAAAATAAATAAAAACAAATAGGTAACTTAAAAGCCTGCTAGTCTAGATTCATGTGTATATCCAACAAAATAATAGCATATACTAAGCACTTATATGTAGCTACTGCTTTAAGAACATTACATTTCATTCATTTAATACTCCCAACAAACCTGTGAGGTAGATACTATTGCATGTGTTGCATATGTAGAAACTGAGGAAAAGAGAGGTAGACCATCTCTCCAATTCACAAAGCTGGTGAGAGGTACAGTCAAGATTTGAGCCCTAGATCTGATCAGTGTTGCTCAATGGTTAAAGTGTCTGCCCTTGGACCGGAGGGTCGTGGGTTTGATTCCTGATCAAGGGAAGTACCTGGGCTGCAGTTTTCATCCCCAGCCTGGTTGGAGGGGCGGGGTGTGTTCAGAAGGCAAACAATTGATGTGTCTTTCTCACATAGATGTTTCTCTCTCTCTCTCTACCCTCTTCCCTTCCACACTCTAAAAATCAATGGAAAAAATATTTTTGGGTGAGGATTAGTGACAACAATAAAAAAGATTTGAACCCTAATGGTCTCAGTCCAGAGATGTACTCCCATCTATGAATTCCACCATCCTACCTCAGCCTTCAACCTTTAGAGCATTATGCTAAGTGAAGTAAGTCAGGCAGAGAAAGATAAATATTACATGATCTCACTCATTTGTGGAATATAATGAACAACATAAACTGATGAGCAAACACAGATCCAGAGACAGAGAAACATCAATCAGAACGTCAAACCGTCAAACCTCAGGGAAGGTAGGAGATGGTGGGGGTAAGGGGAAGAGATCAACCAAAGGACTTATATGCATGCATATAAGCCTAATCAACGGATACAGACAACAGGAGAGTGGGGGCATGAATGGGGGCTGGGGGGTAATGGGGGAATAAGGACACATATGTAATAACTTAACCAATAAAGAAATTTTTTAAAAAAACCTTTTAAAATATATATTTTTTAGCCCTCACCCGAGAATATGTTTTTATTGATTTTTTTAGGGAGAGGGAGAAACATCAATGTAAAACAGAAACAATCAAGGGTTGCCTCCCATATGTGGCCCGGGGATCCAACCAGCAACCTAGGTATGTGCCCTGACCAGAAATGGAACCTGCAACCTTCATGATGTTTTGGTGTACAAGACGATGCTCCAACCAACTGAGCCACCCGCTGGACACCCTTCACCTTTTAACACGCATTCATAGGTCCATCATTTCGGACTTCTTTTCCCCTGGGGTTAGCCTGATTTCTGCCCCTCAAAGACATGACTGCCAGGGAAACATGGTGAGCAGGCATCTGAGGAAGCGCAGAGCAAATTCTATCCTAGAGCTGGAAACTAAAGACAATGCCAGAGACCTCAAGACAGTCTGTGGTCAGAAACATAACTCAGGAGTGGCTACCTCTAATTCTTCATTTCTCTTTCACCACTGGGTCTTCATTCCTTTTTGTCCCACATCAAAAGCTCAGATATTCACTTCTCTCACTTGGCCCATTGACTTGCATTGCCAGAAAGTTACCAGCCTGAATTATTCTGATGGTAAAACCTTTCCGCCTGAGGCAAGAGCCCACTTCCTTCGCCCTTCTTTGATCTCTGTAGAATTTTTCTTTTTTGTAAAAACCACACTGGCAAGCACACCCAACTCCTTCTACATACTTGAGCTTTTACAGTGGCTTTTTTGGAACTCCGCTGTGTTTTACATGTCAGTCAATCTCTGCTGGAGAGAGCCCCACAAAGACCTGTTGACACCTCACGGCAGAATTTCACAAAATGTTCTAGGAATAGATAATTTTCTAATTATACCACCAAATTTTACTTATGAAAGCATTTTCCAACCACTCTGTCTCCAGTGGTGGGAATAGTCTGAGGGTGAAACTAGACCCGGGGTGCATATTTTCCTTTCCTTTCTCCCTGCCTAATTCTTTTCTTTTTTGTATTAGGTAGTATTGCCTGAAAAACTGGGCTTTGCTTTCCAAATGCTCACCTGAGAATGCAACCCTAATGTAATATTATTTTCATCAGAGTAACACCCAGAAACAATGAAACTGGGATGCTTACCCTAGACCCTCTGAGTTTGGGGCCCCCAGAGAAAGAAAGTTCCTCATTATATGGTCCTTTTGCTCCATCTCCAAGACATTTCTTTCTGTTCTTATCTGTCCAGACAGTACTTCCACCAACCACCAGTCATAAAGGTAGCTCGTTCTCATCCATTAGCCCTTGGTTGAGTTTCAATTCTCAGGGCAGCCTTTCCTGACCAGTCTGTTCTTTAAAATAGTTATAATTGTATTATTTTTCTGTATTAAATCTTCCTATTGGACATTGCTAAACTGAGCTAAGCTTCCAGTGCTCCATAAACAAAATTTCAGAAACATTGAATGGACTGAAGCTAAGGAAATGCAAGCATAAAGGAAGAGGGTTTCACTGACCTTCCAATACTTTAAAACACTTGCTCAGCTACTGTCAGCCTTGTTAACTTTTAATAATAATTTTGTTCCAGGCACAGGTATTTTTACCAGTCACTAGTGTTATTATTATTACTCTTATTTTATAGGTGAAATGGTAGAATTAGAGACATTAAATAACTAGCTCCCAGTCACATAAATGGTACGTGATGAAGCGAATATATGAGTGGTAAAGTCAACATCCTGGCTATATGAGTCCAGGGCCCCTGCTGCCTGCACTGTCAAAAATCTGGAAAGTTCTGCTGTTAAGTCATAATTTCTTGATGAATTGGGTGAAAGTGAATACTATATTTTCTTATGTAATTTCTGGCCCCACTCCAAGACCATACCTACAGAAGATGAAATTCACCATGTTGGAACTCTACCTAGGTAAGAAAAGGCAAATGTGTCCTCAAAGCATCAATGGTAGGGAGGAGGATCCTCAGAATATTTGGCTACCCTGGGCCATTTATTATGACATTTCCAAGACTTTCCTAGACTTAATTTTTTCCAATTGCAAATCTTCACTGTGATCAGGCACTGCTTTTTCACTTCATTATTTCACATATGAAATCACTTCCTTTTCTGGTTTACAAGTAAAGAGGCAATTTGAAAGGTTTCTGATTTTGAGAAACAACAACAAAAAGAAAAATTGTGATATTCGGTAGTTACATTAAAAATGCAGAGAAAGGGAGAAATGAAGATGGCAGCATATGTAAACACCTAAACTGCTGCCTCGCAAAACAATATCAAAACTACAACTAAAAGACAAAATGGACATCACCCAGAACCACAGGAAAGCTGGCTGAGTGGAAATTCTACAACTAGAAGGAAAGAGAAAAGCACATTGAGAATCAGAGGAGCCACAAAAGGCCGAGGTACGGAGACGTGCAAGTGTGCAGAGAGGACGGGCAGCTGAATGCATGGGTGGCTGAATGAACAGGCAGCTGAGTGTGTGGCGGGCTTTCTAAAATGGGAGGGAGGTGGAAACTCCTGACTGCACTGAATTCCAGTTCCGGGTGAGTTTCTGGGAACCCAAATTCATTCACAGAGAAACTGGACTGTCAGGAAAAGAGAAAGCACGCTGAGACTCAGGGGAGCTGCGGAAGCAGAGGTCCGGAGACACATGCGACCGCTGAATGCACGGGCGGTTGAGTGCACGGCTGGCTTTCTAAAGCGGGAGGGAGACGGAAGCTCCCGACGGCGCTGAACTCCAGTTCCGGGCGAGTTTCTGGGAACCCAGACTCATTTGGGGAGAAACTGGACTGTCTGGCAGCAGGAGAAACTCAAGGGCGGCTTTCTCTCAGAGGTGCTTACAGTGATTACCAAGGGACGCTGAGACCCAGAGGCCTCATAGGGCAGGGCTGACGGGAAACCAAGGCTGTCTCTGCTCCACCCTGAGACTCCACCTCATCCAAGCTGAGCACAGAGGCTTTTGCAATTTTTCAAGTCTTGTCTCATAAGGATGTCTCCAGCACAGATGTTCTCCCAGCATAGACACAGCTGATCCTCACAGCCAAGTGGCCTGGAAGTCAATTCCTCCCAGTGATACCAACAACAATCAAGACTTAACTACAACAAGGCTGTGCACACAGTCCACAAAGGGGTGCACCAAGAGTGTCCACCTCAGGTAACTGGGGGAGGCTGAGCCACTGGGCCCTATAGAATACCTACCACACAAAGCTACTCTACCAACTCAGGGAAGCAGCGAAAATGCAGAGACAAAGAAACAGATCGCAAATGAAAGAAATGGAGGAAAGCAAATGACTGGATATAGAGTTCAAAACCACGGTTATAAGGTTTTTCAAGAATATCCTAGAAAAGGCTGATAAATTTAGCAAGACCCTTGAAGATATGAAAAAGGACCTACTAGAAATTAAACATACACTGTCTGAAATAAAAAATATTATACAGGGACCTAACAGCAGACTAAAGGACCGCAAGAATCAAGTCAAAAAATTGAAATACAAAGAAGCAAAAAACACTCAACCGAAAAAGCAAAAAGAATCTAAAAATTTGAAGGTAGTGTAAGAAGCCTCTGGGACAACCTCAAGTGTACCAACATCCGAATTATGGGGGTGCCCCATAATTCTCTCTCAGAAGAAAAGAGAGAGCAAGATACTGAAAACCTATTTGAAGAAATAATGACCAAAAACTTCCCCCACCTGGTGAAAGAAATAGACTTACAAGTCCAGGAAGCACACAGAACCCCAAACAAAAGGAATCCAAAGAGGACCATACCAAGACACATCATAATTAAAATGCCAAGAGCAAAAGAAAAAGGACAAAGAGAGAATATTAAAAGCATCAAGAGAAATACAGTTATTTACTTGCAAGGGAGCACCCATATGATTGTCAGCTGATTTCTCAACAGAAACTATGCAGGCCAGACGGGAGTGGCAAGAAATATTCAAAGTGATGAATAGCAAGAACCTACAACCAAGATTACTCTACCCAGCAAAGCTATCATTCAGAATTGAAGGTCAG
The DNA here is from genome assembly GCA_026230045.1 of Corynorhinus townsendii. Lineage (NCBI taxonomy): Eukaryota > Metazoa > Chordata > Mammalia > Chiroptera > Vespertilionidae > Corynorhinus > Corynorhinus townsendii. Next base: position 80,297,434 of record JAPDVU010000002.1, read on the forward strand.
ATAAAGAGCTTCACAGACAAGAAAAAGCTAAAGGAGTTTATCACCACCAAACCAGGATTATATGAAATGCTGAAAGGTATTCTTTAAGAAGAGGAAGAAGAAAAAGGTAAAGATAAAAATTATGAACAACAAATATACGTCTATCAAACAAGTGAATCTAAAAATCAAGTGAGTAAAAAATCTGATGAACAGAATTAACTGGTGAATATAATAAAATCAGGAGCACAGAAAGGGAGTGGACTGACAATTCTCGGGGGGAAAGGGGAATGGGGGGTGCAGGAAGAGACTGGACAAAAATTGTACACCTATGGATGAGGACAGTGTGGGGGAGGTAAGGGCAGAGGGTGGGATGGGAACCGGGTGGAGGGGAGCTATGGGGGGAAAAAAAGAGGAACAATTGTAATAATCTGAACAATAAAGATTTATTAAATTTTAAAAAATGCAGAGAAAGTGAGTCACTTTAATAGAAACAAGTATGAGTCAAAATATGACTAATTGTTTTGTTTTAATTTTTTATTTCTTTGTATTTATTTTAATTAAATAGATTGAGGTGATATTGGTTAATAAGATTTCTATGATACATGATCTGTATATTGCCTTGTGTGCCCACCACTCAAAGTCAAATCATCTTCCTTAACTATATATTTGGCCCCCTTTTCCACCTCACATCCCCCTTCCCTCCAGTAACCACCATACTGTTGTTTGTGTCTACGAGTTTCAGATTTATATCCCACATATGAGTGAAATAATATGTTTTTTAATTTTTTTGACTGGTTTATTTTGCTTAGCATGGTATTCTCAAGGTTCATCCATGTTGTCGCTGACAGTGCTATTTTTTATTATGGCTGCATAGTATTCCATTGTATACATGTACCACATCTTCTTTATCCAATTCTCTATTGAAGGGTGCTTCAGTTGTATCCATATCTTGGCCACTGTGAATGGTGCTGCAATGAACATGAGGGTGCATATATCTTTGCGAATAAATGTTTTCAAAAATTTAGGGTAGATACCAAAAAGAGGGATTGTTGTTTCATACAGTAATTCTAATCTTAATATTTTGAGGAACCCCCATATGTTTTTCATAGTGGCTGTACCAATTTACATTCCCACCAGCAGTAAATGAGGGTTCCTTTTTCTCCACAGTCTCTCCAACACTTGCTATTACTTATCTTGTTGATAACAGAGATTCTAACAGGTGTGAGATGGTATCTCACTTGATTTGCATATCCCTAATAGCTAGTGAAGTTGAGCATATTTTCAAATATCTGTTGGCCATATGTCTTTTTGGTAGAGTGTCTGTTCAGGTCCCCTGCCCATTTTTTAATAGAATTGTTTGTTTGGTGTTGAGTTGTAGAAGTTCTTTATATTTTTTGGATATTTACCCCTTGTCAGAGCTGTTGTTTGCCAATATCTTCACCCATTTGGTTGGTTGCCTGTTTGTTTTGTTGGCAGTTTCTTTTGCTATACAGAAGCTTTTTAATTTGATATAGTCCCATTCATTTATTTTTGCCTTTACTTCCCTTGCTTTTGGAGTCAAATTCATAAAATGTTCTCTACGACCAAGATCCAAAAGTTTAGTACCTATGTTTTCTTCTCTGTAATTTGTTTCAGATCTTATATTTATGTCTTTGATCCATTTTTTAATTAAGTTTTGTACATAAGGACAAACTGTAATCTAGCTTTATTCTTTTTTTCTTTATTAATTAAGGTATTACATATGTATCCTTATCCCCCTATTGCCCCCACACACACACCCCTCACTCATGCTCTCACCCCTCTGGTGTCTGTGTCCATTGGTTATGCTTATATGCATGCATACAAGTCCTTTGGTTGATCTCTCCCCCCTACCCCCACCCTCTCCTATCTTCTCTCTGAGGTTTGACAGTCTAATTGATGCTTCTCTGTCTCTGGATCTGTTTTTATTCATCAGTTTATGTTGTTCATTATATTCCACAAATGAGTGAGATCATGTGATATTTATCTTTCTCTGACTGGCTTATTTTGCTTAGCATAATTCTCTCCAGTTCCATCCATGCTGTTGCAAATGGGTTCTTTTGCATATAGTATTCCAATTTTTCCAGCACCATTTATTGAAAAGGCTTTCTTTTCTCCATTGTATGTTTTGACTCCTTTGTTGAAAATTATTTGTCCATATACATGAGGGTTTATTTCTGGGCTATCAATTCGGTTCCATTGGTCTGCATGTCTGTTTTTCTGCCAATACTATGCTGTTTTGATTATCATTGCTCTGCAGTACAATTTGAAGTCAGGTAGTGTGATACTTCCAGCTTTGTTCTTTTTTCTTGTGATTGTTTTGGCTATTTTGGGGGTCTTCTGTAGTTCTGTACAAATCTGAGTTTTTATTCTATTTCTTTAAAAAATGCCATTGGGGTTTTGATGGGGATTGCATTAAATCTAAATATTGCTTTAGGTAATATGCACATTTTAACTATGTTGATTCTTCCAATTCATGAACATGGAATATCTTTCCATTTCATTGTATCTTTTTCAATCTCTTTTAATAATGCTTTCTAATTTTCAGTATATAGTGCCTTTGCATACTTTGTTAAGTTTTTCCTAGGTATTTTATATTTTTCGTTGCAATTACAAAAAGAATTACTTTTTTCATTTCTTTTTCTGAAATGTCATTGTTAGTATATAGGAATGGAGTGGATTTTTGTACATTGATTTTGTATACTAATCTTTACTGTATTTGTTTTTAATAGTTTTTTGGTGAAGGCTTTAGGGTTTTCTATATAAAGAATCACATCATCTGTAAAAAGTGACACTTATACTTTTTCCTTCCAAATTTAGATGCCTTTTATTTATTTCTTGCCTGATTGTTCTGGCTAGGACTTCCAATACTGTGTTGAATAAAAGTGGTGAGAGTCAACATCCTTGTCTTGCTTCTGATCTTAGAAGAAAAGCTATTTTTCGCCATTGAGTATGATATTAGCTGAGAGTTTGTTATATATGACCTTTATTATGTTGAGGTTCTTTCCATTTTATTGAGTTATTTTATCTTAAATGGATGTTGTATCTTATCAAATGCTTTTTCTGCATCTATTGATAAGATTGTATTCTTTTTATCCTTTGTTTTGTTAACCTGTGTTATTATATTGATTAATTTTTGTATACTGAACCATCCTTGTGCCCTGAAATGTACCACACTTGATCATGATGTATTATTATTTTTTAATTCTCACCTGAGGATATTTTTATTTGTTTTAAAGAGAGGAAAAGAGAGAGAGAGAGAGATACAGAGAGAGAGAGAGAGGGAAACACTGATGTGAGAGAAACATCCATCATCTGCGTCTTGTATGTGCCCCAACTGGGAATAGAATGCACAACCTAGGTATATGGCCTAATGGGGAATCAAACCCACAACATTCTTGGTATACCAGATGATGCTTCCACCAACTGAGCCACCGACTGGGGCATGATGTATTATTTGTTTAATAATATTGTATTCAATATGTATTTTGTTTAGGATTTTTGTGTGTATACTCATCACAGAAATTCGTCTGAGGTTTTCGTGTGTGTGTGTGTGTGTGTGTGTGTGTGTGTGTGTGTGTGTGTGTGTGTGTAATCTTTGCTAGGTTTTGGTATCAGAGTTATGTTGGCTTCATAAAATGTATTAGAAATTATTGCCTCTTCTTCCAATTTTTGGAGGAGTTGGAGAAGTCTTTGAATGTTTGGTAAAATTCACTATTGAAGCAATTTAGTCCTGACCTTTTATTTTGGGTGAGACTTTTGATGCTTGTTTTTAATTTACTCACTGTTGATTGGTCTATTTAGATTTTCTGGTTATTCTTGATTCTGTCTAGGAAGGCTATCTATTTCTAGGAATGTATCCATTTCTTCCAAGTTATTGAATTTGGTGGCATATAGTCTTTCATAGTATTCTAGTATAATATTTTATATTTCTGTGATGTGTGCGGTAATTCCTCTTTCATTTCTGATTTTATTTGAGACTATTCTTTTTTCCTTACTAAGTCTAGCCAGGGGTTTATTAATTTTATTTATTTTTACAAAGAACCAGTTCTTTGTTGTATTAACTTTTCATATAGTCTTTTTGTTTTCTGTTTCATTCTCTGCTGTGATATTATTATTTTCTTTCTTCTGCTGATTTTGGGCTCCTTTTGTTCTTCTTTCCCTGGTTCTTTAGGATGTAATGTTAGGTTGTTTATTTGAGGTTTTTATTGAGATAGGCCTGTAATGATATAAACTTCCCTTTTGTTATTATTTTCACTGCATCCCAGAAGTTTTGATATGTCATTTACATTTGTCTCTATGTATCATTTGATCTCACTTTTTCTTTGACACACTCATTTTTCAGTGATATGTTATTCAATCTCCACATATTTGTGAGGTGTTTTTTTTTTTTTTACTTATTTTTTTGCAGCTGATTTCTAGTTTCAAAGCATTTTCATCAGAGAATACACGCTTGGTATAATTTCAATCTTCTTAAATTTGTGGAGGCTAGTTTTGTGTCCCAACATATGGTCTATACTTGAAAATGTTCTGTGTGCACTGGAGAAGAATGTATAATCTAATGTTCTGAGATGAAAGACTCTATAATGTCAAGTATGAGCATTTTTTCTAATGTATCAGTAAAAGCTGATATTTATTTATTGATTTTCTGTTTGGATTATCTATCTAGAGCTGTCAATGAAGTATTTAAGTCCCCTACTATGATTGCATTTTTGTCAGTTTCTCTCTTTAGTTCTATTAGTAGTTGCTTTATATATTTCAGTACTCCCTGATTGGGTGCATATATGTATTAAGAAGCATTATGTCTTCTTGATATAGTATCCCCTTTATCATTATAAAATGTCCATCTTTGGCTCTTGTTACCTCTGTTATCTTGAAATCTATTTTGTCAGATATAAGTTTGGCTCTACCTGCTTTTCTGTGGATGCTATTTGCTTAGAGAGTCATTTTCCACCCTTTAATTTTGAGTCTGTCTTTGTCTTTGCAGCTTCAGTATGTCTCCCAAAGGGCACATATGGTTTTTTGTTTCATGTTCCAATCTGCTACTTTGTGCCCCTTAATTCGTGACTTCAGTCCATTTACAGTTAAGGGATATTATTGATGTATGAGGATTTCCTATAGCCATTTTATATTTATTTTTCTGATAGTTCTATGCCTCCATTGGTTCTTTTCCTTTGTTTTTTGTTTTGTTTTGTTTTGTTTTTGTATGTTGTTTTTGTGTGGTGGTATTTTATAATTTTCCCCTCTATTTTCTGTTTTTTGTAAGTTACATTTCCAAGTGTTTTTTTTTTTTTTTGGAGGGGGGTGGCTTGTTGTGTGGTTATCATTAGGCTTATGAAAAGAATGTTTCTTATACAAGTAGTCCTTTTTCTTTTGAATGCATCTGATCTCCATTCTTCTTTGCAAATTTAGACCTTTATCCCCTCCCCTTTTATGATTTGTTGTCATAAATTATCCCTATTTGTTCTGTGAGTTTTCTGGTAATATTACTTGTAGTTTTGTGACCTTTTGTTCCTTGTTTCGTATAGAATAACCTCCTTGAATAGTTCCTGCAATGGAAGTTTTCTGGTGATAAATTCCCTTAGCTTTTGAATGTCTGGAAAAGTCTTTATTTCTCCTTCATATCTAAAATATAACTTTGCTGGATATATTATTCTTGGCTAATAATTTCTCTCTTTCCATATATTTGAATATTTGGTTCACTCTCTTCTAGTTTATAGAGTTTCTGCTAAGAAGTCCAAAGGTAACTTAATAGGCTTTCCTTTGTAGACTACTTTCTTTTTTTCTCTAGCTTCCTTGACAATTCTTCTTTGTCATTAATTTTTTAACATTATTTATTGTTTAAAGTATTACATATGTCTCCTTTTTCTCCCATTGACCTCTCCCTGGTCACTCCCACCTCCCAACACATGCCCTCACCCCCTACTGTCTGTGTCCATTGGTTATGCTTATATGCATGCATACAAGTCCTTTGGTTGATCTCTTATCCCCACCCCTTCACACCCTCCTCTGCCTTCCCTCTGAGGTTTGACAGTCTACTTCATGCTTCTGTGTCTCTAGTCTATTTTTGTTCATCAGTTTATGTTGTTCATTATATTCCACAAATGAATGAGATCATGTGATATTTATCTTTCTCCAACTGACTTATATCGCTTAGCATAATGCTTTCCAGGTCCATTCATGCAGTTGCAAATGGTAAGAGTTACTTCTTTTTTTACACCAGTGAAGTATTCCACTGTGTAGATATACCACAGTTTTCTAATCCACTTATCTGCTAATGGGCATTTATACTGTTTCCAAATCTTAGCTATTGTAAATTGTGCTGCTATGAACATAGGGGTGCATATATCCTATCTAACTGGTGTTTCTGATTTCTTGGGATATAGTCCTATAAGTGGGATTACTGGTTCAAATGGGAGTTCCATTTTTAATTTTGGGGGGAAACTCCATACTGTTCTCCACAGTGGCTGCACCAGTCTGCACTCCCACCAGCAGTGCAAGAGGGTTCCTTTTTCTCCACATCCTTTCCAGCACTTGTTGTTTGTTGTTTTGTTGATGATAGCCATTCTGACAGGTGTGAGATGGTACTGAATTGTCATTTTGATTTGCATTTCTTGGGTGATTAGTGACTTTGAGCATGTTTTCATATGTCTCTTGGCCTTCTATATGTTCTCTTTCAAAAAGTATCTATTTAGGTCCTTTGGCCATTTTTTGACAGGATTCTTTATCTTCCTTTTGTTAAGTTGTATGAGTTCCTTATAAATTTTGGAGATTAAACCCTTATCAGATATAACATTGGAAAATATGTTCTCCTTGTTATTAATTTTTGAAAGTTTTAATACAACTTGTCTTGGAGAGGTTTTTTTGATTGAGGTAATTAGGTGTTCTGTTTGCTTCTTGGATTTGAGGATCTAATGCTTTTCATAGGTTTGGAAAGTTCTCATCAACTATTTGTTTGAATAGGCCCTCTGTTCCTTTCTCCCTCTCTTCTTCTAGTATGGCTATTATTCTTATACTAGAGGTCCGGTGCATGAAATTCCTCAGCCCAGCCTGCACTCTCTCCAATCTGGGACCCCTCAGGGGATGTTTGACTGCCGGTTTAGGCCCGATCCCCAGGGCCTAAACCGGCAGTCAGACATCCCTCTTACAATCTGGGACTGCTGGCTCCTAACTGCTCACCTGCTTGCCTGCCTGATTGCCCTTACCTGTCCCCCCTGGCAGCCTGGTTGCCCCATCTGACCCCCCCCTTATATATTATCCTTATATATTAGGATTGCTCTTTCTGATGGAGTCAGATATTTCTCATAGAGTTCTTAAGTGTTCTTTTATGCTCAAGTCTCTCTATTCTTCCCTCTGTGTCATTTCTAAATTTCTATTTTTTATATCACTAATTATTTCATCAATCTGGTCAGCTCTCTTGCCTATGCTCAGTAGTTCACTCTTTATCTATTTTATTGAGTTCTTCATCTCCAGTATTTTTATTTGGTTCTTTTTTAAGGTTTCAATCTCTTTGGTAAAGTATTCACTTTGCTTATTGATTTTGTTTCTGAGTTCATTAAACTGTCTATCTGTGTTTTCTTGCATCTGGTTGAGTGTTTTCAGAACTGCAATTTTGGATTCTTTTTCATTTAATTCACATATTTCACAATGTCAGTTCTAGTCTTTAAGTTTATATTATAGAGATTTTTCATATTCTTTCTGAGTTGCCTCGTTACTTTGGTTATTCATGGTATTTGATGTATTTTTCTCTCTATCTAGGCATTTAGTTATGAGTGGCATTTCTTTAGTAGATTGATAAAAGAAGTCTTTCTATTGTTTTACAGTAGCTGGCACTGAGTCACAAGTTTGTTTGTTTGTTTGTTTGTAGCTCTCTTGCACTTCTCTGCCAAGTGGTGGCAAATTGCCTCCCCTGTGATCCAGTCACTTGGGTCCCAGGGGACCAACCCTACATGGAGTGATGGGGCTTCAAATCCATGAAATCCCAATGGAAGCCCCTGGCAGTGAAGAAGCAATGTGTGGAGTTGGGTCAGGCTTGGGGAACATGGCTGCCTCCTTTGTTGCTTTGCCTTCCTAGCCATGGTAACCAGCAGACCTCTATGGCATCCCCCTTGCACCCCCAACTGCTCCTTAAATTAGTTGCATAGTGCCCTTCACTCACGGGAAAAGTATTGCTGTAGTACCAGCTTTCGGGTTTGCAGATAATGTGCTCTGCAACCTGACACGAAGGGTGAGGGCAGGTGAGATCTGGGAGGTTAATGGAAGTTGGCCAGGCTCTGTGGCTTTGTTTCTCTGTCTGGAATGCCAATTGCCAGACAACCATGGCCACACCTTTGTGCTTCATCCCTACCCAAGTCACTGGGCTCAGCTACAGCTAGTACTGCCTACTCCTACAGGAATGCTCACTAAATCTCTTTGCTCCCCCTGACCAAAGGCAGTGCCAGCCACAGCCTGATTCCTCCCCTCTCTGGGCTGAGCCCCACAATTAGCTTGGGCTGCAGACCTACGTTGGTGGCTCAGCTTTTCTTTCTTCTTGCCTCCAGATTTGCTCTTACTTGTCCATCTTTAGATGTTTTAACGTATGGATCTCTCAGATATGTTTGTGCGTTGAACAGGAAATCCTTTGTTGAATTATAGCTGTTCAAATTGTTGAAACTTCAAGGGGAGAGACCAAGGGGATCTCTTACACTGCCATTCCTCTGATGTCACTCCTCTAATTGGTGTGTTGTTGTTTTTTTCAGACTTCTGAAAACACTTTCCCTTCTCTTCTCAAAACCTTTCCCTCTATTCTTTCCTTTATTCAAAACTCCTGGGAATTGCCCTGACTGGTTTGGCTCAGTGGATAGAGTGTTGGCCTGTGGACTGAGAGGTCCCAGGTTCGATTCTGGTCAAGGGCGTGTACCTTGGTTGCGGGCATATCCCCAGTAGGAGGTGTGCAGGAGGCAGCTGGTCGATGTTTCTAACTCTCTATCCCTCTCCCTTCCTCTCTGAAAAAAATCAATGAAATATATTTTTAAAAAAACACAACTCCTGGGATTTTTTTTTTTTTTTTTTTTTTTTTTTTTTTTTTGCACATCTGCAAAACCAATGTCAGTTACAGGTTTCTATTCTGGTGTTGAACCAATATGGCTTCCAATCTCAGCAAAGGAAGCCAATTCTGGCCAGACAAACAAATGGAGGTGACCTAATATTTGAAAAGGTGGGAGGGGGGAAGCTGATTGATAAATGACAAAGGATTTCAGGCCTCTCTGACAAACTGAACCATGTCAGAGCTTAGAGGCAATTGACGGGGTCATGGAAAACAGGTCAAGTTTGCTTTCAGAGTAGAGGAAGAGAAATATGAGAGAAAGAGAAATATAATTAAGTATGATTCTTTTTAAAGAATTTTTAAGGGAAAAAATCAGCAAAGTAGGGATAATATTTTCTATTTATCAACCTCCTTAATTATGATTTTATGTCTCCAAACTAAGATTTTTTTTAAAAAAAAAGTACATCATTTTAATGCTATCAATAAATAGAAGTGATGTTCTTTGCTTGTTACTTTCCTTTCCACTCATAAAAATACTTGAGCCTGTTAGGTTTTTGTTGAGCTCTATTAAATTCAGGTAAACTTGGAAGTGAACAATACAGAAAATTTGTACTCTTTGGAAAGGGACAAAGATATACTTTGGAATGAGAACTTTTAAAAGGTTAAGAGAGAATGCACTTAGGGCCATTTGAGGCAAAAACCAAAATCAGATCTCACTATCCTAAGAACCATGAAGAAAAACTGAGTTATTTGTGACTATTCAAATGGTACTTTCTTTTAGAAAAAGATTCCAAACAATTCCTGGAAACTCTGCCTCTCTAAGAAGATGGCATTTTTGTGAATTGAGGGTAAAGGCCTGAGGAACATATGGAGTACATTTCCCTTTATAACACTAGTCTGTTTAAAATTGAGGGAAAAACCACTCGGCAAGGTATACTGGCCAAGCCAATGGCAAAAGTCATTTCCATTTATTCTGATTCCTTCCCATGGTCCACCTCCCAGCCTACCGGACATCCGGGCCCATGATTTACTTAGCTGCTTGACTTGAAAACCAAGCAGCTAAAGATGCCTAGAGAACTCTGCTTTCTCTTGGCATGTGAAACACAAAACTGCCTTTTGCCCATGTCTGCAGAGATGATGTAAGGGGAAAAAAAATCTAAAGATTTTCCAGAAACAAGGTAGATTTCAAATAGTGGTAGAGTGACTATTTTTCAAGGGTTACCTAGCCTAAGGAAGACCTTACAGAACTGGGAATTAAGCATGAGACCTTTTCAGAGGTAAAGTGACTCTCCATCCTGGTTTGCCCAGGTCTCTCCTGGTTTTGGAACCAAAAGTCCAGCATCCCTGGCAACCTCTCAGTCCACATAAACTGAGCCAGTTGATCACCATAGTAGGAGACTTCAGATGACTTTGTGGCTCAAATATTGAAAAAGGAAAGTTCCAGCAATACTAAGAACAACTTGTTCAACCTGAACAAGGGAAAAAATTGAAATAAAAGCTCTGGTGCCAGCATTCATAGAGTCCTCGTATTGTGCCAGGCCCCTCCTATGTGCTTTGCAAACATTATGTTCATCCTGATTATAGTTTCTGAGAGTTACTTATTATTGTTCCTATTTTGCAGATAAGGAAACTGAGAAACAGAGAAATTAATGTAATTTGCCCAAGCTCATACAAACAGTAAGGACAGAGCCAGAATGAATATCTTGAAGTACCTTGAACTTAACCAAGAATGATTCCTTCCACTTTCCACCAAAGTCTTCTCATATTTCATTTGCAACCTATTTAAGCTTTAAAATAGAATTAGAACAGGATATATTTCTTCTCTTTTTGCTTCCCTAGGAACTTGCTAGATGCCAGATGCTCCCTCATGAATAGACTAAGGAAGAGAGAAACCAGTAAAGCTAATGCTTGCTACATGGCAATTGGTTTAGCACCTTCTAAAACAGAATCCACAGGCTTGTACGGAATAAAGCTTTAAACTCACAGCAAGGTTACTTGAATCCTGCTTTAGCTAAGACCTTTAGTGCTTTCTATTTAAAGCATTCTTTCGGTTGTTGATCCTAGGCATTGGGCAACCTCTTGTGAGCTAAGCATGCTTCCAAAGAGCTTCCCGGAGCCCTGTTTAATCCCTCTCTCAAGGAGTCAGGGTATTGTTTGAATAAAGTTGCCACTGTAATTGTTTGGCTTACTGTTTAAAAGTATTACAGGCTCTGGGAGTGGATTTGTGAAGAAAATACAATTAAAAGAAATATTAAGTATTCTATTGAAATGCAGAGTGTATGGTTGCACAGGAGGGAAAAACTTGCCCAAAATTGGCCACTGAAGGATTTATCTTATGGAGAAAAGCTGTTTTACTTAACATGGTTTCCTCTATAAAAACAGAATGCAGGGAGCTTGTGGCTATGTTAAAAGGGGAGGAAAAAAAGTCAGTCTGGATGTATCTACAGGTTCACACTTAAAAAGAGCAAATGGAAAACACACCCAACTGAGAGTCTAATCATTGATAACACTTGGATGACAAATTGAGACTTTCATCTTTTAAATGACAGTCCCTGACATATCTCTCCCTGGACACATCTAAAAACGCATGTATTCATGACTAGTGGGCCAGAGACCACTACCACACAATTGTAGCTGTAATGCAAGTAGCTCTATGTGTTGCTGGGTTTTTTTTATCCGGACCATCTGTTTTTTACTTAGTGCTCTACTGGACTTGCTAAAAGCTGACCCACCTCAAAGTCACGACATTCAATTTCCCTCAAGGGCACCCTTCACTATGAAAGTAAACCATAAGCATTAGCCCCAGCTGGCTAGAAGGAAACAGTCGCTAAAGCTAATCCCATAACTTTTCCATATTCTTAAGGAAACAAATAACTCATGGAGCTCTCAATGTAGGGTTCTAGTGTTGCCCAAAATTTCAACAGATATAATGATGAAATAGAATCTATCTGAGGAGCTAACCTTTGTTCTGGGGCTATTACAACTTAAATACACTTCTGCATCCTACTGACCACCTGTGAGCAGTTCCCTTTATGTTCATTGGCAGTAGTCCCTGGGATCTGTTTCCATTTATCTATCCATCATTCATCTTTCCATCTGTCCATCCATTCATTCATGCAACAAATATTTGAGTCATGCTTTTAGGCTCTTGGAGGATAGCAAAGAAAAGGACAGACAGAACTCTTTCTCTAAAGGAGCTCATAGGTTAGTGAAGAGCAGACATAAACAAGGAAACAAATAACCAAAATACTTTCAGATGACAAGTGCCATAAAGAATAAATATGGAATGCTATAGGAAATGACCTGAGGGGAGTCACTTCCCATTGGAAAGACCCCTCTGAGGAAATGATATTTGGGCTCAGGCTTGAAACATTTAAAAATTTGAAAGAAGAATGTTCCAGGCCAGAGGAATTATAAATGTAAAACCTTTAGGGATAGCAGTAAGCTTTGTGTGTTCCAAGAAGAGCAATAATGTCATTGTGGTTACAGCAGTTGGGTATAAGATGGATTTGGAGGTTCCTCTAAGGCTTTTCAGGCTAAGGGGCGTTTGTGCCTATTCTGAGTGCATCAAAAAGTCATTGGAAGGTTTGGGAGAGAAGGGTGATATGATTTGGTTTATAATTTTAATGGATCCATATGACTGCTGGGTGTTGAATGAGATGACAATGGGATGGGGTACAAGAATGGTTACAGGAAGAACATTTAAAAGACGGTTAAAATAAACAAATGAGAAATGGTGGTGGCTTGGACTAGTAGTAGAGACTAGTAATTACTTGGACTAGTAATATATTTTAAAGATAGACCTGACAAGTCTTACAATGGTTTAGACATGGGAAGTGGGGGAAAGAGGAGTCTCAGGAATGACTCTGAAGTACTGGGCGTATGCCATTGGGTGGGTGATAGTGCCATGTCCTGACACAGGCTCCCTATGAATAATCCTAGTCCAGGCTGGTCAAATTAGTTCTGTTAACTGTTTTCTTTTTTACTCCATGTTTTCTTGTAATGTAAGTGGCTATTTATGTTTTCAGAGTTTGGCATCTGTAATGACAGCCTGACAGTGCCACCCTTTTCTGCATGTATCTCAGAACAAGCAAAAATTTGTTGCTTATACATAAACTGCCAGCAAAGACAAAATAATTTTCCTTAGAATTTGAGAAAATGGAAGAACAAACAAAAGCATGCATTCTGATTTTGCAGTCTTCCTATTCTCCTTGAAAGGAACAACTAGAATGAGTCATTACTAGGGGAAAGGGGGTGCTAACAGTAGAGTTAGGGTGGAGATATTAAATGTCTGCTCTCTAGACCAGCAATTTTCAACCTTTTTCCTCTCATGACACACATAAACTAATTACTAAAATTCTACGGCACACTAAAAAATGTATTTTTTTGCCCATCTGAAAAAAAAAATAGGTTTAATTTTGATTCATTCATACTGAATGGCTATTGTTGTGTTGGTTGTTGTCATTTTTATTTGACATTCCAAGGGAAAAGAAGTCAGTACCCTGGCTAAATAATCAGGTATTGCATGTTTTAAAAATTATTGTGGCACTCTGGTTGAAAATCGCTGCTCTGGACCAATCTGCAAAGATTAGTGGACTCCTAGAGGTTGCTTCTGTAAACAGTCTATTGTACTTCCACATTTCATGGAGTCTATGAGATTTTATTAAAAGGTCTTATGCATTCACTCTGGAGCATTTCTCAGATTGCCTTTATAAGGACACTTTATACTGGTCTAACCCCTTTCATTAAAGGTGAAAGAGATTGCAATTAGCAGACTGCTTGAATATAAATTAAATCCCAGTGTGCCACATCTCACTTTACCATACTCTGGCACACAGAGGTTGTTAATTTTAGGTCCAGACGTAACCTGGCATAGGGCAGGGTAATACTTTTCTTAGTAGACTTATTAACTATAACTGACTGCTGTATGAACATATGCAAAGGATGTCTCTGAGTATTCTGATTCTCACATTGGTTGGGAAACACCCTGTTTATCTGATTTCGTTTATCTGATTTCCATCAGCCTGTGAAAGTTTATCCATCATTCAGTGTCTTGAATAAGCACCAGGGAGTTGGACTGGAAAAAAAATTACTTCTAAGACAAACATTCTGTCAGAATGATTAGGACCAAAATGTAAATTCATTGACTTCCTAAGGATAATATATAGATCAATTTACTAATACTGACAGTGGAATTTTTATAAGCACACTCTCAAATGTCCCATAGAAAGAAGACTTATTAAAAATAAGAATTTCAATCGCCTAACCAGTTTGGCTCCATGGATAGAGCTTCGTCCTGCGGACTGAAGGGTCCCTGGTTCGATTCCGGTCAAGGTCATGTACCTTGGTTGCGGGCACATCCCCAGTAAGTGGTGTGCAGGAGGCAGCTGATCAATGTTTCTCTCTCATAGATGTTTCTAACTCTCTATCCCTCTCCCCTCCTCTCTGTAAAAAAAAAAAAAAAAAAAAAAAAAAGTCAATAAAATATATTTTTAAAAAAGAATTTCACTCAGCACACCTTGTCAACAATGCTGGGAAAAATAGAAACCCAGACAGAAATTATAGTAGGTGGGCCCTCCTTACAAGAACTCTTCATGGCACAAACCACAGTTGCAGTAAATTCTCAACATTTCTTTGCTTGACTTCTGAACTTGGGAATGGGGGGAGTATTTTGCTAACTTCTTGGTGCTGAATATTTGACCTTAAAGCTTGCTGTTTGCTCCTTTTTGGTTTCAATCCTCATGACTACAAATGCTATTATTAGTCATAAGATTGTTCAGTTCCTTTTAAATTCCATCCATGGTATTTGACTTTCTGGACTAAACATAATAGGGAATTCAAAATCCTTTCTAAAGGTAGTAAATCTTCCATCTTCCCTATGTGCTTCAAGTTTTCCCAGCTCCATATAGAAGAGAACCTATGTTAAGTTTTAGAAATGTTTGCCTCTTAATCCTTTACTGAATAAGGATTTTTCTAGTAAAATAATTTAAAAGCATAGGTTTGTGTTTAGCCAGCCCTGGAAATAAATCTCAGCATTGCTCCTGGTGAGTTAGGTGACTTTGGGAAAGTTATTAAAACTCTGTGTTTTGTGCAATAAATAGGAGACCATGTTTACATTAAGGGTTTTTATATAAATGATATATATTACATGTAAAATATTTGATGCAAAATAAATGTTTAGTAAATGGCATTTATTATTTATTATAATATACATCAACATCACTCCATTAACTGATGAAGCACTATTTTCCATTTCAGCCTATGGCTGGCAAAGCTTATTTTAGCCTAAAATCTTTGATCTATGATTTGACTGTTTATGATCACAAAAAGGTGTGATATACCCAATACACCCTACATAGAACAACCCATTTAAGAGAAATTCAGTCTTACCGTAGCCAGTTTGGCTAAGTGGATAGAGCATTGGGTCCTGGGTTCAATTCCAGTCAAGGGCATATTGCAGGCTTCTCCCTGGCCCAGGCCCTGGTCAGGGCATGTGCAGGAGGCAACCAATCTATATGTTTCTCACCCATCAATATTACTCTCTGTCTTTCCCTCTCTCTTCCACTCTTTCTGAAACCAATGGAAAAATATCCTTGGGTGAGGATTAAGGAAAAGAGAAATTCAGTCTCTTAGTTGAGTTTAGTGTGAAAATCCATCCGAATGTAGCAATTATAAAAGATGACATGGGTGCAAAAATGAAAACATAATCATAAAGTCATAGCTCTTAGAGCTCATCAGAAATGTATTGGTTAAACTATTATTTACAGATGTGAACCTGAGGCCCAAGTAAGATTAATAACTTTCACAAAGTTGTGCAACTTGGTGATGAGCTAACATCAGAAGAGGACCAAGCCCCATTAGGTTTATAACTTAAAACCTATTCTACTCCAATGATGGTTCTCATACTTTTAAACTAATGGTGATCACCTTTCAGAGAGCTTGACTTGACATGTGTTACAAACCAGTGACAATTTTGGAGTTAGATTATTTGTTGTGAATGGAATTGCCCAATTCAAATGCTCTCTAAGGGCTCATCTAACTCAGTTTTTTATTACTCTTCTGCTTATTATTCTAGAATATCCTTTGCTGCATGGACACATATTAGTCATCAGTTTCCAAAGTGTTTCTTCTTTTCTAGCCAGACCAGTGTCTTCACGATCTCACAAACATTTACTCCATTGCCATAACTTTCTCCATATGCACAATAATCTCCCCTCTTCTCTTCATTTACCCAACTTCAGTCCACTCTGTAAGACTCAGTTTCCCATCTCTTCTATGATATCTTCCCTCACTTCTCTGGCCCTCATAAATCTCCTTTTCTTCTGAACTCTTACAGTCCACAAGGCTAGTACACACAACTGAGAGCACAATTATCTACTGTGTGTGATGTTCTCTCCATTCCTTCTGTACATCTTATCTTCCCAGTTTGACTACTGGCCCCTTGAAGACAAGTACCAGGACTCAGGTTTATCTAATTTCAATGAAGCAGAACACTGTGATAAATGAACTCATAGTAGATATTCAATTAATACTCAGTGGACTGGGTAGGGGGCAAAGAGGAGAATAAACATTTTCTTGTTTCTTTGACCATTCTTGATTTATTTCTGAGATTACATACAAAACTAATACAAAAGCTTAAATCTGGCAATTTTGGTTGAGGTTTTGTGCTAATTAAAACTAGTTATGGATGGCAGGGAAAGACAGTGGATAGGCTGCTTCTCATCCCATCTTACAATCTATTCTTTAAAATGTAGAGAAAATTCACCTGGGCCTGCACAAGTGACTGACACTTGTGTCTAAATGAGGTTTCTACTTTGCAGCATCGATTTCTGGCAATAAGTCCTGTCCTTAGCAGTGAACATTTTTTTCTGGGATAAGAAACACTCTAAGCCCATGTGATGAAAGATGAATAATATGGAACCCTGTGAGCAAAAATTAGCTTTAAGAAAATCAATTGCATACTTACTTGTACCAGAATGCCACAACTTCTTTATATAACTATGATGAAGTGTAATTGGCCCATCTTAGGAAAATATTTCTTATTCCAGCTTCTTTTTATTTAGTATGTATTTACATGAGTGCCTCATGAGAATAATAATGATGGTAATAATAATAATAATAATAGAATATTAAATAAATATAATGCAAATGTTTAAGAGCCCAGATTCAAGTGTCAAACAGTCTAGGTTTGAATTCTGGGTCCATTAAGGAGTGAAAATCAGTGGAAGAAATATAAATAACTTAAGATATGCAGATGGCTCTACATTCTACTGGAAGAAAGCAATACTTTGAACATCAGGAACATGACTACAAAAAGATACATAACTTTAACATAGACAATGAAGATAGCAAAATTGTTAAAGATTTTGCTCAGTCATTAATTCAAATGAAGACTGCAAGCAAGAAATCAAGAGAAGGCTGATATTTGGAAGGGAAGTGGTGGAAGAATTAGGAATCATCAAGAGCAAAGATGTGTCATTAGAGGCCAAGGCTAAGATCATCCACATCTTGTATTCCCAATTATTATGTATGGGTGAATAAATTAGACAATGAGGAAGACTAACAGGAAAAAAACTGATTCATTTGAAATATGGTGTTGAGAAGAGTTCTTCAGATACTTTGGACTGCCAGGAAGATGAGCAAGTGTGTCTTAAAGCAAATTAAGCCTGAAACATCATTCAAGGCAAAAATGATAAAACTTAAGCTGTTCTACTTTGGGCACATCATGAGAAGGCAGGGTTCTTTGGAAAAGATAATAATGCTGGCAAAAATAGAAGGCAGCAGAAAAAGAGGAAAGCTAAATATGAGATGGGTTGACTTCATTAAAGAAACCATAGGCGTGAGTCTACA
The DNA here is from genome assembly GCA_026230045.1 of Corynorhinus townsendii. Lineage (NCBI taxonomy): Eukaryota > Metazoa > Chordata > Mammalia > Chiroptera > Vespertilionidae > Corynorhinus > Corynorhinus townsendii. The sequence goes on from JAPDVU010000002.1 coordinate 80,315,306, forward strand.
GGAGCTGAGCTGGGCTGTTGAGGACAGGACTTTATGGACATCACTAAATCATGGAGTCACCAGGAATCAAAGCTGACTCACTGGCATGTATTACATAACTTGTTAATTGTGTGGGCGAGTTACTTAGCATTTCTCACTTTCCTCACCTATTAAGTAGGAATAACAATAGTAGTAACTCATAAATTTTATTTAAGGATTAAAATGAAATAACACATGAAAGCATCATGTAGAGCACTTAGTAAGCACTCAGTAAATAGCTATGTATCGTTACTATTATTATTACAGTATGTCAGGCACTGTACTGAACGAGTTATTTATATTTTAGCAGATATCAACTTTGTAAAAATGTGTGAGTTTGTTTATTGATATGTTTCAAACACTAAGAGGAGTTCCTAGCCTACAGTAAGCTCTGAGTAAATAATTACTGAATGGAAGAATGGTTTCATTAATTACTCATAACAGCCTTACAATGTGGCAGGCACTTTGCACATAATAGTGAGCAAGACAGTATCCTAATCTTCAGGTCTGATAAGAAGGAAGGGGGAACATGCAAGGAAGGCAAGCAAGTCAACAGGCAATTCTTACACAGAGTGATTGCTCTGATAAGGTAGTACAGGGCATTTGGGAGAAGATATGAGGAATTACTAATCCAAACACGAGGGAACAGACAAGGAGGGAATGGCATTTAGGCTGAAAAAATGAAGGATTTGTTAAACAAGCAAATTAGAAGTAAGAGCATATAGCGTGTTCAAAGACTAGAGAGTATGTTCACTTGCTTTAGCAGTATGTAGTTCAGTATAGATGAAATGATGGAGGAGAGAAGGGAAAGGAAGCTGCCGAAGTCAACAGGGCTTTGAGTGCAGCACCAGGGATGTGACTTGATCTTAATGGCAAGAGGGCCATTTACTAGTAAATGGGTTTTAGAGCTTCCTCAGTCTCACTGGGTTGGCAGAGTTCTAACATTTGCTTCCAGCTAGATCAGCTTTAGTATTTATGTGCCTATTTGCACATCTGTGAATCCACACTGCTAGAATTATAATTGCTTACGGTTTTTGGATTCAGGCCTATCTTAGACCATCTTTGTGACGTTGGTCTCTAAGACCAAAGCTGTCTTGGATCTTACAGAACCAAAGCCTATGGATACACAGTTCTTACTGAGTGTAGATCCAATTGGATCTGTCACTTTTGTCATAAAACTTCTCACTTGGCTGGATCCCCAATGGTATATTCAACCAGTTGATCTCTCCCTACTAAGGTTATAGGACAAAAGGCAAGGTAAGTTTTTGTATGTGGCTGACCAAGACTCAGAATAAGTATATCTTATATTATTTTCTAATAATAAATGACAGGTGGATTTTCAGGAAAGAAATAAGTGGCAAGATGTGAAACATAAAAGCTCCAAAATCATATAGCCCTTCCACTTACCATGTTCTTGATGCCAATGTTTACTGTGTATGTCTACTGAATTGTTCTGGATGATGTCCTACATGGTTCCCCAGCTAACTTGAAGTTTTCTTTCTCAGAATTCAACATGATAACATTACATAATAATAATAATAATAATAATAATAATAATAATAATAAAGATCTTCAACAGGGGATTTCAAGGGAATTAGATTCACCAAACAACAACCTTTCATATAAATATATCATGTAAATTAGCATAATACCTGAGAGAATCTAAATTAAAGCGGTCTTTTCCATCATAGTGAGCCATGTGTGAATTGGTTTATCATTGCAGATAAATGATAAGAATGAGCTGCTTAGGGTATAGTGTAATAGGAAACTGAAAGAACAAGCCATGTGTTCAAAACCTGGAGCCTAGTTCTGAACTATCAGCTAATTTAAAAAAAAAAAAGCCATCTTTGTTTTTGGAATTAAACTGGGAGAAAAAGATAACTTAAGTAGAGCCCTTAGGAAGATGTGAGGAGTTTCTGAGAACAAACCCAAATGGAAGGAAAGACCTTTGTAACGATTTGCTTGGCCCCACTTTTCCTTTGAGGCTTTGCTTGTGATTGCTGTGTGGTGAAAGGAATGGAAGGAAAGAGGCAGGCAACTAAGGGGCAGGAGAGGAGTGGAGATGAAAAGGTGAAAGGTATGGCAAAGAGCATTCTCTAAGACACTCAGACTTTCGAAAATAGCACTAAAGATAGGGGAGTGCAAGCATGCCATGCTACCAACTCACACACCAAAGCCAGGAGGCACACCTACTGTGCAAACGTTACTCAGGGACACAGCATGTAGTGGAGCTATGCGGTGCAAGATGGAACAAAAATATGAGTAGAACCATTAGAAATGTTATCTGATTACTAAGCAGGCCAGTCAGCCAGCCAGTGCTTGCTTTGAGTTCAGATGGTACAAAAGCCTCCATTTTAGCCTAGATGGAAAGGACTAAGAGAGAGATGTAGAGAGGAGCAGGGTGATGCCCAGAGGAGGGCAAAGGATATGGCTTAAAACCCAGGTAGATTATTTATGGGGGAAAACAAATTGCTGACAACCTTGTAATAGAAGAGGAATGGCTCAAGTTTATACACTTACTCATCCCATTTTGCTATCTGGAGTATGATTAAATTTGGACTTCCCTTGTTTAATTAGCCATTAGGTTTGATGAAGAACATTTTTCAAGTCGAGCAGAAAATTATTTAAAAGTAAGGTGTGTCTGCAAGAGAAGGCACAAGAGCAAGCCAGGCTGATAGATGAAAGTAAAATAATATGAGAAAATAACTCCCTTTACCATGAAGTCCCTGAGAATGTTTCAGCCACTCGGCTTTTTAAGTGAAGGAGGTGATGTGGCTAACTGTGGTCTGCCTTGAGATACTTAACTCGAAGTTCAGCAAAAGTTTAAAAGGAAATGAAGTGGAAATTGATCACTCAATAATAGAATCACTGGAACAAGATCCATCCCAAAAATATTTCTGCCATGGAGTCTTTAAAATGTCCTACTTTTGAAAATTCTTTCAATACAGTTATTTTTTAAATTCCATATTTCTTAAGTATTTGAAATATAAGAATCATCTTTTAAAGGGAACTCTATGTCTCATCATATTTTTAAAACACTCATTTTGTTAGTATGGGCTTTAAAAGATCCCAAGACATGAAAGACAGGACACATATCCATGGGGATAAAGGAGATGGAGAATTATAGCTTCCTTTCCAGTGGACTAAAAGCTATTTAAGAACAGCTATTTAATAAATGTGATATCAGTGGCCTTGCAAAAACATTCAGGTAATAAGAAACTAACAAATGATTTAGCATATACTACAACAACATACCCATTGACATTAATGTATCATATGTAAGTTAAACCTCAATTTAAATTTTTAACAAATAGAATATAGAGGTCCTTGATTGAGAAATCAATAATAGGATGATACACATTGACCTTTCTGGGTAAAAATAATGATAGTTAAAATAAAATAGTTGCTTTTTTTTGGCCCAAGGACTACTTAGAACATGTTCATAGAATTGTTGGACATTAAAGGTAAAAAAGCCTTAAAATTACTTTGTCCATTTTCTCATTTTATAGTTCCAGGAAACAAGACATTCCTCCCATTGTGATATCTAGCGGTAAATTGTTTGCCCAAGTTGTTAAGAGGTAGGGAATGGTCATTAACATATTGAGACTATATCATCCATTCCAAGAAAACATATAATATAAATTCCAGGAGGAACCAAGATGGCTGCCAAGGGGACAGCAGGCTACAAGATAATGTGTGAGCGAGAGAATGAAAGGAGAGTGCAGGGATGTGCAGGGAGTGTCTACATTTGTGAGTGAGGCACAGTTATATTCCAAGTAATTGTTGGGGACTACTGGATGGGGCTCCCCTAGCCAGGCAGCATCTACTGCTGCTGAAATCTCTCCCAGAGTGGATGGCTCTCTGCCACAGAGAATGTGCCATCTTGAAGGGAAGAGTGGCAGTGATCTGAAGCCTAGCCTTATCTTCAACCAGGGAGACTTCAGATACCTCCCACAACCCTACAACCACAACCCCCAGGGACAAGCTGCCCCAGCCGCAAACCCAGGAACACCAAGACTGCAGCCTCTCCAATGGCAGGCACCTAGAAAGTCAGTCCATGAGGAGACAAAGTGACATGAATACACAAATGAGCCCTGTGCCTTCTCATAGAGCAGATAGAAGGAACAGCTGAATCAATTACATCCACCAGGAATTGGTGAATTAAATACAGCTGGTGAGGCCATCCATGGACAGAAAGGTCAGATATTGCCTAGGGAAAGTGAGGAGCGACTACAGGGAGACAAAGAAACAGCCTGCATACGAAAGAAAAGGAGGAATCACCAGAAAAAGAAGTGACCGAAATGGAGGCAAGCAATATGTCAGAGAAAGAATTCAGAGCAATGGTCATAAGGTTGCTGAAAAGGATGGAAAACAAATTCAACATGTGTAAGAACCAAGAAGAAATGAAGAAGAACCAAGAAGAAATGAAAAACGACATCACTGCAATAAAAAACTCGATAAAAAGCATCAATAGTAGACTAGAAGTGGAGGACTGCATCAGTTAGCTAGAAGACAAGATAGGAAAAAAAATACCCAAGCAGAGCAGCATAAAGAAAAAAAACAACTTAAAAAAACAGGAGGAGAGCCTAAGGGAACTTTGGGACAACACCAAACAAAACAACATTCGCATAAAAGGGGAGCCAGAAGGAGAGGAAACTGAGCAAGGAATAGAAAACCTGTTTGAAGAAATAATGACAGAAAACTTCCCTGATATAGAGAAGGAAACTCACACAAGTCCAAGAAGCTCACAGAGTCCCAAACAAGATGCACCCCAAAAGACCAACAACAAGACATATTATAATTAAATTGGCAAACACCGGTGACAACGTAAGAATCTTAAAGGTTTCCAGAGAGAGACAGAAAGTTACCTACAAAAGATCCCCCATCAGACTAGCGACTGATTTCTCAACAGAAACACATCAGGCCAGAAGGGAATGGAATAAAATATATAAAGTCATGCAAAAGAAGGGTCTGAATCAAAGAATACTGTACCCAGCAAGGCTATCAATCAAAATTGAAGGTGGAATCAGGAGCTTCACAGACAAAAAATCATTAAGGGAGTTTAATACCACCAAACCAGCAATGCAAGAAATGCTAAAGGGACTGCTATAAAAAGAAGAAATAGGAAGGGAAGAAAGAACACAGGCATAAAGAATAAAAATGGAACTCCCATTTGACCCAGTAATCCCACTTCTAGGACTATATCCCAAGAAAAGAGAAACACCAATCAGAAAGGATATATGCACCCTTATGTTCATAGCAGCACAATTTACAATAGCTAAGATTTGGAAACAGTTTAAGTGCCCATCAGCAAATGAGTGGATTAAAAACCTGTGGTACATCTACACAATGGAATACTATGCTGCGGTAAAAAAGGACTTCTTCATCCATTAGCATGGATGGAACTGGAGAGCATTGTGCTAAGTGAAATAAGCCAGTCGGAGAAAGATAAATATCACATGATCTCCTTCATATGTTTGATATAATGATCAACATAATTTGATGAACAAGAATAAATCCAGAGACAAATGGCAGGGGAGGGGGAGTTAGAGAGCAACCAAAGGACTTGTATGCATGCATATTAGCATAACCAATGGACACAGACACTGGGGCAGTGGGGGCTTGCCCACGATGGGAATGACTGGGGGAGAAGGGGGGTTCAATTGGGGGAAAAGGAGACATATGTAAAACTTTAGATAATAAAATAAATAATATAAAATAAAAATAAATAAATTCCAAAATTCTTTTAGATTATTATGACCTAGTAAATAAGATCTGGTTGGAACTAGAGAGATGGAACATATTGACATGTCAATGTTTATGGAATGAACCTCATGTGATCAATTGTGAAAATGCACAAGTTTAAGGGATCTTAGTAGATTATCTTAGGAAAAAGCCAGAGGCCAAAGTAAAAAATATATATAGGTGGAGTCTGAACTAGAAGACCTATGTGTCTAGGAAAGAAGCCTGAGGTGTGTTGAAGGTAGTAATCTCCTCTCTAATGAGGGAAGAAGAGGAAATTAATTTAAATTGCCACTGGAGGAATTTAAGTTAGATGAAAAGAGATTATTGGCAGCAAAGGTTTTATAAACCCTGGAAAAGATTCCTGAGGCGGTTTTCAAATTCCCTATCTGGATATGCTTAAGAAATGAGAGATGCCTATCAGCCCAGAATGGTTGAGGTAGAAATCTGCCTGGCAAGAAATGGGGAAGGAAGGAAGGAAGGAAGGAAGGAAGGAAGGAAGGAAGGAAGGAAGGAAGGAAGGAAGGAAGGAAGGAAGGAAGGAAGGAAGGGGGGGAAGGGAGGGAGGGGGGACGGGAGGGGGGACGGGAGGGGGGACGGGAGGGGGGAGGAGGGAGGGGCGAGGAGGGAGGCTCACCCGAAGTAATCATTTCCTTGGAAAATCAATTGTCATGTGCTAGTTGGTTATAAATGGAATGTACAATTATAATACACTCTGGTTTTCATTTTCTTTTAGCCTGGTTTCCAGTGAAAAGAAGGCTTATGAAATCTCCCTGGCAGGCTATGCCCTGATTAATATATTTTTTTTATTTTTCTTCTTTAAACTGGTTATAACTTAATCTCTTAGACAAACCTAGACTTTAGTAACAATATATGTGCCCTCAGAAGAGATATGTGAAAGTAGAAATGCTGTCCTCATTTCAAAGGAAAACTTTTTCCCTCCTAATTTAAATAAGCAGGATGATTCCACCTCTACTATCACCCTCTCCTTCCCTACCTTCACACAAATACCAGAAGTTCTCTGCAACTTGCAGAATGTCCCCTCATTTACAGCATACAAGCAACACTTGTACTCACAGTTTATACCAAAACTCTCTAATTTGTTGTACTTCTTTGTTTATACAGCTGTGCATCTCTTTGTCCCACTGTGTTCACCACATTTATTGTCTGGTTTTTATTGTGAGTTCCTGGGGGTGAAGAAGGGAGTCTGTTTAACTTGCTATGCACAATATTGTGAGTGCACCCACAGGTAGGCACCACATGACCATTCTTTTTTTTTTTTTAAGAAACAGTAATTTTATTTTATTTATTTACTAGAGGCCCAGTGCATGAAAATTCATGCACGGGAGGTGGTGTCATCCCTCAGCTCGGCCTGCCCCCTCTCACAGTCTGGGAGCCCTCAGGAGCAGGAGGCGACCTGGCGATCAGGGGAAGGCAACGCCCTCATCACCCCTCTGCTGCTTCCACTGCTGGCAGCACAAGCCTCTGCCAGCCCTGGTTACCTGAGCCTTGGGGGTCCCTGGGCAGCTGGGCAGCAGCCATCCAAGGCTTGCCTGTGCCTCAGGCAAGCCCTGGGGGGCTGGGGGCTGAGGGAACTGGGCACCACCATCTTGTGGCTGTGGTCACTGCCATCTTTGAAGGTGTGGCAATCAATTAGCATATTTCCTCCTTATTGGCTGTGGGTGCTGCCATCTTTGTGAGGGTGTGAAAGTCAATTAACATATTCCTTCTTTATTAGATAGGCTTTTTTGGTTAATCTTCACCCAAGAATATTTTTCCCATTGATATTTATTTATTTAGCTAGTTGGTTATTTTTATTTCTTATTGTTGAAAGTTTTACATATGTCTTCTTTTTCCCCCCTTGACCTTCCCCACTCACTCCTGCCCCCCAGCACATGCTCCCACCCACGTGACCTTTCTTGACAGCAATGGTCATGAATGCTCAAAAAAACCCTCTGTGGATTAATCAAAGCTGGAGAGAAGGCTCAGGTTATAGATTCTGTGTCATCCCATGGTCCTCCTATTGCCACACCAAAGCCATAAGGGTGTCAGGAACCATCAGCAAATGTCCAAATAACAAATGAAAAATCTAGTAAATCAGGGCCTGAAATGCACAGAAAACAAGATTGCACTTATTTGGGAGTTTGTCCTCCACCGTGACCCTCCGTTTTCTCTTGTGTAAGTGCAGTCTTGCGGGGGTTCTCAGCTCAGAGCATTATGTGTCAGTGCCCATTGCCATAAGAGGTTGTTATATTTCAGACACTCCATGGAAGACTATGATGTTCACACTATCTTGGCTTTCTTATTTCTTTATGTTTACAGAAGGAACAAAAATCATCTTCATCAGAATTAATATTTCTTCCTTCCCACCAATCCCCACACATTACCCCTCAAACATTCCTTTGCACCCATCTTCCTGACCCAAGAAATCAAAATGATCCACATTTCTTGGTCTGGTAAAAACTTTTCAATGTCTGTTCATCCTTCAATCTTCAAAGTTGCATCAAAGGACAAAGTGATTGATGAAAACCCTTCCCTCAGGAAAAGCACAGGAAATAGCATTCTGTATAATTCAACAAATATTCACCAATTTAGAGTCTCTCACTGTGTGCTGGAGAAACAGAGGGAAGCAAAACATAGATGTATTTTCAAAATGTGTATGTGTGTGTGATTAGTGAATTTAAAGTTTTATTAAACCATTAAGTATAAGAAGATTGACTTATTGTAGGGTTGTGGTGGAGATTAAGTGATATACTATATAATAAAAGCCTAACATGCTGAGTGTCTGGTTGTCTGGTCAACTGTTCAACTAATCAAAGAGTAATATGCTAATGACATGCTAAGCCACTCAACCACTTGCTAAGACGTGCACTGACCACCAGGGGGCAGACAGTAGACTGTTTGACCCATTGCTATGACGTGCACTGACCACCAAGGGACATACAGTCAACTGGTTGACCCATAGCTATGCCATGCACTGACCACCAGGGGGCAGACGCTCCACCAGTAGGTTAGCTTGCTTCTGGGGTCTGGCTGATCGGGACTGAATGAGATGGGCTGGACATGACCTGGAGCCCCCCCATAGTCCCTCCCAGGCTGGCCAACCTCTCATGTCCCTCCCTTGCCTCAATTGTGCATGGGTGGGTCCCTCGGCCTGGCCTGTGCCCTCTTGCAATCCGGGATCCCTCGGGGGATGTTGGAGAGCTGGTTTCGGCCCCATGGCAGAATGACCAGTTGCTATGACGTGCACTGATCACCAGGGGGAAGATTCTCAATGCAGGAACTGCCCCCTGATGATCAGTGCGCTCCCACAGGGGGAGCACCGCTCAGCCAGAAGCTGGGTTCACAGCTGGCAAACGCAGCGGTAGTGACAGGAGCCTCTCCCACCTCCACAGCAGTGCTAAGGACGTCAGACTGCCAGCTTAGGCCCACTCTCCCCAGGGTACAGGCCTAAGCCATCAGTTGGACATCCCTCAAAGGCTCCCGGACTGCAAGAGGGCACAGGCCGGGCTGAGGGCCCCCCCACCCGAGTGTCCCCCAAATTTCATGCACCAGGCCTCTAGCAATATATATTATTTAATATACTAAGCACAGAGCCTGCCATGTAAGATATCCCCAAAAACTATGGCTTAATTTAGAACAATAATTTTTGAGAGGGCTTTCTCTGGAAATCAAATTTGACCTTTAATTATGGGCAGTATAGTTTGTTATGGACATAGGAGGAACTATCACATTCAAGAAAAAAAACAACAACTATCATCTAGAACATATTTTTTCAGCAAAAATGGAACTCAGTGTTGTTCAGTGTCCCAAGAGAGTCTGGTTCACATCCTGCTCTTCCTATGAAGGTTTTGAAGTGTTTCAGAACCTTGGTCATGTCCCAAACACACACAACACATTTTTTTTTCCTGCTTCTCCTACCATGGTCCTCACATTTGTTTCACAAGTGACTACAGCAATGCACTTGAAGTTTTTATACATTTATTTCAAAGGGACATAAAATGATTATCTCCATGCTTCATTTTATTAGTTAGCTGTTACTGAATCAGTATCATCAAAATTTAATCTACAACAAGAATAAATTAAGTTTTAACTAGAAGTAAAACTAAGTCAAATTTTACTCACCCAAAGCATTTTTTTAAAACTTCTCAAAAGAAATCGTTTCACAAGTCATCTTAGATGAGGTATAATGTTTAATTAATTAATTAACTGTATGGATGACTATATGAATAGATTATAATGCAAATGACAAGATTGAACAAGGATATCGTAATATACTTACCTACACAAAGAAATCCCTTACTTTGCGCATTTTAGTTCAATTTAAGCATAGCTCTATAATGCCAAATATCTAGATAACAGAAAGGAGACTTCATATTAGATTCTCCTTGAATATTTGCCTTACAAAAACATGGTCTTAGTCTATTTCCTAAATTCTATTATATAGAAGACCTCTGACCACACCTGGAATCATCATTAGAGTCTTAATATTTTGTCCTGTCTGAAGGTTCATCCAATGGTTTCATTTAAAAAGGATTATAATTTCACCTTCTATATTTTCTCAGCAAGGATAAGGGCCTTCTGGAAAACATTTGCTATATTTCTATCTATTGCAAAATATCAGAAGGATGCACCTGAAATAAAAAATCTCATAGACTATTTCCTATCAAATATCACCACTTAAGTTATATTGTAAGGGCCTAATTTTATATTCCAATCAGTAAAGCTATTGCTCTCCAGTTCTCTGACCAAAAGTCACTATTTCACAAATTTATTCACATGTTGAAGTGTTTATTAATTTCTCACTCCCACCTTTCTTATTCCAAACTAATAGAATCCAAACATTTCAGATTTACTTTAGATATTCAGATATTTTCAGTCCTTTTACTACCAGATCTTTTAGACTTAGCTTCTCTGAACTTTGTGTCCATTTAATATTATAAAACCAGAACATGGGTTTTATAAATAAAGGAAAATTAATGTTTATCTAACCAAAATGTACTTAAAAGAAGACCAATGACCCAGCAATCCAGAACGCCAATGGTGGTTTAGTACAACCTTACATTTTTTTCCTCCTTATTCTAATTTGTCAGGATTTAGTTGTTAGTTCAGAATCGATCCTGTTTTCATAGCACTGGAATTCTCCATCTTAAAATTTTATCTGAGACTCTGCAACCTTAAGTTTTTGTAAAGATCAGCTGAAGGATTCAGAAGTTCCTTCAGATGAGTGGAAAAGGGGAAATGGGCCCTCCAACCCCTTCCTCCAGCTCTCTGAGCATTATTAAACTGCAATGAAACCAAATCACATACACTTCTCCAAAGGACATTAAGAATAGTTTCCAGGAGCCTCAAGGTGCCTCACCCAATTATCTTTTTTAAGTCCTGGCATTTCTAAACAACCGAGATGCACAAATCCTATGGAAATCTTGTGCCAAATTTAATAGCATTGTTAATTAACTAACATTTGTTGTGCTTCAGACAATGTCCATGAATCAGTAAAGTAAAAGATAGTGTCCCTCAAAAACCTGAGGATAATGTCAATGGGGTAAGAATAGGCAGTTCTTCTGTTTTTCAACCTTGTGTGGAGGAATGGAGTCTGTCTTCTCATTGCCTTAACTCATTTGCACATGATTGTAAAAATTAGATGAGACTGCACAGATAACACACTTAGCAAGGAGACTGGTCCAAAGGATATCTTTCATAGATGTGTATTTCCTTTTCCTTCAAGAATCAGAAGAGTGTGGCCAGCCTGTTTTGCAGAGGAAATTCAAAACTAGTGGGGCTAGACCATATTGAAATACACATCAAAACTTGTGCCTGAGTGTCTGAATGTTATAAAATTTCTGAAATAGTATGGTATTTCTATAAATAGCAATTCAGATTTTTCTCATGAATTTTATAGAATTAGTTTTTATTACTGTAGATTCTTATGATCATACCAGGCCATTGAGGCCCAACCACTAAGGTTCCTGTATCTCAGAGTAAATGACACTAAAAGGAACAATTTTGTTTTGCTTCTTTCATATTTTTATTGAGATATAATTGACATATAACATTATACTATTTTTAGATATATAACTTAATGAATCAATATTTATGTATATGTATACAAAGTGATCACCACAGTAAGTCTAGTTAACATACATCATTAAACATAGTTAAAATTTTTTTCTTGTGATGAGAGCTTTTAAGATCTCGTAGCAACTTTCAAATATATAATACAGAATTATTAACTATAGTCACCGTGCTATACATTACAAAGAGGAACTGTTTTAACTCCCATCCACCCAATAGGGTAATTAAGAAAACTCCTCAAGGAGCTTTTATTAAGCCAGCCTCAAAAAATGAAACCCTGGTTTCAACACTTTCAGCGCTGAAAGGGGAGTCTATTTTCTTATCCAGTAAATAAATCACATGTTTGACAGGAATAAAAATATTGATGGGAGGTGCACATTCTTCATTTCAAAGAAAGGAGCCTGTTGAGTGGTAGTATAGTTTTAAAAGTATCTGATTTGACAGAGGAGCTCTCATCACACTTCTGAAATAATTTTATGCTGCTATGATTTTGTTTGTGGATTTTTCATTATTCAAAATTGAAGCAACATACTTAACTTGAATCAGAACCACCAAAGCTTTTCAAAATGCCCCTATAATTCACAATTTCTGTTTTTTTTAAATGATGTCATATGCTATCTTTTTCTGAACTGCTAAATTCTGTGTTTCAAAATACAAAAAGTATTTGCAAGGCATCCATAAATATTTACAGAACACCTACCATAAGCCAATCCTATTTCTGGTTGTAAGGGATGTTCCAATAAACGAAACAAGTCCCCTGCTCTCAAGGAGGGGTGGCAAGAGAGGAAGGGTTGGTGGAATAAAACTATACTAATAAAAGGGTAATATGCTAATTAGGCCAGATAGACCAGACATCTTCCGGAAATCCTTCCAGACAAAGCCACGGTGGTGGAGGCCAAGGCAGAGCAGTTAGGGGCAATCAGGCCGACAGGGGAGGACGGTTAGGGATGATCAGGCAGGCAAGCAAAGGGGTTAGGGAGATCAGGCAGCCCACAGGGGTCAGGCCTAAACCGGCAATTGGACATCCCCTCAGGGGTCCCAGATTGGAGTGGGTGCAGGTCGGGCTGAGGGGACCCCCCCTCCGTGCACGAATTTCGTGCACTGGGCCTCTAGTAAATGAATAAAAGGTGTCATTAAATAAGAAAAATATAACTATGTCTATGGAATTAAAGATAATTAGAGATACAGGAAAATGAGTGGTTGACTTTAGATTGGATAGTCAAGAAAAACCACTCTGAAGAAGTGATATTCAAGTTGAGATTTAAATGGTGAAGGGCCCAACAGTGTCTGGAGGAACAGAATTACAGGCAGAAGAATAACAAAGGCCTGAAAGTGGGGGACAGCGTGATGTTTTTCATAAGGAGAAGGCCAGTATGGCTAGAGAATAGAGGGCAAGGGGAAAGGGGGGCAAAATTGTAGACAAAGTGGAATTACATGAGGCATGGAAGCCAAAAAAGGTTTAGTTTTGTTCTAAGTGCTATGGGGAGCTATTGGATGAGAAGAGTGGGGCCTGGGGGATCTTAGGCATGAGAATGGCATGACTTGATTTACTTTTTCAAAGTTGACCACATCTGCAGATGGAGACTGGGGCAAGATGAGCTTTTTATGCATTTAGAATTATTGAGGAATTGTAAGCAAGAACTTGACTCACTTATTTTTGTTTTTAATATCTCTGACTATGCTGTGGAGACTCAACTGTGGTGTAAAGAAATATACAGAAAGAGCCAGAGTAGAAGAACCTTTAGTGAATTTGGCAAGGATTATGAATTTGAATATGGAGCTTAGATGGTATCCTTGGATAGTAAGAAAAGAGATAATACTTATTGATGAACTATTATGCTTTTTCATAAATATAACCTCATTTAATTATCACTACACCCAGTGGAATAGGTGTTTAGCCCCATTTTCTTAAAACTGAAACTCAGAAAAATAAATCAAATTTGTGAATATCCAGCAAAAGTAAGTGGCAAACCCAGGAGTCAGAGCCTGGTCTGTGTGACCATGAAGTCCCCATTTTTCTATGCTACTGTTGTGTAACTCAGGTCAGGATTAGCAAATAACACATCTTTAAATTTTTAATCTACAATAAAATAATATTCAATAATGTAAAATACACAATTTATTTAACTTTTTTTAAAACCTCACTTGAGGATATTTTGCCATTGATTTTTGGAGAGAGTGGAAGGGAGGGAGGGAGGGAGAAAGAGAGAGAGAAGGGGACAGAGAGAGAGAGAGAGAGAAATATTGGAAACATCAATGTGAGAGACACATTAATTGGTTGCCTCCCATACATGCCCCGACCAGGGCCAGGTATCAAATCTACAACCCAGGTATGTGCCCTTGATTGAGAATCAAACCCTTGTCATTTCAGTGCAGGGACTGATGCTCTAACCACTGAGCAATAACCAACCAGGGCTATTTAACTTTATTGATGGGCATTTAGACTTCTATATTTTTGCTCCTAGAGTTAGAACTGTAATAAACATTTTATATTTTACCTCATTTCTGATTACTTCTTACCTAAAATCCTAAATTCCTAGCAAAGTCAAATATATATTTTAAAAGCTCTGGATATACAAAAAGCTTGTGCCATTTATACTCTCACTTAACCCAAACCAACATTAAACATTATTTTTGTCTTTTTTTAACCCCATTGTTTAATTCACATTTTCTTCACTTCCTAATGAGATTGAACTTTTTTTACATATTCACCTTTTATTTTTCTTTTGTGAATTATATGTTCATTTAATTGCCAATTTTCCTATATAGTATTACTAGTTTGTTCTTGGTGTTTGTAGGATCTCTTTATATAGGAAGGATATAAGACTTTCTTTGTCCATTTTGGCAAATAACCTCCCAGAATGTCTTTTATATTCAATTTCTAAATTTTTTATTGTGAAAATATCCAACATAAAAGAGGGTATGTTCCAGTTTTCTATTGCTGCATAGCAACTTACATCAATATTTAGTGGCTTAAAGCAACAAACATCTTATTTTATCTCATAGTTGTGTGGATGTTGGCTGAGATTTTCCTGCTCTCACGGATTACTCACCTGGCAGATTGGCTGATCTAAAGGGCCCCAAATGGCTTTACTCAAGTGTAGTGCCTGGCAGAGATAGAAGGAAGGCTGGCTCTTTGGCATCACCAACTGGAGCACCTACAAGGTGTCTGCACAGTGATCTCAGGGGATTCAGACCTCTTACCTGGAAGCTTGGGGCTGGAAAAGACAGTGTGCCAGCACAGAAGGGAACACCTTTGTGGCCTTTTATGACCCAGCACCAGACGCTACATAGTACCCACCTCTACTGTGTTCTATTGGTCACAGCAGTCATATGGGGACACTCATGTCTTGTAGACATTCGGATTCAATGGGGAGAATATAGAGGAGGGTCAAAGAATTTGTGGGCCTGTTTTAAAACCTCCATATGACATATATTTTTTAAAAGAATAAAGCAAACTCTCCTTCACCTTTTAACTTTATTTATAATATTTTATCTGCAATTGGTTCTAAATTATTTATATAAATAAATGTATTTCTTTTTTCCCTCTACCCTTTTCCATTGCTTTGTAGTTAGTTTTTAAAAATTATTTTCAAAGTGTCTGTCTAGAAAATTAGGGACATTAACAATTAATATATTTGGAGACAAGACTTAATGGCCTTTAAACAGTTTAAGTATTATGTACTATTGTTTCATTAATTTAGTTTAATTTTTAATCCTTTTCATCCTTAAATTTTCATCAGTGACACATTTGAAAATTCATCTAAAATGCAGATTGAATCATACATTTAATTGTGCATTTTTTCTGTGAAGAAAAAAAAAGGATTGGACTAAACAGTTCTTGCTCAGTATTTTGCCACATTCTGGCTCTTTCTTCCAACATGAACTGAAATACAATGAGCTACATATTTCCTGTATAGCTAATAAAATAGTTCCCTTCAGGTCTTACAATGGTGCTTGAAAATTGAGTCATTAGATTCATTTCATGAGCAGTGATTATAGCTCTCTTTCTTACGATGTTTTGAATGGCAAAGTAAAAAAAAATGTGTCAGCACATAACAGCAAGAAAAGTCTTTTAGTTGGTAATTATTTTAAAGGACATTCTTCTGGCTCATAGAGAGGAAAGAAACCCTTTTAAAAATATGTGGTAAACACTCAAATGCTAAACAATGATGCTCATCCCATGTTCTAAAAATGGTAATTGGGGGTTTTTAGTCTTTTTCTCTGCTTCCTGTATTGCATTTTAGAAACTGCTTTCTTCATCTATCTGGGCGTGGAACTGTGAAAGCTATGCAGAGAGAAGTACATTGAGTAAAATGTGTGACACATGCCTAATAGTGATCATCAGTGTTTCTATGTATCCTATGTATCTTTCTCCTGCTTTATTTTCACCATATCCAAGGGGAAAAAATAAATTTTGGAAGAAGAAGATATTGGAAAAATATTATTATCTAGCACAATTAATCATCATCAGTCCAGGAGCTGTACCTATTTTCCCCCCAATATTTTATCTCCAACACTAAGCATTGTGCTTTATACATAATAGTCCTCAATGAATATTTATTGGAAAATGATTTGGAGAGAGGTGCCAAAGTATTTTTCAGCCTGGTCCTGCTATCCAGTCTGAATCTAGAATTTCTTTTTCATGGAGGCAGCTATGTTCATGAAGTATCTCTTTCATATCTGTCTCTATTAGCTGGCAGTCATACCTTAGCAAAAGTGGGCTGGAAAAGTCAAGACCTTGAGTTCATTTAATGTCACTGGACTTTAGTACTAGAGATAATTTGAGATCACATGGCCTTCCAAAGGCAAAATGTTTTCAAATCACCTATGAGCAATACAACTTTATTTATACCTGAATATGCACAAGTTTAGCCAAAGTTCAGAACGCTGCTGCTATTTCCACCCTTCAGGCTTGTGCACACGTTGTGAGGAGGCCACATACCAGAGCCTGGACCTTGTGTTTTGGGGACACGCATATCTTGTAGACATTCAGCAACAAAAAACACTCAAATATTTTCTTATTTCATGTTGAATACCGAATACAGATAAACTCTTAGAACTATAATTTCCAATAAGGTAGCCACTAGCCACTAGCCACAGTGGGTGTTTCAATTCAAATTAATTAAAATTAAAAAGAACTAAAACTTCAGCTCCACATTTGTACTAGTCACATTTCAAGCGCTCAGTAGCCACATGTGACTAGTGCCTACCATGTTGAACAGTACAGATATAGAACATTTTCATTGTTACAGGAAGTTTTATTGGTTAGTACTGCTCTAGAATAGATCACTTATAACACATTGAAGAAATTCTAAATTGGATACCCAATTCTGCAATTATTTCCTGATCAATCAATCCTAGTTTTCAAATATTTTTGTTTATCTGAATGTCTGAAGTTGTTTCTATTTAAATCCATTTTTAACAACAATGGAGGTAATATTTCCTAACCACGTCTCTATGAAATGTAACAAAACAAAATGAAGTATGTATTATCCAAAACACAAAGTTAGATTTCTGAAACTCAATTTAAGTGGTAATAAGTCCAATATGATTTGTAAAAAGTCTAAATTATAGATCATCCATAAAGTGTCTTCAACTAAATTACACAAAAAGCTCACACAAAAACCTACAAGTGTTGCCAAATTAAAGCCCCATCAGACCTGATTTTATAAATAACTCAGAATAATTTCTAGCTCAAATACTTTTGTATACAGACAGATGGAAAATGTGTTGCTGGAAGAGCTCACTTTTCTAAAATAAACCTAACTTTTCTCCCAGAGGTATAACTTCCTCAGAAATTTGTTTTCTCTTTAACAAATGCCCAAATCCTTTCTAAATTACCTTAAATCTGTAGTAATGGGAGTTATTTTAGTGAGAACTTAGCACATAATATAACCATGAAAGGCAATAAAGATATACACTAAATCATTTATTTGGACAGAAACTATATATAGTATATGTGTAAAAATAAGTAAGTATACATTTGCACATATTACAACAACAAAAAAATTCTCTCTCCTAAACAGCATTCAAATATCCCTAATATCTCCTACATGTGCTTTTAAATTTTGGCAAATAACAGCATTTTCTACTTCAATGTGTATTTATAAATTCCTATTATGTAATTTCTCCTACAATCCAAAAACAATACACTTTGATAATTCAGCTTCTTGTTGTCTTTCCAATTTAGTAAAAGCAGTGATGATTTTCAACCTTTTTCATCCAATAGCACATATAAACTAATTAATAAAATTCTGCAGCACACCAAAAAATATATTTTTTGCCCATCTGACACAAAAAAATAGGCATAATTTTGATTCATTCACACCAGATGGCTGTTGTTGTGTTGGCCGTTGTCATTTACTTATTTAACAATCTAAGGGAAAAGAGGTCAGTACTCTGACTAAATAGTCAGGTATTGCATGTTTTAAAAATTCTTGCAGGCACACTGGTTGGAAATCTCTGAGTAAAAGTATCCTATTTTTCTATTTCAGACGCTGTTTTGGAAGCAGAGCAGAAACCAGTCCCAGGCGTGCCACAGGAAGGCACAGGCAAGGACACTGGTCCTGATTCCGCAGGCAGCCAAGTCTAAATGTAAGTGTGAGAAGCCATGGTAGGCATCGCAGTGGCCTGGCTGCTGGTGGTGCACAGGGGAAGTTGAGGGGTGGGGAGAGGAGTGGGAAGACACTTGGATATCCAGCCTGCCTGCATGTCCTATCTCCTATCCATCTCCACTGCTGCAAAAGCCTTTAGACCAGTGGTTCTCAACCTTTCTAATGCCGCGACCCTTTAATACAGTTCCTCATGTTGTGGTGACCCCCGACCATAAAACTATTTTCGTTGCTACTTCATAACTGCAATTTATGAATCGTAATGCAAATATCTGTGTTTTCTGATGGTCTTAGGCTCTACAGCAGTGGTTCTCAACCTGTGGGTCAGAAAACACAGATATTTACATCACAATTCATTAACAGTAGCAAAATTACAGTTATGAAGTAGCAACGAAAATAATTTTATGGTCGGGGCTCACCACAACATGAGGAACTGTATTAAAGGGTTGTGGCATTAGAAAGGTTGAGAACCACTGCTTTAGACTATCTTTACTAATGCCAGGTTTTTAAATCCCTGACAGTAAAATACATGTGCAGAGTGTGATTCTAGCTGGTTTTTTAAGTCCAGGCATGTTGAATAGCGTCTTAAAATAATCATTTCCATAGGCCTTGACTAGGTTATCCAAGTGTTCACCAGATGCTAGCAGCTAGATTTTGCAGATGAAAATTGCTAACTTGAGCTGCTTTTCATGATTCAGCAGAGGGTTTCAAGTCATAGAAGATCTGGAGATTTGTAAAATAAATAATTCACGTGCAAATAGAAAAATTAAAATAATCTTATCATCTGCCAGTCATATCTATATGTGCTTTTTGGACAATTATCAAATTTCTCTTAATTGGCCCAATTTTTTTCTGGCTGATATTTTAAGTAATGAGTTGTAATGAAGAAATGATTCCTTTCAGATGACTGAAGTGGCATGTACTAAATTTTCCTAGGACAATCCAGCAAATATGAAACAGAACATGATATAGCATACGGTTTTATTCACATACTAGAGGCCCAGTGCATGAAATTCCCCTCAGCCCAGCCTGTACCATCTCCAATCCAGGACCCCTCGGGGGATGTCTAACTGCCAGTTTAGGCCTGTGGATTGAGCCTAAACCGGCAGTCGGACATCCCTCTCACAATCCAGAACTGCTGGCTCCTAACTACTCACCTGCTTGCCTGCCTGATTGCCCCTACCTGCCCCCCCCCCCCTGCCAGCCTGATCATCCCTAACTGCCTCTGCCTGCTGGCCTGATTGCCCCCAACAGCCCCCCCCCACACTGGCCTTGTTGTCCCTCCCGGCCCCCCTGCTGGCCTGGTCGCCCCCACTGCCACCCCTGCCAGCCTGATCACCCCTCACTGTCCCCCTCTGCTGGCCTGGTTGCCCCTCACTGCCCCACCTGCTGACCTGGTCACCCCAAGCAGCCCACTGTTCAGTCATTATTGTGAGGGCATCCTGACTGATTTGCATATTACCCTTTTATTGATATAGATGATACTGAATATATTCACAGTGAAAAATGATAACAGTATACCAGAATCTCTTTTGTCCCTGCATTGATCTCTTAGGAGGAGCAATTAATATATGAAGTATATCATTAACTTTTTAAGTTTGATGGGGAAAAAATGCCATCCATTTCTGATGAGTAGACATTATCTCATAGTATCCACAGCCATTTTATGTTTATTACTATTGCCTGGTGTTAAGTGTGACTTTTGGACATATGGCTCAATATTTCTGAATATTGAATAGTACAATGACTCTTTATAGTCTATTTAATTTTATTTAGTAATTTAAAGTGTGAGTAGTTAAGATTCCTCACATTTCTGTGTTTTTGCTGGAGGTGCCCTTGAACAAAAAGAAAAGCACAGCAAGAAGCTCTGCAGTTAATGCCACATGACCACATCTGGTCTAGAATGAATCAATCCTGAGTTTCTGGAGAAATTCAAATATGTTAATAACTCTCATAAGGTATTACATTTTTATTACAGGTACCACTAATTATTGGCTGGATTTTATCAAGGCCAGATGTTAACCAAATGAAATATTTATAATGCAAAACCATTGAAATATATATTATTATATTATATTATATTATATTATATTATATTATATTATATATGCTCACTTAAGCAACACATTATAGAACTCAAGCCTATCACATATTTGGAGACTCTGATGAAGGCATCAGGCCTCCCATTACAGTCAAAATGTCAGGGTAAGGCTCTGACCCCAATCCAGGGAAACTTCTTAACTGTTGTAACAAATTCAGAAGCAGGCTCAGCTTCTGAATTTCTTGTAACAAAATCTTGCTGCCAAAGGCATGAATGGGCTCACCCAGTAAAAATTACAGTAATAATGTTAAACTAAATCATAAAGATGCAGAAGGTGGTTATTATAGAGCAGAGGAGATAAATTGCTTGTAAAGTTATGGTGAAAATATAAAAAATACATTTATTAGACTTTTAAAAAATTAAGCTTTGTTTTTAAACTGGGGTGCAAAAACAATAAAATGTAAATGTTATTCAATAAACTATTTCATTCCATAGTCAACAGCAATGAAAGTAAAAATTTCTTTGATTCAACATGTTCATCAATTCAGGCAGGCCCAAAGCTTATAGCTGATAGTTTTCCAATAAAAATAACAAACTGAAAGTCATTTTTAAGAAAGAATAAGAATGAACTTTTTGAATGTATAGTTTTTATCTTAGTGAAAATTAACTTGGCTTATGCTTAATTTACATAGTATAAAACTGTAAATATTTTGTGTGATTTTTAAGTTCTGTGAAGAAATTCATTTGAAACATGTAAAAAATGTCCCCTCAAAATTAAATATGAAAACCATGATAGGATTACAATTAGGGAAAATGGAAATAGAGCATGATAACTGTGTGCCTCACAAAAGTAAAGGACATGACTTTTTAAATTGTTTTTTCATAATCTAGAATTTCCTTTCTGATCATCTTTTTACTTTCTGAAAATATGGATTTCTGAATCACATAACATACACATTTTGGTAGGTATATTCTGTATTTTCCTCAAGTTAAATTACATCTCTCTAAATGACAGTTATCATAGTAGTGAACACCTTTTGCTCATGAAAATATCTAATGTGCCTTATAGACAGTAAGCACAAATAAACATGTATTGAACTGAATTATTCTCACTTTCTGTTCAGACTCGTGTGTCTCTTGGATTCACACTGAGAGGTGGTGTCTCACACATGAAATTAATGAGCTACATCTGTAACTAAGAATAATCCATGGAAAACCTGCTGCATTGATCCTTATCTGTTTTATTAATCAAACCGACTACGGACTTTCTTATGGTTATACCATATTTTGGAGATAAATAGAGTGGGTAAACCAGAGTTCAATTTAGAAGTTCTTTGAAACATTGAAGAACATGGGGGTTTATATTATATGACAATAGTAAAGTCCAATCCTTGATAGTTGTAATTCTGATGTATAGGTATATAAATATCCTGTATGTAGAATATTATGACAGTGGCCAAGAAGATCCTAACTATTCAATATGGAATTTATTTCTTACTGTCACTCTCTTCCTCCCCCATTTTTTTAATAAAAAGGGTTTGGGTTTTTGGGGGAGGGTTTTTTATTTGTTTGTTTCTGTTTTTGTTTTTTTAAAACCAGCTGGTATGTACAGCCTTTAGTTGAAGCAGATTGCTGAAAGTCAGAAGCCCCAGATTCTATCCTTGATTCTCCTACCCACTTGGAATGTGGCCTTGGGCAAGTCATGAGAGTAAATCTACAATAAAAGAGGTAATAATGCCTTACATGTGTATTGTGCTTTATGATCTAACAGAGCACTTTCACATATAATCTCTTATTTAATCTTTTCCACAGCCTCCTATGAGGCGCATGGCAGTTATTAACAAGCTCCATTATAGAGAGTAGGAATTTGAGACCCAGAGAAACTAAATCAGTTGTTCACAGTCACATCAATATCAAATGTCAGAGCCAGGAACAGACAGGGGATTACAAGTTAGTCTTTGTCTTTTTCCTCTACACCACTCTGGTACTGTCCTAGTGGGAATGACTAGAGCCGTGCTGTCCAATATGGTAGCCATGAGTGACATGTGGTGATTGAGTCCTTGAAATGTGGCTAGCTGCTACTGAGATGTACTGCAAGTATAAAATCCATGCAGGATTTCTAAGATTTTGAATGAAAAAGATGTAAGATATCTCATTAATACTTTTTATATTATTTGCATGTTAAAATATTACTTTTAGACATCTTGAGTTAGATAAAATATATTATTGAAATTAATCTCAACTCTTTCTTTTAACTTTTTTAATGTGTCTACTAGAAAATATGAAGTCACACATGTGGCTCATAGTGTTTCTATTGGACAGCACTGGACTGGCAGGTTCCATTGTTCAAAGCCCACAGTATGGATTTCACAGTACAGGACTTGCTTATGCACCTGTCTTGATGTGGTTGAGACAAATTTCCAAAGACTGTCAATCGTAGAGCACTGTGCATTAACAGCAATGATTCAGTCATTCTCACACATCTTCCACAAGGGAAATGTCAGACTTCATTAGTCAATGCCTCAAATTGCTCATTTATAATATGCTTGGTGAGTGCTTGAAAGGCTTAGAGTAATAGCTCCATGGAAAGAACTGAAGTATATTTATGACTCTGTAGCACACTTTACTTTAAATATGTTCTCATTAAACATTATGAATAAATGACACATTAGACTATTAGGTGAGATAGCCAATGTAAAATAATCCCATCTAATAAAAGAGAAACATGCAAATTGACTGTACCTCTGCTACACCCACAAGCCATGCCCACCAGCCAATCAGGAGCAGTATGCAAATTAACACAAACAAGATAGCGGCGGCCATGGAGCTGGAGCAAGCAGGAGGCTTGGGTTGCCCCGGTGATGGAGGAAGCCAAGCTTCCCGCCCACTCTGGCCTGCCCTGGCCTCTGCTCAAGGCTACAAAGTTTCAATTATAAAAGATAAATAAATCCCAGATACCTGCTTCCAACCTATGCTTGGGTCACCAGGGGGTGTGGCTGGCCTGCAAATCACCACAGGCCCCTCGCCCAGGCCACCCCACACCCCAGTGGGACCCCCACCCTGATCTGGGACATCCTTCAGGGCAAACCAGCCAGCCCCCACCTGTGCACCAGACCTCTATCCTATCTAATAAAAGAGTAATATGCAAATTGACTGTCACTCCAACACACAAGATGATCCATGTGGTCAAAGATCCTGCCCCCATGTGGACACAAGATGGCCACCACAAGATGGCCAGCAGGGTAGGGCAGTTTGGAGGGACCAGGCCTGCAAGGGAGGGCAGTTGTGGGTGATCAGGCCTGCAGGAAAGGGCAGTTGTGGGGGGGGGAGAGGGGGACCCAGGCCTGCAGGGGAAAGCAGTTGGGGGAGACCAGGCCTGCAGAGGAGGGCAGTTGACGGGGGGGGGGGGGGGGGAACCAGGCCTGCAGGGGAGGGCAGTTGGGGGGCACCAGGCCTGTAAGGGAGGGAAGTTGGGGGGGACCAGGCTGGCAAGGGAGGGCAATTAGGGGTGACCAGGCTGGCAGGGGAGGGCAGTTAGGGGCAATCGGGCTGACAAAGGAGCAATTAGGCATTGATCAGGCTGACCGGGGAGTGGTTAGGGGGTGATCAGGCTGGCAGACAGAAGCAGTTAGGGGCAATCAAGCAGGCAGGCAGGTGAGCGGTTGGGAGCCAGCAGTCCTGGATTGTGAGAGGGATCCCAAATTGGAGAGGGTGCAGGCTGGGCTGAGGGACAACACCCCCCAGCCCATGCATGAATTTTGTGCATTGGGCCTCTAGTATATATATGTAGTATGAATTTCAAAGATTTACCTTCCTCCATATATTATTCTTACTTGGTGAAATTACCTTAAATATTTTTTGCAAAAAGGAGAGATAAAGACAAAAAAAATGGCACAATCACAAAATAGTGAAAACAAAAGAGTTTAGTAACTTTTTGTACAATAATAATAATAATGTTATCTTTGAAGAGATTAAAATGTGCATATATAAGCTAATTATATGTTGATTATTAAAAGAAGACTTCAAAATACAATGTATAACTTGTTGCAAATTTCTTAATATTCATTCTTACCTAGAATGAAATAAAATGAAAAATATTAACAGTAGCCAACTCTGGATGGCAGAATTTTAGATATTTCTGTCATTATTTAACTTTTCTATAATAATTCTAGAATAAACACATATTGTTTTTATAATAAAATAAATTTTAAAAGTTATCCTAATCAACTCCAAAATTGACTGCAAATGAGAAAGATAAAAGTTAACTGGGTGGGGTAAAATGCAAATTTTGTTCTCAGTCACAAATTTTTAAAATAATAATACGTTTATAGGTTCTTCTTTTTCAGGAGTTATTGCCCTTCCTTTGATTCAAGATAAAGCAACCTGTGGACTATTCAAGTCCTCTAAACAAGGAAGGTGAAAATTGGATTGCTATTCCTAGTCTTTCTTGAGAAAGCAGTTTACCCTCAGCTGTGAACATAAATGTAAAGATCAAGGTTGTAGTATGAACTCTTAAAACTCAAAGTTATGCCCGGCTGGTGGCTCAGTGGTTGAGTGTCCACCTATGAACCAAGAGGTCACTAATTCGATTCCTGGTCAGGGCACATGCTCGGGTTGTGGGCTTGATGCCTAGTAGAGGGCATGCAGCCAATTGATCTTTCTTTCTCATCGGTGTTTCTGTCTCTGCCCTTCTCCCTTTCTCTCACTCTAAAATCAATAAAAACATGCATATAAGCACAGCCAACAGCCTCAAGACACTGGGGGGGGGGGGCGCCTAAGGGCAAGTGCCAAGGGGTAAGGGAGGCCAGGGGGAGGTCAGTGGGTAGAAAAAAGAAGAGAGATATATGTACTGCTATTTGTAATACCTTAAACAATAAAATTAAAAATAAAATAATAAATCAATAAAAACACATTTTTTTAAAAAGCACCAAAGTTATAACAGCAGCAATGAGAAAAGCAGAGCATTATGTAAAGTGCACCTATTATTCTACCTTAAGACAAACCCTAAGGTCATTTTTCATATCAAATGGCATCTAGTTAAAACTGGCCTTAGTCTTAGCCTCTAAGATGTGTAAAATTTCATGGGGACTCTATATATATAAAAGGCTAAGTGACCGTCCAACCATCCAACCAGTAGCTATGATGTGCACTGACCACCAGGGGGCAGATGCTCAATGCAGGAGCTGCTGAGCTGTGGTGACTTGGCAGTGGCAGTTCTCAGGTGATACACCCTGGAACCAGAGAGGAGGGAGCCCATTTTTGGGGTGCATCACCTGAGAACCATCCTCTCGCAATCCAGGACCCCTCAGAGGATGTTGGATAGCCAGTTTTGGTCCGATCTCTGCAGTCCAGCCTGAGGGACCTCACCTGCTGGAGGGACCCCACTCACTCTGCAGATGCCCTTCGAGCAGTGGCACCGCCCCAGGTGCAGCCGGCCAGGGAGGGATCATGGGAGGTTGGCTCCAGGGCAGGACTGGTGAGATGGGCTACCTTCTAATTAATTTCCTTTCAATGTATACAAATCCGTGCACCAGGGCACTAGTATATCATATAATCACATCTTCGAGCTGGATAGGGTCTTAGTGATCCTAAAAAGTAAAATACAGAACTGTTTTAGGCATCCCATTTAAAAACTCATGGGAAAATATTTGGTCTGATAACTTCTTTTATGGAAAAAACACTAAAATTTTACTACAAAGACAGCTCAGAAATGAGTTATTCATGCTATTTAGTCATTAAATCGTAAATCCACAGACTGTTAGAGATGAAAGGAGCCTTCAAGATTATCTCATCCAATACCAATATTTTTCAGATGAGAAAACTAAGGAACAGAAAAGTTATTTTCTCAGGAAAAAGTGAAATCATTGAAAAATATCCCAAAGAATCCAGGAATTTCTGGAAGCTTATCTAGGAAGGGCCAGGTATTTCAAATCCTACCAGAACTTTATAATTTAAATTTTAATTTGGTTGTCAGTATTCCTGTGCAATGAAGAAATATGCTAGCTACTATTGACTAATATTCATATAATATGCAGAAAGCACATTTACAGTGAACGTGTATAAAATAAAAATAAAAATGTATAACAATGCCAATGATTTCAGACACGATCACTCACTCATTACACAGCTTCCTTTCTTCAGTGAACCAAATAATTGAAAGGAATAGTCTTTGCCACTTATAGACACAATCATCTATTATCATAAATTGGCCGCTTCCACAGTTGCTGATAGACCAAAGAATAATGGGATATTCATCCCTTGAGTTAAAAAAGAAACAGTGTTAAAAGCCTCCTGATCTTATGCATTAATGAAAAATTATGCTTATAATAAAATTACATGCATTAAAAACATATTCCTCATCCCCCCAAAATACATACTTACTACCCATTACAGAGATTGTCCTGAAACAAGTCACTATTAAGGCTCTTTTCCTAAGTTCAGTGTCTAAGAAATGCAAATAGTAACATTTGATTTAAGGAAAATAGAACAGTACATGAATTTCTATTGTCATCTATGAAATAGGAATAAGAGCAGTTTAAAAGTTGTTTAAACCCTGGCCAGTGGTTCCATGGTTAGAGCACCAGCCCACTCACCCAAGGGTCACGGGTTTGATTCCTGGTCAAGGGCACATACCTGGGTTGCAGGTTCGATCCCCAGTTGGGGCACGTACAGGAGGTAACTGATCATGAATGCTTCTCTCTCTCTCTTTTTTTACCCTCGTTACCTCCCTTCCATTCTCTTTAAAAATCAATGGAAAAGATTCTCAGGTGAGGATTAACACAACAAAAAGAGTTGTTTAAAGATTAAATAAACTAATAACAGATGCAAAATGCTTAATACAGTGCTTGACACATAGTTAACATTCAGTAAGTGTCAGATATTAATAGTAGTAATATTGTTATTATTTATAACATAACTCCTCCACATATGCCCTTCCGCTCAATCAAACCAAACTTGCAGTTGCCCACACTGCTTCACCCTTGTACTTGCTGATCTCTCTTTCCAAATATCCTTTCCTGGTAAGCTCCTACTCATCACTGAAAATTCAGCTCTGAAGTGTCCTCCTCTTACCTGTCTTCCCTATGTCTGACTTAGTTGTATTCGCCCATTTCCCAGAAGACCTTGTACATATGCTTCTCCTAGCAATTAAGAAGATGACATTTTTAACTTGATTCCCCTCACTTCCAACATGCGCGTGCACGTGCGCGCACGCCCACACACACACACACACACACACACACAACGGAAAATGCAACACTCAATGCATCACACACACATTTTTATATATCTTGTAGAAATCTCTATTGACATGAATGAATCAACTCCTATGTATAGGTAAGTGGTGTGTTTTTTTTTTAATATATATATTTTTATTGATTTCAGAGAGAAAGGGAGAGGGAGAAAGATAGAAACATCAAAGATGAGAGAGAATCATGTATAGGCAGCCTCCTGCACGCTCCGCACTGGGGATGGAGCCTGTAACCTGGGCATGAGCCCTGACCTGGAATCGAGCTGTAACCTCCTGGTTCATAGGTCGACACTCAACCACTGAGGCATGCCAGCCGGGTGAGTTTTTTCTTTATGTATAAATATCTGGCTAGTATGTGTGTACCAGGTGGCCTCTGTTTTGAAGGAGGAAAGGTGTGCAGGGTGTGGTGGGGAAAGTTAGGGGATACAAGTTAGCAGTCTGTGTCCTGGCTCTACCACAAGCCTAACACTGTGTCTTCAGTGAGTTCTTTAACTTCTCTGGAGTCAGTTTCCTGCTCAGCAAAAATGAACAGGTTAGGCAAAATATTCTCTGAGGACCCGCCCAGCACCAACATTTATATGATGCTAAATGTTGGTCCATCTCAGTGATTCTCAAACTTTAGCATGCCACACAATCATCAGGAGGGCTTGTTAAATACTGATTACTGGCTGCATATGCTGAGGTGGATGGGAGGAACCACACTTTGAGAACCACGGGATTGTGACAGCCTTCTTGTCACCAGACAGCAGCACTCCTGATATGACAGATTCACAATGTATGTAGGCAGGTAAAACTCAGGCTCCTGCTGGACTGCCATAAGGAGAATTGGGTGCATGTGGGTAAGTCCCAAGAGCATACAGCTTTGTTAGAGGCCCACCTTGTGGGGACAAGACAACTTGAGTTCACAAAGCTCCCCTCTGACTGAAATCAAAATGGATCAAAATTGCCATCTAGTGACAGCTTTGAGTTACTACATCTAGAGAATACAGAATGAAATGATGCTTACTTTTTTTTACAAAACTATGTTCAAGATAAAAAATCTTGAGACAAGCTCTAATGTACTCTAGTGGTATGTATATTTGTATCTAATTACTATAAAAATAAGCAAGTATATATCACTTCCTATGTGTGAGGCACTGTTCTAATACCTTATATATGTTCGGTTATTCACAGCAACCAAATGAGATAGATGCAATTATTTTCCCTATTTTACAGACATGAAATATAACTACAGATGTACTAAGAAACATGCCTGAGGTTGTCCAGCAAGTAAACTGGTAGTACTGGGATTGAACCCAGACAGCTCCTGGAGAGATTTTACTCCAAACAGCCTTTTTCATATCAGCAACCTAAAATAGTTACCAAAACAATTGGCACTGTAACTAGTCATCAGTTCCCAGAATACAAACTGAAGCAATTAATTTTGTATGATTCTTCCCAATGAAATCAGCCCATGTGCAATAACTAAAGAGATGCTTCTACTTACACAAAGACAATTATGAAACAAAAAGAACACCAACTTGGAATCACCTTCATACTTGCTCTGCAACCTTGGACAAGTTGCCTAACCTCTCTGGGCTTTACTTTCTTCATCTATAAAGTAGGAAAAAATGGAAATATAGTTTACATGGTTTTGGAATTCATTAAAGTAAGATTAAATTTTAGAGTAAAGTTCAACTTATCCAGTGAATGTGGTCACAACAGCAAATAAGGAGACAAAGGGCAGTAACAGTATTGCTTTTTCTCAAATTATCCTGCAATGTGGGAAAGAAGATAGGACAGCAGATTTTTTCTACTTTATTTTTTATTTTTAAATAATTTTTTATTTTTTAATTACAGTTGACATACAATATTATATTAGTTTCAGGTGTACACCCCAGTGATTAGACATTATATAACTTACTAAGTGATCCTCCCAATAAATCTCATTCCCATCTGACACCATACATAATTATTAGAATATTATTGACTCCATTCTTTATGCTATATTTTACATCCTCATGACTATGCTGTAAAAACCAATCTGTACTTCTTTATCTCTTCACCTTTTTCACCCATCTCCTCCCCAAACCCCTTCCAACTGGCAATGGTCAAAATGTTCTCTGTATCTATGAGTCTGTTTCTGTTCTGCTTGTTTGTTTACTTTCTTTTCTAGATTCAGTTGTTGGTATGTATGTATTTATTGCCGTTTTATTGTTCATATTTTTTCTTTTTTTTTTTTCCTCTTCATTTTCTTAAAGAAGACCCTTTAACATTTCTTGTAATAATGGTTTGGTGGTGATAATGAACTACTTTAGCTTTTTCTTGACTGTGAAGATCTTTATCTGTCCTTCCATTCTAAATGATAGCTTTACTGGGTAGATTAATTTTGGTTGTAGGTCCTTGTTTTTCATCACTTTGAATATTTCTTGCCACTCCCTTCTGACCTGCAAAGTCTGTGTTGAGAAATCAGTTGACAGTCTTATGGGAGCTCCCTTGTAGGTCACTAACGGCTTTTCTCTTGATGCTTTTAAGATTCTCTCTTTGTCTTTAACCTTTTGCATTTTAATTTTGATTTATCTTGGTGTAGGCCTCTTTTGGTTCCTCTTGTTTGGAAACTCTCTGAACTTCCTGGACTTGTAAGTCTATTTCCTTCACCGGGTGAGGAAAGTTTTCTGTCATTGTTTTTCCAAATAGGTTTTCAATTTCTGGCTCTCCCTCTTCCAGCACTCTATTGATGCAGGTGTTGGTACGCTTGAAGTTGTCCCAGAGGCTCCTTACACTATCTTTATATTTTGGGAATTCTTTTCTCTTTTTGCTGTTCTAATTGGGTGTTTTCTGCTTCCTTATCCTCCAAATCACTGATTTGATCCTCCACTTTATCTACTCTACTACTGATTCCCTGTAATATATTCTTCATCCCAGTTAATACATTCCTCATTTCTGATTGGTTCTTTTTATGTTTTATAGTTCTGCTTTTATGTTTCCTATCTCTCAGTTGAAGTTCACACTGAGAACATTGAGCATCCTTATAACCAGTGTTTTGAACTCTGCATATGGTAGATTGCTTGTCTCCATTTTTTCTCCTTCTCCTTCCCCTCCCTCTCCTCCTCCTCCTCCTCCTCCTCCTCCTCCTCCTCCTCCTCCTCCTCCTCCTTCTCCTCCTCCTTCTTCTTCTCCTTCTTCTTCTTCTTCTTCTTCTTCTTCTTCTTCTTCTTCTTCTTCTTCTTCTTCTTCTCCTTTTTCTTTTTTGGAGTTTTGTTCTTTTTGTTCATTTGGAACATGTTTCTTTGTTTCCTCTTTGTATTTGTTTCTATATATTAAGTAGAGCTGGTATGTATCCCAGACTTAGTTGAGTGGCCTTATATAGTAGGTGTTCTATAGGGTTCAGTGGCACCCTGGGTAGTCTAGGTATGATCTCATGTGGGCTGTGTGCACCCTCCTCTTGTAGTTGAGCCTTGATTGCTGTTGGCATTTCAATGGGAGAGATTCACCCCCAAGGACTGGCTATGGAGAATCAGCTGTGCAGGGGCCCACCATGTAGAGCAGGACTTACTTCTGCGGGGCTCTGGTGCCCACTGAGTTAGTCCCTTGAGTGTGCCACTTGTGGAGGTGGTTGGGTGGTGCCTCAACATAGTCTGAAGCTGTCCACTGGGTGTGCTGTCTCTGGAGCCTCCCACAAGGTGCAGGCCAAGGGCAGCCACCACCTGTGTTCTTCCTGGGATCAGCCAGCATGAGCTACACAGTGATTTTCAGATCACTGCTATTTGTGCTGGGCTTGGAGGTGCCCAGGTGAGGCCAAGTTGTGAACCAAGGCTGTCTGCTGCTAGTGCTGGGCCTGAGGCCACATAGTGAGAGGTACTGGGCACATTGAGGCTAGATGCTGCTTGTTTGAGAGATTTTAGGAAAGTCAGAAGCATGAGCCAAGACAGGCCATTTGTATGGAAAAGCCACTGGAAACAGCTTGAGTGGTCCCTCAAGTTGGGTGGGATGGGATCTCAGTGAATGATCAGGGTGAGGTGAACAGTGTGAGCCAGGTTGATGGAGATTTAGATATGGCACCCAACTACTGTTGGGGGCTTCTCAGAAGTCCCCCAGCTCTCACCTTGATGCAAAACAATTCAGTTCCTCCCTTATGTCTCTGTTGCCTTTCAAGCTGCTGCCCCAGCACTGGAGCTCAAAGAAAGTGAGTCCAAGTAAGTCCACACATAGGCATTCTGAGACTCCAGAAACCCTCTGTCTCACTCATCCAAAATCCCTACTGGTTTTTATAGCCAAAAGTTATGGAGACTTCTCTTCCTAACACTGAAACCCAGGATTGGGGGACCTGGCATGAGGCTGAGACTCCTCAATTCTCAGGGGGGGGGGACCTCCAAAGCCAAGATATTCCTCCCAATTTTTATCCACCACACATGGGTGTGAGACCAGCCCATTCCACATCTCCATATTTTCTACCAGTCTCTATGTGGCTTCTTCTTTAAATTCCTAGTTGTAGGACTTTCATTTAGCTAGATTTCAGGTGATTCTAAATGATGGTAACTCTGTAGTTTATTTGTAATTTTGTTGTGGTTGTGGAAGGATGTGAGTACCACATTTAGCTATACCTCCATCTTGACTGAAAGTAGGACAACAGATTTTTATCTCCTGGTCTATTGTTCAGAAGTGCTAGTAGTAAAAAACATTCATGGAGTTTGCAGAGAAGTGAAGACCTCACCCAGGGAAGTCTATGTTTCACATCTCTTCCTAGATGCTATACTTGGCCTGTGTACTTGAGCTCTGCCCTCCTACCTGTCCTATACCCCAAGGGTCTTCAACAAAGGACTCCTGAAGAAAAGTCACATCTTTGCTGGTGGATTGAGGTCAAAACCTCCTAATTCCAGACATTTCTTGTGAATGATTGAGGGTACACATATCCTAATTACTGGTATTAGGCCTATGCTTGCCCCACAATTATAGTTTATTTTAGCAATAAAATCCTGATCTCAGATTACTCTCTTCTGTAACTGAGTTAGAAAGAAGTTTCTTATACAAAATGACAGGATTAAAATATTAATTTAACCTTGAGGATAGCAAAAACTCTTTACTGATCACTCAATAAACATGTGTTGAGAATCTACTATGTACCTGGCACTGTTTTAGGTTTGGAAGATTTAACAGTGAATGAAGCCAAAAATGACATTCCACCTTCAGAGCTTACATCCTATCTAGTTGGAGATAATTCAATAAAAAGGAAAACAAATAAATATGCAATACAGTGTCTAGTAATAAAGAAAACCCAAGTAAGATAAAGAAATAGAGAATGTTGTGGATGGGGGATTGAGGGCACTGCTTTAAATGGGATGATCAGGGCAGGTCTCTCTGCAAAGGTGACATTGGTCAGAGGTCTGACCAAGGCCGGGTATTACAAAGGTCTGAAAGTCAATTTAAGCAAAGGGAGCAGCAAGTGAGAAGTCCCAGGATTGGAAGCCAGATGGGTTTGTTCCAGAAGAATAAGACCACTAGCCAGAGCACAATGACTGCTAAGGAGATGTAAGGAAGAGGGTAGGGCCAGATCATGCAGACCTTGCAGGTTGTGTTAGGAGCTACACAAACTGGGGTAGGAAGGGCCAGAAGAATTTTGAATAGGAGAGTGACAAGGCCTGAGAGGTTAGCCTGAGACAAGAATGAAGCCAGTGACTCTAGTTAAGAGGCTAGGCAAAATATGATGGTGCCTAAGTAATAGTGGCTCAGGATAAGTTTCTATGGAGAGATTCTGAAACTTGCTGATGGATTAAATATGTGAGAAAAATAGATATCAAGAACATCTTCTAGGTCTGTAAAATAAACTCATAGAAGCATAAATAGAATGGTGATCACCAAGGCTTGTGGGGAGGGAGAAGTGAGGAATTGCTGTTTAATGGGTATAAGTGTCAGGCATGCAAGATGAATAAGTTCTAGAGGTCTACTGTAAGACATTATGCTGATTGCTAATATTACTGTGTTATACCCTTAAACATTTAAGAGAGTAGATATCATCTTATCTGTTCTCATCACAATAGGAAAAAAAGGAATTTTTGCTGTCCAAGTAAGGTCAAACTTTAAAAACTGTGGTAATTTTGAGAAACTATATTTTGGGAAATAAGATTAGTTTTCAATATTATTTATTGTGACCATGCAATGTCATTATTTTAAAAAATAATTTTTATTGATCTCAGAGAGGAAAGGACAGGGAGAGATAAATAGAAACATCAATGATGAGAGAGAATCGTCAGTCAGCTGCCTCTTGCATGTCCCTCTACTGGTGATCGACCCCTCAACCCAGGCATATGCCCTGACCAGGAATCAAACCATGACCTCTTGGTTCATAGGTGAATGCTCAACCACTGAACCACACCACTTGGGCCATGCAATGTCATTTAACCATAGTTTTTCTCAAAACTTAAATTTAAAGTATTATTATGCATTTATTAAAATAAATATTAACTTTAAGATAGGATTACTCTCAAAATTTTGATGCAAAAATTTTTTTAAAAGAACATCTCTTAGCCTTTGAACCCAAGCAACTGAATAAATATTAATATCATTTTCCAAAATACAGAAGCCTGGGGTAAATTTCTTATTTTTAGAATTAGCAGAAATGTATACTCCTAAATGTACTAGTTATTATTATTTCAGAATTAATTTTTTAAGTGAAAAGAATTTCTAAGTCAAGAATCTTTAGGATATATCATGACCTTTTTAGGATGAGCCATGCATAGCAATAATGCTATTCAGCCACTACATGGAATCCCACTCTCAGATAGAATCCTGAACCAGATAATCAGTCAATCCGGTGTGATGTTTCTAAATGTTCATTTGTAAAATAGTTTTAAAGACCCATTGACCATCAAACCTCAGAGGGAAGGTAGGGAAGGGTGGGGGTAAGGGGGAGAGATCAACCAAAGGACTTGTATGCATGCATATTAGCCTAATCAATGGACACAGACAACAGGGGGGTGAGGGCATGAGTGGGGTGCATTGGGGGGTAATGGGGGAATAAGGACACATATGTAACACCTTAATCAATAAAGAAATTTTTTTAAAAAGACCCATTGGCCAGAGAATTATAAAATCATGTCTTCTGTTTAAGACATGTTTATAAATATGAATAATGGAATCTTAATTCCTCACTCTTTTAATACGTACAAGGTAGAAGTCCATGGTTAAGATTAAAGGAAAGTTAATTATCAGCATGAGATTTAAACTCTTGAGAAAGAAATATTACAGTGGGAATAGGGAAGAAATGTGCTGGACTGGTGAGCCAGTGGCTGTTTTATGGGAACCAGAGTCTTAAATTTCCAGGCAGCTCTATTGTGCTGAGATTGGCCTCAAAGCTTTGGGGACGGTGCCATCACATCACACATGCATAATCAATAATAAGAAGAAAACGCTTTGGGGTACAAAAACTTAGCCAAAATCACCAGTTAATTCAGGATAGAGCCAAAACTAAGTAAACAGTAGTGTACAAATACACACAGAAATTATTTGACTCATATACAGAGAAAACTGAAAGGACACCATATTCCAAGGAAATGTGGTTCCTTTGCCAGGCCTCCACTTTTTCAACAGTAGCTTGTCTGATGGATACTAATTAGCTATGATCATTTTCCCGAGTTCCATCAGTTTTAATGTGGTCTACATTTCTTGCCCATTCTTCATATTGTTTTTGAGGGGGCATTACTACCCTGAGTTAAAAACAAAGAAACAAACAAAAAATACTCGCCTGGCCAATGTTGCTCAGTGATTGAGCATTGACCCATGAACAAAAGGTCCCTGGTTTGATTTCCTGTCAGGATACATGCCCAACTTCTGGTTCAATCCCCTGTAGGGGGCATAGAAGAGGCAGGTGATCAATGATGTTTCTCTCTCATCGATGTTTCTATCTCTCTATCTGTCTCTCTTCTTCTCTCTCTAACATCAATAAAAACATATTTGTTTAAAAAAAACAACACTGAATAATTGACAGGCTAGCAGCCCCAAAAGTTGACTTTTTTTGAACACCTACTCAATTCTAAGATCAATACCTAAGATTCAATTTACTTTAAATTTACATTAGTCCATTTAGCCTTACCAGTCATGATCTCATGCTCAGATGCAGTCTCTTTTTCATTGCCATCATGCTATCTGGTCATAGCTATTGAGTAGCTATGGATGGAAACTAGTAAAGAGAGAAAGAAAAATGAAAAAGGCATTGGATGGTAAACATTTTGTAGGAAAGTATTTGATGGGAAAACAGAAGCCTCACCCTTCAGCATAAACTGGCCTGGAATCCAATCTGGATTTTAGAGGCTGTCATCATTCAGTCTGGAGTAGATCAGCATGCGTAGATTCTTGTATCCAATGCCTCTGAGAGCCTTGAATCTTTTAGAAATGTTAATAAGTTATTCTAAAGTGAGAAAATTAATAGGATACATTCTAGTAGAAAGCCAAGGAGAGAGAATACATTTTCTCGTCCCTCTTTTTGGTGACATTGCACTTTAAAAATAGGTATGGGGAGGAGTCCACAGGAGGAATTTCAGTTAGGCCAATCTACTTACAAATAGAATTTCTTTCAGAATACAAGAGCCTTTGGCAAACATTGGTTGGCACATTCTTTCTAAAAGCTAAAAGCCTTTTATTCTTTGGCAGGTTTTAAGAGTGTCAGGCAAACCTTCCAAACCATGGCCAAGAGCAGGTTAATCCAAAACACACAACACCCACAGCCAGCTCAAGATTAACAAGAAAATTAGACCTAAGGATTATAGGATGTTAATTATGAAACATAATTCCGTGATATTTATGGCTCCATAAACTGGGCAATGCTACTCTTGAGCATTCTGAAGTACTCTTTGCAGTGGGGCAGTGGCTTATACAGTTGTTCCTGGAGCAACATGGGTTTAAACTGCACTGGTCCACTTCCATATACAGGTGTGTGTGTTTGTGTGTGTGTGTGTGTGTGTGTGTGTGTGTGTGTGTGTGTGTGTGTGTGTGTGTTTTCAATAAATATGCAATTGGTCCTCCACATCTCGGGGTTTTGCATCCACAGATTCACCAACCGTGGATTGAAAACAGTATTTTCTATTTGTGGTTGGGAATCTGTGGCTGTGGAGGGCCAAATGTATGCATTGTTCTATGTCACTTTATATAAAAATCGTGAGCATCCATGGATTTTTGGTATCTGTGGGGGATCCTGGAACCAATCCCCTGTGGATACTGAGGGACAATTTAAATTTGGGGACAGTCAGAAGTTATGTGGGAGTTTTTGATTTTGCAAAGATTGGTGTCACTAACGCCTGTATTGTTCAGGGTCAACTGCACTTAATGCTGTAACATTTACTGTATAGAAGGGAACTATAGGTTAGTCACAGTCTATCCACTGGGATCATGGTTCTCAATCTTTAGTGGGCCTAAGAATCAACTGAAACAAGTTTATAGAAAATAGGGATTTCTGGTCCCTCCCCAAATCTATCTAGTCAGACTCCTTCGGGCAGGAGCTGGGAACATGTAAGACCAATGAGTAAGATGAAAATGGTCTGTATACTACATATTGAGAATTACTGCACTGGAGTCTGCAGTGAGTTCTCTGAAGTTAGGACTCTCCACACATCTCATGCACTGATACTGGAACCGGTGGGTAATCTAAATATTTAATGAATGAAAAGTTGTCAGCATTTATGGATGCCAGGCACTTTTCTAAGTGCTCTACATATCTTAACTCATTTAATCCTCAAATAAATTACTATTATTAAGCTTGACACTTGCTGGGTGCTCTGCCTGCATAGTCACAGAGCCACATGACTGGCTTCTTTGTTACATGTATTCAGTTGCCACCTCCTCAGGAAGACCCTCTCCAACTGCCTATCTAAAGTAGCATCACTGAGAGAATCCAAGATGGTGGCGTAGGTAAACACCTAAACTGCTGCCTCACACAACAATTTAAACTGCAACTAAAAGATAAAACGTCTATCACCCAGAACCACGGGAAAGCTGGCTGAGTGGAAGTTCTACAACTAGAAGGAAAGAGAAAAGAGCACTGAGACCTGCACAAGCGCTGAAAAGCTGAGGTACGGAGGCGCGGGATCTGGGCTGGCGGCAGGCATTGCTTTTTTCAACCCAAAGGGACACAAGCCCCGTATTACTCTGAAATACAGTTTCTGGGGAGACGCGGGGGACCCAAACTCCTACGGGGAGAAGCTGGATTGTCTGCTACCGGGTCGGAAAGTGAGGGGGGCCTGCTTGCAGAGCTACGCACAGGAATAATTGTTTATCTGCACTGGGGCACCTGACGGGACTTAGTCAGAGACACAGAGCTGGCTAACTAGCAGCCATTGCTGTTTGCCACGCCCTAGCCTAGTGACACCCTGAGACCCCGCCCCACACAACCTACAAACCCACCCAAGCTCCAAGCAGCAGCTTTTGCATATGAATGGACTGCCCTATCAATAGCAGCTTAACCTAACAAACTTGCAGCCCGGATCAGACAGCTCCAAAACCTCCAAACCCCAAGCAAAGAGGAGAAAACTGTAGCTCTCACTGTAGCTCCTGCTGGGTGGACTCAGACAATAGCTGACCTGCACCCCATTGGAGATCCAGAAGCCAGTATACCTAGTGGTCAGTGTGAGAAACCAGATTTCAACTCCTCACATCCATAAGTGACACATTCAAGAGGCAGACTCAGCGAGCACCAAAGCCCCACTGAAACAAGTCCTGCACCATAAGCGTGTCTCCAGCACAGCAGTTCTTATAGACACAGCGAGTCCTCACAGCCAATTGGCCTGGAGGTCAATTCCTCCCAGGGTACCAACAGCAATTAAGGCTTAACTACACCAAGACTTTGCACTCAGCCCACAAAGGGGTGTACCAAGAGCATCCACATCAGGTGATTGGGGAGGCTGAGCTATTGCTCCCTATAGGTCACCTACCACACAAAGCCACTCCATCAACACAGGGAAGCAGCCAAAATGCGGAAAGAAAGAAACATATCACGAATGAAAGAAACAGAGGAA
Source organism: Corynorhinus townsendii (assembly GCA_026230045.1). NCBI lineage: Eukaryota > Metazoa > Chordata > Mammalia > Chiroptera > Vespertilionidae > Corynorhinus > Corynorhinus townsendii. The sequence continues at coordinate 80,354,027 of JAPDVU010000002.1, forward strand.
AGCAAACTACTGGATGACATAGAGTTCAGAACCACATTTATAAGGTTACTCAAGAATCTTCTAAAAACCGCAGAGAAACTTGATGACACTTCTGAGGAGCTTAGTAAGACCTTCAAGGACCTTAATGAGAATGCCAAAAAAATGGAAAAGGGCCAGTCAGAAATGAAGCATACACTGTCTGAAATGAAGAATATACAGAAACTCAACTGTAGATCAAAGGACCCCAAGAATCAAACCAAAGATCTGAAATATGAGGAAACAAAAAACACCCAACCAGAAAAACAAAAAGAAAACAGAATCCAAAAATATGAAGATAGTGTAAGGAGCCTCTGGGACAACTTCAAGCGAACCAACATCCGAATTTTTGGGGTGCCAGAAGAAGAGAGAGAGCAAAATACTGAAAACCTATTAGAAGAAATAATGACAGAAAACTTTCCCTACCTGGTGAAAGAAATAGACTTACAAGTCCAGGAAGCGCACAGAACCCCAAACAAAAGGAATGCAAAGAGGACCACACCAAGACACAAGACACATCATAATTAAAATGCCAAGGGCAAAAGACAAAGAGAGAATCTTGAAAGCAGCAAGAGAAAAACCATTAGTTACCTACAAGGGAGTACTCATACGACTGTCAGCTGATTTCTCAGCAGAAACTATGCAGGCCAGACGGGAGTGGCAAGAAATATTCAAAGTGATGAACAGGAAGAACCTACAACCAAGATTACTCTACCCAGCAAAGCTATCATTCAGAATTGAAGGTCAGATAAAGAGCTTCACAGATAAGAAAAAGCTAAAGGAGTTCATTGCCACCAAACCAGGATTACATGAAATGCTGAAGGGTATTCTTTAAGAAGAGGAAGAAGAAGAAAAAGGTAAAGATAAAAATTATGAACAACAAAATGACATCAAATACATACCTACCAACAAGTGAATCTAAAAATCAAGTGAATAAAAATCTGAAGAACAGAATGGACTGGTGAATATAATAGAATCAGGGACATAGAAAGGGAGTGGACTGACGACTCTCAGGGGAAGTAGGTGTGAGTGGTGCGGGAAGAGATTGGACAAAAATCTTACTCTTATGGATGAAGACAGTGGCAGGGGGTAAGGGCATGGGGTGGGGTGGGAAATCAGGTGGAGGGGAGCTATGGGGGGAAAAAAAAAAGAGGAACACCTGTAATAATCTGAACAATAAAGATTTATTTAAAAAAATAAATAAATAAAGTAGTATCACTCTCACTCCCATTCTATCACACGATACTGTTCCTTTTCTCTAAAGCCCTTGCCTCTATCTAAAATGATCTGGTTTGGTTTATTGTCTAGCTCTCTAAAATATAAGTTCCATGAGAAACATGAATCTTACAGGTCTTATTTGTCACAGTATCTCCAGTTTCTGACTCACAGTAGACACCAAAGAAATATTTTTTAAATGAATGCATTTAACAAATGCATAGTAAATGCAAAATAAAAACTTGTTTGTTTTATAATTTTTTGTTCTCTCCAAGCTTCTAAAATATTTTGTAACTGTAAATGAATAGAAAGAAAGACTTCTAACCCAGAATTATTTCCAATCTACCCTGTCCCAAATCATAGACAGGGAAAAGAACTAAGTAAGGGTTAAAATGGAAAGTCTGGGTATAGTTTTTGCTATATGGCTTCAATATTTTCTTTGAAATGAACTCTTAGGATATCAGACACACCCATGTTCAAACATAAGTAAGAAACACATTCCAAAATCACTTATACATGATTTTTAGATTAGCCAATGTTTTTATTAGCCACAGAAGGACTCTGCTTTCCTAGTTCAGAAAGATGTATCTACCCAACACCAAAAGAGCTAGTTAAATCAGTGAACATCAAGCCAATTGTTTCAATAGTAAAAAGAACAAATAGACCAATTTTTTCAAAATGGTGATTGTGTCAGAACCATTGATCATTTTACCCTGTGCCAACAAAGTCAAAATTAGGAGCTGACTGTAGACTGGAGAAAGAAACTCATTTTTAAATGGGATATAGTGTGGCTCAAACCATGGAAAGAGACCCCTTGCTAGTTGACGTCATATCAATGCTAACCAAACCCCTGCAGAATTCTGACTGTGGACAATTGATCTCCTCCTCTTTGTTTGCAGTTAAACCTAACTCAGGTAAGCCTAGAGCTAAGGAACTGCTGCTGAATGAAGCTTTTTGTTCCAAGTTGTTTTTACCCACTTCCACTAAAATGCCAGACAGTGAATGTTGTCAGTGATATTGTTGGACAGAACATACTCAAAATCAACTAGAGATTTTTTTTTAATGTTTTCCTTGTCTTATTTTGAGAATATCTTCTCGCTGTGATCATGCAGGGAGTTAGCCAGACCTGAGTTGGCTTCTCTGAGAATGTGGATAGATCATGGGAAAAATCTTTCCATTTTTGAGGAATTGCTGATCCTCCATCATATTCATTTGTGAGTTATTGAGACTTAGAAAAAATTTGGAAGTTTCAAAGTAGATTTGGGAAGTGGGTGGAGAAAGGAATGCACCAATAGTGAATCTGCAGAGCCTTTGCAAAGACCTTCACCTAGCAAGAAATTTTCTGCCACCACCACCCCCACACCACACACACACACACACACTAAGAATAATTAAATCAGAATATTTTAAGATAGAGAGGAATTTTCAAGTGGAATCCAGTTAAGAACAAAGATAATTTCTATGTTAACTATCCAAGCCCTCGAAACCATCTGGGTTAACTCAAAGCCAGGTTTAGCACATTTTGTTTTCCATTTTGTGAGCAAAACATGATGTGGATTACAAATTTCTCTGAGGTTCCATGCATGGAGATGAGAGACTCTGTCATTTCCTTATCAGAAGCAACAGGAGAAATTCCAAATATGAAGAATCACAGAGATTTATTGCCTCAATTCCCAGCCTGTCAGTTGGCTCAGCACAGAGGGTAAGCAGCCAAAAAGAAGTCCTTTCCTAAGGTATGAAAGGAGCTGGCTGCTGCTGAAGTCCAGATTTGGGAGTGACATAGATGGGGGTTTGGGCTTTTACACAGCCAGCAAAACACAGTCTGTTTGAAGTTGGATCAATTGATTTCTTGAACATTTCAAATAAGCAAAACTCCGCAGGAAATGGGAGCCAGATGCATTTTTAACTCAGGAGTTCCTTGGAAGACAGGCAGAAAATAATCAAACAACATCCTCTAGTTTCATTTTGGCCCTCCTTCCAGACTTGCTCTCCAGAACTATACCTCTGACATGTATGCACAGACAATGATTGAATGAACTTGGGGAAGGGTATAGATAGGAAACAACAATTTAAATGTTTTTAACCATTTAAATATAAAGAATAATTTAAATGCATTTACATAATAAATATAAATTTATTTAAGTCATTTTATTTAAATAGAAAAAGAACTATGCATCTGATATAAATGTACACCAATTTTGAAATATTATACTATTTGGAAGAGTCTCTAAAACAATCTGGAAGCATGTCATATACACCAGGTACTCTGTTGGCAATTTTCACAATAACTCTTTGAGATAGGTTGTTGTTGTTCTCATGATACACCTAAAAAAACTGAGGCTCATTGAGATTCAGTCAGAGTCCACAGTGATTGTAGCTGGAGAGGCTGAGATTAATTATCAAAGGAGTCCCCTGTTGGTCCTCAGGATTAAAATCCAAACGAACAGAACCTGATTTCTAAGACTGTTTCTTCTGTCCTAACTATTGATAGTTCTCACCTCCTCACACGTGATACAGAAACAGATTGGCAGCGTGTGTTGAAGCTGAAATTACAAGGTCAGACGTAGTTGGCAGTTGCATACATGCCAGGAACACCACCACACCAAGTAAGTACATGCAACCCTCCAGGAGCTCTAAGGAGAGAAGGAAGGGGTACTTCCCTCTCTCCAATAAGCTGTGGCTTCAGACATTTAGAGAAAAATGTAAGAAATGTGAAAAGAGGAAAACAGACACCCTGCCACACCTACCTGCTACCTGTTAACACTATTATTTGTTTTTGTGACTTTCACAGAAGATTAAATATTTCTTTTCCTCTTAACTTCTCATATGCTGCCCAGAAGCCCCCAATTTTCCTTGAATTTTTGTTTAGAATTCCAGATATTTCAACAATTTTCAGACACCAACCTTGGCTGACAGATAACAGATACATATCCTGTTTGGTACAACTGACGTCTGGGGATTTTCCCTCTGCTTTCTTCTGCTTTTCCTTCCAATTAAATTGTCCCATTCTTTGTTTTGATTTATTAATTGTGATCATGTTTCCCATTCCAGAAATCTCATTTGCAGGGTAAAGAAAGAATAAAAATGGTAATGGATAGTCATCCCTGGTATTTTTCAATTTTCCTCGGCTCTTGCTTTTGAACTGTCTCTGTTTTTTGTGCACTTCTGTGTAGGCAAAGAAAATCAAAGACAATTTAGAATGGAATTTTTTTTTATGTGTATCTATGATAATCAGGCCCACTCCTAAGATTCATGATGTTTTGGGCAAATTTAGAATTCTCGGATGCCTTGAAGTGCTTGTACCAGACTGCAGAGGCTGGGGAAGATATGCCTACCCCATGTTCACTGTTCCCATGTCCAGCTCAGCAATGAACCACAGTAGGTTTTATAACCATGAATGTGAACACAGCCAACTCCATCTGCACATCTAATTCCATCTACAGCCCCTGACAAACAGCTGCTCCCTAGTCCCACGTTGGACCCAGAGATGCAGATCCGAGGGGAACAGTTCACCTCATGAAGCTAACCCTTGACAAAAAGCCTGTGTAGTCACCAGAAAGAGCTCAACTTCATCTGGGTTGAGAATTATAGGGGCTTGCATGTCCAGAGCATGGTCTAGAAGAGTGTGGCCCTGGACAGCACAATCCCTTGACTCCTCACCCATGATGGCAGTTAGAGGACATGCAGCTACAGGAAGGTCAGAATAGAGGGCCTTGGAGTTAGTGTCCCCTTTGTCATAATGGCTAAGTGAGAATTAACTTTACTTCCTTGACACTCCATACAAAGCCTCCACGTAGCAATGAAAAGTCAGAAGATTTGGAACTAGGAGTTCAAGATTCATTGTTTCACATAGGCAAGGCACCGGTACACCAGTATCACTGAGGATTATGCAGTTTTCTCTTTGAGTTGCAATTGTGGTCATCTTATTTCCTACTCTGGTTTCCATAGTCCAAAGCCAAAGAAGAAACAGGATCTGTTAAATATTCGAAAGAAGACATCATTAGCAATGAATTATTATCCAATATGGAAATAACTCTAATTAAAAGAGGGAGTAGGAGCATAAGCATGTACTTCATTGTCATAAATCTTTTCAGAAGATGAAACAACCAGGAGGCAGAGAAATCTCTTCTTGGAGATGGGAGGGAGGAATGGGTTCCTTGGGTTCACATTTGTTCCAACTGAAGTAGGCTGTGCTTCTCCTGCCTGTCTAATCCCATGGACTCACTCTGCCTCTCTCAGTGATGATAACAATAACAGCTAATACTAGACCTCATTATAAGGACTTTACCTACATTTACTTTTATCTTCATAAAAGCCCTGTAAGGTAGGTACTATTATTTTTATCCTCATTTTATAGAGGAGGAAAGTGAGGCATAAAAAGAGTTTTGGAAAAATTCAAACTTTACCAAAGTCATGTAGACAATACGTTTCAGAGCTTGGATGTGACCCCAGGCCATGTGGCACTAGAGTCTGTGCACTCAGCAGCATGGCTACGGCTTCTACCACCCAGGGACTAGCCAGCTCAGTCTTGGCCACCGTCCACTGTCATGCATTCACCTCTGGTATTAGTTGGTGGTTTGACCTGAAAGAGTGGACCTGGAACTTCTGTTTCCTGCAAGATGAGTACAGCCTCTCCCTTCTCAGGCCTGATGGCCATCACTCACCAGAAGCCAAGGAAACCATAACTGTCCCAAATTCTCTCATCACCTAACTGGACTTTTTTAAAAAGGAGCTTTGTGTATGACAACGTATTCTCTTGACTTTAAGGTTACAAAAGATTAAGAATTGTGTCTTATTTTTCTCCACTTCCAATTCTTGTTTGCGTTCTTTACATACAAGAGGTATTCAGAATTTTTTAAATAAATGGTTTTGCTATAGTCTTCAATAACCCTGTGTTTTAATCTGGCAGCTCAATAACTATGAAGAATAGAACAGCATTTGTTTAAAAAAAAAATCCAAATTCAATCATTGTGGGTGGGCATGAATATGGAAAGTGTATGTGTCAGACTCTATCCAATATTCAAAGTTTCTACTCAATGAGGTGATAGGGTATAATAACAGTGTCTCTGAGTTCACATTCCAGTCCTGCTACTTACTGGCTGTGGGACTTTTAACGCGTATTTAAAGTCTCTGGGCCTCATAGGTAAATAGGAACGATTATGATAATAGCTTCCATTTCGAAGGGATTTTTCTGAGGATTCATTGAGTTCATCCACATATGGTAGTTAAACAAAATAATCAATATAAAATGCTGTCAACACTGCCTGGCAAAGAGTAAGTACTCCATGAATGTTAGCTGTCATGCTGAACCATCCCATAATTCAAGCATAATATTGTATCTTTCAGCACATAAAATAGTTGTATTTTTAAAGGAATTGATAAAGTAGTTAATTTTATTTTCTCTTTACAGTTGTTAAGAAAACAGTTATTATTATTAATAATATTTAACAGGCTACAACCAGGAATAACAATATATACCTGCTGCCCTAGCCATCAAGTATAGGCAATATAATAACATGCCATGAAAACATGGCTTACAGAGACATGGTCCTGACTACCATGGAAACAGCTGGCTCACTCTCCTTGTCTCTCCTCTGAGCAGGCCTCACCCTTCTGAGAATACAAGGAACAGGTAGATCAATCTTAGCTCCAGTGTGCTACTCAAACTCACACCAACAAACAGCTAGGGAATAAACTCCTCTGTCCCAGACCAACATCCCTTCCATTCAGCAAAGGGTATCTGATGAGACAGGCAATGCAACAAGCATGTATTTCTTGGTTTACACTCTCCACAATCAAGTCAAAGGGGATCACAGCAAGGTTGCAATATTCAAATGTTCCAAAACATACACACCAGTTTAAAATCTTTCTTGGAGGCCAAATTCCGTACTTCATGATCTTAACCTTTGCTGTACAAACCCTTTCCAAACTCCTCCCCAGGCCACTCTTCAAGGAGCACTCATTGTACTAAATCTAGTTACTGTTTGCCTCATTGGCATGTGTTTTCTCATTATAATATCATTAACATAAGGCAAAGGTTCCTGCTGGCAAAGTAACCAGAGAAATGCTTAGTTGGTCCTTTAATTCTTTTTGGTCATATCCATGTTCTTGGCTTCCTGTCTAAGAATGTTACATTTATTCCTAAATTTATTAACATCTCATTTTATTTCTACTGGGTATCCTCATTACCTTTCTTCTTCAACACAATAGATTTCTCTTCAGATGCCCACACAATACATCAAAACTACGTTTTTAATTCAGGAAAGTGTTTCAATCATCATTCAATGCAAGCATTTGTATATCAGCTGCTAGCTCAACAAACCCAGGACAGATTCTCTCTCTCTCTCTCTCTTTCTCTCTCTCTCTCTCTCTCTCTCTCTCTCTCTCATAAGTATGATGTTGTTGTTTTTTAAATATATATTTTAATTGATTTCATAGAGAGGGAGAGAGAGATAGAAACATCAATAATGAGAGAGAATCATGGATCATCTGCCTCCTGCATGCCCCCTATTAGGGATCAAGCCAACAACTTGGGCATGTGTTCTGACCAGGAATCAAACCGTGACCTCCTGGTTCACTGAACCACACTGGCAGGGCCAGGACAGAGTACCTCTTTTAAGGATAGTTTTGTATATGGATGTACCTAAGGTAACAGAATTGATTGATAAAAGGTATATTAATATTATATTGAATTCTGGAACTGCAGTAATAGCAAGAATGCAAATCTATATAATATTTACCATAATAGCTACCCTTTACTGAGTTTCTGCTAGTTGCCAGGTTGATATCAGATATTTGTTATCAAATATGATGCCAATAAGGATTATCATTTCCATTTCCTGGGCTAAGAAATGGAAGTTCCTATGGTTACACAGCTGGTAAGTGGCAGGGCGGGGATTCAAATCCAGGTGGCTCAGACTCCCCAGCCCACAGGCTCTCTCTTTTGCAAGCTGCCTCTCAGCTCATTGTGCCCAATCACTGCAGTACACTTGGGAAGGAATAAATGAAACTCAAACAACTCAGCCAATCCATGCATTCAAGTTTGGGAAGCAAATTATCACTAGAATTAACTGGGAAATGAAAACTAAATTTATGTCCCTGGTTTATTGTATAATCCTTCAATAATACTTCATTTTCTCCTAGTGTTTTACTTGAGGGAAAATGTGGTGCTACTAAAAATAATATTCACCATAATAACTGAACTCAACATTTGGACGCGATTGCTGCTGAGAGTTAAAGATGACATTCTCTAGGGAAGGGAGGCTCTCTCATGACGTCACATTGCAGATTTGTGCAAAGCATTAACTCCTTTGGCTCTCCCAATATTTTTTTGTGTACTAGCTCAACAACAGTAAGTGTAGTAGTGTGTTGCCTTCAAAGAGATAGAACCTCCTGCAAGCATTAAGTAAGCCATGGTTCATCTTTTCCCTGTGGGTTTTATCCCACAGCACAGAAGCCGACACCATGTACAATACCACCCCATTCGTTCCCTTTAGAAACCTCTTTCTTTGATGAATTGGGATCTTACCCACTTCACCACAATTTATTAATTCTGGAGCTCCTCAGACATGAGGTTTTCATTTAATATTTAACTTTGGCACAGAGGCATTTTTAAGTTTCTCCAGCCCAAAGCTTGGAAGCGAGCTAAAGAAAGGTAGCCAGGAGAACTCTGCAACAATATTTTTTAAACCTTCTTATGTCCAGATTTTAAAATGCATACATTTATTTTTTCTTTAGGAAGAGCAATAACTCTGAGCTGACATGATTTTAACAGTGCTCTTGGTAACAGCTGGTGGATCCAAAATGGTTTTTGTGGGGAGGAAATAAAAGAAAAAAAGAAATCTCAAATACCTCCCATTTACCCATGATAAGCTGGCTCAGTCCTGGAGAGGATCAGGAGTGTTTCTTTCATAAAGTCACATTTCATTAGGGTGAACAGTTTGTTCCAACTCAAATATATTGTAGCCCATCATCACCATTTCAGTGGATTATCAAAACGCGGATCAACATAAAATGCATCTTGCCACTGGGCCTCATGCAGACAAAGAGTAGAAGTGCACAATATTACAAAAGGCAAAGCAGATGTCCCACAATTAAGGAGTAAGAAGTAAAGATATGGATGATAATAATAAGACATATTTCTCAGAATGAATTAGCATGAGAAACCAACACTAGAAGAATGATTTCAAATCCGTGTGAAAAGCTCTGTGAAAGGAGTGTTGTGCCATCCTTCTTTGAATTGTGACAAAAAGATTATTATAAACTATAAAATACAGTGGAAACTCATGTGCACAAAGCTAAAATTTAATTAAAATGAACTATTATTAACTATTGCAAAAATATGAAAATTTTACTTTTTTCAAACTAAAAAAGTGATTGGTGACATTGGGTAAATTAGTAGCAAAGTTATAAGAGCAAAATTAAAGTTTCTTTTAGCCAAAAACATCTTATGTTCCTGGATGCCACAACCCAAACTCCAGAGCAGTGATTGTCAACCTTTTTCATCTCATGGCTCACATAAACTAATTACTAAAATTCTGGTATCTGACCAAAAAAATAGGTATACTTTTTATTCAGTCACATTCAATGGCTATTATTGTGTTGGTTGTTGCCATTTTTTAATTTGACAGTCTAAGGGAAAAGAGGCCAGTGCCCCTGACTAAATCGTCAGGTATTGCATGTTTTAAAGATTCTTGCTGCACACCAGTTGAAAATCGCTGCTCTAGCCAAGGGCTAGAGCACTTGGCACTAGCCAAGCCCTCTAGAGAGCTAAACTACAAGAGAGACTCTTCCCCCTCGCCCTACCCCCCACCCCCAAAAAATTGTTCCTATAGTCAAGTACTAAATCTCCTGGTCTGGTTCTACATGTACTAAAATGACCACATGATACTCACAGCTTATTATCAGCTGTTGGCAGAATGGAACCTTCTGGTGATATGGGTAGTGACACATCAAGGGCTGACATGTATGAATCACTGGCTACCAGGCTGTTCAGAGCACTCTATATGGGAAAAGTGTCACTTACTCCTCACAACACCCCAGTGTCATATGTATAACTAGTTATCACCATTTCTTTAATAGGTGAAAAGTGTGAGGTGCAGAGAGGTAAGCCACTCGCTTAGATCACACAGGCTGTGAGTGGCAGAGGCAGAATTTAAACCTAAGCATCTGGTTTAGGTCCCAACCTGTAACCACTCTGCTGTGCTGTATCTCACACGTACCATCTTCCAGTCAGCCTACCCATCAGGCTTCTGAACAGATAAAAAATGATAGCATAGCCCCAGTGGGTACAGTCCTCAGACCACTGCCCTTACTCTTCTTGGTGCCCTGAGCCTTTACCCTTTCTCCTTTCTGAGGTGTCACACCCTCAGAAACTATCTGTCCAGCCCTCCATTCCAGCTTGTACCTTCTCATGAGATAATGACCTCCATTAGAGAATAGATAAAAGTTAATCTTATCGAAATTATTAACACTAATGTGTGAATGAGTTAGTAGGATAGAATATTTGTATTTCAGAAGAGGTTTTATTAATCCAAATGAATTACACAGGAGGGGATTTTGTTATTATTTGGTTCTTTTTGTGGTGCTTGTGGTATATAGAACACAGCATTTGGAGTCAGAGAGAAGTTGAGATCCTAGTTCAATATCAGCTAGTACAGTTGGGCAAGTCACTCAATATTCTGAATCTCAGGTTCCTCATCTAAAAGGCAATAACTTCATAGTAGAATTGTTGCAATTAAATAGGATAATATATGTCTAGCACCTTAATACTGTCTAGAATATGATAGGCATTTCATTGTCAGTATTTATTCTATTCTTTCAGTACTTTCCAGGAAATGGGACCATGGGGCTAACCCCTGATATAGATTGCCATCATTTTACCAAGTAAACCAGATTGTCAAAGCTCTCGTTGCTAGTAAAGTCAGACAGTCTGCAATCTGCCTTTTCGGCAGCCTGCCCTCTATTCCTAAGCCGCTGGAAAGGAGAATGAGTCGATAGGGGCTTTGGAAGGCTGGTGAGACTACAGTTTCACCAGACACCCCTATTCATGATGTTGGCATCATGTAGAATTATATACCAAAAGGGAACAGCCTGTTTTTCAAAGAGATTCATCAACACTGCCTACAAACATTAATTCACTCAAGAGCATGTGTTCACCAACTCCTATGTGCCAAATGTAAGCCCTAGGGAAGGCAAAAATAAAAGTAGCAAACATGCTGCTTCACAGCAGAGGTAACAATAAAGAGAATAAATAAAAAAGAAGCCCTTCTCTCTAGGGGTGGGCACATGCACTCATAAGACAGAATCAAATTCAGAGAACAGTCATAAACATCCATGGTGATATCCACTTAATTATTCATTCTCCAAACTTTTATTGAGGACATACTATGTGTCAGCCACCAGGAAAACAGCACAGTGGATGAGACAGGCCAGGTCCTTCTCTCACAGAGTTTACAGACATAGCATGGGAGATAGATAAATTAATAAATTAAATAAACAAGATAGTTTCAGCTATTGAGAAAGGTTATAAATGAGGCAATATGATAGAGAATGACCATTTTGGGGCATTGTCTTGGCCAAAGTGGTCAGAAAAGGATTTTCTGAGATGATGGCATTTAGTTACAACTCACATGACATGAAAAAGAGCCAGTTGTGTGTAGAGCTGGGAAAATAGTATTAGGGAAGAAAAAAACAGCATGTGGAAAGGCCCTGGGAGCAAATTGGTGAGTTCAAAGAACAAAGAAAGTCAATGTGACTGGCCCTTAATCAACAGTGGAGGTGGAAGGGCTTGGCAGAGACCAACAAGATAGGGATCCCTAAACCATGAAGGGAAGAGCTTTCAGCAGAAAAGTTCTGTTCTCTGATCTACATTTTTTTTTTTGAATGAGAAAGAATCTATATATATAAAAGGCTGATATACTAAGTGTCCCACCGTCTGGCCGGTCGCTATGACATGCACTGACCACCAGGGGGCAGATGCTCAACACAGGAGCTGCTGTGACATGCACAGAGAAATGGCACTGCAGACATGGTGCCCACAAAGCAACACTCGGCTTCTCCCAAGTGGGATACAGACCCTACCACCACCCCAGAGCAGCAACCCACCAAATTGCAGCCAACGCTGCCAAGACCCCATGGCGCAAAATGTGGCCCACAGCCCAGCCCAACCTGGAAACAGTCACTGTGAGCACTGGGTAATGACGTCATGTAGCAACACCAGGCTTCCTCTCCCTAGCAACGACTAGCCTCCTTGCAGTTTCTTCAGCCCAAGAACACAACTTGCTTTATAGCCAGGTGCAAACATTTCACACTTTAACCAAATGTCTGTGAAGCATTATCCCAAGCCTCATCTCATTTGATCCTCACAGAAGTCCTGGAGTAGGTAGATAGGAGACTCAGTTGAATCCTATTTTCTTTTCATTAGCTGGAAAACAGAGATTTAGAAAGCTTAGAAACTTGACCCGACTGAAAAGAAGTAAGAAATGGTGGACCTTGAAAATCACTTCAGGTTTTATCACTGCTCAGAATATAGTCAAACACTGCTGCAGTTAAATATTTTACCCTTTGTTCTCCCTGCCTGATCTATAATAATAATCTGCTTCGTGTTGATAGTTACTGCTGTGTTGCTGACAATTACCTGAAAGAGATGTTGGGCTGCTTCACTGGGCTGGAAAAAGTTTAGCTACATCAGAAAGCAGGTCTAATTAAGCAAGTTTATTCTATAGCTATAAAAAGCTAAGTTGACTCATGCATGCACTATACATATAAAGCTCTCGCTGGTACCAATCACATGCATGTGTTTCGATCTGTCATTGTCGATAGTGAATTTGGTTGACACTTCTATTATAGAGAAAGGGTGAATAGTGATATTAAAATATTTCTTCTAATTAATTTCCTTTTAATGTGCATGAAATTCATGCACCAGACCACTAGTATTTATATAATCACACTTTAACAAAGATAAATGGGTTCAAAGGAACAATTATTTTATTACATAATACATATAGTGAATATCAATTTTCAAATAATTATAACATAAAATATACTAATTCTAACTAGAAATACTAGTATATGTAGTTTCAGCATCAGTAGGTTAAATGTTAAGATTCAGAAGTCATTTGGGAACATTCAGTGACTCAGGTGTATTTCATTAAATTCTGACCAAAAAGATGCCAGGTAAAGTAAACCCTATTTGAAATTAATACTCTCCCAGCCTATTGTACATTCTACGGAATGGACATGTTTGAGTTGGAACCTTCCAGTTCATCAAGCCAGGTTTGTGATTTATGTGAATTCCGCACAGCTGAGAGTAAGCCAGGGCTTCCTTGGTGGTTTGCATTCATGAAAATTCCAGCTTGCTAACTCTGAAGGTGCTCATGGATCCAAATTGTGGCACCTGAAAGGTGCTCCTGGAATCCCAGCTTGCCTCCCTCTCACGATGAGATGGGCATCTGGTGAGATCTGAGAGTCATCAGAGGCCACTTTCCCCCAAAGATCCTCCTATTGATCCTCAAACTCCTGGGTGTCCTCATCACAAATTTCTCCTTGAGGAGATGGAACTCCATTAAAAGACAAATGTTTTAATTCTGGAGGAGTAACCCAGTGATACTATTGTCAGTCATGAATACCTTCCAGTGGTTTCTTAAATTACCTGGTTGTTGCCTAGCAGAGTCCATTCACTTTTTTTTTTAAGTCAGGGGAGACATTTAGGAATTTCAAAATGTGCCTTTAAAAAGAGCAGGTTGATAAATAAACTGTGATACATGCAGACTATGGACTTTTTTTCAGCACTAGAAATAATTGAGCTAAGCAAGCCATGAAAAGACATGGAGGAACCTTAATGCATATTAGTAAATGAAAGAAGTCAATAGGCTACATACTGTATGATTCCAACTGTACGTATGACATTCTGGAAAAGGCAAGAAACCATTGAGGCAGTAAAATGATCAATAGTTGCCAGAAAGAGGGAGGTCTGCACAGCAGAGCACAGTGGAGTTTTAGAGCAGTAAAACTATTCTGCAAAGTTCTACAATGCTGGATACATGTAATTATACATTTGTCAAAACCCATAGTTCATAAATCACCAAGCTTGAACCTCAATGTGAACTATGGACTTTGATGACAGTGATGTGTCCATGTAGGTTCATCAACTGTAACAAATGTACCACTCTGGTGTGGGATATTGATAGTGAGGACGACTGTTGCAAACAAAAAATTTATCCAACAATACAGTTTATTTTTTAAGTTAAAGAATGTAACTCCTAATAAAATAGAGCTCAGTTTTTTAAGTGAAGGAGAAGGTTTCTGTGGAAGGTCTCCATGAGCAATCCTCGGCAGCAGGATGGGGATGCCAAAAAGACCCGGGGTCACTAGAAGAGAGGGCGCCGTGAGCACACTCCCCATGATTTCGCATGGGCATGTGCTCTGCGAATATCAGGGCTTAGAGATGTGGGTAGCAGTGTGCCCAGCCTTCTTGGCAGTATTTGTACTGATGGAAACAAAGAACTATGATCTTGGGAGTACATTTTAACTTAGTTGAACAGCCTTCCTGAGGCATTGATGCCATGGATTCTTCTAGTGGCTTTAATCCAGTGTAGTCCTAAAGAGCTAAGGCCTCTGGAGACATATCACCAGATTCGAATCCTGCTATGCTACCTACTGGCTGTGTGAGGACTTGGAGCAAGTTATTTAACCTCGTGGGAACCCCCTCACCCCAATTTCTTTAGCCCCCTCATTTCTACAAACGCAAAATCTCTTTCACTCAGGCTTTGGGGCTTTATTCCTTGTTCGTACTCAGTTAATTAAAAGTGTTGCTGGCAGCATGCTTCTGAACTCCATGTCCCTTCTGTATTCCAAGTTCACGATAATTGCCCCGTGGTTTCAATGTGATGCCATGGATGGGAGGGCAAATTTTAATTTGTGTTTCAAAACCCCTTTGCTGTGTGTCCTTAATTGGGTTGAAAGCACTTTTGCCACACAGAGAAATATATTTTTATTTTGTGACACTCTTCTATAGGGCGGGCTATTTCTAAGTTTCATGTCTCCAACACTTAGACTCTAATGAAAACTGATTTTTATTTTTATTTTCGGTCCTTTAGCTTAAAAAGATTTTTAAGTCTAAACTCTTTGGGCCCTCATTTCGTGTTTGCAAAATAAACATAATAACATCATACACCCAGAATCGTTGGGATTGTATTAAATGAGATGGTTTATGTAAAGCACCTAGCACAGAGTCTGGCACTTAGTAAATATTTATTCAAAGTTTGTTACTCCTAATATTAGGAGAAGTACATAAAACACTCTGAGCCCTCATGAAATATGTGTTCAATGAATTAATAATAACAGGACTTCAATAAACCCCTGGTGGTTCCACTGTCAGAGGCAATAGGTAATGCTTGGCTTCCATGTCACAGTGAGCAGGTTAATCAAGATGTTAAGGGCAGTGGTGGCCAGGAGTCAGTCAAACTATCACCCAACAAGATTCCACTCCTCTTTAGTATATTTTTGCTCTGATTGTTATCTGCCCCTACATATTTCATGAATCTGACGGGACACAAAATAAGTTAAAATTCAGGCTATTATAACTTCTATTCACATAAAATCTTTATTTTTTACTTTAAAATAATTTTGTAGCAACTTGAGCTATTTGAAGGAGAAGCCTCATGTAAATTGTAATACATAATTACATTGTATGTGTTTACTCTCAAAGATCCTTTAACAGATGCTGGGAATACCCATTTCTTTACCCAATCAGAACTCAGAATCAAGCAAACAGTCAACTTCTGTGTCTCTGTACCACTGTGCCCACAATGATAACTACAGGTAGATGGGGAGAGAAATGATAGATTGGAAATGGTTAGATGATACATATATAGGAAAAGGAATTTCCAATTATCATTTGATTTTGGTAGAAGCTAGAACAAGTAGAGTTCAGCAGTAAGAACCTTATACGGCTCCTCTAAAAAAAAATCCAGAATATCATTGTATGCTAACAATATGTAAGTCTAATAATTCTTTTCCTGCCTCAGACTTCTCCTGAATAACTCATTATTTTTAATGTGCTTCTGTAGAAGGCCAGATGCTAACAGAGATAGTTCACGAGTTATATATTTTTGCTATGCAACGTCTTCTGTTTGCATTCCTTGTGAACCTTGTTGAGACTGACATTAAAATAAGTTTGTTTTTTATGGATACACATCAAGGACTAGAAAGCAGAAGAAGCTTAATCACATGCTGGAATATGGAGGGAAGCCAGCTTGGGATTGTAAAACTTCTGGCAATTGTCATCCAAGTAAGTTGGTCAGCCCAACACACATAAACAGGAATTGAATGTTTCCCCGTGACTAAGTTCACAGAGATGGAAAATGACGTGGGAAGGAGTCTGAGGAGTCAGCACTAGCCAAGCCCTCTAGACTGTGAGTCATTCCGGGACAGGGACCTCACTCTCCACTTATTATCATGTCTACACCACCTGGCACTCGCTAAGTACTAAACACTGCTGACTAGATGGATCAATGAGTTAATTAATGGGTGAGAGCATGCCTCTGCATTATTTATATCTGAGAACTCCAATCCCAAGTAGAGCCCTGGAGTAGGATCTGGAGGTGGTTCTGTATACAAAGGCAAATGGCCAAGCAGTCGTTTTTAGGGAAAATTTACAGAGAGAAAAGCTGTGGTTGGTGAGAAGATACCCTGTTGTCTTTTATACATTCCAACCTAGGGTCATGCACAAAGATCCAGCAGGCCCAGAAGTCAGAATCCAAGAGAGGGACTTGCCCCTTAGTCTGTGAGGCATTTAAACTTTTTGAGTAGTGAAGCACCAGCCCTTCCCCAGTGCAGTCAGTAGCCCTACCACACAGCAGAACTTTGGCTTCTGCCCTCTTCTGGCCATTCAATCATGGCTAAAGCAGGTGCCATCCCCTCTCCTATCTGGGAGACGGGGTCTAAGGCTCACAAATGAACAAGACTTTCATCTTAAGCACAAATTTAGGGTGTGCACTAGCCACTTTCCCTGAAGATGTGCTGGAGCTCAACTCATTGCCTGAGAGTCCAACCTACTGGATCCTTCTAGAAGACATTAATTCTTGTTTCTCAGTGGTGACACGAATTAATCATGCCATCATGACCAGCTCTTCTCCCAGGAGTTGCTGGAGATGCTTCCTGGCAAGGCTTCCTAAGATACCTGTTACCTTGCACTTCCATGTTATTCTCTATCCATTCCCCACCCAGACCCCCTTCTTCTAAATGCCTTGAGTCCCAGGTCCTTAAGCCCTGTTCATTATATGTCAATCACCTGTCCAAAAAAAAATCTCTGGAATGAATGAGCTTTCCCAGATTCTGGAACTTTAACAACAATTGTAGGCACTCAGCAGACCTGCAGAGGAGGTGTTTTGGTTCTAGGTAGGGATGGGCACCTTTAATACCACCCTAGTCAACCCCATGGACATTTCTTCCTTGCCTATGGGAAGTCTGCCCATGAGTCCAGAAAAGGGAAGATGATTTGGTTCACCCCCTCTCTAGCTTTTGAAGACATGAGTTTTTATTAGAGCTCAGGTTTCAAATGGGCTGCTGAGGTTGCAGACTGGGAATCAGAAATCTAGAAATGAGCAAAGCAATTAGGAATGGAGTTGGAAAAGGACAAGGGAAAGAGAAGAAGCAGGTACAAGAGAAAAAGGGGTAACATAAAGTCAGGTCAAGAAAGGAAGCCGGACCAGTTTCCTTGTATTTTTTTCAGACATGTTTATCTTTGCCTTGGATTGCCATTGAGGCAGAAATGACACCTTAGTCATGCTTGACTTCTCAAATAGTTCCTAGGGTGGTGGTTCAAAACACTTTAGTTGAATGTGATAAATAATAAAACTGAAGTGGTATGTGATAATGAGCTGGGTGGAATGGGTCATGGTGACTACCTGACTGTCATTGCATGCCATCTTGTTAACTTCACTTTTTAAGCAAACAAAAGTAGAAATAAATGAAAATAGTTAATTCTAATGGTAACTTGCATGGGGGATTTTTTTCTGCTCAATATCCAGATTTTATTATTCTTATAGCAGAGAAGCCAGAAGCTTAGAGGAACTGAGCAGCTTCCCCAAGCCATACAGAGGCAAGTGTCACACTCAGGACAGACACTTTTATTTTCCAGTACTCAAGGCTATGACTGTGAGAAGAGGAAATTGAACCTCATAGGATATTCTATTCCAGAGTGGACACATATTAAATATAAGATTCAAATGAATTAATATAAAATGTGGGGCCCTAGCTGGTTTGGCTCAGGGAATAGAGCATAATCCTGTGGATTGAGGGGTCCCAGGTTCAATTCCAGTCAAAAGCGCATACCTTGGTTGCAGGCTTGATCCCTGACCCTGGTCGGGGCGCATGCAGAAAGCAACAAATTGATACCTCTCTCTCTCTCTCTCTCTCCCCCCCGCCCCTTCCTTCCACTCTATCTAAAAATCAATGGAAAAATATCCTCAGGTGAGGATTAACTATACTAGAGGCCCAGTGCATAAAAATTCATGCACTGGAGGGGGGATCCCTCAGCCCAGCCTGCCCCCTCTCACAGTCCGGGAGCCCTCAGGGGCAGGGGCAACCCAGCGATCGGGGAAGGCGATGCCCCATGCTGGTCACATGCCTGCTGCTGCCACTGCTGGCAACACAAGCCTTAGGCGGTGTTGGGTGGCTGGGCAGCCACCATCCAAGGCTTGCCTGTGCCTTGGGCTGGCCCTGGGAGGCTGGACAGTTGCCACCCGAGGCTTTTCTGCACCTCGGGCTAGCCCTGGGTGGCTGGGGGTTGAGGGGACTGGGGACTCCGGAGGCAGGCGCCCCGGCGGGGCTGAGAGGACTGGGCACCGCCATCTTGTGGCTGTGAGCACCGCCATCTTTGAGGGCAGGGCAGTCAATTAGCATATTCCCTCCTTATTGGCTGTGGGCACTTCCATCTTTGCAATGGCATGGGGGTCAATTAGCATATTCCCTCTTTATTAGACAGGAGATATATACTGAGTGGCCAGATTATTATGATCTCTGAACACATAATAATCTGACCACTCAGTGTATATCCTATATACCAGAAGGCTAATATGCAAATTTTCTCCTTGACCAGGAGTTTGACCAGCAGGCAGGCTGGCAAATGCCCATGTCCCCTCTTCCTGGCTAGGCTGGCCGGATCCCACAAACGCATGCACCAGGCCTCTAATACATATATACACACATATATACATACACTGAGTGGCCAGATTATTATGTGTTCAGAAATCATAATAATCTGACCACTCAGTGTATATAGATAGATGATATAGATGTAGATATAGATATAGATATGGATATGGATATGGATATAGATATAGATATAAATTGCAGACTATACAAAATTGAAATAGGATCATGAACAACCAATCCTTAATTTGTTTGCTATTAGGATGGAGAGCAAGTTCTTGTTCTGCTTTTCTGGAATTCAGATACACTTTCTATTTATTATTTATAAATTTAAATATTTCAAGGAATACAAGGCAAGTTCACACAGACTGAACTGGGCCTCTTTATAATGTAAATACCTTTCCAATGGGGAAAAAAATTACTGAAAGATGGTAAGTTTGTCTTCTGACAATATTTCCCAGACATTTTTTTCATTGTTAGCAAAGCTCTCTTGGAGTGTAACTAAGTTTTTGAGGAATGGTAAGTTTAAAGCAAAAGAAAGAAAAATTTCAATCAGAACCAAGCTGCCCCCACTCCTTTATTTTTCTTATTTATTTAAAATAAATCTTTATTGTTCAGATTACAGGTGTTCCTCTTTTTGTTTTCCCCCTATAGCTCCCCTCCACCTGATTCCCCACCCCACCCCATGCCCTTACCCCCTGCCACTGTCTTCATCCATAGGAGTAAGATTTTTGTCCAATCTCTTCCCGCACCACTCACACCCGCTTCCCCCTGAGAATTGTCAGTCCACTCCCTTTCTATGTCCCTGATTCTATTATATTCACCAGTCCATTCTGTTCTTCAGATTTTTTATTTACTTAATTTTTAGATTCACTTGTTGGTAGGTATGTATTTGATGTCATTTTGTTGTTCATAATTTTTATCTTTACCTTTTTCTTCTTCTTCCTCTTCTTAAAGAATACCCTTCAGCATTTCATGTAATCCTGGTTTGGTGGCAATGAACTCCTTTAGCTTTTTCTTATCTGTGAAGCTCTTTATCTGACCTTCAATTCTGAATGATAGCTTTGCTGGGTAGAGTAATCTTGGTTGTAGGTTCTTGCTGTTCATCACTTTGAATATTTCTAGCCACTCCCTTCTGGCCTGCATAGTTTCTGCTGAGAAATCAGCTGGCAGTCGTATGGGTACTCCCTTGTAGGTAACTAATGGTTTTTCTCTTGCTGCTTTCAAGATTCTCTCTTTTGCCCTTGGCATTTTAATTATGATGTGTCTTGGTGTGGTCCTCTTTGGATTCCTTTTGTTTGGGGTTCTGTGTGCTTCCTGGACTTGTAAGTCTATTTCTTTCACCAGGTAGGGAAAGTTTTCTGTCATTATTTCTTCTAATAGGTTTTCAGTATTTTGCTCTCTCTCTTCTTCTGGCACCCCAAAAATTCGGATGTTGGTACGCTTGAAGTTGTCCCAGAGGCTCCTTACACTATCTTCATATTTTTGGATTCTGTTTTCTTTTTGTTTTTCTGGTTGGGTGTTTTTTGTTTCCTCATATTTCAGATCTTTGGTTTGGTTCTTGGGGTACGTTGATCTACAGTTGAGTTTCTGTATATTCTTTATTTCAGACAGTGTATGCTTCATTTCTGACTGGTCCTTTTCCATTTTTTTGGCATTCTCATTAAGGTCCTTGAAGGTCTCACTAAGCTCCTCAGAAGTGTCATCAAGTTTCTCCGCGGTTTTCAGAAGATTCTTGAGTAACCTTATAAATGTGGTTCTGAACTCTATGTCGTCCAGTAGTTTGCTTTCCTCCATTTCTTTCATTCGTGACATGTTTCTTTGTCTCCGCATTTTGGCTGCTTCCCTGTGTTGATGGAGTGGCTTTGTGTGGTAGGTGACCTATAGGGGGCAGTAGCTCAGCCTCCCCAATCACCTGATGTGGACGCTCTTGGTACACCCCTTTGTGGGCTGAGTGCAAAGTCTTGGTGTAGTTAAGCCTTAATTGCTGTTGGTACGCTGGGAGGAATTGACCTCCAGGCCAATTGGCTGTGAGGACTCGCTGTGTCTATAAGAACTGCTGTGCTGGAGACACGCTTATGGTGCAGGACTTGTTTCAGTGGGGCTTTGGTGCTCGCTGAGTCTGCCTCTTGAATGTGTCACTTATGGATGTGAGGAGTTGAAATCTGGTTACTCACACTGACCACTAAGAATACTGGCTTCTGGATCTCCAATGGGGTGCAGGTCAGCTATTGTATGAGTCCACCCAGCAGGCGCTACAGCGAGAGCTACAGTTTTCTCCTCTTTGCTTGGGGTTTGGAGGTTTTGGAGCTGTCTGACCCAGGCTGCAAGTTTGCTAGGTTAAGCTGCAATAGGGCAGGCCTTTCTTATGCAAAAGCTGCTACTTGGAGCTTGGGTGGGTTTGTAGGTTGTGTGGGGCGGGGTCTCAGGGCATCACTAGGCTAGGGCGTGGCAAACAGCAATGGCTCCCAGTTAGCCGGCTCTGTGTCTCCGACTGCGTCCCGTGCCCCAGCGCAATAAACAATTATTCCTGTGCACAGCTCTGCAAGCAAGCCCCCCTCACTTTCCGACCCGGTGGCAGACAGTCCAGCTTCTCCCCGTAGGAGTTTGGGTCCCCCCACTCCTTTATTTTTAAACAGAACCATCAAAGGCCAGCTAACGGAAATATACTTAAGTGGCATTAATTCATCCCTAAGAGGCTCTCCAAGAGTTTTATTGCTACATAAGGGAAAACCATAAACCAGCAAGAGGAGAAAGCAAGGAAAATAAGTCTGGGGAGTCTCCTCATGTTAGAAAGTGAGCAGGTGGTCAATAATATGTCCTTGGCTGGTTTCCACAGTGAGGAGACAGACATTCATGGCAAGGTTGCAGCCCACAAAACAGGCAATCACAAGGAAAAGAATCGTGGAACTTTGTAAAGTCCTGCTGAAGAGTTCACGAGTATGAAATAATAAAACACTCATCTCTCCTCCTCTTCTCACCACCCATCCAATTTCATGTTAATGCCTCTACAACCTAAATTGAATATTAAGACTGGTGATTGAGAAGGGGGCTGGATGCAGGCAGGCAAAGGAGGGAAAATAGAGACATCTGTAATAGGGTCAAAAATAAAAATTAAAATAAAAAGACTGGGGATTGAGAAAAAGATGTCTTCATGATCCTGTCATTCATCTAAGCCAAGCCTAAGTGAGACCTTACAGAGACTTAAAACATCCTGTGATGAATGAAAATTATCACCTCAAGATTATTTTCCTTTCAACCAACCCTTCCCTGTTTTTACAAGACTTTTTTATAATTAAAAAAAAACCACTTTGTATTAATCTTTAAGGAAGAATTGGCTATTATGTACGATTTTCCATCCTTGTGAGCTGGCAACAGACACCAGGACAAAATCAGGAGAATGAGATGAAAATAGACATAAGAGAAACACTGATTCAGTGTTCGGAAAACGTGATGCTCTCTCCCCTTCACACCATCCAATATCTTATTTTAACATTTAAAAAATGGGGGAGGGGAGAGGAGGGAAATATGATGGTGCCACTCGTGTATTTGTTTCACAGCATTTATGAAGCCTACCTTGAACACAGTTATGAACTAGGTGCAAAGAGAATTCCCAAAAATAAAGGTCTGGTCCAGCTCTCATGACACTTGTGAAACTCTTCTATGGAGCTTCCCACCTCATAACCACCTCCCAGAACTTATGATCAAAATTCTTTGTTCAAAATAAAATATATTACCTATTGTTTCATTTGGGGAGGGGGAAATTAATGTTTTCTATTTAAACATATACACTTGCAGCTAAATATGGTTTGGATTTATGTGGTGTTTTGGGTTTGAGGTTACAACTTTGCACTAACTACATAAGCAGCACATATTGAATTGAGTCTGTGTTTTTGAATACAAAACTCAAGGTAGTTTTGAATTATGCAAGGGACTATGGTAGGAGGGGATGTGAATCTTTCAGACATGAGTCTTAGAACATGATAAACACTGAAGTGTTAGCTCTAGCAATATTATTATTACTATTTAAGTCTCCAAAAATAGCACAGAAAGATCAAGCAGATAAAAGAAAGTGATTGTAAGCTGATTACTTTTCTGACCTAAAAGTTCACAGCAGAAAATTTTAAATATTTAATTTAAATTTAATTTAAATAGCCGAAGTTCTATAACTATTCCCACATGGCCAGCCTGCTACTATCACCTTCCAGAAACATCTTCGGTTCTCTGAATTTCAAAACCAAAGCCCTTTGCAGTCAATACAAAAACAGGCTACTGAGTGGCCAGTTAGCTGAGAGAAGGGAAGGCAGGAGCTTGCATATGATAAGTAGGTAAACAGGCTGCACTGAGAGGCAGGAACACAGACAAAATACTTATTACCACTTATCTTTACCTCACCTTTCTTTGGAATTTCAGCCAAAGGGACAATTGCCCAGCCTAATTTTCATAATAGGTCTGGAGCAGAGTGAAGACAAAAATTACCTTCAATTCTTCAAAAATAGGACTGCAATAAAGTAAAATGTTGCAGACTATGTGCTCATAATCCCTTCCACTGCTACTTGCCCTCTTCCTCCTCATCCTCCTCTTCTTTGTCCTCCTCTTTTAAGTAATAGCTAACACAGAGTACTTACTGTATCTAGACACTTTTCTAAGCATTTCACTTGTATTAATTCCCTTAATCTCCTCAACGACTTCATAAGTCAGGTAATGTTATCATCATCTCCAATTTAGCATAAGGAAATGGGAGCACAGAGAGGTTAAGTAATTTGCTTAAGATCACAGACCTAACCTGGCCAGCATGGCTCAGTGGTTGAGCATCAACCTATGAGCCAGGAGGTCACAGTTCAATTCCCGGTCAGGGCACATGCCTGGGTTGTGGGCTCAATCCCCAGTGTGGGGTGTGCAGGAGGCAACCAGTCAATGATTCTTTCTCATCATTGATGTTTCTGCCTCTTTATCCCTCTCCCTTCCTCTCTGAAATCAATGAAAATATTTTTTTTAATTGAGAGTAGGTCCTTGTTTCACTTAGCTACTAACATAGTATTGCCTAAAAATTTAATATAAGATGGTTGAATTTAGTCATTAAACTAACCAACTGACACAGTGGAAAGAAACAAAATTAGAAATTTAAGCAAATAAAGGTATGAACAAGAGAGAAGTTAGAAATCATCTAGTACAAAGACATCCAGCAGCTCACAGAATTGATATTTAAAAAAAAAAAAAAAAAACACCTATCAGACAGTATTATTGTTGTGTGTGTTTTTTAAATGAACTAAAATTTCAAATGAAGGTATTTCACATGTCCTGGCTTTATGGCTTCTCTTGAAGAACTGGAAGACCTTCCCAAACAAAACACAAATGAGTGGTTCAACAGCTGCCCCACAGGATAGGGAAATGCCCCTTGGTTCACCACAAACTCAGGCTGGTCAACTCCACTCTCTCTCATCTCCCTGTCTCCTCCAGGTATTTGGGCTCCCCGTCTCCACCTAATTCTTTCATTTTACAGGAAGAAAAGACTCTGAAAGGTACACAAGGGTATCATGACAGAGAAGTGACTACACCTAACTCATCTCCAATTCAGTTTCCTAATCACACTCTAAATCCTAAGAAATAACCTTTGCAAAACATGTTGATCAGTGGAATTACATGTTTTTGTAAATTCTTTGTGCCTTGAGGTGAGTTTTGCTCATAGAAAGAAGAGTCTCCACACACTCCCAGCCTCCTTAACTTAGATATCCCCGAGAACTGGCATTTATTACATAATTCATTGTCTTTTCCTTTCTCCAACTTCCATTTTCTCTGAAAAATGTTCAGTAAATTAACTGTGAAAACCTTACGATTTTTCCTCCCAGACAGCACATCCATCTCTCTCTCCCTCAAAATAAATTCCACCCCTTAAAGAAATGGAACTTCCAATACCAAGATAGCTGTGGTTTGGTTGCTTTCAATGCTTTGCCTGTGTTCAAAGGGCAGGCTGTTACCACGTGGGCTAATTATCTAGATGGAGCTGTGGTTGGAAAGTGATGGATTTAAGAGACTGCCCTCTTTGTGGCTGACAATTTATCACAAGTTGGTGTTTTAGGCTTAGCCTCAGCTTGAGAACTAACATTTTTTTCATTTAAATTCATTTTTTTGGAACAGTCCTACAGAATAATCTTACTATTCTTGAACTGTGCAACAGAGACTGCACAAATTCACATTTTTACTCCCCAAGAAATTTTCAAGATTTTTAAGTTCTTTTATAATTCCAAAAGTATCAGGGCTAAATGTTGCAACTTTTTAGAATTGCTATTCTCACTGGAGATTAGTCTATGTATATTGAAGGAAGGGGACAATTTTGAAAGAAACTATTTTTATTTTCAAGTGCCATCGATTTGATTTAATGTTTTACCCATGTGTGATAGAAAGTCTAGGAATTGATTTTTAATATCAAGTCATTCAAGGTTATGTGGCTCAAAGTAATCTTAACTAAACAAAACTTCAACAACTGAACCAAAAAGTAACCAGCTCAAAAGTGGGGGGCAAATGTCAGCAATTGCCTACCTCAGGCCCTCTACCTCTCACCTTTAAACCCACAAAGACACATCTGCACCCACATAGAAATTTAATTAATAAAATATTTTAGTATTATGGAGAGATTAGAAAAGGCTAGGATTTTTTCCTTTGTTCAGGGAATTTTTGTTTGTTTCACAGTTTCCTATAAAAATACCAAAATGAACAGCCTACTGCCATAATAGCCTGCTAATAAAATGAGAATGCTAGCACAGGAAGTCGGCTTGCTCCCTTAATGTTCTGAACATACTGATGGAGTTAGTACTAAGTGCCAAACAGAATAGAGCAAAGAGACCTTTCATGTTTTCAGCCCTTCCTTGACATTATCCCAGGAAAGCATTGGAGGAACATCTACGGTGGCAAAGAGATCTCCCTCCAGGAAGTGCCCATGCTGGCTGGGAACTGAGCCCACTGCACTTGATATGTAACTTCCAAAACTTTTTTTTTTTCATATAGTTGCTATGCTCTACATTACATCCCCCTGACTTTATATTATAACTGGAAGATTGTACCTTTTGACCCTCTTTACTTATTTTGCCCACCTCCCTATCCTATACCCCACCCCAGACAACCACCAATCTGGTGTCTGTATCTATGAACTTGGGTTGTTTTTGTTTGTTTATTTGTTTCATTGTGGGGGAGGTTTGTTTTGTTTTTTAGATTCCCACATATAAGGCAGATCATATGGTATTTGTCTGTCTCAGTCTGACTTACTTCACTTAGCATAATGCCCTCAAGGTCCACCCATGTTGTCACAAATGGTATGATCTCATACTTTTTAATATATTCTATTAATACTGGTATATATCACATTTTCGTTATCGTTTCATTCAGCGGTTGTTTCCATGTCTTGGCTATTGCAAATAATGCCGCAATGAACATGAGGGTACAGATATCTTTTAGAGTTGGTCTTTGCACTTTCTTCTGCTAAATACCCGGAAGAAAGATTTTTGGATCATATGGCAGTTCTATTTTTAATTTTTTTAGGAACCTTCATACTGTTTTCCATAGTGGCACCAGTTTACACTTCCACATTCTTAATAGTAAGAATAGTAACTCACTTGAGTTTCACCTGGTCTCTCAACCTTTCTTGACTGTGATGCTGAATGATAATTAACTATCTAAAAGGCACACAAAATTACAGACAAGGAAAAAAGGCAAGCATTTCTCACATGACACTCTTCCTCAGTAAAAGATGGAGTTGATAAGAAAGTCATCTCCTTCTTTTCCCTCTTTCCCACACCTAGAGACAGCCCTGAACCCCAACTCCTTTTGCATAACTTGATTTAAACTTTGTAGTCTCTACGACCTTAGATATTTTGGGAATGAGCATATATCACTTAATTTTATTCCGTGCATTTATGTTATTTACAAAAGGCTGCTTCAGTAACCACCAAGTTTTAACTAAGCATTTGACAAAGACATTGCTGAGTCCTGTTTGGTTGAAATTCACTTGCAATCCCATTGGTCTCAACAAGAGTATAAGCTGAGATAAAAGTGCTTGTGGTAAAGAAATGTGCCATGAAATTTATTTTTTACATAACGCATTACAGTTGTGACATATATCTTATTATTGTTTGCTCTAAATAAATATTTTTTCAATATCCAGTTCAATGGATTACATTCGATGAAATTTCCTCATACCTGTCTCTTCCTTGCAAAGACCTGGAAACATCTTTATTTTATAGTGTTGCTTACACAATTGTACTTGTGTATAGAGGTGAAAGACGCTCATGGGAATGACAGAGTGTTCTCCAGTCCGTCGCAGGTTACACCAGGAAGGAATTTACCTTGCTACACATCTCCAGGCCTATGGAGTAGGGAGGACTTTATTTATTTATTTATTTATTTATTTATTTATTTATTTATTATAATTCTTTATTGTTGAAAGTATTACATATGTCTCCTTTATTCCTCCATTGACCCCCAGTCACCCACCCCACCCCCATCCCAGGACCTCACTGCCCCATTGTCTGTGTCTATGGGCCATGCATATATGCATACAAGATCTTTGGTTGATTACCTCCCACCCGCCTACCCTCCCCTACCTACCCTCCTCTGCCTACCCTCCCCCACCTTCCCTCTGAGATTCCACACTGTATTCCGTGCTTCCGTGAATCTGGATCCACTCCGTTCATCAGTTTATTTTGTTACTTAGATTCCACATATGAGTGAGATCATGTGATACTTGTCTTTCTCTGACTGACTTATTTCACTTAGCATGATACGCTCCAGGTGCCTCCATGCTGTCTCAAAGGGTAAGAGATTATTCTTTTTTACTGCTGCATAGTATTCCATGGTATAAATACAACACAGTTTTTTATCCACTTATCTACTGATGGGCATTTGGGCTGTTTCCAGATCTTAGCTATTGTAAATTGTGCTGCTATGCACATAGGGGTGCATACATTCTTTCTGATTGGTGTATCAGGTTTCTTAGGATATATTCCTAGAAGTGGGATCACTGGGTCAAATGGCAGTTCCATATTTAATTTTTTGGGGAAACTCCATACTGTTCTCCATAATGGTTGCACCAGTCTGCATTCCCACCAGCAGTGTACTGAGGTTCCCTTTTCTCCACATCCGCGCCAGCATTTGTCATTTGTTGATGGTAGCCATTCTGACAGATGTTAAGTGATATCTCATTGTTGTTTTAATTTTCATCTCTCTGATGATCAGTGACTTTGAGCATTTTTTCATATTTCTCTTGGCCATCTGCATGACCTCTTGGGAGAAGTGTCTATTTAAGTCCTTTGCCCATTTTTAAAATTGGATTGTTTATCTTCCTTTTGTTAAGTTGTATGGGTTCCTTATATATTTTGGATAGTAACTCTTCATCAGATGTATTATTGCCAAATATGTTCTCCCATATAGTGGGCTCTCTTTTCGTTTTGTTGATGGTTTCTTTTGCTGTGCAGAAGCTTTTTATTTTGATGTAGTTCCATTTGTTTATTTTCTCCTTAGTTTCCTTTGCCTTAGAAGATGTAGCTGTAAACATATGGCTACAAGTGATGTCTGAGACTTTGCAGCCTATGGTTTCTTCTAGGATTTTTATGGTTGCACAACTTACATTTAAGTCTTTATCCATTTTGACTTTATTCTTGTGTACAATGTAAGTTGGTTGTCTAGTTTCAATTTCTTGCATATGTCTGTCCAATTTTCCCAACACCATTTATTGAAGAGACTCTCTTAACTCCATTGTATGCTCTTGCCTCCTTTATCAAATATTAATTGAGTGTAATGGCTTGGGGCGATTTCTCGGTTCTCTGTTCTGTTCCATTGACCTACATGCCTGTTCTTGTGCCAGTATGAGGCTGTTTTGATTACAGTGGCTTTATAGTATAACTTGAAATCTGGTATTGTGATTTCTCCAACTTTGTTTTTCTTTCTCAAGATCGTTGCAGCTATTTGGGGTCATTTTTATTTCATATAAATATTTGGAGTATTTGTTCTAGATCTGTGATATATGCCGTTAGTATTTTAATAGGGTTTGCATTAAGTCTGTAGATTGCCTTGGGTAGTATGGACATTTTAATTATGTTTATGCTACCAATCCATGAACATGGTATATTCTTCCACTTGTTTATATCTTCTATCTCTTTTTTCAACGTCCTATAGTTTTCTGAGTACAGGTCTTTGCCTCCTTGGTTAATTTTATTCTTAAGTATCTTAAATTTTTTTTGTTGCAATGGTAAATGGGATTGTTTAGTTTTTCTTTCTGAGAATTCATTATTGCTGTATAGAAACACCATCAATTTTTGGATTTTTATTTTGTATCCTGCTACATTGCCAAATTCATTTAATAAATCTCATCTTTTTTTGTGACGTATTTTGGGTTTTCTATGTACAATGTCATGTCATCTGTGAATAATGAGAGTTTTACTTCCTTAGGGAGGACTTTATTTTTGGGAATCCTCATCATCATCTACTATACTATAGAGCTGCCTCTAGACATTGGGTCTTCAATTTTCATAACAGAATGAACATTCTACCTCCTGAAACATGACTATGTCACACTTATTTACTGCCCACTTCCCTTTCCCAAGGTGCATCCTTTGTATTCACTTGTCACTCCTCTGACAGGAAGCTTATATCAATACTTGCTGAATGACTTCACTCTTGGGGAAGTTTTGAGCCTACACATTTGAGGAAGTTTTTATCATCTGTAGATGTTTTTGAAAAATTTGTAAGCTTCAATTTTTATTCATTTTTTTAGTATGGTTAAAAATTATGAATCACTTTTTTATTCCTAAACTTTTTTTTTCTTATTTAGGTTCTTCCTTTGGTTTCTGGTCAAGGAAAGTGAAATATTGAATAATAACTGAAAGTATGAGATTGATCTAGCTTTATAATATCCAAAAGGCTTTAACATGTCCATTCATGAAATAATTTCTCTGTGAAGTATGGACATGTTATTTATGTTCACAGCTGCCACAAAATTTCAGAACTAGCCAATGTTTCTGTTGTGCAAATGAGGGAACTAATGCCCAGTTAGGGTAGATGACTTAATTAGGTCAAAACTAGAATTTAAATGCTTTCCACTCTGATAACAATGATGTTTTATGTTATGGAAAGAAAATAAATAAATACAGAATTCCACTTTAGAACTTTCTCTTTTAGGAGTTCTCTCAAGGATTTTATAAATTATTTAGAAGCTGACCTGATTTCAGTTAGAGAAACTAAGGGAGTTAATTGCAGACTTCAAATATGTGAGCTATTATTTTAAGACTAGTGACCTGGTGCATGAAATTCATGCACATTAAAAGGGAATTAATTAGAGGAAATAATTTACTATTGCTATTTGCCCTTTCTCTATAATAGAAGTGTCAGAGATGAAATAAAATTAGTAAAATGTATATGAAAACCTTCCTCCTGTCAGAGTGTGGGGCTCACCATGGGACCCAGAGTCAAGTCCCCGCCCACCCACATGCGCCTCAAAATCGCGTGAGACCCAGACCCAGCTGCCCCTCCCCCATTGGTCTAGATCCAGACCCAGCCAGTCCCACCCTTGTCAAGCCCTGCCAGGCAGGGGGTGTAGCCTCAAGTCCCCTGGCCCAGTGCCAAGATAGGGGCATGGCCTGAGGTCCCCCAGTCCAGATCAGAGCGGGGGTATGCCTTGAGGTCCTCTGTCAAGCCCCACCAGGTGGGGGACATGGCCTGAGATCCCCTGTCAAGCCCCACCAGGTGGGGGGGTGTAGCCTCAGGTCCCCCGTCAAGCCCTTCTGGGTGGGGGTGTGGCCTGAGTTCCCCTGGCCCAGCACTGGGGGTGCACCTTGAGTTCCCCTGTCAAGCCCAGCCAGGCAGGGGGCCGCAGCCTCAGGTCCCCTGGCCCGGTACTGGGGCAGGGGACACAGCCTGAGGTCCCCTGTCAAGCCCCACCAGGTGGGGGGTGCAGTCTGAGGTCCCCCGGCCTGGTGCTGGGGTGGGAGGAGCAGCCTGAGGTCCCCTAGTCCAGTACCAGGACAGGAAACACACCCTGAGGTCTCCTGTCAAGCCCTGCCAGGTGGGGGGCACAGCCTGAGGTCCCTTGTCAAGCCCCACAGGGGCAGGGGAGGGCATAGCCTCAGGTCCCTGCTGATTGCTCATTAAGGCTTCTTATGGTAAATTGGCCTCGGCTGTGGGTGCATCCATCTTTTTGATGGAGTAATCGTCAATTAGCATATTCCCTCTTTATTAGATAGGATAATATTTTCCAGATATTTCCCACCTCTTCTGAGAATGGAAAAGAGGAAATGAGCTTAAAGTTCAGCAAGAAAGACTGAGATTAGATATTAAGAAATATAGATCTGTGAAATCCTACAGTTGGTTACTGGGAAATGTTGTCAAATCGCCTCCTCTGGAGAACTTTGGGAATGTGGTGGGTGGCCCATTTCTAGAGCTGGGACTATTTAATTTATATCTCAAGTTCTGTATATCTCATGAGGACATGCTCTGCCT
Source organism: Corynorhinus townsendii (assembly GCA_026230045.1). Taxonomy (NCBI): domain Eukaryota; kingdom Metazoa; phylum Chordata; class Mammalia; order Chiroptera; family Vespertilionidae; genus Corynorhinus; species Corynorhinus townsendii. Next base: position 80,385,899 of record JAPDVU010000002.1, read on the forward strand.
ATAGCTAGCAGGTGGGGTAGTTGTCTACTCTTAATTATAGCAAAATTCAAGACTCATCAGTGAAGCATGCAGATTAAGTTCTATTTCATATTTATGTCAGTCCTGAGAAGTATAAATGGGGAGACTGACTAAAATTACTGACTGCGTATTGGATGGTCTTGCCCATGGCCTTTATTGGATTGATTGACCAACATCTGAAAGGTTTATTTCTTTGGATTCCATCTCAACATATTCTCCTTGCCAGCAGCTTTCTGATTTCATGAATACCTTCCAAGTTGTGTTCCTGGTCTACAAAGCAAAAAATAAGGGGTCCATCCTATGTAAAAGAGAAATTCTTTATTTCAACTAATAAGACAGGCTTGATATTTGGAGGACAAAATGAAGAAAAGTGACAATATAGTTAGATAAATCTATATCTTGTAAAACAAAGTAGGAAGAGTTGTTAGCTCATATATTGGGTGACAACTCCTAAAAGTCATCAAATAAGAATTTTAAATTTCTAACTTAACATGTAAGTCTTGAATTTCAGTAAAATAATCAATTATATAAATATAGGATGGGGAGATATCATTTGAAAGAGTTTACCAGCAATGTGTAAAAAGAGGCCTAATAAGGAATAATTATATAACTTATTTGAAGTACATTCATTGTCTGGAATAAAGCTAGTCCTCAAAAACTTAGCTAATATCATTGTAACTTTGATATTCACTGCCCCTTCTCCGCTAGCCCCCCGCTCATTCTGCTTTTCTCATATACAATTACTAATTCTGCCCAATGCCAATCTGGAACAGCATTGATCATTCTTCTGCATATCCCCAAAAAATCGCTTCCCACAAACAGAATCATTTTTTATTTCACAAGGATTGGGGTTTCTTTATCTCTGAGGAGATTAAGGAGGGAATTTACAATAAAGATTATATAATAAACATAAAAGGCCCACCCGAATGAATTTTCCTTTTCTGACTGCTCTACTGGAAATTTTTTCTCTGATTCTTCCCTATTTAGCAATCAACTCTGTTCACAACTGATCCCTTCCAGAAGGCCCCAGAAGGCCAAATTTCTCTGCCCTCTATTATTTAAAGTTGCTTCTATCTTCCTTTAAAACCAAAGAGCTACCCATCCAAGCACAGCTTAGTGTCTACAGTAAAATGGATTTCAAAGGCACAGAATGTCAACAAATATTAATTGCCCAGCTCCTTCACATCTCCTGCATTGTTTTTCTGCATTTCATTCGACCCATGGTACATTTAGGTTTTTGTCTACTTTTTGTGTACCCATCAAAGCATAATTCTCAAAATGTTAAAAACACAATTCTCACCCATCAGTGAACACATCAAAGTTTTATTTAACATGATGACAAAGTTGATTTCAAGTAAAATATTAAAAACCTGGGATAAAAAAAAGAATACTGACATAATGCTAAGTTAGATAAACTGGTTAATATTCTAAAGGGCAATAAAACCATAACCTAAGGGGGTTAACGTAGTTTCCCAAGTAGTTAATATCTGTAATACTAATCAATTATGCAGCAAAGTTACACATCACCAGTCAAAGCACCTTAAGGTGAGCTTATTTGCAGGACAATAAGAGGATAGGTGACCATCCATCTTTTGCCTGAGCCAATTTTGGGATATATATTTTTTAATGCCCCCTTGTTGACCACCAACTAAATGTAAGCTACATGTGCACTGCTGCCATCTATGAATCAAAAAAGGTGGGTCTCCCCTACAAACTGCTCAGATAATAAAAATAGCAACAAAATTTAGACAACAAGGTAATAGGTTGCCTTATGAATTTTTCCATCATTATTAATATTCAAAAGGAAATATGAGGATTATTTGTCAGCAACTGTTGTAGGCAGGATTCTAAGCAGGTAGTGAGGTTGAATTAGATGTTTCCTAAAGTCTCTATCAACACTAAGAGTTCTCTATCCAACACAAAGTGTGGATACATTAATAAATATTGAGAAAGTCAAGAGAATATCACACATTTTCTTTGTCCTCCAGAAGCTTAATTATGTTGCAGTCTAACGGACAAGAACAATAGAAAAAACATAAGGTTGATTGGAAATACAGTTAACTAGCTGTTAAATTTCCAGTAGGACTAGGAGAATAATGATGGTTGAGAAGGTAGGGAAGATTTTGCAGAAGATGTAGGACTTAGCTGGTCTAGACCAGTGATCGGCAAACTCATTAGTAAACAGAGCCAAATATCAACAGTACAACGATTGAAATTTCTTTTGAGAACCAAATTTTTTAAACTTAAACTTCTTCTAATGCCACTTCTTCAAAATAGACTTACCCAGGCCGTGGTATTTTGTGCAAGAGCCACACTCAAGGGGCCAAAGAGCCGCAGTTTGCCGACCACAGGTCTAGACAAATAGTACATACAAATAGGCTGAGTTGTGTCCCCCAAAGTCATACGTCGAAGTCCTCACTCCCAGTATGTCAGAATGTGACTGTATTTGGAGACAGTCTTTAAAGAGGTAATTAAGTTAAAATGAATTCACCAAGGTGGGCCCTAATCTTACATGTCTGATGTTCTTATAAGAAGAGGAGATGAAAATACAGACTCACAGAGGAAAGACCATGTGAAGAGGCAAGGAGAAGGTGGCTATCTACCAGCCAAGGAGGTCTCAAAAGAAACACACCCTGCCAACACCTTAATCTCAGATTCTAGACCCCAGAATGGTATGATAATAAATTTCTGCTTAAGCCACCCAATCTGAAGTCATTTGTTATGGCAGCCTAGCAAACTAAAGAGTAGGACTGAAATGTGGAAAAGGAAGAAGAAGAATCCCTTAGGAAAAAAGGAATATATAAATAAAGAGGTCAAAATGAGGATAGACATAGTGAGGAAAAAGTTTTGAAACAGGGGTTTACATTAGTGAAAGGTACCCACGACTCCCATTCTAATGAATAAGACTCTTTTTATTTTCAGTATTGTGTCTTAAGAGAGCTAAAACCTTTTAAGCTTCATATCTTTATTCAAAATGTACTTCCTCAGAGATGTTTACCCCTTTCCAAAACAGTGTCTTCTACCCCAAGTCATTCTCAAGCCCTTTTTCCTGCTTTGTTTTCTTCACAGCACTCAAATATGAAATTAAAAACTTTTTATATTGGTTATTGCCTGTCTCACCACTGGAATGAAAGTTCAATAGGATCAGGAATTTCATCTCTCTAATTTACCACTCTATCTTCAGAACCCATAACAGTCCCTAAATTTAAATATCTATATGCATAAAAATGTAAATATAAATAACTATATAAATAAAAGTAAGAATATAAACATCAAATGATGAATTGTCCTAAGAAATACCATCAGGAGAGAATTTTCTTTGAGAGGCATGGAAAAGCCAAGAAGATACTTGTGGTGAATAGAGGAGTCGGATTCTGCCTCTTTCCCTTGCCTGAGGTGTTGTGAATCTGAGGCCTTGAGAAACTACAAACCTTGTTCAAGGGGGCAAGGCGTGGGCACAGGGGAAGACTACCAGGAGCAGAAGGGAGAGGCTTGAGCACACCACATACAGCATGGATACACATGCACACACATGCACTTACACAGACAAGCTGTGTTAGCCCCATGTGAAAGGGAAAGTTGGATTCAGGGCAAAGTCTGAAAGTTTAAATACTTAAGCATTCTTTTGGACAGCAAGCTAAAATTTCATGAGGATACATGTACAAATAAAATGTTGAGGAGCGTCTAAAATAATATATATCACATTATTCTGTTACAAACATTATAGGTCACATGAGGAAACTGAAACTCTCTGCAGCCCTGCCCAAATATAGGGAATCATTTAGGGCTGCTCAAGATTATTAGGATTGGCCACTCTGACACCAGAATGAATTATTGTCTTGGTTCCACTGATTTTTTGTGTGCCATTTTTAATATGTGCATTTTAATGGCCATTGTTTTTTATTCATGTCAGGTTTATCATTATTGCAGTTAACCTCACATTTACTTTGGCTAGTATCCTCCTTTGAAAAATCTTTGACATTTCAGTTGGTTTTGATTTGTCTTTTTGGTCACACTCCATTAAAAAGAAATTTGAATAGTGCTTTTCAGCTCACAAAGAATTCATGTTATCATTTGTGCCCTTGAACAGCTCTCTGGGAGAGGCAGAGATTAGAATTTCTAATTTATAGATAAGGCCACTGATGCTGAAGATAATGGACTTGCCCAAGGTCATAGACATGGAGAATCACAGACTGAACTCCAGGTCTTTGGGCTTCTCTGATGCTTTTCCTAAGTGACACCCATTACTAAGCCAGCTTGGCTGGTCAAGAGCCAGTGTCCACACACAATATATATGTTTATGCATATTCACACATACACATTATCAAATAGAAATTTTAAAAATATAAAATAGAACTCCAAATACTATTGTGTTCTGCATCCTCAGAAAAAAAAGAGAGAGGGAGAGAGAGAGAGAGAGCGCAAAGAAAACCCACTTCCCCTGTTCCTTTCCAGCAGAATTGAGTCTCCTTCCCGCCAGGTGTTTTTATAGTGTTACATGAATCTGATGTTCTTCTTAGTGATTCAGGGAGAACCACCACACCACTTTGACCACCAAAAATATCCTCAGGGACAAGAGGGAAATTAGTAAGGATAAGTCAAGCGGTAAATTTTAACTAGGGCTCCTACATAAATATTCAAGTTAAACTGAACAAAGTTTACTTAAATAAAAAGTCAGAGCAATGTTTCAGATGGCAGACCGAAGGAGGTGGTTTTGAAGAGAGAAATGCCAAGCCTGCAAGAGGAAATAATTGTGGTAAAGCAGGATCCCGCTGGGCCTTTGGTATTCAACTGGGGTTCTTCCAGGCATTTGCTTCTTCCGGTTTTTCAGTGTTTCATTAGATTGTCCTGGTTTAAAGATTGTTGAGTATAATCCAACACATCCACTGAATCGATGAAGGGCCAAGCATGCTAGCTTATTAAATACAGCACAACAAGTTCAGGGTTTAATAATTAAATTAATTCATCCCCAAAGGTAGAATTAAGTCCCGGCATATACATTACCAAGTATTACCATGTATTTCGGGTATGGATTAATACCTTCACCTCTCCAGTGACTGCCTCACACACTGAATGTTAGAGCCAGATGAGACTTTACAAAACAATTGAGTCTTGTTTTCAACAAATGAAAGAGGTGAAAGGATTCTGTTCAGAAACACCAAACTAAGATGAGAACGTCTGAAGTTCTGGTCTTCTGAGTGGAAAAAAGTAAGGAATATTGGTGTGTGTAGTATGCTGTAATTTATGTCTTAAAGGGGTATATATTATATGTGCATATTCATAAAATATATCTGGAAAAAATGTGAAAAAAATAGGGAAAGTTGTTGATTCAAAGGGAAGGGATTTTAGATACTAAAGAACAGAAGTGGAATGGAAATTCGCTTTTTCCTGGATATTCATTGCTATTCATTAATAGTTTACACATCTGTCACTCCTACCATAACCTCCTTGAGGGCAGGGCCCACTGACCATATTATATTCCTCTTTGTAATCCCTAGGTGGGCCTAGCACTGTTTCTGGTAAGTACTCAATAAATTATTGCTAATACATACAAGCAAGTGTTCCTTTTTCACCTGAAATAAATGTGACTATTATTCAGTATAAATCAGAAATACTTTTGTGGCTTTATCCAAATGGTTTATGACAATTAATCATTCTTAGAAGGACAGAAAATAACAACCTTCTATCTTCTCCCACTTTATCAGTACATAAACTATTTAAAGAACACTTGAAATAAACAGTTCTTGAGACTATTATAATTTATGAAATGGAGAAAGTTTTATAAATCATTTTGCTGACAGATATTTTTTCATTTTTCCCCCTAGTTAGTATACTTACAAAAACTGTAAAGCAGTAAATTTTGTGGTAGGGATTCTTTAAATATTTTCTTAGGTGCTTTTTATTAAACAATTCTTCTGTAGCCTGTTCATACTCTTGGCATTACTTTTGAATAGGATATTGCAAAGTCAACGCACATTTTCTAAAAAGTGGAAAACTATGCTCCAGAGTTAAGTAAGGCAGCAGAAAAGAAAACAAACTTTCAGGAGAATGTAAATTAAATTATTTATAGACAGAAGTTTATTTAATTATTTTCCAGAAGATACATTAAAAATCTCTCCTCTCCCTCCCTCCCTCCCTCCCTCCCTCCCTCTCTCTCTCTCTCTCTCTCTCTCTCTCACACACACACACACACACACACACACACACACACACACACACACACACACATATCTCTCCAGCATTATGATGGCTCCACTTAGGATTCAGATTTTAATTAAATCCCTTAATAAGGAGTGAGAGCAATGTAAGTATCTGGTGTTAGCATTGGGGATGAATAACTGGACAGACTTCAATGTGTACCACACTTGCCCTCTAGTGGGTATTTGGGAACACTGCAGTTCCCTGGACTGTTGGGTCTTCAGCCCTAGGCATTTCAAGAGAGCTTTTCAAGCTCATTTTTATAAACAAATACGTAAGCCCCATTTATATTTATTCTGTCAACTGTTAATTAGCAAAGGGTGTTACTAAAGAGATTAGAAACAGTTTATTCTTATGAGTACTTAAACATCTCTATCTTATTTATACAACTAATTTGCTTTGTAAACTCCTTTCTTTCATAATAGTACAAAGATAAATTTTAATGGACTTCAAATCCACTTAGCCAAATTCTACATGAATGACTTCACAGCATTTAAATAGAAGAATAAAGAACATCCCTGAATGTGCATAATTATGAGTGATTTTTGTAATGACATTTTCAGACTATCACATGAAGAACTTTCTTTACAATTTAGACTTCTGCAGTTGTTGTTGTTGTTGTTTGCTCTTTAATGTTTATAGCTATTTGTGACCACACCAAAGCAGCAAAAGGAATCTCAGCCTCTGGCATCAAAACTATAAATTATCAACTGTTTCCATTCAGAATATAATTTTGGCACCTACTAACAAAGCCTGACTTGCCGCCAAGTTCACCTCCTTTTGGGAAAATTACTCTATCTATTAGGATTAAATTTAGTGTAACTGTGTGACACCCAAAAGAATCATGTTTTAAAGAAGGTAGACCTCTGTTTCTCTCTTTAATAAACAAATTCCAATTTAATGATCAATATGATGCCTCCATGTTCAACCAGGGCTGAGGTTTCTTCTACCATGGTGCTCCTCAGTGCGCATCTTTCACCTCACGGTCCACGGTGTCTGATCTGTTTCTGGCATTTTAGCCAGCAGGAAGGATGAAGAGGAAGAACATGCCCACTCAGCTTTAAGATACTTCTTAGGAGCTGCACCTATTACAACTACATCCAATTGGCCAGAACTTTGTTGGATGGCCACACCTGGCTGAAAGGTCTTTGTTCTAGGCTGCTCCTTTCCAGCTGAGAATCAGGGGTAACAATACTATGGAAGAAGGCAGAACTGATATTCAGGGACAACTCGCAATCTCTCCTACAATCTATTGTCCTACCAACTGCCTTCACTTGACAGATCCTACTCTTTTCTGTTTTTTGTTTGATTTTTCTTTATTGTCTATTAAAAGCTAGACAATAAATTTTCCCATTAGTCTTCTGCCCATGAAGTTCTGAGAAGAAAGACTGTGTTTTCTTGTGTGTTTTTTCCTCTTTCTCTAACTATAGTCCAATCACTTGGCCTGCAGGTTTCACCATGTCAGTGCCTTCCTTCCTTCCCCACAGGTGATGGCTGTGCCACCTGCCCCTCTGAAGCTGCTGGGAGTGCTGCTTACCATTTCCCTGGGCTCCATCAGGCTCACTCAGGCCGGTGCCTACTATGGGATCAAGCCACTGCCTCAAATTCCTCCTCAGATCCAACCACAAATTCCACAGTACCAGCCCCTGGGCCAGCAAGTACCTCACATGCCTTTGAGCAAAGATGGCCTTACCATGGGCAAGGAGCTTCCCCATATGCAGTATGGCAAAGAGTATCCACATCTGCCCCAATATATGAAGGAAATGCAGCCGATGCCAAGGATGGGCAAGGAAGCAGCTCCCAAGAAAGGCAAAGGTAACAACAAATCCTGCGCTGTTATAGAACTGCAGCCTTCCAAAACTCTAAACTATGAGTTTAGCTGGGGTGGGGCAGGGGAGCTAAATTTTAGAAAGTTTTATTTTAGAATATATTATTAACATTCACTAAATGGGGGTGTTCTAAACTCTATCCTCAAAAAGATCAAGTCTTAAAAATACAGGCAAAATTACCATTTTATGTTGTGCTTTATTTTAATAACATCGAATGACAGAATACATACTTACTAACAAATAGTTTATTTTTTCATTCAGTACATATTTATTCAAGCATTTGGCAATTACTTAACAAGCATGTGTTTTTGTGCCACACTCTGGACTATACGCTGGGGGACAAAGTAGTGAAAATACCGAAAGGTGACCACCAGCATTCTGAATTAGGAGAGCAGTGCTATATGGACCTGTTGTTGTTTAAAAAAAAAAAAAAAATCATATGAAAGCATTTTGTGAACTAGGTGCTAAATAAATGCAAGTGTCTCTAAGGCTGCTCTAATTAAGTTACCATACATGTCAATCAATTGACAGGAGAATAAGGAGTATAGATTGTATCAAAAGATGATACCTGAAAATTTCTCCATTACTTTCTAGGCATGCTTATTAGTTATTCAACACCTATGAACTGCCTATCACTTTCTCATAAATTCAATTGGTTTATCAGGAGTTCTAGGAAACCTAACATTTGTAGAGAATGAACTGCATCAGAGTAGCAACTCCCTTTAAGGAAGTGGAGGCCATCTTGCCGGTCCATGCAGAAGCAGAAGCTTTACTTCTGAGAACTACTGGATTTGGCACTAAGAGGCCTGGATGCTCAAAGGCCAGAAATGAGGGAGCCCTAGTCATTTAACCTCTCTGAAACTACTTTTCTTCATCTGAAAAGTAAGATTATTAAAATAATCAATAACATAAGGTAAATAGAAGTACTAAGTTAATGCTAAAGCACCATAAGAACTTTGAGTTGCTAGAGCTGGTCACACAACAAACCCTAAGTAAGAGCAGGGTAAGTTCCAGGTACTGTGCTAGACACCAGGGATTCCTGATGAATACGACGGACCTGCCTCAGATGCTCCCTTGATATAGTAGCTACATACTGCTTAGAAAAACAGGCCAAAACTGTACTTTCAGAGATCATTTCTATTGTTAGTTAGAAATAACATGACTTAATAGTACTCTAATAATACCTACTAGCAAAATGGAGGAAGTATTCCCAATTTTCTTCTTTAGGAGCTGATATTCTGCTGCGGACATTATCTCGGCCATTTGTTTTCCTCCCTTTCTTGAATGGCCTGCCGGGCTTTTGGCACTTCCTGCACTTACTCAGATGGGAACCAGATTTCAGTCAGGGGATCTGGAAAGAATGGGAGTTCTGTGGTTCTATTTTGTTCCCTGACAGTAGCTCAGTGAAAAATACAATGGTCAGAATTAAGATGCAACTACTGGTTGAAATAAGACTTTGGGACCATAAATTTCACTTCTTTATGTTGTCCACTAATCCCAGGAGCATGGGGGAATCTAGAGTTATGTTTCTCTGCAAGTCATAGCATAAGCATTTATAATAACGTATGCTTTGTATTTCGATAGCACCTTTCACATCCATTACCTAATTTTGTGAGGAGGTGTTATTACTCTCACTGTGCAGATGCTGTAAGTGACCCAATGAAGATCTCATTTCAAGACCAGGAAGAAAAGCTGAGCTTCCTGCTCCTAACCCCAGCTCCATTCCTTATCCACACTGCTTGGCATCCTAAAATCATAAAGTTGCCACAACCTTTGCGGCAGGGTTCAGGATCTAAAGGAGGGGCTGAGGCATAAATGAAAATGCTATACAAGAAATATGAATTTAGAAGGCATTGGGGGCCAGGGGGAGCCTCTTTCTTGAAGAGACACACCTACTTCTGGGTTCCATTTGCTTTTTGTTCACTTGAATACACATTTGCCCTTTAGCAATGCATACAGGCAGATCAAAGGTAAAGTTTGGTAAACAGTATAAGGATTATCAGGTTAGGAAATTGCCTTGAGCCATTGAGCCCACAGCAGGGCAATATTATGCTGATTTTCAGCCCTGCTGAATATCAAAGTCCATTGGTATTCCAATGTTTCTTTTTGCATTAATATGCTAATTGCTGTTTGCTTTAGTCTCCAGCATAAAGTACTTTATTCCCTTCTCCTGTTTAAAGACCAAATTTGCAAGTGAGAAATAGCAAATTAAAGAATGAAAGTTTGAGTCAGGAAATCTGCAGTACGTTGAAGAAATTAAGCAAATCTCTTTGACTCTAGAGGACAGATGTGAAAGATGTTATTAAACCACAAACAAAATAAAATGCTTCAGTTCTCCTGAGTCCACATAATTGCTTTCATCATCCACATCATACCTTATTTTAGCACAGGATAAAATATTTTTGCCATAAATGATTATGTAAAAAAAAAAAATTAAAGACATGGAAAAATATAATATAACAGCAAGTAGTAAAAAAATTAGAAAACATAAAAATGAAGAATGATTCCAGCATTGTTTAAAATACACACACACACACACACACACACACACAATTACCTAGAACACAAGATGGTAATATATATGAAAATGTCAAGTGATTATCAACTTTGATTTTTCTTTACCCTTTTGTGAATTTTATAGATTATCTACAGTGAACACAACATAATATCTCCAAGTTTTATACCTGGAAAAATGTTCATTACTTTTTGGCTTTTTCACTTAACCAATGCTGACAAAAGTAGCTAAAGATATCAGTTCTCAAAAATACTATCTCAAATATGTCAAAGACATTATCATCTTGATTATCCTTTGAGTACGGATAACTTACAGTCCTGGAAAATGAGTGCATTATTCTGTCTTTCAATAAGTAAAAGGCAAGTATGCCAGAACTAAATAATCATTGTCATGACTCCCTTAAAGTGAAGGATAATCAATATTCTCTTTCCTTTCCTTCCCTCTCTCCCTCTTTGTCTCTCTCTTCTCTTTCCCAGTAGAAGCACCATTAGCCAGTTTACGAGGGGAACAAGGTCCTCGTGGAGAGCCAGGCCCAAGAGGACCACCTGGGCCCCCCGGTTTACCAGGTCATGGGATACCTGGAATCAAAGGAAAACCAGGGCCACAGGGATATCCAGGAATTGGAAAGCCAGGTATGCCTGGAATGCCAGGCAAGCCAGGAGCCATGGGAATGCCAGGGGCAAAAGGTGAAATTGGACCCAAAGGGGAGATGGGGCCCAAGGGGATCCCAGGGCCACAAGGACCTCCAGGGCCTCACGGACTTCCTGGCATTGGCAAGCCAGGTGGACCTGGGTTACCAGGGCAACCAGGTCCAAAGGGTGAGAGAGGACTCAAAGGACCACCAGGACCTCCAGGCCTTCAGGGTCCTAAAGGAGAGAAGGGCTTTGGGATGCCAGGTCTGCCAGGCCTAAAGGGTCCTCCAGGGATGAATGGCCCTCCTGGCCCTGTTGGGCTTCCAGGAGTGGGCAAACCAGGAGTGACAGGCTTCCCTGGGCCCCAGGGCCCCCTGGGAAAGCCAGGTCCTCCAGGTGAACCTGGGCCACAAGGCCCTATTGGGATACCAGGGGTTCAAGGACCTCCTGGGATGCCTGGAGTTGGAAAACCAGGCCAGGATGGGATCCCTGGCCAGCCAGGATTTCCAGGTGGCAAAGGGGAGCAAGGACTGCCAGGGCTGCCAGGACCCCCAGGCCTTCCAGGGATCGGGAAACCAGGCTTCCCAGGACCCAAAGGTGATAAGGGTATAGGGGGTGTCCCTGGGGCTCTTGGACCAAGAGGGGAGAAAGGACCAATAGGTGCCCCTGGAATGGGGGGTCCCCCAGGAGAGCCAGGCCTGCCTGGAATCCCAGGTCCTATGGGCCCTCCAGGTGCTATTGGTTTTCCTGGACCCAAAGGAGAAGGTGGGATTGTAGGTCCACAGGGGCCACCAGGTCCCAAGGGGGAGCCAGGGCTTCAAGGCTTCCCAGGAAAGCCAGGTTTTCTTGGTGAAGTGGGGCCCCCTGGCATAAGGGGTTTGCCAGGTCCCATAGGGCCCAAGGGGGAAGCTGGGCATAAAGGTTTGCCAGGGCTCCCTGGTGCTCCAGGTCTGCTTGGACCAAAGGGAGAACCAGGAATCCCAGGGGATCAAGGTTTACAGGGCCCCCCAGGCATCCCGGGTATTGCCGGCCCTAGTGGTCCCATTGGACCGCCTGGAATACCAGGCCCCAAAGGGGAACCGGGCCTCCCCGGGCCCCCTGGGTTCCCTGGAGTAGGGAAGCCTGGAGTAGCAGGACTTCATGGCCCCCCAGGAAAGCCCGGTGCCCTGGGCCCTCAAGGCCAGCCTGGCCTTCCGGGGCCCCCAGGCCCTCCGGGGCCCCCAGGCCCTCCAGCTGCCATGCCCCCTACACCACCACCCCATGGAGAGTATCTGCCAGATATGGGGCCGGGAATTGATGGAGTGAAACCCCCCCATGCCTATGGGGCTAAGAAAGGCAAGAACGGGGGGCCAGCCTACGAGATGCCTGCATTTACTGCTGAGCTGACTGCACCTTTCCCACCCGTGGGGGCCCCGGTAAAGTTTGACAAACTGCTCTATAACGGCAGACAGAACTACAACCCGCAGACAGGCATCTTCACCTGTGAAGTCCCAGGCGTCTACTACTTTGCGTACCACGTTCACTGCAAGGGGGGCAACGTGTGGGTTGCTTTGTTCAAGAACAACGAGCCCATGATGTACACGTACGACGAGTACAAGAAGGGCTTCCTGGACCAGGCGTCCGGGAGCGCGGTGCTGCTGCTCAGGCCCGGAGACCGGGTGTTCCTCCAGATGCCCTCAGAACAGGCCGCGGGACTGTATGCCGGGCAGTACGTCCACTCCTCCTTTTCAGGATATTTATTGTATCCCATGTAAAAAAGAAAAGAAGTAGAGAGAGATTTAATAGAAGAAAAGAAAATGATGCACCAAATGAAAACCGTAATTGCTTCAAAACATTTATATAGTTGGAAAGTTATATTTAAGTGAAATGTTGAACCATCATGTACAAATAAAAGCTAAGATGCATGTTTAATGCTCTTCACAGCATCTTGTAATGGAAAATGATGGGACAGATTTATGTATCAAGTACTGACACTTGTGTTGTACCCACTGGAATCATATTAGCTGTATGTTATGTGCTTCCATGATAACCTACTCATTCGGATCAGTCAAAATATTTCAGTATGAAAGATAGCTAATGAAAGTCACTCATGTTGTTTACGTTTAAATATTTATAAGTATGGCTTAAAGGAAGGTCAATGATAACAATTACATACCGTATTTAGTTGCATAATTTCCTCTGTATTTGTGCAGAGATTTTGCCATGGAATGTGGGGGCGGAGTTCTGCATTCTTACCTGCCCTTGTGGGTGGAGGTGGGGCCATGGTAGGGCTTTAGTTGCAAGGGCTATTTGTCTCCTGTCAGAGGCTATGTCCTTTAGCCACAGGAGTCTTACTTATAATTGTGTGTCTAGTGTCCCTAGAAGAACCAATCAGCCGTTGTGTTTACTCAGTGCCCTCTGTGCCTAGCACTGGGTGAGACACTGCGGTGGGGCTTAAGACAGTGCCCCACAAGCAGCTAAGGACCAACTGGGAGACATGAGCAGTAGTTAACTCGTTTATTCCTCGGGTTCCTTTTTTTTTTGTTTTTGGTTTTGGGTTGGTTTTTTTTTTTTGCTTTTTTCTTCTTTCTTCCCTGTGTGTAATTTCCACTATGGCCCAACTAATACAAACACCTGGAAATCATAATAAAGAAAGAAAAAACCCTATCCCCCCATAACTTCCCAGTTTTGTGGAACACTTATTATCAATAGTTATTAATTGTTTTTACATATTTTAAAAATCCCCTCCTGCCCTAGCTGGTTTGGCTCAGTGGATAGAGCGTCAGCCTGCGGACTCAAGGGTCCCAGGTTTGAATCCGGTCAAGGTTATGTACCTTGATTGCAGGCACATACCCAGTGGGGAGTGTGCAGGAGGAAGCTGATCGATGTTTCTCTCTCATCGATGTTTCTAACTCTCTAATCCCTCTCCCTTCCTCTCTGTAAAAAAAAATCAATAAAATATATTTTTTAAAAATCCCCTCCTTTCCTACACACACAAATGAAGGGAATATCAATATTTCTTAGGAGCTATTGGATTTCAAAGAAATTTCCCTGTGTAGTACACATGCAAATTGGTGTGCCATCTGAGATTCTAAAGTCAATTTCCAAAATCCAAGCCATCCTTTATTTTTTTTTGGGGGGGAGGGTGGAATGTAGATTTTCCGAATTACATTTATGAAAAAAGCAATTGCTGAAGTTCTAAAAGTAAATGTACTGTTTCCTGATGTAGGTACTAAAATTATAGGAAAAGAACTGTTTCTTTAGAAGCAATTTGTGGAAAAGCTTTAATGCCAAAGGGCAATGATAGCCCATGCTTTTCATGTCATCCCATACTTAGCACAAGGCAAGAGTTAATAAAAGTTTAAAGGGAGAAATAAATATCATTCCAGATTTTCACTTAGGTACATACTAACTCCTTCCAGCATTCAAATCTGTTCTCAAAATACAGACAAAGCATTTCCACTCAGCAATGAGTCTACTGCTATCACTAAGCCACTGGGGGGAAATAATGTGGAGTTATAGTGGTGGTATCTTGTATCTTTTCCTCAAAATTAAGAATGAGGAGTTACAGGGATAGTTACAGATGGGAAATGACACAAATAAATACGGTATGAACACACATGGAAATAAGTCTATGTCAAATCTGAATTGTTTTAACCATCAAGAAAATTCTCCTCAACCTATCTCTTCCCTTATATGGTACATGAGCACTATTTTTTCTCAATTTCTTAAAAAAAAGAAATGAGTTCATTACCACAGGGTTTCTTATCACTGTTACTTGTATGACAAAATTTTCCCATCAAAAAGATATCCCACCCAACCTTTATTTTCAAAGCAGACAGCATTTATGTGGCCAAATAAATGGGTTGGTCTTGAGGATGCTGGTTATGGGCTGATGACTATGGGGGCAATGTGGATCCATTGGACTCCTTCTGCTAAACAGCTGCAATGGAATGGCTTGGAAGCAAGTCAGATCAGCTGATTTGTAAAACTGTATTTATCTGTACATGTATGGGCTTTTTAGTTCCACCAAGAAAGAAAGTACCTATTTAGTTAAAACCAAATTTCACTTTTCAAAATACCTTCCAACTTATTTATTGGTTGTTACTCAATTGCCTGTGTGTGTGTGTGTGTGTGTGTGTGTGTGTGTGTGTGTATGTGTGTGTGTATATTATCAGGCATATGCTTCTAACTTTTAGATGGTGCAGGAGCAAAAGCCAGATACTGTATATTCTACAATGGTGCTAATCTCAGAGCAAATGAATTACTCCATTTAATTTAAAAAAGAGTTTTAAATAATTATCTATGTGTCTGTGTTTCTTTTTTGAGTGTTGCACACCATGTTAACACATTAGTGTAAAACCAGAAGAAACAACCAAGCATTCTAAAGTCTAGGGATAGTACTATAATCCCTATTTAATTCAAAATTAACTAGAACTTTTCCATGTAATAAAGGACCCAACTGGCATTATTATTATTTAAATACAGAGTTTTAAGCAGTATGACATCAAGGGGAAAGAATTGTTTGCAGTGGGTGACTGTTCTCAAATATTTTACAGAATACCATGAGCAGTGAACAGACTGGTAACTTTTTCAGCTTTTCATGATAGATTTGAGACTTGTCAACAGCAAATCATTTTTGTATTTAAATATTTGTACTGATTTTTTAAAAAGTCTTATTAAATATCTTTAAAAGTATGTTTCTCATCTTATTCATATCACTCAGCTGACACTGTTTGAGCTTCATAATGTTTTTATCCCCCAATGTATTAATTAGCTGATAAAACAGAGACTTAAAACAATCATTGCTTAAATAGGACGATTATTTTTCATTGACATAACAGCTCTGAGCATAAGCAACCTAGGATTCAAGGTAGTAGCTCTAGTCAAGGCCCCAGTTTTCTTCTACAGTAGTCCCCCCTTATCCATAATTTCACTTTCCATGTTTTCAGTTACCTGCGGTCAATTGTGATCTGAAAATATTAAATGGAAAATTCCAGAAATAAACAATTCATGAATTTTAAATTGCATGCCATTCTGAGTAGTGTGATGAAATCTCACGCCATTCTGTTCTGTCCCACCTGGGATGTGAATCATCCCTTTGTCCAGAGTATCCATACTATGTACCATACCACTTAGTAGCCATCTTGGTTATCATATCAATTATCAGAGAGAAAGAGCCTACATTCACATTTTTATTACAATATATTACTATAATTGTTCTATTTTATGAGTAATAGTTGTTGTTAACCTCTTTACTGTGCCTGTAAAATTAAACTTTATCATCGGTTTGTATGAGTAGAAAAAAACATGGTATCTATAGGGTTCAGTACTATCTATAGTTTCAGGCATCAACTGGGGGTCTTGAATCATACATACCCCCGCAGATAAGGGAGGACTACTACATCTTGTTCTTCCAAAGATGTTGCCTTCATCTCCAAGGGCCACACTAATTAACCATCACAGCCACATTCCAGCCAGTGGGAAGGTGAAAAAATTAGGAAGCGAGAGCATGTTCCCTTAATGGACTCAACCCAGCAGTTGCTTAGATCACTCCTTCCTATATCCCATTGCTTGAATTTAGTCACATTGTCACAAGTTGTGAAGGAGTGTGGGAAGTTGAATATTAATTGAGAGTAACCACATGCCCAGCTAGAAATCAGGGGTTCTACTAATATAGAAGGAGGGAGAACAGATATTGGGGAAAATTAGCTGCTGCATCTGTCACATCTATAATAAAAGCATAATATGTTAATTAGACCAGACAGCCGAACAACCTTCCAGATGTCCTTCCGGATGATCTTCCGGACGAAGCTGGGGCTGCAAGGGCCAAGCCCCTTGCACAAATTTTGTGCATCAGGCCTTTAGTCTACCATAAAAGAAAATACTGCCACAACCTCTCTTCCTCCACAATCTTCAAACACTCTTCTATTTCACATTGCTACACCACAGCCAAATATTTTGAGGGGAGATGGTGGTGACTGGAGCTAAGGAGCTGAAGAAGACCTGTTTCAAGATCCTAAGCATCTTAAGTATCACTGATAAGGAAAGAATTATTTTGTGATGACTTGTCAAGCTCAGAATGCTCATAACTTATCATATCCAGAATATTATAAAGGGATTCTTCAAATCATTCAATAAGCAAATATGTAGCTCCAATCTGTGGCTGGTTAACTCACTTGTTTAAATCATCAGTGTGGAAGCTCAAGACCACAGCTTCCATTTCCATAAAGCCCAATTAGTTCTATTTCATTCTAGAGTCAACGACTCTTTTATAATATGCACCAGTCATCTTGTGTGTACACAGTGTTGGTCACAGAAGTAAATGGAAGGATAGATACAGGAGACAGAGACAGGAAGAAATAAAAGGTTGGAATTTAGAATGCTGGACAAGACCCATCATTACAATGGGTCTACAGTAACGCATTACATAAACACAAAGTAGCCCCTACTTCGTGCTTGACGTTACTAAGGCCATGTGAGGGATACAAATGCAACAGAAAACAGGGTCTTTCTCCTTTAAAAGTGATATCTTCTGTTTGGAGGATATCAAGATGTTTGTTAAACAAGAAATGATTTTCAGGTGGTGTACAAACAAATGCAGGATGGTTTGATGCCAACTGATCCATATGAAAGAGAAAGACCATTCTGTATGGTCTCCTTCCTGGGAATGCTTCCTCTGGCTTGTTTGCAGCATAATTCCTGCTCACCCCTTCAGGACACAGGGCAAGCAAGCATCACTCCTCTTCCCTATTGCTCAGATTTAGTCACTTTCTCCGCTGTGGCATTACCCTGCCTTGTACAGTCTTCTTTCCTGCTTAGAAATAAACTGTCTTGCTCCCCTATTAGAGTGAAAGCTTCTAGAGAACAGGCACCTTGTTTCATCTTTGCCTCCACAGCCCATCACAGAGCACTGGTCCAATAGCGGGTTTGAGGGAAGAAGGACTCTCTGAAGGCTGCTGTGGGAGGCAGTGCCAAACTCAATGTGAGGTGTGACTGAACCCAGCTGTGGGATTCTAGGATTATATAGAAAATTATATATCCCAAGATTATTTAGAAGTTCACTGTGGGATAAAACCTAGTCAGTCTCATTTATTTGGAGATGATTTTAATTTTTAAAACAATTCTATTTCTAAGTTACTAATAATTTTATTTTTAATAAACTATTTTTGAATAGTTTTCTATTTATAAGAAAATTACAAAAATATTACAGGTAGTTTCCCCAAACCTGCACCAGTTTCCCCTATTATTAACCTCTGCCATTCAGAATGCATACTTTTAGTCATCATTTTTTTTTTTTTTTGGCTCCTCTTGGCTATAAAAGTTTCTCAGACTTTCATTGTTTTGGAGAACTTGACAGTTTTGAGGATCACTGGTAATGTATTTCAAAAATTTATATTAATGGAAATTTGTATGATGGTTATCTGATGATTAGACTGGGTTTATACTTTTTTTGTGTGTGTGTGGAGGGGGAAGAAGATCACAGTGGTTGCCATTTTTTATCACTTCATATCGAGGATGTATATCACCATCATGTATATTATCAATCTTTATGTTGACTTGGACCATGTGACTGAGATAGTGTCTATCAGATTTCTGTAGAAGATGATTTTTAAAGAAATCATTTTTAACTTGATAGAATTTAGATGGATGGAACATAGGGCATACCAAGAGGAACAGCTTCTCTTCCTTTAAAGACAGAGAGGAGGGTGTGTGTGTGTGTGTGCATGTGCGTGCATGTCCTGGGGTGGTGGTGGGTCAGGGAGGCTGAGATAAGGAAAATGGCCTAACTCGATCTATCTTCTGATCTATTCAAGAACTAGTAAAGGAAGCTTGATTTACTGATTAAATAACCAAAGGAGGGTCAAGCAATGCAGGGGTTTATGAAAAAGACATAATTTATATAATCCTATCTAATAAAGAGGGAATATGCTAATTAACCATCACTCCATCACAGAGATGGCTGCACCCACAGCTGAAGCCAAATTCCCATAAGGAGCCTTAACTAGCAATCAGCAGGGACCTGAGGCTATGCCCTCCCCTGCCCCTGTAGGGCTTGACAGGGGACCTCAGGCCACATCCCCCACCCAGCAGGGCTTGACAGGGGACCTCAGGCTGCGCCCCCAACCTGGTAGGGCTTGACAGGGGACCTCAGGCCACGCCCCGCCCCGCCCTGGCATCAGGCTGGGGGACCTCAGGCCATGCCCCCTGCCCCAGCGCCAGGCCAGGGGATCTGAGGCCATGCCCTCCGCCTGGCAGAGCTTGACAGGGGACCTCAAGGTGCACTTCCTGTCCTGGTGCTGGGCTAGGGGACCTCCGGCTGCTCCCCCAGCCCGAGCTGCCAGGCTGAGATCCTCAGGCTTTGCCCCCCACCTGGTGGGGCTTGACAGGGGACTTCAGGCCACGCCCCCCACCCTGGCACCAGGCCAGAGGACCTCAGACCACACCCTCTGCCCAGCGGGGCTTGACAGGGGACCTCAGGCTGCTCCCGCCGCCCCAGCACCGGGCCAGGGGACCTGAGGCTGTGCCCCCCTGTCTGGCTGGGCTTGACAGGGGATCCCAAGGTGCACCTCCAGTGCTGGGTTGGGGGAACTCAGGTGGCGCCCCCCCACCCCAGCACCAGGCCGGGAGACCTCAGACCACACCCCCAGCCTGGTGGGGCTTGATGGGGGACCTCAGGCCATGCCCCCCGCCCCAGCACCAGGCCAGGGAACCTGAGGCTGCTCCCCCCCTGCCTAGCTGGGCTTGACAGAGGACCTCAGGCCGCGCCTCCGGCCTTGGCACCAGGCCGGGGGACCTCAGGCCACACCCCCCACCCGGCGGGGATAGACGGGGACATCAGGCTGCACCCCGGCTTTCTGGCGAGGCTTGACAGGACCTCAGGCCGTGCTCCCCACCCAGCAGGGCTTGATGGGGCACCTGAGGCTGCACCCCCCTGCTGGTGGGTCTTGATGGGGGACCTGAGGCTGTGGCCCCTCCTGGTGCCAGGCCAGGGGACCTGAGGCTACGCGCCCTGCCCGGCGGGTCTTGACAAGGATGGGACTGTCCAGGTCTGGATCTAGCCCAATGGGGTCAGGGGCCAGCCGGGTCTGGGTCTCACACAATTTTGAGGCACATGTGGGTGGGCGGGGACTTGACTCTGGGTCCCATGGTGCGCTCCAGACTCTGACAGGAGGAAGGTTTTCATATACATTTTACTAATTTTCTTTAATCTCTGACACTTCTATTATAGAGAATGGGCAAATAGCAATATTAAATTATTTCCTCTAATTAATCCCCTTTTAATGTGCACGAATTTCATGCACCGGGCCACTAGTATACAATAAGAAGACATTGTAGGTGCTTAAATAGGAAAATGATAAGAAAATAAGTATTTTAGATTATTTTTTGGAGAAGGTAAGATACAAGTAACAAAACAGGAGAAATCTGAACAGCTATACTCCAGGATGAGGGGTTGATGGTGAAGGGTCCTAACCAAGCCTCAAGAGTAGGAACCAGATGCCACAGCAGGTGTCAGGGTATATTTCAAGGACTAGAAAATGGAATGAAGAATGGAAGACTGAAAAGACAATTGCAAGACTGAACTGAATTTGGGGACAATCCCAAGATGGCTTTGTGAGGGAGAAGGAAGCTTTTCCCAAAGGTGGTTTCTTCACATTGAGACACTTGGAAGATAGGGATGGTACCACTGCCAGAGAGGTGTAGTCCACCAGCAGAGCCTGGCAGGAAAAGGAGAAGACACTCGGTTTATTTAGAGTCTGGTAGGATTTGACCTGGTGGTGGGAGATGCCTGTGCTCCAGATGAGCATTTGATAGGAAGATGACAGGTGGGGCAAGGCCTCAAGAGAGAACTGGAGATCCCCATAATAAGAGGAAGGAAAAAGACCGACTGGAAATTAGTAGCTCTATTTGCAGGCAAAAATGATTCGATTTCTTTACAATCTCCTCCTTCTTACTGCATGATTTAACAAATCCTTTCATCATAGATACAGCGAGGGTAACTGTCACCCCAATTTATATGCAATTACAACTAATTCAAAATATACAGGGCCAGCACGGAGTGTACATCAATCGTGTTTTACTATATTTCAGAACAATTTTTCTCCTTAATGGTCCTTGTGACTCTATAAATGCAAATGTTTATGCTCATTATATATCGTGAAGAAGAATATCTGTGGAGTAAGCCTTGGGGTTATCTTTCTTTCAACAAAGAATTACACAGAATTTCTGATGCTTTCTTTCATTTTCAAAACCAATATTTGTGTCAGGATAAATTTTATTTTCAAGTAAGTTATTCTCTGCTGATGTCAAATAGCAGTTAATAATTTTTATGATTAGAAATGTTTTTGTTAATTCCTGGATAATGTAATGAAATTTAAATCAAAAGTAAGGCACATCATCCCTTTTAAACAAATAACTCAAAAGTTCTCCTGTGTGTTACTAAAACACAGGATCATCTAATCAAATTTTCCTTTGAGGCATTCAGAATCCTTCCAGAAGTTTTTTTCCTTTTCTATCGTTCTGCAAATAAAAAAATAGATTCTTATTAGAAATCAAAAGCACCTCTAAATTAAAACTTGTGAATCCTATGGAGACATACATTGCAAGTGCCTTGTTAAATCCACCAAGACCTAAATATTAATTTTGTACTGAGTACAACCAAGTCAGTTTTCATCTGATGAGTGGCTGGCAGCTGTGTTCACTATCGGCTCTTTTTCTTGGGATGAGAGACACAATGGAGAAAGCTAATGGAACGTTGACCAGTGTCCAATTTCCTACTACTACTAACAGTTGCCTTTCCTCACCAAAGACAATGCTGTCCCTGTTATTTGTTCTACCAAACCAGATTCACCAACACAAAACATGTTAGGAGAAGGCTCTGGGGTCAGATGCAGAGAACAAATTTCAACTCCTCTACCTATCAGCTGTGTCATCTGGATTCAATTATTTAAACTCTCTAAACTTCAGCTTTTGCACCTATAAAATAGTAAGTGATGATAGTAACTACCTTCTACAGTAGTTGGAAGAGTGGATGATGCAGTAGGGTGTGGTATGGAGGGGTAACAGCTGCTACCATTTGCTGAATGCCAACCATGTACCAGAAACTGCTTTAGGTGTTTTTATGTATTGCCTTAGTAACTTCTCATAACTCTATTATTAGCTCCATTTTACAGCTGAAGAAACTGAAGCATAGTAACTTGCCCAAGATTTACTAAATTACAATTCCAGGATGTTAACCCGGGTATCTGGCTCAAGGTCCACACTCTGAGCTTCAAGGCAGGAAGTAAAAGTTCTCAGCTTTCTTAGAAGCAAACACCCGTCAGTGAGGGCTCAGATTATTAGCTTGCCTCGAAAGAGAAAAAGAAAGCAATGACCAATTTCTTATTTATAGTCCCTACCAGAGACAATAGGAACAGCCAGCTACCAGAAGACATATTGATGGATATGATGATGGCATCCTTATCCACTAGGAGATATGAGGACAAATATACATGGCTTAAAAGCTAAAGGGACCACGTCCCCAATAGGATGGCTACTATTTAAGAAAAAACAGAAAATAAGTGTTAGCAAGGATATGGACAAATTGGAACCCTTGTGCACTGCTGGTGGGAATGTAAAATTGGGCAACTGCTATGGTGGTTCCTCAAAAAATTAAAAATAGAATTACCAAATTATCTCGCATTTCCACCTCTGGGTATATACCAAAAAACTTGAAAGTAGGGACACAAACAGATACTTGTCCATCACTGTTCATAGCAATATTATTCACTATATTTAAAACGTAGAAGCAACTCATATATCCACCAATAGATGTACATATAAAGAAAATGTGGTATATACATACAATATTATTCAGCCTTAAAAAAGAAAATTCTGACTCATGCTACAACATGAATGAATGTGAAGGGCATTACACTAAGAGAAATAAACCAATCACCAAAGAACAAATATTATGTGATTTTACAAATAGAAGAGTGGTTGCCAGCAGCTGGGAGGAGATAGGAATGGGGAATTATCATTTAACGGGTATAGAGTTTCAATTTTGCAAGATAAAAATAATTCTGGATATGGGTGGTAGTGATGGTGAATGCATTTAATGCCACTGAACTGTACAGTTATAAAATGGTTATGATGATAAATTTTGTGTTTTGCCACAATTTAAAAAATACTAAAAGGAAAAACCACCTGCAAATAGGAATAACCCATATGGAGGAGGTTACTGGAAATGACCTCCAGCAGCCTCCCTTACCTCCAAGTGCATCACAATGTTTACCAAATGGATAAGGAGTTTAAGCAATACCACTGTGGTGGGTCAGAAACCACAAGTCCCAGCCTCCCCCAGGGAAGCTCTGCAGACCCCTCTGGGGACTGCCACTCACTGCCCCTCCTCCACTTCAATAGATGTTACCTTCTAGGGACCTTGAGGTCTGCCTGCCAGACACTCCAACTTCACCCCATAACTCCACAGTGCAAACTAGAAGGAGTTTCCTCTCTTCAAGCATAAGCATGCAATCTGCATGCCAATAATCCAGGGCCAAAGATGAAGTTAAAGATCAGGTTTTTCTTTCTCTTAATAAAGGGATCTTTACAGAGCCCATGCATACTTCAAGATATAAGATAAACAAAAGTTTTACTTCAGCCACCTGACCTCGCCAGGCCCTGTAAAGTGAGAGGAAAAATTCATTACCACTCTACGCAGGCTGAGCAGCCTTGGTTAAGAGAAGGAAAGCATGGTTTCAGTAACTGGCAGGAATGAGTGCTCCCTCTCATGGCCAGAGGAGAAACAGCAGCTCCACAAGCAGATTTTTTTTTTCTTAACATGAATTCATTGGGTCAGGAATTCAGAGAGAACATGGTGGGATGGTTTCTCTCTACTCCATGATATCTGGGGCCACCGCTGGGGGTGAATCAACAACTGGGGCCTAGAGTAATCCAGAGGCATCTTCATTTAGAGGCCTACCTGTTGATGTTGGTTGTCAGCAGAGACCTCCGCTGGGCTGTGGGCTGGAATACCTACCTACATATGTCCTTTTCATGTCATTTCTCCATGTTGGCTACTTTGGGTTTTCTCACAGCATAATTCCTGGGTTCCATGTGAGCATCCCAAGGTAACAAGGTGGAAAGGTATTGAATTTTAAAAGTCTAGCCTCAGAATTCACAGAACATCCTTTCTACCATGTTCTCTTAGTTGAGGCGATAAAGGTTTGCCCAGTTTCAAAGAGAAATAATGCAGACCTGCCTATTCACTGGGAGGAATAACAAGGTTACACTGTAAAGAAAATGGGCAGGATGTGGGACATACTAGCGGCATCTTTAGAAAATACAGCCTGCCACATGTCCACCTGGCTGTCCAGGGTCGTGTCTGTGATAGATGCTGGACATGGTGGACCTAGACGTGGGACACAAGACCTGCACATTGTTGCCACCCCCTCAGGTCCCTCCACACACCTCTTCCCAGATATCTTCGCTATTGAACTTCAAATATTGTCTTACAGGCCCTTGACCTGCTCAAACATACCATTCACTACTGCTCAAGTCTATGCTTATTCTTATCTCACTCTATTCCTCTCTCCATTCAAAGGTGATGACTAAATGTACATCCTGAAGCTCTGGCCACTAGGACTCTCCTCACCACTGTCCTTTAGAGGCACTCCATGAGGAGGATTGTAGTGCAGTAGCAGTCCATTTTCAGTTCCACCAACATGCCAAACCTGAACCAATCTTGAACATGTTCCTCCATCATCAGCTGGTCATAAGCAACACCTCATTTGACTGTAGGTGTGAGCTGAGGAATACCATAGATTTGGAGATCTGGACCAGCTGTTCACGTATCTACAACTTCTGAACCCACTTAAATGTGATCTCATGTATAGCATTGCTATTGTTCAGTGGGTTTTTGCTGTGAACACCTGACCTTAGAAAACACAGGTCTTGAAGGGCAGCTCTGCTCACATAACCATTTGATGTCCCATAGTCAGATGCTCAGTTTCTACTAGAGTGCAGTATCATGACAGTAGGTGCTTTCTGAATTGTTTGGCTGCAGAAGGCATGGCCTTACTCTGGAACCCTAGGAGTTTGTGCTGTCTCTACTTTTAGGACGTGCTAGATAATACACAGCATCATTATCTATCACCTCTAGCACCTTGGGGTCTATCACATCATCATGAACTGAGTGGATGAGCAGCTTGTATCATAGCCTGGACATGCTGCCAGGCCCTATCGTCTCCTGATCCTACTCAAAACTGGCAGTCTTTGAGTCACTTATAAATGGGTTAGGAAGTATTTCCAAGTGTGGCACAGGCTATCTGTACAATCCAAAGGGATGCAACAGTACTGTTTCTGTTTCTTAGTGATGGGAAATGAAAGATAAAATAACTTTCCTTTGCCTTACAGGTGATAACCAGGCATGCCTCAGATATCCAGACTCCTAAAAATGTGATCAACGTTTCAGGCCCCTAGACAGTTGTAATTTATCACTCTCTGGCATGTTAAGGCACTTATTTCCTTCTCCCAAGACCCCTTTAATAAGGTGTCATCAATACAACTAATCAATACAATATTTTGAAGAAGAGTCAGGTAAAGTTCTTTTGAACTATATTATGACAAAGAGCAGGAGTTAACCATCCCTGGGAGGGCTCATAGAAGAGCATTCACAGCTTTGAGTGAACATGAAATTAATTTTCTCAAGTGAATGCAAACTGCTTTTGATCTTCTTCCCTGATAGAAATTGAGTATAAGTAGCATACATTTGCCAGATCAAAATCACACAGGAAGTGCTAGAGGCTGTGTTGATTGGTTCATCCAAATATACTACACCTGCTACAGCCTTTATGATAGAAGATACCATCTGATTAAGTTTACAGTAGCCCACCATCATTTGCCATGGTTCATCTGATGTAGGCAAACCGAACCCCCTCAGCCTCTAAGTCCTTTAGTTGTCATTAATCTCTGCAGTCCCACTGGAGTGAGATAGTGCTTCTGATTTACTATCTTTGCAATGTAGTGAGGTGGGAGAGGGAGACTTAGGGGCTTCCATTTGATCCTTCCTACCTTAATGGTTCCTACTTCATATGTCAGAGGGTCCATGTGATGGTTCTACCATGCAAAGTATAGCCATCTCAAATATGCACTCAGCAGCTGAAGAGATGACCATAAGTTGATGGATCCATTGGAGCCACTGACTGTGAAACAGATCTGGGTCAGGACTCTATCACCTGGCTCCTGTATGCCCCACTCTAACAGGAAATTATGGAAGCAGTTCAGATTCCCTGCATCCATGTAGTTCACCCTTGT
Source organism: Corynorhinus townsendii (assembly GCA_026230045.1). NCBI lineage: Eukaryota > Metazoa > Chordata > Mammalia > Chiroptera > Vespertilionidae > Corynorhinus > Corynorhinus townsendii. Next base: position 80,412,364 of record JAPDVU010000002.1, read on the forward strand.
TATCCAACATTTCTTGAAATAGCCAGACACTTTCCATGTCCTCACTGTACAATTAACCTGAAAAATGGTCATAGGTTCTTTTGGAAAAGGTTTGAGTACATATTTCATACAGGGTGGGGCAAAAGTAGGTTTACAGTTGTGAGTATGCAAAAGACAGAGTTTATTCTTGTATTATTATTTATTATCATATTATTTTCTTATACAAAGAACTGTAACTTACTTTTGCCTCATCCTGTATACTGGTTCTGTTGCAGAGAAATTTCTCAGGGGAATTCATATTTCCTTTAATCAATGGGCTCTAGGTTTGAGAACTGGCTCATATCTGCGAATGGGTCCAGAGATCATGCTTTTCCATTTGGAAGTTGACAACTGCCTTCTGCTCCTGATTGTGTTGTTTCTGTTGTTGCTATATAAATCAACCAATACTCTTATTAGCTTCTGACCTATCTTGCCCCTTGGAACATCTTATATGTCAACGATCCCTGACTGCTAATTACATTCACTTTGTTTCTGATGGTTAAATGCTGCAAACTGCCTTTGCTTTTCGGGAATCCTATCATACTCAGTGACCCTAGGGCATCTCTTATTGTCATCTCTGGTCTGCACAGGACAGTCACCATTGAGCCCCTCATCTAAGTCAATACCTACTCACTACTGCAATCTTATTGCTTTAGCGAAAGGACTGTCCTCTGGGCCCTCCCACAGAACAGTCAGATGGCAAATTCTCTGATTTCAAATAACAAATCCATTCTAAGAAGTTCACTTCTGAGCCTCCTGACCCTTTCCTTAATAATATGCCAAGAGAGTTCTGATGCTGCCATCTCATGTACTGTAGATTACCATGTGTCCAAGCTTGAAGTGGCCATCCTCACAGGGTGTTAGGACTTGCTGGGACATTAAATCCTCAGCTACGCGAGAGTATCCCCATAGCAACTTCTCTCCTACTCAGCTTTACATACTGATGGTCCAATACTCTCTAGATACATCCTATTTAATAAAGATGTAATATGCAAATTGACCATCACTCCAACACACAAGATGGCCACCCCCATGTGGTTAAAGATGGCCACTCCCATGTGGACACAAGATGGCCACCACAAGATGGCCGGCAGGGGAGGGCAGGTGGGAGGGGGGGGACCAGGCCGGCAGGGGAGGGCAGTTAGGAGTGACCAGGCCAGCAGGGGAGGACAGCTGGGGGTGACCGGGCCTGCAAGGGAGGGCAATGGGGGTAATCGGGCCAGCAGGGGGGGCAGTTAGATGTCGATCAGGTTGGCAGGGGAGTGGTTAGGGGTTGATCAGGCTGGCAGGCAGAAGCCATTAGGGGCAATCAGGCAGGCAGGCAGGCGAGCGGTTGGGAGCCAGCAGTCCTGGATTGTGAGAGGGATGTCCAACTGCCCGTTTTAGCCCGATCCTGGTGGAATCAGGTCTAAACAGGCAGTCGGACATGCCTCGAGGGGTCCCAGATTGGAGAGGGTGTAGGCGGGGCTGAGGGACACACATATACCCCCCCCATGCACGAATTTCGTGCACTGGGCCTCTAGTTACACTATAAAATTCTTGGTACCTGATGATATATGTAATATATATATTAACCTGTGGCTTTTCTTATGAATAAAGAATTTTCTCCTGTAGTAAAAACTGTACTTTCCATTCTGTCTATACTGAGATCTAACACTAGATTTTGGTGAAGAAGCAATGAGAGAAGGTGAGGGCATAAACAGCATTTTGTGAGGCAATTGACTAAGGTGGGGCCTTGAATCATCTCCAGATAATGTCTGCTTTTTTCCAGGAAGGGGGAAGAGGCCCTTCTGTCAGCCCAGAAGGCTCGGGAATCTGAGGATTCAGGGACCTCAAGCTTATCTATCCAACTTCCCCCAACTCAGTCCCAGAGTTTGATTTGACTGTAGCATAGAAAACATGTCAGCCTGGGCATTCAATCTCTTTATAGCTCTGCCACCCTTTTGACCAGTTTCTGGGCTGAACTTAAAAGTACAGTATGGCTTCTGGTTGCAGAAAATAAGGGTCTCTGAACAATGGTGTGTGGGTATGAATCATTTTTGGGTCACAGACAGCTTTGGGAATTTGTGAAAGCCATAGACAAATGGGAAACCACCTACTGGATTGGTGACAAGAGCAAGTCACTTTTCGGTGCCTAAGTTTCACCTGCCACAACCTTCACGGCCAGGTTCAGGATCTGAAGGAGGGGCTGATGCACAAATGAAAATGCTATACAAGAAATATGAATTTAGAAGGCATTGGGTGGCCAGGTGGAGCCTCTTTCTTAAAGGGACACACCGAGATCTGGCCTAGTCCGCTTTTTATTCAATTTTAGATACACATCTTGCCCTCAGTAAAGCATGGCAAACAAGTAGCAGACAGACAGTCTCAAAGGTCAGTAAAGATCAGTAAGGTCCAGTAAACATTTATTTGGACTCTATCAGGTCAGGAAATTGCTTCGAGCCACTGCTATCTCAACACGAACAACTGGTGCCTAGCGTCAGCCCTGCTAATGCTCAAGGTCCATTGGCCTCCCACATTCCTTGGTGCACACTCATAACAGTATTGGCAAGCAGTGGCTTCCCGCATTCACCATTTGTAAAATGGAGAGAATAACAGTACAAATTTGGAGCGGATGCTTTTTGGACCCCTCAGCCCATCTTGGAAGCTGTCCAGCCAAGGATGAAAGTTCTGGCCACTGGTCACATCCCACCTCAAGCAGGGTGAAAGTGTAGCTCTACTCTTCTGCCTCAGGGCTTTCTGCAATGGCAGTGTAACCTGGGAGTAGCTGGAAATTCAAATCTCCTGGGACAATCTTCACCCAATGGAAGATGGCGGTCCGTGGATAAATGCCCTAGCCTCTTCCTTCCTGAGAAAAATTCCGAGACACAGTCTACATTATTTCTCAGTGGGTACCCAACAGGATATAAAAGCCAGTTATTGCCCATACCAATAACCAGTTTAATATTCACTTTCCCTGCCTTTTTTCCTGTTCCCCACCTCCCCCATTATCTCCCAAATAAACTACTTGCATCTATGTCCTGTCATAGATTCTGCTTTTGGAGGAACCCAAACTAAGGCAGTGACTGTATCCCCACCCGGGGTAGGGGTGGGGGGGGGGGGTGAAGGGGGATGATCACCTTAAACTGGATAATTGAAAAGAATTTAGTAAAGGGACTATGAAGATAAAGTGGAGTTAGGGAAACAAGGAATGGTGCAGAACCCCAGGGCTAGTAATAGAGCTAAGGGAGTAAGAATGAGCCTTGGTCTTTGCTAGAGGCATGAGGACCAGGCCTAGGGTGAAGCAAGCAGACACGCCCATCACAGTTAAGGAGGCTCACACTCTCAGGTTTTCGAAGTGCCAGGCTGAGAGATACTTCTTAAATTTTGCGCCCTAGGCCTCTGCTTGCCTCACCCTGTCCCAGCCTTAAAGAGAAAACTTAGGGTGTCATTTTTCTCTTATCCTTTAATTTCTTACTGATGCCTCCAATTTGCTTAACCCAAATGTGAAACCAAAGCTCAGGGGACATTTACATCAATCTTCTAGAGCAGTGGTTCTCAACCTTTCTAATGCCTCGACCCTTTAATACAGTTCCTCATGTTGTGGTGACCCCCAACCATAAAATTATTTTCGTTGCTACTCCGTAACTGTAATTTTGCTACTGTTATGAATCGTAATGTAAATACCTGTGTTTTCCGATGGTCTTAGGCTCTACAGCAGCGGTTCTCAACCACAACCCACAGGTTGAGAACCGCTAGCAGGGTCGCCTAAGACCATCGGAAAACACAGATATTTACATTACGATTCATAACAGTAGCAAAATTACAGTTACGAGGTAGCAACAAAAATAATTTTATGGTTGGGGGTCACCACAACATGAGGAACTGTATTAAAGGGTCGAGGCATTAGAAAGGTTGAGAACCACTGTTCTAGAGCATAGAAAGGTAGGCAGTGTTAAATAGAAAATATCCAATTCAGCACCGTGTCTCAATGGAGTTATGATGATTACCTGAATTAAGATATAAAGTATTTAGAGAAGTACCTGAAATGTGCTGAATTTTGTGCTTACCATTCTCTAACCTTAAAATCACATATGCATTTTTTTACCTAAACAATTTTTAGTTTTCCTTGTATTTGAACTTTATAAAATGGCATCTAGTACTTGGCTTTTTAAAAAAAATACATTTTATTGATTTTTTACAGAGAGGAATAGAGAGTTAGAAACATCGATGAGAGAGAAACATCGATCAGCTGCCTCCTGCACAACTCTTACTGGGGATGTGCCCACAACCAAGGTACATGTCCTTGACGGGAATCAAAACTGGGGCCTTTCAGTCCGCAAGCCGATGCTCTATCCACTGAGCCAAACCGGTGAGGGCTAGTACTTGGCTTTTTAAAAAATTCAGCAATTGTTTCCAAATTATATCCATGTTATTATGTGTATTCATTAATTTATTCTGCTTGATTATATGGCTGTATTATAATTTAATTATCCATTTCCTATACTAACACATTTGGGTTGTTTTTACTTTTTTGCTGTTACTAACAGTGCTGCTGTGAATATTATTTTATAGTTTCCTGGTACACATAGGCAAGAGGTTCCAAAATGTATATATTTAGGAGTGGAAATTGCTGGATCATAAGGTATGTATGTTGACCTTTACAAGATTTTGCCAAAGTGGTTCTCCACATGGCTATACCAATTAACACTCACGACAATAATGTGTAAGAATTCCTATTGATGCATATACACTCCAGAATTTGGTATTCCCAGACTTAATTTTGTCAATTTACTGGATGAAAATAACAGTATCCCAACATAGCCTTTTTTGTATGTCTCAGATTAATAATGAGACAGAGCATCCTTTCATATGTTTATTAGTCATGGCATTTCCTCTTCCACATTGGACTTTCTTATCCAATTTTCCTTTTCAATAATCTATTAACCATCATAATCATTTGCCATTTATTTACATTTCTTCATGGAAGACATTCATTTTTACGATTACAGATGATTTTACATTTGCCACTTTTGTTTTTTATTTTTTTAAATATATTTTATTGATTTTTTACAGAGAGGAAGGGAGAGGGATAGAGAGTTAGAAACATGGATGAGAGAGAAACATCAATCAGCTGCCTCCTGCACACTCCCTACTGGGTATGTGCCCGCAACCAAGGTACATGCCCTTGACGGAATCAAACCTGGGACCCTTGAGTCCCCAGGCTAATGCTCTATCCACTGAGCCAAACCGGTTAGGGCACATTTGCCACTTTTATATCTCCTATTTTCTCTTTTAGGGTACTTAGGACACGCTGATCAAGTCTAACTGTAATGCATTTATACACCACCTATTAGCTGGGTGGGTTTGGGTAATTGTTCACAGAATGACTAATCCTATCCTGATCAGATTAAGATTCTTGGTCTTTGTTATTTACCAGGATGTATCTTATCATTAGCCTTTAGCCTTAAAAGTTCTATTTCCTCTACTCTAGTTGGTGACATCTGAAAGGCGCGATCCTATCTTATACATCTTTAAACCACTATTCCAAGCACAGTGCCGGCCACGTTGCGTGTATTTAATACTTTTTTTTCCTAAACTTTTTACTGCTGTGTAAAAAGACCAGCCTGAAAATATTGTCTATACATACCTTACAGTTGGCTGCAGCACTCGGCGCTCATCAGGTTTTCCTTGCTCATCTCTGGCACTTCACGTTGAAAGTGAGACAAGAAGCACTGTAGGGCCCTAACTGGTTTTGCTCAGTGGATAGAGCGTCAGCCTGTGGACTGAAGGGTCCCAGGTTCTATTCCGGTCAAGGGCACATGCCTGGGTCAAGGGCACATGCCTGGGGCGCGGGGGTGGGGGGTGCGAGTTGTACAATGGAACGGGGGTGAGGGAGCCGATTCTAAACTCTTAGGACAAGCAGGGTCTTTCCGTGGGCGAACCCTTACAGACCAATCATTTTCTTTACTCACATCGTAGAAAAAGAGCAGTACCCACATCTAAAACAAAGGCCCAGCATTCATGGTCATAAGCTCTTGTGCACCTTTTATAAGAGTAAACTGTATAAACACAGGACACCCAAACATTGACACACACGAAAACACAGCCACGTGCTAGGGTCTGGTCCCGCGGCTCCAGTTCTTTGAAACTGAGCAGAGAAAAACTGTCTTCGCATCCGGTTTCAAACTTTCGACAATAACTTTAAGCAAAAATAAAACCTAAGGTTTTAAAATAATTAATTAAAAATATAATATTTTTCTTTTATGCGTATTCTTGTCTTTATGCTTTTGTGGGGATTTATTTTGAGTCTCCAAACCGATCTTGCCCAGGAGCACAGATGTGGAAACTGCGACGAGTTGGGCGCGGCTGCCCCGGAGGCGGGACGGAGGTTCTGACGCCATCGCTGCGGGGCGGAGGCGACGCGGGCTGAGGCGAGGTTCTGCGTGCTGCTTCTTCGGACCCCTGGCTAAGAGACAGCGAGTCTCTGCCTCCGTAAGCTTTTCCCTAGTGGTCCGCCCACGGCGAGTCCCGCGTGGAGATGGCAGACGATCTTGGAGACGATTGGTGGGAGAACCAGCCGGCAGGAGCCGCCAGCAGCCCAGGTACCCACTCTGCCTGCGCTCCTGCGGGGCCTCCCACGCCCCGAGCCCCTCCGCGCGCCCCCGCCCGGGCCGCCCCTGGCCGTCACCAGTTCCGTCCAGCTGTGGTGCGCACAGCCGAGGGACCGCGCGGGCGTCGCGGGGGAGGTGGTGCTGAGACTTACTAACACGTGGAACCGATAAGTGTGACATTAACGCAGATCTGCCCGCCAGCCAGGAAGGACCCTTTTCCAAGCTCTGTTTTTCTTTTCCTTATTCCTTAGTGGATAAGACAGTTTTCGTGAAGACACAGTTTGGGTTGTAGTGGTTAAGAATAACTCCTAGAGTAGGTTCAGACTGCTTCCGTTCAAACCGCGACTCCAGCCCCGTAATACTGACCTCCCCCATCTCTTAAAAAAGGATAATAGCAATGCCAGCTTCATAAGGTTGTTGTGAAGGTTAAATGATGATGATATAAATGATGCACTGTAGCACAGTGCTTGGCACATAATAAGTGTGTGGTAATATAAACTAGAGTTTTTCTTGATATCGTCATCATAATGATGTAATGTGGACTATTGGAGCCTAAAGGAGGCTTGAATCATCTGTTTGAACTCATTTTACCGTTGAGGAACGTGAGATCTAAAGATGTAAAGTAATTTGACAAGTGCACATAACTAGTTGGAATCAGAAACAAGACTAAAGTTCACACAATTCATACGGTGTTTTACTATGCTATGTGTACCCACTGCCAATGCCGTGGGCATTTTATCCTAGAATAGATAGCATGAAATAACTTCTCACCATAGATCTGGCATTGAACTTTTCAAATCCCATAAGGCTAAATTATGTTCTCTGTCTTTCTTCAAAGTTGGCCGGCCTCTCTACTAGCTTCTGAGATTTTTTTTAGGACAAGACCAAAGTCTGATTTATGTCCGTATAGTCCACAGGGCTCTGCGCATGATCGACACTTAATACATATTTTCTAAAAACGTTAATGTTGAAATATGAGTTGTGAAATGTCTGTTAAAAACAACAAAATTCTACTAAAGCATGTTTCCACAAGGGCAGCTTTCAGTACAAACTGAGCAGATGTCATTTTTGTTTTAATACAATATTTCTTTAATAAAAATATCTCCATTAAATATATTACTATTGATAAAATACTTTACCAATAGAAATGACCCTAAATGAATGGGATACATATATGATCTTGAGCAGAAGTCATTTTTGAAAAGTAGCCAATGTAATACGTCCTCGATTAAACTTCCTGACTCTTTTGCATCTTTATTCCTAGCAAATGCATCTCTGCGTTTCAAGGCACAAATATCTTTCTTTGTAGGCTGTGGTTTCCCATATTTACTTTAATTATCCTCTCCCCTTAATTCAGGTGTTAAAAGCTATATTTCTTAAAAGGATAGTGACCATTTAAGAACTAATTAAAATCTTTTCTAGTGGTGAAGGGAATCCTAATTCTTGATTCTAGTCCTGTCTCTTGCTGCTCACCAGCAATGTGTCTCTAAAGTTAGTTACCCTTTGGAAGGAGGAAAATCAGCTTGTATTGAGCATCAGTTATGTGCTAGATAATCTCATAAATAGGAATTTATTTCATCTTTATAATATCTTTAAAAGGTAAGTGTCATTTTTATAAATGAAAAACAGAAAAGTATTGTTCTGAGAAATACACAGCAAGGAAAAGATCTGGGAAGAGGTTAGTCAAATGTGCCTGACTTTCAATTTTCCCACTATTACTACATGGCTTCTCAGGGCCTCCTTATCATGATCTGTAAAATGAGGGTCCTTAGGGATTATCTTTTTAGGGGTTTTACCCACCAAAGGTTCTAAACATTGAATCTAGTAGAACTTTAAAGTGCTACAGCCTCCTTCATCTAAGTTGCAAGAATCCCCATCCAGATAATACGTTGGAGTTGCCAGGATCACCTTACTTTTTAGATTCCTTCTAGCTGTAAGACCAAGCTTTGAAAATCACTAACATAAAATTTGTCAGAGGTCTTTGCTTTGTTAACTACTTTTAGGTAAAGTGAGCATATAAGCTTTCTTGAGATCTGCTTGAGTGATAATTTACTGGTGATTTGCTTAATAATCTGTATAGTATTTCTAATCTGGAAGAAATCACAGTTGAACCGATTCAGATTTCCTGATTCTTCCTACATTAATAGGGAAAAATCAGCTTAAAATGTGTAAGTTATATTTTGTTTTGATGATCAAAGGAGAAATAGTACCTTAAATCAGAAAAAAGGAAAGATGGTTGTAATGATGCTTTTATTCCTGTTGTATACTACTTGTCTATAAAAATAAACATCTTTCCTTATCACCTGTTCCCAGTTCACACCAATGGTGACAATACAATGGAGCATTTTAGTCTTTTATTCAACAAATATTTGCTGGTTTTACAACTGTGTATAATAGCTGTCTAATGTATCCAGTTATCTGTTTATTATGTGTCTAAGCAAATACACTGTTTTTGCTGTTCTCATATCTTCTTAGATGTGGTATGTAATTCGGAGATTCTTACTGAAGCTCTTGATCTAAATACGACCCTTTCTGTATATATCTTGTGGCTTTTCAAGATATGTCATTTTTATATTAGAATCCTACTTGTAATGGAGCCCAACATGGGACCTGGCACTTGGTGTTTGGTAGATATTAGATGGATGAATGGATGGATGGATGAATGAATGCAAGATGCTGCAGATCTCTTGGTGATTATATACATAAGTAGACATATAATTTCTCATCCAATCCAGGCACTTTGAGAGTGGAAAGCCATGCTATTAGAATTTTGCTGGAACTGTCCTGGCCCACCTGGGATGTGTGATCTCTCTATTGGTGACATTATTGGTGGTGATTGAAGTCATGGTCCAAAATAAGACAGCTGAGAGTTGCTTCTGTTGAGGAATGTGTAGTGCAGTCTTCTTCAGGCAGCAGAACCCAGGAATTATCTTACAGCATCTAATTTTCCCCCCACTTATTTTCTTATTCCCTGCCTTCCTTAAGAAATTGTTTGAACTGATTTAAGTGAACAATACATGCAGTAAAATCATGACTGCAAAACATTAATGATAAAGTGAGCAGATGTATCTGCCTGAGATTTCATGTAGTTGACTCAGTGTAAAGCTGAAAACAGAGAATGTCATTTACTGCATGGTTTTTATGACTTAAGGAGCAGAGTTGAGAGTTCCTGGAGATAGAGATGGTCACTTGATCACTCATTAACTTAAGAGAACACTGATTGTTTCCCCTTTTTATTCCAATAACATGCCTTTTAAATTAACAAGCCAAGTATCTAGTAGTCAGCTGGGTCTGAAGCTCCAGGGTTGGGTCAGGGCTGTAGATACAGATTTAGGAATGACTGGCAAACATATAGCTTACTTTTAAAGAGGATGGTCTTAACAATCTGCAAAACTCTTAGCCTCCACTTCTTTTAGGTGGATTTTTCATATGATTTCCCTAGTTAATTCTGAATCTTTGATGTCATCTCTTACCAAGCATCTAACTAGAAAACTGAAGTCTGAGGACACTTCTGTGTAGTGTAGAAGACTGCAGATAATAATACTAACTTGGATTTGTTGAGTGCTTACTATGTGACAAATAATGTTTTGATTGCTCATTTAATCTTCATAAGTACCCCATGAGGTAATTCACTATTGTTTTTCCCATTTTATAAATGAGGAAATTGAGGTGCTAAATAGTTAAATTATTTGCCCGGTATTATTCACTTAGTAAGTGAGGAGGCTGTATTCATAGGCAGGTAATCTGAAACCAGTCTGTGCACTTAAATTTGTCATAGATAATTATTCTAATTATCAATGGTAGGAGGATCATCTCTAAAATAACAATCCTTTATCAATTTAAAGAGGGTCATTACTTATAAACCCTTCTGTTTATATAGATCATTGTTATCAAACTGTGTCTATTATCCTCTAGTCTTCTTAAGTTTGCTCTTCTAAAGAACATTGATTACTTGGATACACATAAGTAGGTTGCACCATTGCAACCTACTCTACCATCTCTACCAGGAACTCAAACTTGATCCTAGAGCTCAAGGCTCAGATACCTGGCTATCTTCGTAAAGTCTTTATTTATTTCATAGGAATGTCAAATGCAAATGAGACCCAATTACCGAATTATTCCCAAATCTGCCTTTTCTCCAGACTTCCTTATCTCAGTAAATTAAATAACCAACTACCCAATTTCACAAAGAAAGGCCAAGGAATATCCTGACTTATTCATAATTGGATTTAGTTTTATAAATTATGTTTTGAAAGGGGACAACAGACTTTTGCTTTGTAAATGAGCCAGTAATTCCTACAGGTGACAGCTTTTGTCATTTAGAATCAATGTGATTGTACATTTTGTTTGTGATTGCTGAAATGGGCATTGTAAACTTTTTTGGTAATATTTAATATGTTTTATAGTATTTCCTTCAAATCACGTTGCTTTATCTGTGCTGAATTCCTTTTCAAAATGACAAAGTAGGGGAACACTTTGGATCTTTCCTTTAAACCGAGGGGTTTTTTTGTGGCTTTTTTTCCCCCCCTTTTTCACATTAAAGTTAGGCCTATAGGCAGCCATGCATAGTAGATGTTGTAGAGCAGTGACTCTACATGTAAAACCCGGACTTGGAATATTTACAGTAGATTTTGATAGCATACAACAGAGGATCAACTTCAGGGCATGTTATTTTCAAAATCATTTATTGAGCTCTCACACTTGGCCCTATTTTAGACACTTGTAATGGAATTAGAGGGGGGAAAGCATAATCTGCTTACATTTTGTATTTGCACATTGATGCGGTTCAATCAAAATTCAAATAATATTTCTTTAAGACATAAGTTCAGGGGCAAAAAACAGGGGCAGGATAACTTTTAAAAGGCGAGATGAAGGAGAATGGAGAGAGAGGGAGTGCTACATTGTTCTGAACTTGACTATAACATATGGACCCACAGATAACCTCCATGGGCTAGTTTTATATATTAAGTAGGACAAGGGTCTTAAGGTCTGGGCCATTCTTGCTAAATGTTCTTCTTGCTAAACGTTAAAATGTAGCACAGTGTTTGCAGACCAGCTATAAATAGGATAAGCTTGACAAGAACCCAACTTGATAAGCCAACTGCAAAGAAGAAATCAGCATGTGAAATTGGCAAAATCTATAATAAAAGTATAATATGCAAATCGACTGAATGGCCGTCCAGACATCCTTCCAGACAACCTTCCGAACCAAGCCGGGGCTGCAGCCGCAGCTGTGAGGGAGGGATTGAGGCAGCCACTGCGGCTGCAAAGGCCTACTCTTGCACGAATTTTGTGCATCAGGCTTCTAGTAGTGTATATAAGCAAATGGCTAAGCCTTCCTTTAGGGAGGCAGAGCTTTGGATATGAATACCCTGACTTCTTGACTTGCTGGAAGTAAATAAAACTGCCTTCAGACAACCACATCTCATTTTTGAATGGAGAGCACCCCAAAGTGGAAACCTCTTGAATTCGGTAACATAATACAATTTCCATAATCCTTGCAAGTGATTAAAACAAATTCTTGACAACAATTATGAATACTTAAAGGTACAATTTACACATCTGTCTCCAAATCACAAGTACATTAGTAGTTCTGCTGTAATTTTGCTAAGTGTCTATGAATTTTTTTGAAAAATATCAGAAATTTGGAAGGCCTAGAAATACTTCCATTCAACAATAAATAACACATTATTTTGTGGCACACATTTTTTGATGTGCACTTATCTGATGTTCTTTTGTTGAACATTTTAGTGCATTCATAGAATTAAACATTTTACTATATATCACAAACAGCTTGAAATACCGTTTCCCTATTTTCATCAGCTTTCATAGGATTGCTAATTGAATTATTGGTATTTACTAGTTGATTAAGTTTTTCTTAAACTCTTGTTCCTGAGTTCTTTGTTAGTCTAGTTCACCCTAGAGCAGAGATCGGCAAACTTCTTTTATAAAAGACCAGATGGTATATATTTTAGGCTTTTCTAGCCAGGCAGTTGCTGCTACAACTACCTGACTGCCATTCTAGCAAAAATACAATTGCAAACAGTAAATATGTTAACAAACAAGTGTGGTTGTATATCAATAGAACTTTATCAACAGACACCAAAATTTGAATTTCATGTAATTTTCACATCTCACAAAATTTTCTACTTAAATGAGGAACAGACAGGGGGCGGAATTTGTGTCCCAGATTAGAGTCAGAATCCAAGTTGTATGTCACACGTCCCCAGAAAAAGGAAAACTGAAACATAACCCAGGAAGAGTTATGTTTTACATTAATTACTCCATTACTCAGTCCTTAATTATCAGTCATATATTACAGCAGTTACATTCCTAAAATCAGATTCAGGCACACCTTGGAGATACTGCAATTTCAATTCCAGACCACCATAATAAAGCAAGTATTGCAAAAATGTGAAGTCGTAATCTTTGTGCTGGGAAGATCTTGCCTTCAATTTGTAAAAAAACACATTTGTGTGCGTGTACTTTATTTCAAACAGTTACAAGGAGATTAGAAATCATTGAAGCTAAATAAATGAAGGGCTAAAGAAAGATTCCAGGATAAAAGTATCGGATTATTAAAATTTATGTTACATATTGGACTTATTTTCATTCACTTGGATTTTTATCTTCTTCCTACATAAAGTCACTCTAGAATTATTACGACAGCTTCTTTTATTTTCATTGTTCTTCAGAGGGGCTGCATTTCTGCATAAAATGGGACAGAACTATGCTCAGGAGACAGGATTCTTTTTATTTTAGTTTTGTTATAGGTCCAACACCATTTTATTGAACTCCAAATAATATTCCCAGTTCTTAGATATTTATGCATTTTCATTGTATTACGTATTAACATAAGTATGGTTTTGGTTGGTAATCCTTTTGTTAAAATAGACTTGGTTAGTTTAAAGACTTTTAATAGGATTAGAACTGTATTACCATTTAAAGCAGATTTCTGCTGATTGCTAGAGAAGTATAGCTATTTTCCTACCTTGTTTTTAGTACTTTATACAATATCTTGTCCCTCTTTTCTTTCTTGCTCTTGAACTTAGGCCAGCTTGCCATGAAACTGTATTTAGGGAGTCTCCCAACATAGGAGAAAACTATTTTGGAATCTCCAACATAAAACATATTTTGCGCTCCTCTTCAAGGTAAAACATTCCCAGAGTATTCTGATTTGCTGGGACTGTTGTGGGTACTTGTTTTTCCTATTTTATGCTTCTTTTCAGTCTATTTGGTTTCCATTATATGAGGTCCAGTGTTTTTTCTTTCCATTAGTATAATTATCAGTGTTGAATGTTACCCAGCATAACTTCTTTTCCTGACTATCATAGACCATTGCCATATCTTAGCACATTTTCTCACTTATGTCTTGACTGAATAGCCCTTCTTTCTTTAATTCACCTTCCTCTGATCACTTAACATTACCTGATTATGTCGGACACAGTGCTACACAGCACTACCCACCAGTTACTTCCCTCTGAATTGTCTCTGCACTTCGCTCTGAATTGTCTCTTGTACTATTTTTGGTGTCACAGTTTCATCACCTTTGTTTGTAGTCCTCTCTTTCCACTGTTCTCTTACTGCTTTCCTTCTACTTCAGACGTTTCATTCTCCTGGCCTCCCCACCTTCTCCCTTTGCCTCTTGCCTTCTGGGGCTGCTGCACATCATCCCTCTTTCTGACATGCATAGTTTGGTCCTGCCCATGCTTCCAGCCCTTCTCCTCCTCCTGGAAATAAATAGGAGTGAGCTTGGTGGCATCATTGACTTAATGATGAGTGTGGAGAATGACAGTTTCTTTGCTTCTGCTCCACTGGTTCCATCTCAGGACAGCTGTCTGAAACAGTGTCCTTAGCCATGAGGATTTCTTTCATCATGCCTCCAGTTCTCCATGCAGGATCACAGAAAACATTAGGTCATGCTCTTCTTTTTTTTTTTTTTCTGGCTGAAACTTTCTTTATGAAATATAACTGTCTCTCATGTTCAAAATGACTTGTCTTAAAACATTATTGTATTACTTTGTCCACACTGAGTTACGGACACATCTTTTTCTTGATTCAGTAAGAGTGTTCAGTGTGATGAAAATAATTACTTTAGCTTCCTGTCAGGAGACTGAGATCTGTCTTATAGATGACTGGTTGAATCCAACATTTTGTAGTTAGACATACTCACGGATTATCAGAACTGGAAGAGACCTGAAGAATTGTTCAGCTGTCCTATTTTACATATGAGAAACTCAATGCCTCAACTAATGAATGAGCTCAGTGTCAAATGAGTGAAAAACCGGGGTTGGAATTTGAGTCTCCTGATGCCAAGTTTTTGTTGCATCAACTGATTTTTCTAATACTGTTGATTCAGGGAAGAGATATTGATTAAAGAATGTCCTATGAAATAATAAATTATGTTTTTAAACACCTAGGAGAATGATTCATATCTCCCTAAAGTAACTCAATATTAGAGAACTTTGATTCTCCAATGTCCTGATTGCTTATAGAAAGCAGCAATAGCAATTTAAAATGATTTGTCTTACAAGCCTGTGATTGCCTTACAATATGAGTCCTTGGCCTGGTATATACAGAGGGAACAACCTACTAGAAACATGGGACAGAAGATTAAGTACCAGCCGTCAAGTGTGCATACTATACCAACAATTATCAGGTAGGCCACACAATAGATGTGTTTAGCTATTACTCATTTTTGTTTTTTTTTTCTCCTGTAAAAATGGTAAGAATTACCACTTTTTAATTTTCTGCTGCTCATAAAGAAATCATAGTTTTAGACCTTAAATATGATTTTAATTGATGGAAGTAATATTACTTTCTTGAAGCAGATTAGGAATTCTCCCCAGCATACCTTCTTAGCAAAATATGAATCAATCAAGTTTTGTGGAATGAAGGATTACTTCTGGGTTCATCAGAAAAGTTTTGAATTGTCCTAGTGAATTCAGTCCTATCCCAGGATAGTGATAGATAGTCCCAATTTTGGGTTGGATTACAGGTAGGATGAGGATTTGGGGGGTATGTCTGGGCTTGTGATTGTGCATATATGCATTTACACAAATATAGGTGAAAATAATTGTAGTTGTGCTACTCTTTCAGTATGACATTCATTTATCAGGTCCAGCAACCTGTGAATAAACCACCTGTCAGTATGCTGCTGCTTCATTTCCTGGAGAGATAGCTTGTCCCCTTTGGCCTTCCATAGTGGTAATTTCAGATTTCCAGGTCTTTCTGTAGGTTAATGTATCCAGGCAGTGCATTGGCATGACTTACCTTTTCCCTCCCATGTGGAGGAAAGTGTTGGAGGTGACAGTCCTTATGATGTGTAGCTTCCCATAGCCAGTGTGGTGAATGGGCTTATCCATTGGCCCTGGGGGAGGTTTAGGGGAAAGCTTAGTGATGCCTGTAGATTTTGGTTTAGGGATCCGTGTTGGGATTCTCTGCTTGCATACCTCCTTGATCTTGAATTAAACAGAAGAACAAAAGGTAGTTAATGGTACAGTTGGTGGAGAAGCAGACATTTTTAGGACATGGAGTCAGCTTGGAGGATTTGGCTTCTTTGAAAGCACTGGGTTCTGGGGACACATCAGATTAAAAATTGCCAGGTGTAGAAAAAAAAAGAAACTTCAGTAAAGCAAGTCAATATGTGTTGAGCATGTGCTACATGCAAGGCTCTCAACAGCCTACCTGGTACTAAATAGGTTATTTTTCTTGCGTTCTGGCAATCACAGTACTATGGTGGGAGATAAACAGGAGTAGTGTTCCATATTATTCTTGAAGGGTCATGAGATTGCCAGAGAACGTTTAATTTAATTGAGGAGGTCTAAGAAAGCTTCAAGAAGGAAGTAGCATGACTTAACTTGGGCCTCTGAAGACTTTTGGGTTTTTAACAGCAGGAATTGGAGGGCATTCCAGAGTAAGGAAATACTTTTAACAGTAGAATGAAGGAATACACTTGGCAGTGTCCCTGAGATAGGAAATTGGACACAGTTGAGAAATGAGGTGACTTTACATCTATAATAATAAAAGCATAATATGCTAATTAAACTGGACAGCCAAACAACCTTCCATACATCATTCCAGACATCCTTGTGGATGAAGCCACGGCAGCGGGTGCCAAGGCAGAGGCGTTTAGGGGCGATCAGGCAGGCAGGCGAGCAGTTAGGGGCAATGAGGGAGGCAGGCAAGTGGTTAGGGGCGATCAGGCAGGAAGGCAGAGTGGTTAGGGGCGATCAGGCAGGCCGGCAGGCAGGCAGGTGAGCGGTTAGGAGCTAGCGGTCCCAGATTGCAAGAGGGATGTCCGACTGCCAGTTCAGGCCCCATCCCTAAACTGGCAGTCAGACATCCCCCAAGGGGTCCCAAATTGCAAGAGGGTGCTGGCTGGGCTGAGGGGACCCCGCCCCCACCCCATGCATAAATTTCATGCACCGGGCCTCTAATTAGGTTATATTTGGGAGGTAGAATGGGAATGTACATGGGGCCACATAGGAAAATTGTACTGATTATATAGATAGTGTGTAAATGAGGTGGGAGGAGGTCCTGGGGGAGATTAATAAGGACATGTGTTGGGGGAAGACACAGTGTAGAGATAGAATTGTATTAATATTTGTTCCCTGTTAGTGTATGAGGGGTGAGAGGACTCACAGTTAAATGATCTAGACTGGGAGAGTGGGTTGTGGAAAGTGAAGAGTAAAATCTTGATTGAGTCCATATTCACTTAGAAATATACTTATTTTGTGTATTAAGGAAAAATACTCTTAAATGAGAACACATTGTTAAAGAGATAGGGAAAGGTACCTGTAATTCTCTCATTATAATCCAGTATTGATTGTTGTTATTATTTCCCCCTCTTTGCTTGTATCATCCTTTCCTTCCTGTGAGCTTAAAAATGTAAATCTTTTAAAAATGCATTATAGTTTTCATCATAGATTTTTATACTGTTTTTATGGGAGTCCTTCTTATGTTTTTTGTTTTCACATTTATTATACTGATAAAGTACAGTGAAGTCCCTTTTTCTCTTTATGTAAACATTCACTATTTAAAATGCCACCTAACTTTTATAGCAACCATAGTTAGATTTTTTAAAAAACACTACACAGACTTGGTTAAAATATGAATCCTATATAATAAAAGGCTAATAGGCAAATAGACCGAACAGCACAATGACTGGTCACTATGATGCATACTGACCACCAGGGGTCAGACGCTCAAAGCAGGAGCTGCCCCCTGGTGGTCAGTGCGCTCCCACGAGGGGAGCACCACTCAGCCAGAAGCTGGGCTCATGGCTGGTGAGGGCAGCGGCAGTGGCGGGAGCCTCTCCTGCCTCCATGGCAGCACTAAAGATGTCTGACTGCCTAAGCCATCAGTTGGACTTCCCCTGAGGGCTCCGAGAGGTCACAGGCTGGGCTGAGGGACCCCCTAAGTGCACAAATTTTGTGCACAGGGCCTCTAGTCTTTCAATAAAGGATAAATTGTATGGGTAATATGCTTTCTGTTGGTATATTTAGTCAGCATAGCAAATGAGATGTCAATATCCTGATTCAGTCTCCTTATATAAATGGTATTCCTACCTTTCATCCTGACCTCATGGTCTCATCCTCATTGGGAAAATGCTCATTCAATGTTTTTACCTTTCAAATAGGTACAACTTTTTTTTTTTTCTTTTAATAATTAAACTCAGTGCCCAGAAATGGTTTGATGAGATGGGCCTCTTGATAATTAGGAGAGTAGTTAGTTGTGTGTATATCAAGATCCCTAAAACTCACACTCACCCACTCATTCATTTTTTTTGCTTGGAATTTTTTTTTCTAGCAAATAATCAGAGATGCTCACAAGGCTTGTTTTAACATTATAACAATGAAAAATGGACACAGTTTAAGACTCCAACAATTAGGATGGAGTAAATGAATTACACCATAATCATATGAATAATATTATGCTGTCTTTAAATAAATTATGCTTTTGAAGATATACAAAGTGTTTATTCAGAAATGTGAAAAGCAGGATTAAAAACTTTATATATGCTTTCACTTGTATGTGTGAAGAGAACATACACCAGTGGCATCAGTGGTTAACTCTGATTAATAGAGTTATAGATTTTTATGCTCTACATTTTCTCTACTAAGTTTACACTTAGAAAAGACTACACTAAGTTATACTAAAGGATAAAAAAGGAAGGAAACACTTCAGAGATCAGAACATTTCTGTGAACATCAGCCATATTGTTCAAACCATGACTAATAGCAGCTGCAGTTGAAATTAGTGGTGGACTAATTCAAGTCAGCTGATCTTGTGACCATAGCATTAATTATAGCTTTTCTAAGATAGGTTTCTGTGATGTCCTTTAAGTTTGTCAATTTAGGTTGGTTCTATTATACAAAAATCTATGTTGGGATTTTATTTAAATTGCAAATTCCTGGGTCTTCCTCTTGGAAGTTATAATGTATTTGTCTATGGATGCAACCAGTAATCCACATTTTAATAAACTCTCAGAGTGATTCATCTGATGCAAGTGCTCAGCCTGCCACACTTTGAGAAATACTGCCATAGCTGAACCTCCTTTAGATGTAAGCTAAGTCTTTCACTTGGAACTCTGGCCTACCTGGATGGGGGGCGGGGGGAGGTTAACACTGTGAAAGGTCAGAGCTTCCTGTCCCAATAGTTACGAGATTCTTATCAGAACCACCTTCGGGGCTGTTAAAACACTACAGATGGCCAGACCACATCTCAGCACCCACTGACTTGGTTTGTCTAGGACTGGGATATGGGCATGTGAGTTTTTGAGGAGCACCACAGGTTATTCAGAACTGGAATCTGTCTGATAAACTAATCAGGATGGAACACAGTATTGATGGGCTTGTTTTTTAAAAGCTATACTGATGTGTTGGTGAAAGCAGTGTGTCTTGGGATAGTGGTCATTGGTAGGGCCAGTTGCCCAAAAGTTATTGGTTTCCCATTGTTTCTACACATGGATGCCGCAAGCTAATTTGGGGTTTTTATAACTCTGGTTTCACTACATAGTTTTTACCTCTAGATGTCAGCAAAGGCTAGTTATTTTATTAGGATAACCCTAAATGTCATTCCCAAATCTTAAAAAAATGATGCTGTATTTTTTTAGTTTGTTTTCTTGTACGGATTTTATACTTGGGCATGTTTCAGTAAATGAAGTATGAACCATTACAATATGTCATCTCTTGGATCATTTTTATAGAACAGTATGTCAAATAGTTCCAAGAAAGTTTTATCCAAATTAGGAGTGGGTATTGAAAGGAATCCATGCATATGGCTCTTTTAAGACCACACAGTGAATGTTCTACTCAGAGTTCGAGACTCCTGGGTTTCATCAGAAAGCAAATGTCTTGGAAGAGATTAAAGAAGTGCAAAACTCATGCATAGCAGAAAAAAAAATTTTTTTTAACATAGTTCAACGGGAAATTGGGATTTGGAATAGATAACAAGTTTGAAGGATGCTGAGTTCAATGAGACAGAGGCATTGGTTTTATCTAGAGAGAAGTAGGGAAAAAAAGGAGTATATTTGTAGAATGTATTCCTTGAATTCTTAAAATGTTGGCTTATTTGGTCCATAGGTTCTAAAACAAACTGAGCAATCTACAAGACTTCCTGGTTGCAGAAGTCATTAGGTGGCAGTGAGTTTTAGTGGCCAAAAAGTACAGGAAGGTGAAGATGTCTTTAGTTTTAGTTCAAGTCTTAGTTCTATAGCCTGGTTTCTAATTGATCCTTGCACTCTTTCACATTACCATGGAGGGCAAACATATATTAGAAAAAAAATCAGCATTTATGGGGATATTATCAGGTCCTAGTTAGACAGCTGGAGTCAGGATGTTTCCTTTTCTCTAAATGAAATGAATTTTGTAAGCTCTTTGAACTTTTTAGAGATATATTGGCAACATATTGTTTAAGTAAGCAGTGCACCCTTAGGAGTGTTCCTAACACCAGGGACTTCAGGACCCTCATTACAACTTTAGCTCCAGAGATTCAAAGGCTCAAGACTCTTAAAGACCTCAGCTCATTTTGATTTGTGGTCGTTGGGGTGGTGCAGGGGAGGGATGGATTCAGGGCCACCTGACTCGGGAACCCAGTTATGGAGTGAGCAGTCAAAGCTGGATGTTATCAGAATTACAGTCTTTTGTTATTGTTTTTTTGAATCTCTGTTTAATGGGAAAGTGCCTAAATAATGATGAATATGGTAATGAAAAGGAGGAAAGGTAAACTGGAGAAAAATATCTTTGAAATATTATTTTTCTCCTTTCTTTTGTCTTTTGTATTGTTTGATAAATCACTGCTAATTTGAAGGGGGGTGTGGAGGGGAAATAACAGATAATGAATCTGGCAGATAGCCCAGAATTTTATATGCTGCTTTGGCTTCTTTTCTCTTGTTTTCTCAGAATTTCCTCATTATACAGTAAAACTTTATCACTAAAGATTTTATAGTTTTATATGGCAAGAGGTTCTTCAAAAGGAAACTGTGTAGTTTGATTAGCTTGTTCCCTTTAACCTCCTGTGAGAGAATATTTGGTTTTCAATATTGTTGCAGTGCTGTGATTTATATTAAAGAGTTGTCTAGTTTCTGAGGTGAAAGTTAGAGGAAATTGATGCATTTTTAAAATAATGTGACATGGTTTGTGGTTATATCTGTTCACCTCCCAACCTTTCTGTGGTAATTACACCATGGACAGTGAGGTAATCCAATAATAAACATTGAAATACAGTTTTGGAAAATCATTCCTAACCCCAGTTGCTTACATTTTGTGCCCAGACACATAACATCACATGTAGAAATAGTAGGTTAAAATAAAATATACTAACCTTAAAATGTCTTCCTTGTTTATCCCCTTTCTTTTTATTCATCTGTCAGATTTTTCATTATAGATTTTTTTTTGTATCTTCCCCCTTATTTGCACCCATTTAAATTTTTAAAATCATTTGCAGGCTTACATTTTACAACAACTATGGGTTAGTGGCTAGAGCACCGGTACAGAGCCAAACTTGGTCCTTCATTCTGGTTCTGGCACCAAGTAGTTGAGTGTCCTTGAATAAGTCAGTTAGCTTTGCAGACCTCAGTTTCCTCATCTGTAGTCTATATCTGAGGATTAGAATACCTATTGGCAAATTATTTGGGAAGATATTGTGTAGAAAAGGCACTGGCACATCCAAAGTGCCAGGTAAGTGCTAGTTGTTACTAATGTCAACATTATTATCATCTTTGTCTTCTTTCCTTATATCTCTTCTTAAGATGCCTATTTCTGATCAGAGTCATAACTTCTTTGATTATTTTACCTTTCTTGTTTTCCTTCTCTATCCCTTCTTTTCCCTCTCTTCAATAAATTATTGGAGATATGCTACTAAGCCTAGTAGAGGCAGCTGAACAGGCAGTCCAATTCCTGGGCTTTGTTTTTAACTACCTCTGGCTGAGAAAAGGATACCATCACACATTCTTTCTCTCCTTATTCTACTTGGTCTGAGCATTGTGAGTCTTTCTTTTTTAGAGTTCCCCTGAAGAGTATTTTCTACTCTTTCCTGCCTTTTCCTATCCTTGAATTGTTTGAGAAATGAAGCAGCTGCATCACTATAAAGTCCTTGGGCTCTGACTCTGTGATTCTGTGAAAAGAACAAATGCTAGTCTGCTGTGGCCACCATGTGTGTTGTTAGCATGTGTGCCTTTGTTGAGCACCTATGACCAGCAGGATGTAAGCTCTGAGTAAGACTGGTTCTGAAACATTATATGCACCAAGAATAACCCAGGAGGCTTGGTAAGATGCAGATTTCCTGCACTGGAAATATGCGGAGTCCTAAGAGATTCTGATAAAGGTGATCAGTGATTGCATTTAGAGAAATATTGATATGAGAATTTCAAAAATAAATGATAGCTGATTCTTGCTCTTAAAAATTTATAGTATAGGAGAGATAAAAAAGAATTATAATAAGAGGCAAAATGAAGTACTATAATAGAGGCACAAAGAAGTATTTTGGATACTCAGAGGAAGATTATAAAAAAAAAACTAGAGGCCTGGTGCATGAACATTTATGCACTGGAAGAGGGGGGGTCCCTCAGTCCGGCCTGCCCCCTCTCACAGTCCAGAAGCCCTCAGGGGCGGGTGGCAACCTGGCGATCAGGGAATGGCAATGCCCCCATCACACCTCTGCTGCTGCCACTGCCAGCAGTGCAAACCTTGGCCAGCCCTGGTTACCTGAGCCTCGGGCAGCCCTGGGCAGCTAGGCAGCCACCATCCGAGGCTTGCCTGTGTCTCGGGCCAGCCCTGGGCGGCTGGACAGCCGACATCTGAGGCTTGCCTGCGCCTTGGGCCGGCCCTGGGCACCTGGGGGGTTGAGGGGACTGGGGGACTCTGGAGGCAGGTGCACAAAGTGGCCAGACCTGCCTGGGACAGGCCCAGCTGTGCTGCAATGCCTGCCTCCCTGGCGGGGCGGAGGGGACTGGGCGCTGCCATCTTGTGGCTGTGGGCACCACCATCTTTGAGGGCATGGCAGTCAATTAGCATATCCCCTCCTTATTGGCTGTGGGTGCTGCAATCTTTGTGAGGGCGAGGTGGTCAATTAGCATATTCCCTCTTTATTAGATAGGATAAGGTTTTCCAGAGTAAATGGCACTTGAGGTAGGAGTATAATTTCTTCAATATGAGGAACAAAGAGAAGGGCATTTCAGCCCTTGGAACAGCATAAGCAAAGGTACAGGGTAAGAAAGCATGATGGTATTTGCAAGGATGGTCAGTACCATGTGCTGGTGAGGGTGCAGGATATGTACAGAGTTTCAGAGGGAGATGAGGTGAGAGATGGAGGCCTGGTAGAAGGTTTGGACTTTGGGCACGTAGTACTGTAAGTGCTAAGTAAGTGATGTTTTGGGGGAGACTGGAGAATTGCCATGATCAAAACAATGTTGTAGAAAGATCACTACTGACACTAGTGAAGGTTGGATTAGAGCAGTGGTCGACAAACTCATTAGTCAACAGAGCCAAATATCAACAGTACAACGATTGAAATTTCTTTTGCAAGCCAAATTTTTTAAACTTAAACTTCTTCTAATGCCACTTCTTCAAAATAGACTCGCCCAGGCCGTGGTATTTTGTGGAAGAACCACACTCAAGGGGCCAAAGAGCCACACGTGGCTCGCGAGCCGCAGTTTGCCAACCACTGGATTAGAGAAATGAGGGGTTAAATGTAGTAGATTAACTATCTTATAGTACCATCTGTACTGAGGACACAAGTAACAAGAGAAGGGCATAGAAAGAGCAATAGGGCACTGTGGCAGGAGCACATGCTTAGCTTGAAGTGTGATTGGACCTTCCATGTAGGATCGTTTTGTAGGCATTGAAAATTTAAAGATGTTGCTTTGAGAATCATCATAAAAAAATTGTTGATACCATTTAAGTGACTGAGACAACCTAGGGAGAAAATGTAATTCCTCCTCAGCTATCTCTGGTCTCTTTTCCCACACTGGTACTTTTACATTCTAACCAGAGTCTGAGAGTTGAGTTATGTCTGGCCCTATTCTATGCCCACATCCCCTACACAAGGCCATTGATCTTATTAACTGATAAGAGTGTAATTAGTCCTGAGAGCCGCCTCCTAAGGAGGCATTTCTTTCCAGTACTTGAACAATGCACAGTGATTGAACCATTATCCAAGCACTGATTGGCTAGATGGGGAAAAGGAAATCCTGTCCCTCTCTTCCAGTGACCAGGCTGGCCCCTTGTCCATTGTGTCTGGTCCAAGCAGACAGCTTACATAAACTTGTACTCTCGGGGGGGTTAGGGAGGGGGATCTGCCACTTCTTGGTCCTGGAGCTGTTCAGGAAGGACAGGATGGCCCCTTCAGCACATTTCCTTCCTCACTAGTAGTCTAAGAAAACCTGGAATAGGGCCATAGTTGATAGATTGGCCTAAAAAAATAGTAATAATTGTCCATTGTTCTCCCTAGTCCTCTCATTACCCTTTTTAGAAGCTAAAAGCAGCAGTCCTGGAAGCATTTATATTTTCCAAAGTTTTTGTAATAAATATGTACTAATTTTATAATCAGAAAAAAGTTTTATATAAAAATATTGTTCTGCTTCTGTCATCACTATGAAAGATGTCATCCTTCTCAGTATGATCCCTATCCACTGACCCTGTCCCTGTTTCCCTGAAGGGACTGTCAAGTGTTTAAATGTTTCTTATGTTACGGACCCTTTAGGAATCTGTTGCAGTTGTTAACTCCTTTCTATGGAAATGTACTTTTCTGAGGCATCAGAACTGACTGATATCAATTAATTCCCTTAAAAGGCAAAGAACAGAAAAGGAATAGCTCTATGTTTTTTTTAAGAGAAGGAAAAAAACCAACCAATTCACTGATAGTGAACTAATAGTGAAGGATAGTAATTCATTCTTGAGGAATTTCTTTGAGTTGTTTGAAAAGTGGCTGCACTGAAGCAGATGCAAAGACTTGACTCTAAAACAGCACTTTTATTTGTGATGCTTCCTTGGTTTACAACTATTTTAATCCTGAATTGGAAGCAGAATTTGGAAGCTGACAAGGTTGAACCTTAACACTTCTCTCCCTGAGCTGGGAAAATACAATGGTGTTTTGTTTTTTTTGAAGTGATTTTGGGACTATCAGTCTTTTTAAATAAGTGATGATGTTACTTGAGAAGTTAGGGTATATCATCTAGGAAAATTTTCTAGGCTTCTACGAAACCAGTAGTCCCAGTGTATCTGGGTTTAGCTGATGGTACTTATCTTTATGATGACTGGACCGTGATCCCTTGATTGCCTGGTGGTCCTGCGTCTGTGTCAGGACTGTTAAGATGGCCCCCTCCTTATAAGCTTTGATATGTGTGGCCATCATGCTCCTTCTATGGATCACCTTCACTAATTTCTGTTGCTTTTCTTTCCAGCCATCTCCAAGGCCCATCAGGTCCTTCTGCTCTGTACATGTTGATAGACTGTCCAAGTTCATTCTTCATGCCTGATATTTGTGCCTTTGCCTATAGAATCTTTAGAATAGACTAGACTTCAACTGTAGCTCTAGTGCTCTGAGTAAAGAGTCTCCCAACAGTGAGGACTTACGCTTTTCCTTGGTCTTGGTTTCTCCCCTCTCCTATGCTCAGGTCAGTCTTCCCCATGCCTGCCCATGTGTGTGGAGCTTGGCCTCTCACATTGATTATCTCTTGTTACCCTAACCATGGCCTCTGGGATATAAGAGGAGTTGGAAGGGAGGCAGATCACTCTTGGTTGTAGTGATCATGGAAGGTTTCAGAAGAAGAGGTAAGGCTTGAGCCAGACCTTTCAGTGTGGGTAACTTAATGACAGATGAGCCTGACCGGCATGGCTCAGTGGTTGAGTTTGGACCTATGAACCAGGAGGTCACAGTTTGATTCCCAGTCAGGGCACATGCCTGGGTTGCGGGCTTGATCCCCAATAGGGGGCATGTGGGAGGCAGCCGATCAATGATTCTTTCTCATCATTGATGTTTCTCTCTCTCTCTCCCTCTCCCTTCCTCTCTGATAGCAATAAAAAATATATTTTTAAATGACAGATGAAAATTCTATCCCTGTAGAGCAGTGGGGAGGAGAGAGGAAAAGCACTGTGTGTCTTTAGGGGCATTCCGAGTGTTCTGGCTATTGTGGCAGGCTTGTGAGGCAGAGTGCAGGGAGGTAATGTTAGGCAACTTGTCTGCCCCCATAGGTAGTGGAAAGAACTAAATGCAATTCATTGTACTCTTGCCCCTTTCACTAAAGCAGTTTTTCAGTATGTTGCCAGGGAAAGAGAATGGACAATGGAGTTTGACCTGTTTTTATATCTCATTTTTGTCACATACTAACAATAACCAGGAGCAATTTTCCTTACCTCTCAGAATTTTAATTTCTTTATGTTTAAAATTGTGATAAAGCCCCATTTATGGGATTGTTGTGAAATAAACTAACATTGTATAAAGGATTAGTTTTCTCCTTTTTGTTATGTAGTCTCACTACTCAGAAGCCTTCTCTGAGGACACAGAACATTCCCTAGCACTGTATCAAGGCCTTCACAATCGGACAGAACTATGCCCTTCAAGCCTTACCCCTGCCCCAACCATCTCAACTTCAGCCACATTGCACTGGTCATAGTTCCTTGATTTGATTTCCTGCTCTCCTGCCTTGCCCTCACACCTCTGCTCTTTTGGGCATCTTCCAGGAATATGTTTTGTCCTCTTTCCCAGTCTTCTTCATTCCCTAGCCCCTGCTCAAATATTATCTATTTCTGAAATCTAACCCACAAACCTTGCCCCAGAGCAACCTGCTCCAAATTCCTATAGTCCTTACTAGCTATAGAATTCCTTTTCTGTGTTGTGCTCTTAATTACCTTTTAAGGTTGTCTTCAACTCCCACCTTAGATTCTAAATCTTATATCTACAAAGCTGTCCAGCATAGCAATGAGT
Organism: Corynorhinus townsendii; assembly: GCA_026230045.1. Lineage (NCBI taxonomy): Eukaryota > Metazoa > Chordata > Mammalia > Chiroptera > Vespertilionidae > Corynorhinus > Corynorhinus townsendii. Next base: position 80,439,402 of record JAPDVU010000002.1, read on the forward strand.
AACATTAGGTACATGATAAATATTTCAGTTTAATCTTGTAGGTGACTTGTTCAGGAATGAAGAGAACTTGTATCTTAACAGAAGACATTTGTGCCTGTGGTGGTTTTACACTAATACAGAGGGAATTGAAACTCCTCAGAGAGGAATCTTTAGAGAGGTTTAAAACAGTAAAGGGAGTTATATAAGTTCTTTACAATCCTCCTGAAAACCATTTTTATTTCCCTCCTTTAAGACAAAGATGGTTGATTGTCAAGACTTCTCTTTATTACTCACAAAGGCATGTGAGAATGGAAAGCTTGTCCAAAAACTCTAGTTTATAATATGGTATCTTTGAAAGAGACAAAGGTGCAAGGCATTAATACAAATATAAATATTCAAATATTCACATGATCTGTCAAGTGAGTGGAGACAGTCTTTATGCAACTACAGTCTTCAGTGCAGATTTTTAAAGTTGCTTTGAGGCTTATGTTTTGTCAGATTCAAGATGCCCATCTCTACATACCAGACATAACAATTTTCAAGTGAGCTGTTAAACTTTTTTCACAGCAAGTAATGTAAAGGAGGAACTGGCTCATAGAGTCAGTTTATTCATCTCTCTAATACAGTGGTTCTCAACGAGAGAGATGAGCCAGTTCTGAAAATTTGCCCCAAACATGTGGCTATGTCAGGAGACATTTTTGTTTGTCACAGTTGGGGAATGTGACTTAGCATCTAGTGGGTGGAAGCCAAGAATGCTCCTCAACATCCTGCAATGTTCATGACTTCCCCCACAACAAAGAATCATTGAACCCAAACTGTTAGAGTCCTAAGGTTGAGAAACTTTGCTCTGGTGAGGAGTAAAGGACATTCATTCATAGACTCTTAGAGAAGAAAACAAATCTTTTATGGAAAGGCACCAACTGGAACCTGATCTTCTGTTTGTTTGCCTCAAGTGTTCTCTCCCTGCAATCACTCCACTTATCTAAATCTTTCCTTCCCCATCTTCAAGTATTTATTGCTCTATGAAGCCTTGTTAATCTGCTGTAGTCCCCTTAATCCCTAGATTACTGTAGGAAATTTAGTTTGCCACTTGATTAAATATTATCTGATACTCTTCTTTCTTGTCTCTTCCTTGCCCAAATTAATAAGCTCTTCAAGGATAGTGAATCTTTTGTTTCCATAATACCTGTCTCAATGTTGGGTAGGAGGTAGGCAATCAATATGTCATGATCCGTGTGAGGCTTTGAAGAGAAGATACTGTGTGCTGAGACACTGTGTATGTCACTGAGATACATGAATGCTACATCAATTAGTAAACCCACCCACCTTTCCAGAGGCCTAAGGAATGGCAGGGAGTGAGGCAGCCTTTGTAGGTCTATGGGATCTCAGTAATCCAAACATGAAAACAGAACTTTAAAAAACAAAACTCTGAGGCAAAAAAAGAAAAAGAAAAAGGTTATCTTAGGTAATCTTAAAAATATATACAGGAGAAGTACAGATTGGTAGTTACAAAAGTCATGGGGATATAAAGTATAGCATAGGAAATATAGTCAATAATGTAATAACTATGTGTGGTGCCAGGTGGGTACTGGAAATATCGGGAGAAACACTTTGTAAAGTATATTATTGTCTAACCACTATGCTGCTGAAACTAAAACAAAATAATATTGATGAGCACTGTAATTGAAAAAAATAAGACAAAAATTTAAATATACAGAACCATTTGGTTATGAGATAGAGGGGGGAAGAACTCACTAACATATAACTAATTTTAGGCTTTCAAAATATTGTCTCAAATAATCAGATAAATTTGATCTCTCTTGACCAATAATTTTGTGAAGAACAAGTGATATTTTGAAATGAGGGAACAAGTAAGGAGGATTATCCTATCGCTAGGGTTGCTGATTGTGATGTCAGAGTACATTTTTATGGCACCATTTTAAGTGTAAAACCTTGTGTCTTGATGGAAAGTTGAGAGATTTGTATGTGTTGCCATTTAAACAGTGTTAATTCATTATCGAATTATAAGTTACTCAGAAGTGTTGGCCAGTTAATTTGCTGGACTCTCTAAGGATTCCTTATCCTAGAATGTTGCCTTTGGGGGATTCTGCTCTGATATATTTGACTGCACGAAAACTTTATCCTTCTTTACTGAGCTTCAAGAGTAAAAGGGTCCATCAATTGGAAAGGACTTGGAGTGTAATGTAAATGAAAATGAATTTTTAAGAAGTTTAAGGTTTGGAAACTAATGAACTACTTGTTTTTCTTGCTCTTTCTTTATTTGCTTCATTGTGGCCTGAGGTGAATGGAGTCCTTTGTTTTGGTTCATCCAAACTGCCCTCTTTAATGTGTGTTCTGGACCATTCCCAAGAAATGCTGTAGGCTTATGTTGAAGGTCTGGGATCTGAGAAAGAAACAGAGCTTGGAGGTGTCAGACAGTGCGCTACTGCTCAGCTAAAGAGTCAGGCATCTATGCTTTGTACAGTTATAAAACTGGGAACCTTCCCACCCAATAAAATGGTAATGATTTTTTTTTTTAAATTGAGCATTTCTTTTGAATCAAAAGAAAACATGAGGACAGGCCACTAGAGGGCAGAATAGTCACATTTCCAGGTGTAATTCATTCTGCTAGAATGAGACCAGTCAGAACACATTTACTAATGCTTATCAATATAGGAATTTGTAAAAAAAAAAAAAAAGGGGGGGGGGATTTGTAAAACAATGAGGTACCTACTTTAGGGTGCATACTAATCAGCAGAAGAGCTTTTTAAAAATGCAGCTTCCTGGGCCTCCACCCTCAAATATTCTGATTTGATAGCTCTGGATGGGATCCAGGATTCTCTTGGATTTTATTTAGAGAAACGCTGATCTTAATATTTTGGGCATTGTTGCCTGATTATCTTTTTAGGATTTGAAAGCAAAATGATTATTTTGGGGGAAAATACTTAATAGAAAGCAAGGTTTAGGGGAACTAGAATGCTGTTAATTTAAAGATCTTTAACAAGTATCAAAGGACACTGGTTTTGTAAAGATTCAGAATCAAAGGTACTTGTTTTTGTGTGGAATTATTCTTCTATCAGTAAAAATGATAGAATCCTTAGGCTATAAGTCTAAAAATTTTTAATTAAATATCCCTTTCATGACCTTCTCACAATGCAAGCTACTTTATGATATCCAAAATTAACCTTTGGATGTCATAAAGACCCTACAGAAAACTTCTTGGCATTGTGAATTGTAGTTGCAGAGACCTTCTGAGTGGAGTTTATGGAATCCCATCATCATCTTGTATAGAGAGACTCCTCTATATGTAAATATCCAATTATGCAAATACACATTGTCCTTCTAGCAAGGGTGCTGATTATATTTTCCAGTGCCCGCAAAGAGCAGTGCATCCTTGAGGGGAAAGTTTTGCCATTGCTCTTAAATGGAAAGAAGAATGTGGTAAAATCGTTCAAATCTGTGATGACACAGCTCAAAAAGTTAGAGAGCTGGGGGGAGGGGCAAGAACAGTGAAACTTGGTTCTGAAGCTGGGGTTTTGACCAATGAAAGGAAGATAGTATTTTTTCAGATGTATATAAAAGCAGTGTATCTTTTCTTATTCTCTCCTGGGCATTCTTTTCCCCAAGAATATAACCCTCCATCCTTACATATCTCATACAAATATTTTTTAGTGTTACTTTCTACATCCTAGTTTTCAAGGTTCTTCTGTGATTATACTAGTATGTGGATGAAAAAGAAAGCTCTGTAACCACACACACACACACACACACACACACACACACACACACACACGCAGATATAAAAAATTATTTTTTAAATGAAAGGCTAAAACTCTAGAATGTCATTTTAGGTATGATTTTTATAGAAATGGGAAGATTCTTAGAAATGCTGCTGTGTTTACAATAAACTTTAATTATCACTTTTAATAATCTCTATATGTTATTAATCTTAACAGTGCTTCTAAAGTTTGATGCTAATATGAATTATTATACCCAAGTAATCCTCCCAGTAGAGGAATCTCTACAAGAGGTTTGACTCTTTGAAAGTTCAATAAATCCAATAATGTTAATCACTTGGGAAGCCTGCTTATAGTTAATATCTGGAACAGATAATAAAATGAGAATCTGTGCACTATTAATTATGGAGCTCAGGACATATAGTGTTAATTTTGTTGTGGAGAATTGCTCTGGCTCACATAATATAAAAAATTGAATCCTTACAAAATGGATGGACTAATGAATAGCCAGAGATCCTCAAACTGTCTAAGTTGTAGGTATGCCAAGAGCGAATTTTCCCTTCAGCATTTGGGGCAGCCAGAAGAACCTTGGGGTGATGAGTCTGGGGCTGATCATCTCTGCCTCTTCATCCATTTCCCCCTAGTGTCATGGAAACATGTGTTCTGTTTGTGCCCTTATGTGACAAAGGTTGGGAAGCACTATAAAGACCATGTCCTTTAATTCTTTCTAGTTTCCGTTCATAATTTCATGATCAGTACCCTTCAAAATGTTACTAGTATTCTCTCTTGATTTTTATCTAGAAAAACATCTTATGCAGCAGCATTATCAATGTCTACTTGGAAATACTTTGTAAAATGAAGTATGCAGGTTCCTTCTAAGGTTTTATCCTAAGGTGACTTAAAAATAAAAATAGTTTTAAAAAACATTTAGGCCGTCATGTATTTTGTAATATAATGGGTCACTGCTGATTCCCAAGATACATGTGTTTAAACAGAAGCTTTCTCATTCATCACCAGCCTAAACTTTCATCCAAATTTATTTAATGATGATGCAAGCCCACAGCATTGGTGTTGTAGTTCATCACCATGGAAGTGTTTCTGTCAACAAATCCTCGCTTGGCTATCATGAAATTGATTTTGCAGGGAAAAGGAGGATAATTGTGAAATACCTCTTTTACTTCTAAAGATCTTTGCAGTTTGCCTAAATGTGTCCAAATGAATTGTGTTTAAAATCAATAACCAGCAATAAAATTAACCAAACTAAATCAACAGTTACATGGTTGGAAAGGGAAAATGGCAATGAGCCACTTTGTCTAAAATCATTTTTTTGGAAGGTGACTAGGGAACCTGGTTTGTAATTTAAAATCTTCCTCTGACAGCTGCTGTTCTCTCATACAGAAGTATGGATTAAGCTTGGAGAATCCCATGAGCCAGATACCAGAATTTTTAGGCTGTCTCACCTACCTTATAGATGGCATAACAGTAATCACAGAAGAAACTTCTCTCAACATACTCTAAGATCTTTTTTTAAACATGCCTTTTCTATAACTTGTATTTATAACTATCTTGGTTTTTATTTGCTTGTTAAAAAGTTAAAAAAACAACACATGGTTAAGTTGAAAGCTTCTAAAGGCAGCCATTTAAAAGCAAGGTAGGAAGCACCTACCTTAAGTAATCCAAATGATTTGAGGAACCAAATAGGGAAAAGGAACAAAAACGACATTTTTGCTTTGAAACCATGTTCAAGAGTACTTGTCATAGTGGCCAGGTATAGGTTTGAGTGTAGACATATATGTTTTATGGAGATTTTCATCTATTGTGGAAATACAGTCAACTCTTGATTGTCAAGGTAACTTTTATTACTTTTATTTCCAAATGTACTTTTTCTGGCTTCCTATCACATTTCAAAGTTTTTTACTTTCATCATCAGCTCATTTGCTCACAAAAGCAAATTATTTAATATTATTTTATTCAGTTATTATCAGTACATTAAATTCCTAAGTTCCTAACATGTGTGAAGCATTGTGCTGGGCACCAAAGATATTGAGAGATATCTCCAACACAAAGTTAAGTTTGTTCCTGAGAAATCTTATAGTTCACGTTGAAATCATAAAGTTTTATTTATTTAAACCACTTTCTCTGCCTTTATATGTGATCAAAAGTTGACTGTAAATGGGAAGTAAGTTCTCTGCTCTTTTTTTTTTCTTTTAAGGAAGAATTAATAGACATTATGAACGGGAAATAAAATTCTACTGTACATGCAAAAATATAACACAAAATGACCAAAAGAAAATTCAGCAAGCAATGGTAAAAATAACAAATTATTTACTTTTTATAATGTTAAGGTATTTCACCAAGACAAGTTGCAATCAAATTAATGTGAGTTATGGAAAATGAAATACATAAAGATGTATTTATACAAGTGCAGACTAAATATTTTTCATACAGGTATGTAAATGAAAAGATATACAGTAAGTGCACACTTGATATGATTATGCAGGCAACAGTTAGTTTCAGGTTCTGTTGAATAATAGTTCATGCACAAACCTTCCCAAAGTACAAGTTCAGTCAGTCTTTGGGGGATGTGGAGGGATAATTAAAGAGGACTGAGTTCCTTGCAATAATATCAATATAGACTGGATGAGGGTCAGTTATATATATTACTTACTGTAATTTGTGATTGTCGAGGAAGAGGTGTGGCTGTTGGTGTGATAGTAATACTGCTGGTGACTTTATTGGTTGTTTTGTTTAGTGCCCCATTAGTTATGCCTTGAGTTCGGTTATCCTGTGGTGGTGTTGAAGGGCTGGCAGGTCTCATGGGGTTGGCTACAGCTTGCATGTAAGGACTTCCTAAGTGAATGTGGATTTTATTATCCTCAGTAGTTATCACACTTGAACTATTACTGTTTGAACGTTGAAACTGCCATGATGACTGCCTGTCTGGAGAGACTCTGAAAATCGCGTGCTTGGCACTGATTTCTAGTGGCTCTGGGGAGCGTCCCTGCTCAGGAGAGCTCGCTGAACCAGTCACAGCCAAAACCTGAATAGGTGACATTGTCCTTTCTGGAGTTACGGAACCACAAGACTCTGGGGTCTGTGCTCTGGCAAAGGCTGCCATGGTAATTGGGGACATGCCTTGCTCTAAATTCATGAGGCCTTCGGCAGAGGTTTTGGATTTCACTGGTGTTATGGAGGCATTCTGGAGGATGGTTATCCTTTGCTTTGGGGTGCCACAGTTTGGTATCACTGCAGTGCTTGTGTAAGAGTGAGGACTCTCTGTGGTTGGACTTGTGATTTCAAGAGTGGCTGTGTTTTGGATATGGTCTGGAGTAACCTTTATATGAAGTGGCTGCCCAGGAGTGTGGCTTAGGACTAGATCTCCAGTTTGTACAAAGTTGCCATTGGATTTAGTTTGTATTTTTCCATTCTGAGGATGGCCTTCCTTGGATTTCATCCAAGGAATCCACAGCTTCCTGTTAATAGGACAGGGAGTAGATGAGTTGCACTTGAAGGACAGCACAGATTCCTCCTCATTCGGATCCTCTTCCTGGTCTTCACTCTCCTCATAAAACTGACCATTGATGACTGCCCGTTCCAGAGAAATGAGACTCTTGTAATCAGGCGGCTCATTGTCTGCTGCTTCTGTTTGAACTTCTTTAGAAAACACTTGAGGGTCAGAGATTTTTCTTCCATTGAGACTAGGCCGTAGACTCTTACTGAAATGCCGGTACCTCTCTAACTCTTTAGTGAGGTTTTCAATCTCTCTTCCTAAATCTCTGTTCCTGTTTTCTTGTTGATTGAGTTTCTTTTGCAAGATTGAATGGTCTCCCTGGAGGTGACATATCAGGTCCTCAGTTGCCATGTATTCATGAATTTTCTCTTTCAGTGCCTCCACTTCTCTTGAGAGGTGCCCTGATTTAGCTTCTTCTTCTTGAAGCCTTTTGAAAAGCCATTGTTCATGGCTAGACTCTGTCTTTTCTACCAACTGGTACTTGGCAAGTTCCATTTTAACATGTTCCAGCTCTTCAGATAAAAATTGAGCTTTGTCTCGTTCATTAGCATACCTTCGTTCTAGAGTCTCATATTCGTCTTCTGTTTTCATGAGGTCATCCTCAATGGCTTTCATATCCTTTAACTTCAGTCTCAGTTTTTCTACTTCTTGAGAGAGCTCTTTAATCTTATTGTTTTCTTGGTGTAATGTTGTTGTGGATTTATTAGAATCTTGATTTAAATTGTTTTTTAGGAAATCTTTCTCAACTGCTTCCAATGATTGAAGCCTATTTTTCAATAAATTAACTTTGGACAGGAGATCATTTCCCTTCTCTTCTTCTGCTTTCAGTTTGTTTTTTAAATCATCTCTCTCCTTGGTTATACTGTACATTTTTTCTTCCACATCAGTTTTGGACTTCAGTGCCCTTTTAGTTTCCTCAATTAACTTCTCAGTAACTGTTGTCACTTTATTTTGCTCCACTTGAAGCTGAGAAGAAGCAGTTTGTAACTTATCTTCAGTTTGCTTTAATTTTTCACTCATTGTTTTCCGTTCATCTACTAGCATTACAGTTAATGTTTTCAGTTTAGTTAAATCTTCTTTTAGGGTGAATTCTGTCTTTTCCAGCCGATTTTCAATGGCTTCTAGCTCTTTGATCCTTACTTTTAAACTCTCCAGTTCTTGAGACAATTGCTTTGTGGTCATCCTTTCTTTTTCTAAGTTGCATTTCAGAGAGTAACATTCTTGTTTGCTTTTGTTGAAAGCATCTTCTAATTTTTCCAGAGCCATAATCCTTTTATTGAGTTTTTCAACCTCGAGTTTAAAGTCTTTACTCTGTGATGTTTCCTTTTCGAGCCTCTTATTGAGATCTCTGCACTGCTCCTCCATTTTTATGAGCTCTTCATCCTTCCCTTCCATTTCTAGCACTCGTTTCCTGAGGTCCTCTACCTCGGCCAAGATACCGGAGTTTCCATATTCTCCCTTGTTGATTTTTTCTTTTATATCTTGGAGCTCCTCTTCTGCTTTTCGTAGAGATCTGTTTGTTTCTTCTAACTCATCAATTTGCCGGCTGAGTGCTGCCAGCTTTTGGCGAAGCTGGCGATTTTGGCTGTCCTCATTGGTGAGCTTCGCCATAATTGTTTCTTGGTTCTGGTGAAACTTTGTGGTCTGCGTTTGCAGTTCTTTCTCTAGTCTGGTTGCCTTCTGTTCTTCTTCCTGAACTCTGGCTTCAGCAAGGGCTAATTTAGCATGTGTTTCCTTTGTACTTGTGGTTAGGTCTCGGATTTTTTGTCTTTGAAGGGCAAGCTGTGCTGTCAGCTTTTGTTGTTCATCTACCACCATCAAAGCAAAAGACTTCAGTTTGGTCAACTCCTCTTTCAGGGCAGTGACCCTCTTCTCCTGGGATTCCGTTTCTTGGTCAATCAGCTTCTTTAATCTGAAAAACACAAGAGTGCATTGGATTTTGTGATTGGTGCCTCAGTAACCTTATTAGCTCTGATTAAACGTTTATGGAATTTAGAAAGATGTATTATTATCTCTTACAGAATACAGAAAGGAATTCTGAATTTGATGGGGGTGGAGAATCACTGACCCCAACCCCTCTACCCCTCATTGACTGGTAACAGTTGCAGTTCACCAGGAGCCTTATTGGAAGAGTAAGGGCAAGAATATTTGGGTTAAATTGCATGTGTAGTTTACAATCTATAATAGTAAAAGCATAATATGCTAAATAGACTGGACATCCTTCTGGATGACCTTCCAGACGAAGCCAGGGCTTCGAGGGAATTCCGGGTCCTGGGTGCCTGCTGGTGGTCGGAGGGAAGCCCAGTTTCTGGGTGCCAGAGGGAAGCCGGTGCAGGCAGCCGAGGGAAGGAAGGCCTACTCTTGCATAAATTTCGTGCATTGGGCCTCTAGTCCCTTATAAACTACTTCTCAGCTTCCTCTTAGTCTCACCTGAAGGCGATAAAAACAGGCACAAGTTTGGACCTGGCTTCAAGACTGGCCCTCCTCTCACAGCTGATTAATCTGGACAGTAATTTAACATCTCGGAGCTTCATTTTCCTCATATGAAAACTGGAGGCAATCATTGTATTATCTCAGGGATCATTTGAAAATTAAATGAGGTAACTTGTCTTAAGATTGTCATAGTGCTGGCACATAGTAAGCATTTGGTAAGTGTTCATTATTACTGTTTTTTTTTTGTTGTTTTTATTTTTTACGGAGAGGAAGGGAGAGAGATAGTCAGAAACATCGATGAGAGAGAAACATCGATCAGCTACCTCCTGCACGCCCCCCACTGGGGATGTGCCTGCAACCCTGGTACATGCCCTTGACCGGAATCGAACCTGGGACCTTTCAGTCCGCAGGCTGACGCTCCATCCACTGAGCCAAACCGGTTTCGGCATTACTGTTGTTTTTTATTAATGTGGTTATTATTATATTTATCAAATGGTTTGCTTGAACCATTACATGTACATTAATGTCTGGTGCTCAACTTCCTAATTTGTAGTTAAGATATAATTTTATTCACTGATGGACCTCTCTGCTAATTAAAACTCTGTTTACACTAGCATGACACTGCCAGAAATCACTTCACATATATCTTTGTCCCCATAGTGGATGGTAGTTGAATGAGGAGGAAATAAAAGGCATCTGAAGGGGTTTAGAGTTTTTATAACATATGGCAAGAGCACAGCGTTTAATAGGAAAGAGCTTATTGATGAGATTTAGATACTAGAAATGATAGAGGAAAACTCTATTAGGAAGATAATGATCTTCTCTTAAAAATGATTCTATTGTAGTCTTTTTAACATTTTAAATGTGTTGGCATAACAGGAGGGCATTTTACATGAAATAAATTATCTCTTCCAAACACTGTTTTCCTCAGTAATAAGGTTAGTTTTAAATTTGTGGCACTCTTAATTACACGGCAATGGGCTGATTATAGAGGGTGTAATTATAGCTTTGAAGTATTGTTATACAGAAGCTAAAATAGAATAGAATCCCCAAAGAATTGAACTGAAATACTTGTCATGGATGAAAAGTTATAAATATTTGTTTTCTGGTCAAGCATGAAGAGTGCATAACATTTTAACTTTATTTTTATTTATTGATTTTTACTAGTAGAGAGAGAAAGAGATTTGTTGTTCCACTTATTTATGCATTCATTGGTTGATTCTTGTATGTGCACTGACCAGGGATCAAACCCACAACCTTAGCGAATCAGGACAACACTCTAACCAGCTGAGTTACCCAACCAGGGCACATAATATTTTAATATATCTTTTCTATTAAGAATGAGTTAATTATTCAATGCATGTCTTTAATTCTTGCCAGAGAATCTTTTTTTTTTTTTTTGAGAGTTGTTTAAAGATCTGAGAGGACATTTAAACTAATTTGGGATAGGCTTCTTGGAAATAAGAGGTTTTTTTTGAGATCCTAACTGTAATTACCCTATTACATAAGAGGAACATGTTTAAAATAATTATATAATGTAAGAATTCCCAAGCTTTTTGTGTGGGGAGGATCCACTTTTAGTTTTTCCTGTTTTGAAAATCTGACAGGAGGCTGGGTCAAGGGCTGTGGCCTGTGAAATTCTGAAGAAGCCTGGGCTGGATGCTGGGGTGGGGCTGATGATGATCTCATCCACAGTCTTGGCAAGAGACTTGGCAAGGCTTTCAGCCCTGTCCCTCTCCCTGCTTGAGACACCTGGGAGCCTGAGAAGAGAAACATGGCGGCTCCTTCCTGAATGGTCCTGGGACTTCACAACCCAGTGGCAGAACCCCTGGGTAAATCGCTTTGGTGGTGAAATAGTTAGAGACTTTGGCAAAGTGTTTCTTCCTCCTACCTTAGCATTGAAATCATGTTAAACAGTGCGCTGAGGATAACTTCTACATCACAGTTCTTAGCGTTTTATTAGAGAACAATTAAAAAAAACTTTTCAAGATTTCTTTTCAACTTATTAATTAATACATATGCTATTTTATTTTCATGAGAAGGAGGTGTGTTTCCTTAGGACAGTGGTCGGCAAACTCACTAGTCAACAGAGCCAAATATCAACAGTACAACAATTGAAATTTCTTTTGAGAGCCGAAAACCGACTTCTACGCGTGGACCACAAAGTTTCAATCGCACTGTACATGCATGCCCGCACGTGGTATTTTGTGGAAGAGCCATACTCAAGGGGCCAAAGAGCCGCATCTGGCTCGCGAGCTGCAGTTTGCTGACCACTGCCTTAGGATATAAAAGAGGGAAGATTGTTTATCAATGTAATGAAAAGGCCATTAATATTGAATGGCAGTGAGTGAATCTTAACAGTGCCATGGCAGGCAAAAGGATTTTGAAGAAGTTAAAAATGTTCCCAGGATTTTCAGCAGCAAGCATGATGCATGTTTTCCCTCATGGTGCAAACTCATGTATGTTTTTATGGTTTCTGGAAATTGGCTATTCCCAAGCCCCATCTTAAAAGGTAGGCAATAAAAATGTTGATTTGAATACATTTGCTCCCAGTGTTTTCCTACTACTTTCTTCCTAACAATCTGCTACTAGTATTTCCCTGGGCTAGTCCATATAACAGTAAACAAGCTAGTTGGTTAAGCAGGTTAAGCGTGTCCAGGACAGAAATACGAGTTTATACGCAGAAAGAGTTATACCCCCAGACATCATTTAGGATAGGCAACCAGTGATGTAAACCTTTCAGAACCCGTCAGGTGCTTGTAATGCTATTATACATTGTGGGATTATGTATATGTATGAGAGAGAGACAAACTAGTTATGCTACTAGTATTGGAATTAGCACTTATTCTGATATGGTGAATGGTCTTACCCTAAATCATCCACTATTTCTTGCTTTATATCCAGGAGCATTTGAAGGTTGAACTGTGAGGTTAGTTTACAGTCTTGGAGAAGTGTTTCTTTGCACACTTACCTTGTCTTTATAGAATTTGAAGCTGCAAGCCTTGCCTGTTGTATGCAGTGTCCTAAACAAGGAAGCTAATTGTCACACTGCTAATTACTAATGCAGTGATATCTATGTGTATGTGCATGAATATATAAGTGTCTCCCTGTTTGTGTATGCACATATACACACATATTTGACTAGGAGTATTTTTTTGTCTTTCAAATATATATAGATGAATGCTTTCAGCAAATATTTGCTGAGTGTTAACTGTAATTTAGTCATTTTGTCATTTAAGGTCCACAATCATTGTCCAAAACTTTTGAAGCCAAATGTTTTCAAAATGCTAAAGTTTTCAAATTTTAGAAAGGCAGTAAGGAGCATCCACCATCAGTGCAGGACCTGCCCCCTGGTGGACAGTGCCACTCAGCTGACAAATGGGCACCAGATGCCAGGCTGACGGCTGGCGAGCGCAGCTGCCGTGGAACAAGCCTTTCCTGTGGACACTTCCCCTGCGCACCTGAGCAGTGGCGGCAGCGGGGCCGGGATAAGTGGAAGCAGCGCCCAGCCCAGGCTCAGGCTCCCCCTTAGCTGCCTGTCGCTTCACGCACTACTTCGTGCTGTGCAGGATCAACACTGACAGTGGGCTGGAGCCCAACAAGCTGGCAGGTAAGGCTGGGCTGCAGTGGCACGGAGGTCCACTGATCCCCGCAGGCCAGGCCAAGGGATCCCACCAGTGCATGGATGGGCCTCTAGTCTATATATATAAAAGCCTAAGTGACTGAACAACAGGTCAACCGGTCACTATGATGCGCACTGACCATCAGGGGGCAGAAGCTCAATGCAGGAGTTGCCCCTGATGGTCAGTGTGCTGCTACAGCCAACCTCCCATGGCCCTTCCCCCTGGTCGTCTTGCCCCAATGGCCCCACTTGGGCTGGCCAGCCAACCTCCCGCAGCCCCCCCGGCCAACCTCCCATGGACCCAATCAGCCCCAGTCGCCAGCCAGGCTGAGGGACCCCACCTGTGCTCGAATTCATGCACTGAGCCTCCAGTATCTAAACAGGTTCAGACAAGAAGCTTTGCTGCCACAATTTAGCAAAAACTTTGTATAGTTTTTAGATTTTTTGAAATTGCAGACAAGAGGTTATGGACAATGAAGGTATAGACTACTGGTGTCTTGGGTAAGGAGGGTGTGGAGTTGAGGGTCGAAGTCTACTTCCTTCTTCAGTAGGATTGGGTTTTAACCCAAACAGTAACTTAGTTTTCTATCTCCATTTTTTTCTTGGCATGTTAACAGGTTTTAGGCATTGATGCTGACCGACTTTATATGCTAATATAGGTTATCATTGACTCTGGGTTTGCTAGCAAAAGCAGGTAAGTGATTTTCAGAGTTTTTAAACAGGGACTCATAATCTTGAATGCAGTATTAGACCCTAGATGCAGAATGTCCACATATGACATTCATTCCTTCAGAGCTGTGTAGTCAATTATTGCTTCTTTTTCCATGAATAGTTCCCACTATATGCCTTTATGCAGGGGTGTTTGTATAATTTGTGCTAGTGTTTCTCAAACCTCAGCACTATTGAGATTTGAGGCCAAATGATTCTTTGGGGACCGTCCTGTACATTGTAAGATGTTTGAGCAAGCAGCCCTAGACTCTACTCACTAGATGCCATAGCAGCCAGTTGTGGCAACCAAAAGTATGTTGCCCAATGTCTTGGGGTAGGGGGGCAGGGGAAGGAAGGAGGCATTGGTTCCCAGCTGAGAAACACTGATTTAGGGTGTGTGTGTGTGTGTGTGTGTGTGTGTGTGTGTGTGTGTGATTAGAAGTTACACTTTCCATGGTCCTGCCTTACTCAGCATTAATTAAACAGATGCAACAGAAAGTTCCCACCTGAATTACATATAGACCTGGTGATTCTATCTTCCCTGTGAAGGGCCTGTTCTTTACCGAGTGCTTCTCACAGGTTAAGGTGCATTTGAATCACCTGGGAACCTTGTTAAATTGCAGATTCCAATTCAGTAGGTAGGGATGGGCCTCAAATTTTGCATTATAACAAGCTACCAGTGATGATGCCAGGATTGACTATGGATAGCAAGGCTTTACTCCAAGGGTGGGGAAAGTCCAGCCCATAGGCCATTTAAGGCCCACAAAATTATTTGGTCTGGCCCTGCCAAGGCATTTGGGGTGAGTTAATTAAATGTTTGACCAAATACAGCAGGTTCATTTTTAAGTTGATAATTTTGCATGGCCCACAAATGATGTTATAATATCCAAATGGCTCTTGACAGAAAAAAGGTTCCCCACCCCTGTTTTACTGTTTACATGTTTATTTTCTGGAAATGGTATTCTGGCTGAATATTAACTTAGCCAGTTGTTCATTATTGACTAGAGGCCCGGTCCATGAACATCGTGCATTGGGAGGGTGGTCCCTCAGCCCAGCCTGCACCCTTTAGCAGTCCGGGAGCCCTCAGGGGATGTCAGAATCCCCTGAGGGCTCCTGGACTGCTAAAGGGAGCGGGCCTAAGCCATAGTCTGACATCCTTAGCGCTGCTGTGGAGGCGAGAGAGGCTCCCTCCACCACTGCTGCGCTCACCAGCCTGAGCAGCGCTCCCCCTGTGGGAGTGCACTGACCACCAGGGGGCAGCTCCTGCATTGAGCATCTGCCCCCTGGTGGTCAGTGCGCGTCATAGCGACCAATCGTTCCACCGTTCTATCGGTTTGCATATTACCCTTTTATTATATAGGATTGTACCCCAATGTGTGGACATTGCTATATTCCTGACCTACAGGGCCATCCATTTTTTCAGAGAACATCATGACTAAATGAGCTGGCGTCTATTCACATTACTGGAAAAATGACTGAATAATGTACAGCATAGGTGGTTGTTCAGTAGCTACATTTTCACCTAAAAAAGGCAGTAAATAATTTTAGGTCCAATTTGTGATTTTTCTCACAAAGCCCAAAGACTAAAATTTGGAGACCATATAATAACTCCCATTTTTTTATTTAGTGTCCGTGATGTGTTGCCAAGCAGTGAACTAAATCAGTACATCTATTGGTTCTAATTCTCATGGTAAGCTTATATGGCTTGGGATTATTATCTCTATTTTACAGATATGAAAGGTTAGGGTCAGAAAGTTCAGGAAGGGCAAAGGCAAAGCTGTGCTGTTTCTGCATACTACTTTGCCTCTCCAACAAAGAACAAAAACTATTGCATGGATCTAGTTTCAAAGTGTCTTTTTCAAGGAACACTTTCTATATTAGGAAAACTGTCAACATAACAAAAAATTCTCATCATTGTGCTTGCGTTCTTTTTAGTTCATATCTCAAATGTGTGTTCTTCTAAAATAATTATTTTATTATGTATGACTAGAAGAGTAATTGTGGCACTTCTCTTTAGCACATTATCTACTTTTTAAATTTAGCTTATTGGAGTATGATGGAAAAATAAATGTATATTTAAAGTATACAACATTACCAGTTGACATAACATATAAAGTGTGAAAGGATTCCCACCAAATTAACACATCCATCACCTCACATATTCACCTTTTTGTGTGTATATGAGAACACTTAAGTTCTACTCTTTAATCACTTTCATTTATAACACACAGTACTGTCAACTATGGTCACATGCCATACATTAGATCCCTTATACTTGATTCATCTTATAACTGTACCCTTTTACCAGCCTCATGCTATTTTCCCCACTCTACCCCCCTATCCCCTGACAGCCACCATTCTACTCTGTTTCTATGAATTAAAATTTTTTTTTAGGTTTCACATATAAGTGATATGCAGTACATAGCTGTCTTACTTCACTTAGCATAATGCCCTCCAGTTTCATCCATGTTGTTGCAAATATCAAGATTTTTTAAAATGGTTGAATAAATATTACTATATATATACTAATACACACACACACACACACACACACACACGTATATGAAATCACATTTTCTTTATCCATTCATCTGTTGTTGAACACTTAAGTTGTTTCCTTATCTTGGCAATTGTGAATAATGGTGAACAGGGGAAGTACAGATATCTCTTGAAGACAGTGATTTCATTTCCTTTGGATATATACCCAGAAGTGGGGTTGCTGGGTCATTTGGTGGTTCTATTGAGGAACTACCATACTGTTTTCCATATTGATTGTATCAGATTATATTCCCACCAACAGTGGACAAGAATGCCCTTGTCTCTACATCTTTGCTAGCATTTATCTCTTTTTGATAATAGACATTTCAACAGGTGTGACTGCTATCTCATTGTGGTTTTGATTTACATTTCCATGATGATTAATGATGTTGAGTACCTTTCCATGTACCTGATGGCCATTTTTATGTCTTTGGGAAAATGTCTATTTAGGTCCTTTGCCCATTTTTCATTGGGTTATTTTTTTGCTATTGAGTTGTGTGAGTTCCTTGTATATTTTGGATATTAACTCCTTATGAGATATGTGGTTTGCAAATATGTTCTCCCATTCCATAGGTTACCTTTTTATTTTGTCGATGGTTTCCTTTGCTGTGCAGAAAGCTTTTACTTTGGTGTAGTCTCGGTTGTTTAATTTGTTTTTTTTGCCTTTGCTTTTGGTATGAATTCCAAAAATCATTGCCAAGATCATGTTTTCTTCTATGAGTTTTATAGTTTCCGGTCTTAGTTTCAAATCCTTAATCCATTTTGAGTTGATTTTTGTGTGTAATGTAAGATAGCTTCATCTTACATATTTATGATGTAAGTCCAGTTTCACTCTTTTGCATGTGAATGTCTAGTTTTCCCAGCACATTTATTGAATAGACTGTCCTTTCCCTGTTGTATATTCTTGGCTCATTCAAGGTTAAATACTTCCAAAAGATATATATTAACCTCTGCCATATAATCTAAAAATAATTATTGGCAAACCAGTCAGTCAAATCAGATGCTCAAGGAAAGTTTGACTTCATTTTTCAACTTAGGTCAGTGGTCAGCAAACTCATTAGTCAACAGAGCCAAATATCAACAGTACAACGATTGAAATTTCTTGAGAGCCGAAAACCGACTTCTGCGCATGGGCCACGAAGTTTCAATCGCACTGTACGTGTGCGCCCGCATGTGGTATTTTGTGGAAGAGCCACACTCAAGGGGCCAAAGAGCCGCATGTGGCTCGTGAGCCGCAGTTTGCCGACCGCAGAACAACTGGATGACCTTATGGTTGAATCCGGGGCTGTGAGGGCTGAGCCCCTTGCACGATTTTGTGCATGGAGCCTCTAGTTTATTTATAAAAGAAATGAAGTATGGGAACTTTCCTGAGTTTTCCCCAGATTAAGTAATAGGTACTGCTCCATCCAGTGGTTGGTTCTGAAACTGCAGCTGCTCTCTCTTTGGACCCTCTCAGGAATGTCTTTCTAGACTTGTCCATTTGTGCCACAGCGGGGTTTCCAATCCATGAAGATGCATTTGGTAAGATTTTAAGTAAGAAGATAATTTTTGAAAGCGTTGTTGGAAAGAAACAACTCAAGAGGACAAGCACTTTTTCTGGTAGATCAGTCTTGGAAAGCATGTGTGTGAGCTGCAGACGTTGATATTGGTTTCCTTAAAGCTCCCCAGTGCCTGTACCTCTGGAAAATTTTTGTGTACCCTCAGGGGTATGTGTACTCCAGATTGAAGACTACTGTCTTGGAGTACTCATATTCATGTTCGAGTACTGACATCACAGGATTATAAGAACATTCACTGAATCCTATCCAATAAAAACAGGTTGTGGAAGCTGGTTTTATGGTTACAAATGTGAAGTAGTTAAATCCAAACTGGCTTAAAGCAGTATCTTATTACAGCTTTTCTTTAGAGTTTCTATTATGGCTTAGAACTTTTGTTAACTTATTGTGGTTTATCACTATTATGTGCAATACCAGTTCCTTGGTTTTTCAAAATATCACGTCTGTCATCTTGAATATTCTTTGGTACTAACTATAATGCTAGTTCTTTATTAAAATGATACATTCTGAGGATCTTTTCAGTTTGTATTTACACACACGTCAGCACACATGTGCGACTATATTTTAGCTTCTGACTGTGTGAGAAAGACATTGAGTGTTAGTAATATGCATCATATAACACACATATGAAACATATAGTGTGCCTAAATGCTATAATGCCAGACATACCCATAATAATTTATAATTCTCACCACTTTTGTCTTATTTTTGTACATTACAATCAGCCCTACTAAAATATAAGGTTGTTAAGAATAGGGCACATTTTTGTATTCTATAGTGTCTTCTGCAAAGCTCTTACCTGTAGAGGGCACTAAATGAATATTTTTTGAATAAGTAAAAGAACGAACAAATATACCTTCTGGGGAAAATACTATAGCATTGTTTGAAATAATTTTATTCATTTTTTAAAGACGATACTCTAATATTTGCCATGTGCCTGGTTTTAGACATTTAAGAAAATGAAGTGTAAATGGTTTTCCCATTGGTGTTCTCCAAGTACATTGGCCTCTCGAATGAATCAAGACTTTTGGAACATCTTTGTCCCTTCCTTATTCAGATCCCTGCATTAGAACTGTATGTGCTTGCTTATTGAAGAGAGTTTGGTGGTAAATGTCCATATCCTAGCCCCTTACTCTCCTTTTGTTATTTCATTTCTGCAAAGGAGTGGTTCTTTTATTTTTTTTCCAAAGAGCCCAGAACTGTGTTGGACAAATACATTAGTTTATTACTCAAGCAATATTACATCAACAGCAAATGAAATTGAAATGGAAATACTCATCTATAACCTGACCACTGTAACACATCAATTATGTTCCTACTTTTCCAGATTTTTTTCCAGTTCTTCAGACAACTGGCCCGTAGAAATTTAGGGTGATTATCTAGCAATGAAATCAATTCCACACACCATTAATGGCATTGTATTGTTTCTGTTAGCTATAGAAATAAACCTGTAAGTGGTGAACAACTTCAGAGTCAGTTTAGCTTCTCATCTGTTATTTTTGGGAGACAAATGCTGTACTATATTCATTATGTGGATCTTGAATTTAAAGTTTTGGTGTTATGAATATGACAAGAGTTTATTTCATTTAATTTGCAAACATCAAAGGACTATAGTTAGTGCTGGGGCTATACTGAGATGAAAAAGGGATGGTTTCCTGTTCTTAGATTTTGTAAGATGTTGGGAAAGAATGAGCAGATAATTTCAATGCATTTCTGTAAAGGTTCTCACATTTTTGGTTTCATGACTCCTTTAAACTCTTAAATATTATTGAGGGCTCCAAAGAGTTTTTGATTGTGTGGATTGTATCTATCAATATTTACTGTATTAGAAATTCAGACTAAGATATTTTTTCTGTCTTTTTTTTAATCTTTACCCAAGGATTTGAGAGAGAGAGAGAAAGAGAGAGAGAGAAACATTGATGTGAGAGTGAAAGATCGATCGGTTGCCTCCCTTACTTACCCCAACTGGAGATCGAACCAGCAACCTGAGTATGTGCCCTGACTGGGAATTGAACCTGCAAACCCTGTGGTGTAGGGACGATGCTCCAACTGAGCCAACCAGCCAGGGCTCAGACTAAGTTATTTTAAAAATATTCATGTATTCATTAATAAGCCTGTTAATATGTTAACATAAATAGCATGTTTTTATAAAAAAAATAACTTCAAAGCAAAATAGCAGGAAAAGTTGTATTGTTTTATATTTCTGCAAACTCCTCCTAATGTCTAGCTTAATTGAAGACAGCTGGATTCTCAAATCTGTTTCATATATTCCATTAGCTGTCAGAGTAATGATGTCACCACACATCATATAGCCTCTGGAAAGTTCCTTGTAAACTTGTGAGAGAATGAGAGTGAAAAAATAGTGTTGTTATGTAAATAGCTTTGACATTACAGACTTCTTGAAAGGGCCACACTTTGAGAAACAGTACTCTAAAGGATAGACAGTTGAAGCCTAAATGGTAAATGTCTTTCTCTGGAAAAGCCTCTGGTTTAAGCTATCACCTTCTTGAAGCTGTTACTAAGCAAGCCCTTTGCTTCATCCTGATGAAGTCGCCAGATTTATTGGCCTACTCACTGCTTCAATGTTTCCATCATTAATAAAACTAGTTGTTTGCTCCCCACCATAGATGGAAGACTGCTTTCAAACCCCTCTCTCCCAGTTCTTAGAAAAATCCTAAATGATAAAACAGTCTCCATAAGACATTGGGTTTTATTTAAAACTACCGTTTGAAATTAGGGCATGGAAACTCCTGAGTTGCCTCATTTTTAAATGGGTCCATCCGCAGTGATGTGCAGGTCAGCTGACATTTCATTCATTTCAGAACTTTATGAGGCAATTACAGTGAGCACCTATTGTGTGCAAGGTACCGTGCTTTTATTTGTCAGTTTACTTTTTTCTGTCAAAACCTGCTTGTATACTTGCATAGATCACTCTGGTCATAACTTATAATAGTTTCCCAGCAACAACCACATAGTGTGATGATATCAAATCCTGTTTAGTCTTTTCTTAAGATATATGAAATAGTGCATCTCATTTTAGTCCAAAATTTGTAACTTCACTTTAATGAAGCTCAATTCCTGTATTTGCTTTCATTCTTTCAGAGCTAGTTTAATACATTACATTTTCTTCCTGATTTATATGTTAATTACTAAGTAGAAAGCAACATGTCACACTGCTCTATTCAATTTTACATCTGTTCTCACAGCTAAACTTTGATAGTCTGATTATATCTTATAGCAATTCTTATCTAATATATAATTTTAATTGTTGCATTAATAGTAGCTCTGTTCATGGTTAAATAACCACAAAGTTCTAAGCAGTTTGCAGAGTAATTACATAGAATTTATTGGAAAGCTTCCTTAGGCTGAGATAGGTTCTTGGTATTCGGGCCTATAATTTATGTTTCCTTGCACTATTCACTGATTTTCAATTGGACCTTTCACTGTTTAGTCTAATTTTTAGGAGCACTCATAAAAATAGCTATGACTAGTCTTTATTCTATGTATGTTGCTTCCTTTTATTTCTCTCACAAGTCAAAGGTTTTCTAAAAAACATTTCAGCTACAGCATACCACAGTCATAATGTAATGCTCAATTCATTTGACTTGGTCAGCAAGATATAGAAGAACAGTAACACTTTTTTTTTTGGCATCTGCCGAGTATGAGTGTACATCTGTGTCTGCTTTCTGTCTTTGTTACTGAAAATCCTGTCATCATCATTGAGATCATTTAGAGACACCATAAATGGGTCCAGATCCAGCAAGTTGGATTACTATTTTCCTTCATTGTGAAATAAGAATTAAGGCATGAGGAGTCTTTCTGTGGTGTCAGAGGAATATATGGTAAAAATGGGGCATCCTGAGTCAGGACTTTGCATCATCTGAACAATCTGGTTTGGCTCCCCAGGGAGCAGGAAAGTGAAATAATAAGATGCAAATAGTCAAATGACCTTTAATTAATTACAAGGACCTTGGGAGCTTTTAACAGAGAAACAGGAGCTTTTAACAGAGAAACGGGATCTTCAGAGGAGCTCCTGAAATCTTCAAATTGAGCAGAGGGATCTGGGATTGGGGCAAATCTCTCTCTCTCTTTTTTCTTTTTAAAGCAAAAAAAATAAAAGGGGTGGGGGAAGGGGCAAAATAACTGACTTAGACAAAGAGTCTCCTAGAAAGAAAAACTGAAAGATGAAGTTTCAGAGCGTGGGAGTAAGGCTGTGAGGAGACTGTTTTCTATTTGAGAGCAAGGAAATTGGGCTAGGAAAGACTCTCCACACCCCAATCAAGGGCCGGGAGGAGACTTAAAAAGGTGCTCATTGTAGGCCTGGGAGAGGAAATGTGAACTAACATGGAAGGGACAACAAGGGCAACATGTATAAATACATACTGGGATAATTACTTCGAGCCTGAATCACGTGTTGTCGCTTCTCCAGTGCTGTATTGTCATCTTTTTAGAAAGAATGATTGGATGGTGGATGTTCACTTAATACACTGAGCTGTGCCTCCCCATCCCACATTTTAATTTTTCACATTAAAAAATATCTACTCAGATGATTTTTCTTTTGCAGTTTACTCAAGTGGATTTTTTTTATTTTTATTTTTTGCCTTGTTTTGACTATAGTATAGCTAACAAAAGGGAACTTTTTAAAGACCAAGTACTTACTGTGAATACACTACTATGTTGAAGAGCCTACTCATTTTTCTTTTTGCGTTCTTCTCCTTTGGCCATGGGATTCTTAATTATTTGAAAAAGAGTTCTCAGATCAACATATTAATATTTTTCTCAGACTTTCCATTTTGATTACTTCTATCACCACCCATCACCACACACACACACACAAAGCTTATCATTCATTGAATTGATATTGCAGGTCCTGACAGACTGAAAGTTTCAGGAGGATGTCTCCCCTCATCCTTCAAGGCCTGCCCGGACCTAACGTAGCCATGATGCCTTCCCCTAGTTGCCTTATCTCTCTAAGGAGAAGCATTAAAAAAGTTATCCAGGATGTGATGCTTTGTATTGTCACAGGTGTGTGTGTGTATATGTGTGCACATGTGCTCCTGAGTTCCTAAGAATACCTTGCCTGGTACATGACATGTAGAGCTGACTTTAAGTTTCCATTGGTGATGTGATGGGGATATTGGGCTTATCCCCAGATTCCTAACACTTCCATTGTTGATTATTCTCTCCGTTCCTTCCTGCTCCTTTCTGTGGTTGATTTTGTACTCCTTGTGAAGTGTTCTTCTGTGTCTTTATCTGTTTAGCTCCAAGATAGCCTTCTTTTAGGAAAGGGCCACAGCAATGGATGACAGTAAACAGTACAGGTAGTTGAGTAGCAAGAGGCAGCCAGGATGACTCACCAACCCTGAAGCACCATAGGAAAGAGGCAATGGAATACTGTGGGCGGCAGGGTAGTGCTGGGGGAGAAATTCAGATTCTGGAGTTTAATTTTCAGAGTTGAATCTTGGCTTCCCACTTCTACCTAGTGTGACTGAGAAAGCCATTTGACTGCATTTTTCTCATCTATAGAATGGAGAGAATACTGGATCCTCCCTCATAATAGTGTTGTTTTGAGGATTAGGTAAAATAATCCATACAAAAGCTCCTAGCATACTGTCTGTTACAGTACATGTTAGTTACAATTAGAAGTAGAAAATTGTACTCATGGTGAGATAACACAGAAGAATACCTCAGCCACAATAGGTTGGCCTAAAGTAGGAGTCACCTGGGAGAGAGAGTCAGAATTTACATCAGAATGAAAGATACAATTATATAATCTGTTTTGTGTGATCCACCTTCAGGCCATGCACATGATTAGCCACACTGGTTATTATTTTAGGCCAGAGTTTCTTAGCCATGGCACAATTCACATTTTGGGCTGAATAATTCTTTGTTATGGGGGTTGTCCTATGCATTGTAGTATATGTTTAGCAGCATTCCTGGTCTCTACCTACTGATGCCAGAAGTAACCCAGTAACCCCAGGCTCTGTTGTGACTACTTAAAAAAAGCCTCCCAACATTGCAAAAAATCCGGGAACAAAAAAAATCACCTCTAGTGAAAAACCACCTAAAATGTTAAGGCATGATTAATTTTTTGGAAAAATTCTGTTTGATCTTTTTGTGTTAGTTGTCTCTACATTCATGACTCTTCTTCATTATCTGATACTCAAATGTATTTGAGACCAGCTAGTATTTTCCATTTTTCTTTTGTTCATAGATCTATACCATAGCTTTTCTCCCTTCCTGGAAGAGAATGATGCTTTGAATATGCATTATCCACGGAAATGCCAGCAAATCACAATGAGTGCTAATAGCTGGCCTTCCAAAGCCTCTCTGATGTTCTGATCATCTTACCCGGTCCTTCGTCCCTTGAATGTGAATGTGCATTTTCTCTGCTAGGATTAGATGCTCCTAGCCATGTCTACTTGGGGACTCAGAGGTGGGGTGGGATAGTTGATTTGGCACAGACCTGGAGGAAACAGTCTTTTTCTATATATGCCACTGTTGGGCTTGGTTTCCGTAGTGAAAAATGTGAAGACTATTGAGGATATTGTATAATGTGTTTGAGAATTTCAGAAAAAAATACAAAGTAATGGGTTAAAGGATGTCCACATTGTCCAAGAAACAGGTCATTTGTAGTTTTCATATTGTTGTATAATTAACTTTGTAATTATACAAAGTTTATTTTGCTCATTTTTAACCCTTCAAGCATGTTTGAATTTTACTATTAGATTTTAGGTTAACATTCCTAAATATATAATATATATTTCAAAATATGTATATCAAAAAGTATACTGTAGCCTGGTCAGCGAGGCTAGTGGTTGAGCGTAGACTTATGAACGAGGAGGTCATGGTTCAAGTCCCAGTCATGGCACATGCCTAGGTTGTGGGCTTGATCCCTAGCAGGGGGGCGTGAAGCAGGAAGCCAATCAATGATTCTTTCTCATCATTGATGTTTCTATCTCTTCCTCCCACTTTCTTTCTGAAATCAATAAAAACATATTTAAAAAAATAAAAGATATACTATAAAGTATCTTCCTCCCATCTCATTCTTCATCTGCCCATTCTGCCCCAATCTGTAACCACTGATTAGTTTCTTATATGTACTTTCAGAGTGTCTTTATGAGTAAACATGCAAATATAAAGATTCCTATTCTCTCCCTTTTTAATATAAAAATAGCTTACTCTAAAATAATCACTGTTCATCATCTCAACTTTTGCATTTTAACATTGTCTTGGCAATCTTTCCATTAGATCAGTGTTCTTAAGTGAGGGCAAGAAAGGGGAATGGAAATACATGACTGTTAAGTAAACCTTTACAACTTCATGTAAACAATTTTTAAAAATATATTTTTATTGATTTCAGAGAGAAAGGGAGAGGAAAAGAGATAGATACATCAATGATGAGAGAGAATCCTTGATTGGCTGCCTCCTGCATGCCCCCTACTGGAGATGGAGCCTGCAACCTGGTAATGTACTCTTGACTAGAATTGAACCTGGGACCCTTCAGTCCACAGGCTGACAACTCTATCCACTGAGCCAAACCAGCTAGGGCCATGCTAAACAATTTTTAATTTATAGGATAATTTATCAAATAAGGTAAAAGAATGGGAATCATATACTTTTGCTGTTTTAAACTTTAGATACTAAGATAAATTAACAGTAACATTATTTTATTATAATTTTAAAACAGTACTTTGACTGTTAGTTATATATTTGTCTTTACTAGGTCTGTGTATACCATCTGCAATTCTCAGTTGAGAAACTTAAGGCCCAAGAAGATTAAATAACATGCAAGGTTGTTACGGTAGCCTAGAACTAGAACACAGACTCCGGTTCCCAACTGCTTTGTAGTGAGGGGGTTAGCTTGGAGTGAGAAAGAAACCAGTGTACTGAGGGTCTACTCTGTGCTACTTGATTTTACTCAATTCTTACATAATTATTATTCCTGTTTTACAGATGAGGCTAGGTATCAAAACACTAAAATTTAGAGTGGTAAAATAATTACCAAACAGTTTTAACCAAACCAGAATAAAAACTGACTGACTGCGAAACATGTGTTCTTTCCACTTAACCAGGCTACATGCCAGAAAGCCCAGACAGAGTATTGACCTCCAAAGAGTTTCCTCTTTCTCCTATTCCATGTTTTTAGTGTTCATTTGTTCATTCCTGCACTCTGTCCTCACCTCATCAGCTCTCTGGCCCCTCCTACTTTGCGCACTCTGTTCCAGTCACACCAGCTTTCACGTTGTTCTTTGAACACAACAGGGCCTGTGGCTTTAGGACTGGCTGCTTCCCCAGTGAGCTTCTCTGGACACTCTCCCTCATGTCATCTAATACCATCTGACATACTATATTTTACTTATTTGATCATTGGCTGTGTCTCCTACTAGAATGTACACTTCATTCAAGTGTGTGTGTGTGTGTGTGTGTGTGTGTGTGTGTGTGTGTGTGTGTGTGTTTTATTCAATAATGGTCAATTTCAATTATTAGTCTGTTTTATTCAATGCTATAGTTCTAACTTAAGAACAGTGCCTGATACTTAGTTGGTATTCAAGAAATATTGGTTAAATTTTGAACTACACCCATTCTAATTCTAGGACCCCTTTTAGGGAGTGACTGTAAGCAACAAACACATAGTATATAGTTTCTTTTCTTTATCATCTGTAACAGAATTACCATTTATTGAGCAATTATTATGTCACGTATAGCATGCTAATCCTGGAAACAGTTATAGCAGGCAAGTTTTATTGTCTTTATTTTACAAATAAGTAACTGAGGCTCAGAGAAGTTAATTTGCAAAGGTCCTGCCTAGTAATTGGCAGAACCACAATGCCAATACAGTATTTACCCCGAACCCTGTTTCTCACCATGACATACACCCACACCTCCTATCTCATATATCTCACATGCAAATCATCCTCGCAAGTGAATTTGTGTTGTAATATCTTGCCTGTCAAAAGCATAGAAAATCACCACCACTTGAAATCCACTGTTTTGTCACAGTATTTTCTGTAGGTTCATGGCTACTTTGAGCCTTGATCATGAGACATTAGCAAATATTCTCTTAATCATTGTAATAATAAAGCCAGTTTAGTCATTTGGCATAAATTCATAATTATTTTTGGATGGTTTAAAAATTTGTGGCTTTGCCAGTAATAACATCTCATATTCCCCAGGGGAGGTAGGTTTGTCATAAATACCATTTCCCTAGAACATTTCAAGGAACTTAAAGTTCTCGGAAAATATTTTTAACAGGCAGCCTTGTCTTAGACAGACTTCAAGGGCATAGTACTCTGTACCCTTAAAAGTGTATGCCTATTTGTTTTATCTTACTAAGAATATTTACATGTTTTTGTCTTATTACTTAAAATCCATTTTGTATTTTATATCTTTGTGGATTGAGGAAAACAGAAATGGATTCTTTAGAAGAACATTCTGATGTACTTACAGAATTTTCTGGTTTTAATTTCCATTAGCCTTTTTTTCTCTTCCCAAATCACATTGTTTTCAATCAGATATTGCAAATAGGTATTTTGGAGGATTAGTATAATTCCTTTCTCTTAACATTTATTCCTTGGTAAATTGCTTTTCTTTCTTTTATTCATTCCCTTTTAAAAAGCTACAAAGAGTATATCTCTTTCCAAATCTTATTCAGCCCCCCCCCCCCCAATTTTTTAGGCCCCTAGTTCCTGTAAGTCTTTAAGAAAAAGACTTTCCTCCTTTATTTGGCTTTCATATGTTAATTCTCTGGTGTTCAATTTGTCAGATTTAACATAAAAGACCAAAGGAGGAAGCAGTCATGTGCCAAAGTGGATGAGTTCACTGGTTTTCTTTCACCTTCTTGTAGTGTGGCTGCTGCCTGCACTGAGGCAGCGGCTAATGTGGTATGCTTGGGAAACCGAAGGTTTCCTAACTTGTTAGTGGGAAATTCAGACTTCAGAAATTTATAAACCACAACAAAGGCTTAGGTTTTATTGTGACTACTGAAGTCATTCAGTTTGCCATGAGAAACAGAGTAGATAGGAGCCCAAAGAGAGTAACATATTAAACATTTTGATCCCTAGAGAACTTTCTTTCCCCCCACCCCCTGTTTATTTTAGCTTTAGTAAATCAGTAAATAAGGGACAACAGAACTAGAACATTTAATAGCACTGAATAGTATGTAGAGGTGGGGGCAGTTGGAGGATGGAGACTGATGCCTGGTTTGGCTTCCTGCTGAGCAGTTAGATCATGAATCACAGTGAGTGTCCTCCATATGCCCTTACCCACCTTTCCTAGTTCCTGAGGATGACTGGTTTCTGTTTCTTCCTTGATGTTCTAGAGAGCTAGAGTTTGGGCCATAGATAGTTTAGTTACAGATAGCTATTCTTCTGGAATCTGTTGGTATATAAATTACCATTTTTCTTGTGGTCTGTGTTTTGCATGTCCTCAGTACACTGTAAACTTAAAATTATTTCAATTATCTGAGCCTTATTTGACAGTGCAGCACATTTGCATTACATTTTCCTTTTCTTTCACTTCCAAGCACTGAGAAGACAGAATTCATGTACACAGAGTTTGATCCTACCTTCCCTCTTCTAAGTTGGGTTCTTTTAAGATGAATGTGTTCTAGCCGAAACCGGTTTGGCTCAGTGGATAGAGCGTCAGCCTGCGGACTGAAAGGTCCCAGGTTCGATTCCAGTCAAGGGCATGTACCTGGGTTGCAGGCACATCCCCAGTAGGGGGTGTGCAGGAGGCAGCTGATTGATGTTTCTAACTATCTCTCTCCCTTCCTCTCTGTAAAAAAAAAAAAAAATCAATAAAATATATTAAAAAAAAAAAAAGATTGGTAGAAAAAAATCCATTAAAAAAAAAAAGATGAATGTGTTCTAGACAATATTAAGCATGTGTAGTGAGGGGCAATTCCATCAAGATGTTATAGTGGTTAGCAGTAGACCTGCTAGAGGTGAGAGCAGTGACTTTATATTTCACTTCCCTTGGCCCTGGCTCTGCTGCTGGTTTTGTGCTTAAGAGTTTCACCCATTTAGCTATGTTTATCTCTGTGAGAAATTCTGTTCATAGCAGAATTAAAGAAAAAGCTATAGTGTACTTGATGTATGTATTATATGAATGCCCATCCTCTTTCCCCTGACCATATCTTATCCTGTGATTTGAATTCTAAGGGAGGACAAACTATTTCAGGTTCTGTACTATGTAGTTAAAAAAAAAAAAGTATTTTTGAAAAAGTACTGACTTCACTATACCTCACTTTTAAAGTTCACTCATTCACAGCGTTTTAGAAAAAAAAGCAAAATCCCAATTCTCAAAACAACAGAAAAGCTACTTTCAGAAGAGCCATGCATCCAATGGACAGGGAATATTAGACCAAAATCTGCTGCTGACTTAACTCTGTGACATTGCCTCATCTGCCTGTCACTTCAGATGCAACATGGGAAAGCAATATAATTTTGTCTCCATGGTTTACACAGGTTTTTGATGAGCCTCAAATCTCAATTCCACAGAACAAAACCCCCCTCAAAGCTTTAAAGTCCTTTCCTCCCTTCTTTCCGTTAGTATTGTATACAAATTCACATAAAAAAATGTATGTTTCCTTCCATCAGAAGATATATATATATTTTAAATCCTCACCCTAAGGTATGTTTATTGATTTTTGGAGAGGGAAACATTGATGTGAGAGAGAAACATCAATCAGTTGCCTCCTGTATGTACCCGCACTGGGGATTCAACCTGCAACCTAGGTATGTGCCCTGACTGGGAATCAAACCTGCAAACTTTTTGGTGTATGGAATGATGCTCCAACCAAATGAGCCACCGGCCAGGCTCCACCAGAAGAGATTTTTATGACTTATCAAGTCTCATAACTATATGGAAACCCTAATTGGAATTTCATGTGATTCAGATTTATTTTTGGTTCTTTATATGTCAAGGTTATAAGTGTGCTATAAAAATTGAAGGTACAATTAAACTTAAAAATTAACACCTGGGAAGAAGTATTTAGACTATTAGTTTCTGAAAAGAGAATGTTTATGATCTGTGTCTAGGATCTGATATAAGCTATAAGATTTGTCTTACCCATTTGTTTTCTATGTGTGCCTTGAAGGCCTCCTAGGACTTTCAAGGTAAAACAAACAGGGAGATTCCAGGCTAGGTTTTTAATCCTTTTCTCTCTTTGGCCCTTTACTCTGTAGGGGAGGGCAGAGGGAGAGAGAGAGGGACACATCTATGTGAGACACTTGGATTGGTTGCTTCCCACAAGCGCCTCCTACTGGGGCCAGGAATCAAATCTGCAACCAAGGTATGTGCCCTTGATTGAGAATTGAACCTGCAACCCAATGCTCTAACCACTTAGGTAAGCCGGCCAGGGTTTAGTAATCTATTTTTTATCTCTGGTGACTAAGACATATTTAGGAACACTCCTCTGGGTTTCTAATAGGAGGAATTCCCTTCTAGCAAGGATATCAGGATAAAGGATAACCTCGCTTTTCACAATGGCTTTTTCAGAGAGGTTAGGCACTAGAGACATGAATTTTCTCCAACAAGCTTAATCTCTGACTTCACTTTATGGCTGGGTATAGGAGAACAGAGCTCTTCAGACTGCATCCTATAAGGCACCTCCTCTTTGGGCCTGAGGCAACACCTTGTACCTCCATCTGGCAGAAGCCTGTAGCCCCATATGATGATGAGCACTATCTTCGTGGGGATTTGGCATAACTAGAGTATCATAGGTACCATTTACTGAGAGGCTGCTATGGTTCTGCCACTGTGCCAACTGCTGTATCACATTTAGTCTTCACTTTAAGGATCGAAAACATTTAAGGTGCCTTCCTTTCTATGAAGGTCGAGGTTGTTTTGACAGATAGATGAAGTATTTAATTATCAGAGTTTGGGTGTTCAGATCCTGATGCAAACCTTCCTTTTTTTACCTCACATTCCCTTTTCATAGGACATTTCCAAGGAAGAAATCTGCCATCCTTTTTGGAATGCTCTATTTAATAGCCTCCATTTACATTTCAGTTCCCATCTTTTCCATGAATGTTCCCTAACTTGTCTAATCCTCACTGACTCCCCCCTTTCTGAGTTGCCACAGACCTTACAGTTTTGTGACACAAATATTCTATTGTTTTATACCACTTTCTAGTTTGCTTTTTTGTATTTGTTTTGCTCTTGAACCAACTGTAAGTTCCTTGAAGGATTTGATACTTCTCTGCCCCCTCTATGGGTTTGACCTCAGTACATACTTAATGACCAAATAAATGATTGAGGGCTGAGAAGAACCATTTCTTAGGGGAGCATAACGCCCTCGTAGGCTAAATGACTATAAAATTCTCAGAATTTACTTATTATTAGAGCAGGAGAAGTAGAGTAGTGGTTCCTCTTGTTCCTGTCACTTCTTTGGAGAGGAAACCACTCAGTGAAATGAGGAAATCACTTGGAGACAAATTTAAATAAAGTTTAGATGGGGAAATCCAGCCAGAGAATCTTAACTCTGCCTGTGATTCTTTGCATCTTTGCTCTACCCAATGAATTTTATGGGACCATAAGAAGAATCTTGTGAAGCATAATTTTAGGGGAAATGAGTGGAAGCCCAAATCACTTGACAAGGTTGTTATCACCTTTATCTGAAAAATCTCAGATATTTCCAGTTGTATGAAAGCCTAAAGGATAATATGTAACCTCAAGTATAATGTATTTATTTTAATGAGTTTTTAACCATGTTGCTAATAGATTGATATTATTTTTAAAGAATAGATAATCATCCCTTTATCAGCAAATGATAACTTTTTCATAAAACTCCACAGTGATTTACCTTCTCTGCCATTCTAGTTAATAGACTAACAAGTTAAGGCTAAGGGACTTACACAGCATCTCACTGCATAGCCCTTTGTCTTAGCAAAGAGCTAGGAACTAGGAACTTTCTCATGCTCTCCCTAAGCTCCTAGGTCAAGAAGCTTTTTTTTTCCTTCAAATGTAATAGCAGCAGTCACTTAAGTCTTGTCAGCCCAAATGTGATGAATGTTTTACATTCCTCTTAGAATTTCTGCTCAGAGGTTTGTTTTTGTTTTGATTCACTTTAAAAAAAAAAAAAGGAATTTTAAAGAGAGAGAGAAACTTAGTTCACCTTTAAACTTTTGTTCCAAAACTGGTGGGCCATGAGATAAGATAAATCTGGCAGCTTTGCTCCTGCCAGAGCGGCCAATCCTGGAGGGCTGACCTCATCCTTGAGGCTGCTTTTGGTAAAATGGTTTGGAGTTCTTCCAGGCTCAAGAGCTACAGTTATGTTAATATTTCCTCTGTGCTTAAGTATGGGCTTTCCCCCTCCAATTCCTCCCACTTTCTTTAGCTGAGTTGTGTGGGTATTGATAGATCAGTAGCTTATATTTTTGTATAGCCTTTTGCTCTTCTTGATCAGAACTCCCTCAGTTACTGCCCACTAGTCTGTCTTTCCCAGTATTGAGAGATACTTATGGTGGATGATGATGTTGCCTTTTTTTAGATTTGTGGAAGCCAAGGCTACAGGAAGCTTAACCAGTGGATGGATGGCAGAGCCAGGAAGAGTAGAATTTTGATTTATGAGCCATTATTCCTGCTCTTTAGTCTTATCATTGAGATAACACTATCTGTCCATGTCCATTTAGTGTCACTACGCAAGCAAGCTTGGAGTAGTCTGTTGAATTGTCTTAAACAGTTCCACACTTTTTTAAAATCCTTATTTAATTTTTATATACAATTGACTTGTCTTATCTACATTGTTTTATCAGTCCATTAAGAAAGTGCAGGGGCCCTGGACCATGACTGAAGCCTTTGTGCCAGGGCCAATGGTGATCATATTAGTCCTTGTCATCAACACAGTGCTAGTCAGTGTTAGTAGGTGTAGCTGGGTTAGTGTCATGGTGTGGTGAGAACTTATAGTGTCATGGTGTGGTGAGAACTTAGTTGCTGGGTCTATTGTCCTGCCTTGTGCTTAGCATAATGCCTGGTAGATGCTCAGTAAATGTTTGCTGCTTCTGAGGAGTTAAAAGCCCTAGGCTGGCTTTATAGGTTGACATTGGAATTAACGAACTTTGAAAAATTATAGGAAAATCACTCTTTTTTTGCTTCTATAAAACCTTTGCTTCTATAAAACCTGGCAGATGCTCTGGACTACCCTCAGTAACTTGGGAATCAAAGTGTATGACTGGGAAAAGGCATTCTGCAGATTTCTAATTACTGTTAAGTACAAACTGTTTGGACCCAATGTCTGCATCTTCCAGGTCTTCATCTGAGGCACAGAGATTAGGGGAAAACAGAGGAGTCTTCCCTTCATTAAAGACAAAACCACTATTTTCTGCTCCTTCATGTTTCTTTAGAGCCCATTCCAGGTCCCAGAGTGATTCAGCTGGTACTCTTTCACCACCTTTATTCACATTATTTTTGGAGGAAGTTAAGGTAAGGTAGGTGGAAGTGGGCAGTGAGCAGAGAAACATCTGACTTAGTCTGCCTACACAACAGATACTGTACAGTACAAAGCAGATTTCACTGTCGTGACTTCATCTGAGCCTGATGTGTTTTCTGGTTTTTGTGTTTGTAAGTCAGTTCTATATGGTTACTTCAAATAGTGGCAGAGATTTGTTTTGGGCTCCTAAACAAAATCTAGAAGTGGTTCTTCTTAGTGCACTGTTTTTAGAAATACTCTTGTCTTACCACAAAGCTTCTAGATTTTAATTTATTTGTACATTTATCCAGTACTCTTTTTGACACATCTACTGACTACACCTAGGGTACTTTTCTATGTGCTAGGGATAAATTGGTTGCGAAATTTACCTTCAAGGAGTTTATAGTCCAGGAGACAGACAATAAACAAATAAGCTATTACTTTGTAATTTGATGTCATGTAGCAGTGCATGATGTGCAGGAAAGTAAAGCAGGGTAAGTATCACCAGGAGTTTACATCCTTCATTGATAATATCCTCTGCTGTTTTGGGGAGGTTGTTCTTAAGGTTCTGAGTCACTTGAAGTTTAAAGGAAACCTGCAAATGGGGGAGGTCTGGGGAGTGCAAAATGCTTAGTTGGAAGATGTGGAGAAGAGGTCACTTGTCAAGTTAGTGGTTCAGACATAAATGTCTTTGACTATATAGCACACACTCTTTCCAGGTCACCTCTCAGCTTCAAAGCAGAGAGTGAACTTTGCCACCAGAGAACTTTTAAGTGCATTTATTATTTGTTTTTTCTGTCGTCTCCTTATCACCTCCTTTCCATTGTTGTATCCTGGTTGAACTGTATTAATTTCACCTCCTTCCTTTCCTTCTGCCTTCTTGCTGCCTATATTTATTTATTAACAAGAACTTTGAACCTTTGACTTTCCTTTTTAAGTGGATTTTATATCCAAATTAACACTTACAATGTTGAAACTTCTGAGGCTATTGTCTTCTCTTCCTAACACTAATTTAAGGAGAAACCAAAGGATGTAGCCCCAAAATTCAAGGGCTCTTGACTCTGCCTCTGAGTAGCTTTGTGTCTCTGAAGTAAGTCATACTGTGGACTTCAGCTTCTTCTGCAAGGGGAGGCATTTGGATCACATGGCCTCCAAGGCCTCGTACAGCTATAACATTTCCTGCCAGGTGTTTATGTACACATGTGTGAATACACTATAGCCTGGGGCATCCCCTTGTCCATACAAAAGAACCTATCAAGGTATTTCTCAAACTCTTATCTGTGGAATGTGGGTTTGCTATTCTGATGTAATTAATATATGCTCTCTTTTACTGATAATAACTGTTGTTTTGGCTAGAATCAGTAGTTATAAACAGAAACAACGAGTTGGGTGTATGTTGTCTACACCCTTACCTGCCCCATAATACACTTAACCTACCTATTCCTCTACCTACTTACCCCCAAAACACAAATGCATTATTCCTCAAGCTTGTTATAAAAAATAATAATTGTATCTTTAAGAGTTAATTTTATTTTGAACCAGTAGGGCATAGGAATGTGAGGATAGTTAGATTGGAGAAAGAACACTACTAATGTGTTGTTATCTGTTCTTGGACTCAATTTAAAATTGCTGCTGTCCTGTCTTAATCTGCTAAAGCATCTGAGAGAACAATCATGAAAGGGGAGTTCTTCCTCCATATCTGAAAAAGAACCAAGGGACTTTCCTTGGAGGGCCTTCCCACTTTTGCTTGCCCAGCTTTCTTTCCCAGTCGGAAATAATGTTAGTGCAAAAGTCCAGGGAGAGAGAATCTCAACTCTGCTTTTAAAAAAAAGAGGGATGTAGGAGTGCTTTCAACAGTGTTGGTGACGATCCACTAGGAATTAATTAGTGCACCTAACATTTGAAGTAGAAACTGACCACCAGCCAGAGGAGGTTGTAAAAGTCTTTGTAGCATACATCAAGCTTAAGGATTGGGTTGGTGGCCCAGAAATACTGTAGTGATGGCAGAAGCAGTCATAGAAATATTTCTTTGAAAGTTTGTGATGCTGGTGGCTCCACATGGAGTGTCTCTTCATCTCTAAATCCTTATTTAAATGTAACTTATGAAAGTAAACAGTTTAAATTAAAACTACATTCATAGTCAAATATAAATTAAAGGTAAAATGTGTTAGAACAACAGATTTCAGTTTCTGTAGCAGGATGAAACCAATATTTCTTTACATCCTCTGATTACTACTCTAGCTCCACAATATTCAGTCTTTTGTAAACAGTTCTCTTCCTGCCCCCTTCCTTTTTCCCTTAAATAGGAGGCTGTGTTTTTTTGTCTTTTCACCTTGTAAAAGCATTCACTTTGCCCTGAAGCACTAGATATAGACCGAACATGACCTAAGAAGAATTAATGGAATTTTATTCTTCCCACATTTTATTTTACCTCAAAATCCATTTATTACCAAAGGCATTTTTTTTTTTTGAAGGGGAAGGGATAGCAGAGAAACCTAAAACAAAACTTATAGCCGTTTGAGAAAGCAAGCTAATGGTAATTGCAAGTGGACTTGAAAATTAGGAAGCTCAAAGCTTGATTTGTTTTTATATTGGCTGTTACTATAGATTCCATCACAGCACTAGGAAAATATCACAAAAATACCAGTGGCTTAACAGTTCATTATAATCACCATAAAAGGGCAAATGAATTTAATTAAGCATAAAATTAATACATGCTTTATTTGAAAATGTAAAAATTCACATTCATTCTATCTAAAACTTTTCTATCATATAGATTGTCCCAAAGACTAAGAAATGCCTACTTGGAGAGCCACTATGACATTATGTATCCATAATAAATCTTGTTTAACTTTTAAAAGGGGTCTTAATGAGTGATTGTTCCTTGAATATGCTTTTAAGTTAATAAAAGGGAAACAGTATTGAAGTGTGTCATTAAAAAAAATTTTTTTTTCAAAATTGATGCTTGCCTATTTAAAAAAAATAAAATGTAAACTCTGGGAAACAGCTTTTAGAGCTTTGACAGAGGTTATGATTTTCAACAGTTGAGCTATAGTTTATGGTACAGATGGTACTTTGGGTATAGCTGAAACAGTAATTGATGGTTTCTGTTTCCCTTCTCCTCTATTTGATGCAGAAGAGTGGGATACCTTTTTCCTAAGGCAGGAATTTTTCAGTTTCCAATTACAGCCTATATCAAATAAACAACTTTTTCTATGGCATATTTCGTACTTCTCCACAGTGACCTGGGTGTTGGCCCCTTTCTCCTCATTATTGTAGGCTTTCCTAGATTTGAAATAATAGTTCTAGGGAAATCGTACTTCTTGGTACTAACCTGCAGTTTATATAGCCTATCTTCACAACAAATAGCATATAATATTTCTTTTAGAATACTAAAACCAAAGTTTTGCATTGCTCCAAACAAAATTAGCAAAGAAAACAAAATCCTATGAAGCAAAAATAGTAGGCACCAATGTCATATACTCTGGAAAACTCACACAGGAATTACTAGAACACAGATAATATCTTGAATTTTAAGCATATAAAAATGTTATGTTTCAAATGATAAATAAAACAGACTATTTAAAAAGAGAAATAATTCAGTCACAATTTTTTTAAGTTTTGTTTTACATTATATGTTCAGACCAAATAAAGTTTGAGTGATAAATCAGTTTTTCATCTTCTATTCTAATGTTTTAAACTTGACATAGCATGTTTTAATTTAATTCCTCTGCTACTTTTTTATTCCAAAAAAGTAAATTAAAATATATAAGTTTTTAGCATCTTCCAAGAGTTCAGTTATCATATTGTAAAACTTCATTTACTGCAATAGCCTGTTCAGAGTTTAGATGTAACTAATTATGGTTCGAAATGCCACTGATTAACAAAATTCTTATATAGGCTTTATCTTTTAAATTAGTTTTGTACATAAATTGTCCAAAATATTAATCTAGAGTAGCCAGCTTATCTTTAATTTTCAGTGCAGTTTGTCATTTACCTACTGATTGGAATTGAAGTAAAAGTTATAACTTAAAACGGTGATGGTTGTTACTTCCTTGTGCAAATTGACATATGCTTTTAAGACATAATGGCGTTTGTAAGATTTTTCTTTTTTTAACTTAAAGACTCACTTTCTCTTAATTACAGGATGTATTCCTAACAGGAGTTTTCTAATCTTTTATAATAGATTTACAAAAGGCGTGGGGTAGGGTTCACTAACAAACCCACTACCATGTGGCCATATTTCGCACTCTGCTCTTAAGGGAGTTTCAGTCCGAGGAGAGTAGTTGTTGTATAGGAGGATAGCATTGTTGTATTACAATATACTTCCCTCCACCCTGTCCCCAAAGATTTCTCAATACAGGCAGGATTCAATGTGTAAGCTCACTTGGAACGCTTATGAAATATATAGTCGTCCCCCACCTCTCAACATTTAAAATTAAATCCCAAATCTGTTTCCTCCATCAAAGAAAACTTTTCCTTTCAAGTTTTGTAGGCGTTAGAAAAAGTTTTGAAGCTAGAGTTCATTGGATGCGCTTTTTGAAACCTGTCTGCAGTTCATGATGCTGGTAACTTTAAAAGCTACCTACCGACTATCTGGCTCTCTGACAGCAGTGCCCCTTGCTGGAGCAGAGCGGCTCTCCCGGGCTTACCTGAGCTGCCTGCGCCGGGGCCGGGCGGGGGCCGCAGTTGCACCGCGCTGCGAGCGGGCTGTGTGCGCTCCGAGAGTCGCCCGAACAATGCGAGCTGGGCGCCGAGCGCGCCCGGCCTATGGGCGTTACGTCACTGCGCTGCCTTATAAGGCGCTCCGCATGTGCGGCGCGGGCGGCGGGGGCGCCGGTGACAGCCAGACCCACGGTGCTGGCGGCGCAGCAACGTGCCCGGCTCCTCCGACGCTCAGACTTTAGGAACGGAACTTGGGTCCTGGGCTGCCCGCAGAGAGGAATGGGCGGCGGGCCTGGGACGCTGGCGCGCTCCTCCCGGGCAAACCAAGTCATTGGGGGTCATGGTCGATCCGCTTGTACTTTTCTCCCTCGGCTCTGGGGCTCTAAAGCTTCTATTACTTAGGATTCTTAAATACACATCCTGTGCTTTTAAAAATGCTATTTTATTTTAATTACAGTTTATATTCAATAATATTTTGTATTAGCTTCAAGTGTACAGCTCAGTGGTTAGACAATCACATACTTTACAAACACATCTGTAATTCTATTTAAACTTTTGTAAATACATTTTTGTACATTTGTTTTTTAGTTGCTTGGGGGGAGGCAGGGGAGGAAAGCCAGAAGTCTTTTTTTGCTTTGAGTCATCTCTGGGGGTTGAGTTAGACTTCAAACCTTCTCTTTCCTCTTTGTAAAGAGTAGGGGTCCTCAGAGGATAGTATTTTATTTCCTGATGATGTAACCACCAAACAATTCTTCAAGTGATGATGGGAAGGCCAGATGAAATCTTATTTTTTCAGTGTTTTTCCTGAAAGAAACTCTTAGTTCCTCATTTCTGCTTGCCTGTGTTTTAATGAAAGTAGATAAAACTAATCTTTCTATTTGGCAGGGAAAATATTTATTAAAGAAATTAAATGCTTGCTGCTGTACTTCCAAAACAAAAAAGTATAAAAATAGAACTATAGAACCAGTTTTAATCCATTTGTTCTCTTCTATCAGCCAACAAAAGACATGATCAGAAAAAGGAAACTGACCAAATATTATTGAATTAAGAGATTTAGCCTCCTAATTATTTTGCAATCAATAAGAGAAGTGATCTCTCAAGTCCTAGCCAACTATGAATCTGCTAAATAAATTTGATATGTGGCTGCCTTTTTTGCAAGCTTCAAATTAATTGAGTAGTTTTAATAACTTGAGTCTATTTAACATTTTTTAAATGACATTAAGATAGGATTGCTTCCTATTATGATGTACATATGTCTATAGAACTATTGTTTCCATATGTTTGTCAAACAAGAATAATTAAAATAGTGTGCTTGTTTCTTTTTCTTAGAGTGGAGTGAAATAGCCTGTTACAGAGAATGTACAGTTAGTGAAAATGGTGTGGAAAAAAGGTGGAGGGTGTAAAAATAAATGCATCATCATTGCTAAATTGTTGGCTCACTTAGACAATTCTAGATCACTCTACCTGCCTACTGAGAAGCCTAAATTAAACTAACCCCTGCTTTTCATATATACTGGTGTGTTTTTTAATTTCAATTTTTTTCTTGTTGACACTATTGTACATATACTGCTGTAAGAGAAGTGAAGGACGATACTGTTCAACTGAATTTAATATTTGATTTGCAATTTTGTATTAACCTTTTATATGTTGTTCTGTTAGTTTTATTACTCTGCCTTATACTTGTAAAGTGCATTTGAATCTTTTTAGTCTCTTATGCTTACTTTGTGCTAACTAAACATCCTTTTTGGGACTTTTATGCTAGATTTGATTTATTACACATAAGATGAAATTACTGTTATGAAAGGTGCATGAAGCACAAACACCTGAATCTCAGCTTCAAACTGGTAACATAAAGTACCTGTACTTTAAACTAGTATTTGTAACTTGTTTTGCCTCCTTTTTTCTTTTGCTGGGTACAGAGGTTTCTTAACATTTGACACTGCCTTTTATTTATTTCTCACATTTTTGTACTCATGCTTTGTATTTATATATCCCACTTCTGTAAAATTTGTCAGTATTAGTTCCTCCTTTTCTTCAGCTGGGATAACTGAAGAACAGAGAAGTTAAATGAATACAAGAGTCATCTAGGGCTTTTGAGGTGAGAGTAAAGAGGATTAGGACTCCTACTCCTTGTGTGCCTTGCCTGGTGCTGTTACTCCCTGAAGTACTTACTGGTCTCTGACCCAGTTATGACTCAGTGTTCCAACTGAGGTTGTGGTACGTGCCCACTCTCTTACGGAGCCAATATAAACTCATTTGTTGAGCTCTTAATTCAAATTCATGCCAATCACTGTATTTAGTGTTCTACGTGCACTCCACCATTTAATCTACTCAAAATATCTCTACCAGGTGTACCAGTTAATAATGCGGGTTTTGTAATCAAAGAAAACACGATAATTTGAAGAGAAACATCAAAAGTGCTTTATTCGAAGTAATGTCCATCGCTGGCTACACATTTCCTCCATCTTTCAGGTACTTTGTGGATACCATCCCAATAGAACTTTTCTTGTTTTGAGGTAAACCATTCAGAGACCCAATTTTCCACTTCTTCATACGTTTTGAAGTGCTACTCAGAAAGTGCGTGTGCCATCGATCAGAACAAGTGGTAATCTGAAGGAGCAAGGTCTGGTGAATACAGCGGGTGGGCTAATACTTCCCAGGCAAGATCTTTTAAGGGATCTTTAACTGGTTTTGAAGTGTTTGGTGGTGCGTCATCAAGAAGGAAAATTACTTTGCAGTGTCTTCTGGAACATTCTGGTCATTTCACGATCAAAGTGTGGTTCAAATTGATTATTTGTTGTTGGTAGCAATCAGTATTAACTGTTTCACCTGGTTTTAGAAGCTCATAACACACCACACCTTCCTGATCCCACCAAAGGCAGAGCATTGTCTTCTTTCTGAAGCCATTTGGCCTTGCAGTTGATGTTGATGGTTGACCTGGATCAACCCATGATTCCGTGCATTTGGGATTCTCAAAATAAATCCACTTTTCATCGCCAGTCACAATTCGATGCAAAAAAAGACTTTCTTTTGTGCCATTGAGGCAACATTTTACTGATGACTTTTCTGTTTTCTATTTGTCTTTCGTTCAGTTGATGTGGCACCCATTTTCCTTCCTTTAAAATCTTTCCCATTGCTTATAAACTATCGGAAATTGTTTGCTGAGCAATGTTTAATCTTTCTGCAAGTTGTTTTTGAGTTTGACAGACATCTTCATCTAATAATGCTTGTAATTGTTGGTCTTCAAACTTTTTTGGTTGACCTGGACGTTCTTTGTCTTTCACATCAAAATCATCACTTTTAAACATTTAAACCAGCGTTCACAAGTATCTTGAGATGGAGCATGTTCACCATAAGCTTCCTGAAATATATTACAACTTTCAGTAGCACTTTTCTTCAAAATAAAGTAATGAATTGAAACTTCCCGCAAATGCTCCTTTTTTTGGCACAAAATTTGACATTTTTAAGTGTAAAACTATCTATGATGTTAACACCGTCAGAAAATTTGACACACGAAGTTTTGAAGCTTGTTGTCAATACAACAAAATAGCATACATATCGAATCACATATATATCAACATATGTGTAACTCCATCTATTGAAAAAAATCCACATTATTAACCAGGACACCTGGTATTTTCTAGATTGAATATTGAACTAAGAAAACCAAGACTCACCCTCTTTGTAGGCCACACACAAGAGCTACCCTTTAGGGAGTATTGTTCACATTGGATCTATATATTTACTAAGACAATTTTCTTGAGGGTGTTAGCAGCATGTCTTGTTCTAATAAAATTAGAATGTTATGACAGTTTTCCAACAGATGAAAGTAAAGGGTCTTGAGGTATGGGGATCTTTGACAGAAGAACACCCTGTGTCTTATATCACAAACTCCAGCCAGCCGTTGGTATTGTCCTCCATTGGCCACATGAGTTGACCGGCAGATTTTTATTTATTTCCGTCTTTTCTTTTTTTCTTTAATATATTTTATTGATTTTTTACAGAGAGGAAGGGAGAGGGATAGAGAGTTAGAAACATCAATGAGAGAGAAACATTGATTAGCTGCCTTCTGCACACCCCCTACTAGGGATGTGCCCGCAACCAAGGTACATGCCCTTGACCTGAATCGGACCTGGGACCCTTCAGTCCACAGGCTGATGCTCTATCCACTGAGCCAAACGGGTTAGGTCTATTTCCGTCTTTTCACCAACATTCTCTTTGAGATGTAATTTTTGTTCTCTTGGCTTCTGACATATATTTATTATGAAAAGAGTTATGAACACTGTGCCTCAATCTTGGCTGAGAAAATTTTACTTCCTTTTAAGGAAAATTTTACTGTACAACTGCTATATGAGTCTTGTTATCTTATAATCAGGAATTTCTTACAAATCATCACATCTACAAATTAAAGTCCTTTTTTCAATTAAGATCCTAGATTTATGATTCAAAGCAGCAATAGGTTTAAGTTGTTATTTGGAAATAATACAAAGGAATTTTCCTACCAACCTAATTGCCTTCTAATGTTTAAGATGGGTTTATAGGCCACAAGGCTGGGAACTAAGATGTATTGATTCTATTGAACTGTGTGAAGTCACTTTTGTTAGATAGTCAAAAACAGCTGAATATCAGCAGTTTCCCATGGTTCAAGCTAATGCTATGTTATTACAATGACCACAGCAACTAGTTTTAGTAATGTCCACAATGTCCTTGTTATTTAACTTTTAATATACCATTAACTTTTAATATACAATTTAACTTTTAATATACCATTAACTGAAGTAACTGTTCTTATTTTCTTTCATGTCCTGTCTTCCTGCCTTTGTTTCTTATTGTGCTGGTGAAGTCTTCCAGTCATCCAAATAACTGCCAGAGAAGCAGTGTTCATAATTAACTGAACCTTTCTTTCAGCTGTCCACAATTTTCATTACGGGTTCATTCATCACTTGAGGGATAATGTGTGCTCCCTGAAAGCTCTGCTGCAGGATGTGGAATAGTAATGCTAACTTTGAATGCAACACATTTGCTCCTTTATCTCTGTAGTGTATGTTGAAACACTACAGCATGCAAAGAAAAAACAATTCTTATAATGGGCATGGTCATGTATGAGAAGCTGAACAGAGTGGGACAGATACAGGACAGACAGCATGGGAAGAGGCAGAATTTGGTGGTCCTGCTTTGTCAGGCTGCAGTTGATTGGTCAGAGTGTACGCTTTTGGCACTAAGGTACTCCATCTCAGGGAACATTCTGACACTTCATTGGCAACCTTCTTGCAAAGCAGCTTCGCCTCTGAACTTCAGGCAAGACTGAGCACACAGGTGGGCAACTTTAAAATGGGGAGCCAGAAGGAAAGTCTGAGGGCTGAAAGTACCTTCTCTACATGCCAGGGGCAGTTTTCTTACTAACCTCTTCCTTTCACTCTTTTTTCTGTTCCTCAGGTGGCATCTCCCTAGCTCTGTACATATACATGCCCACACAAAATATTTCCCCAGGCAGTGCAGCACTTCCTCTGTGCACTGAGAACCTTTCACCAGCAGTTAATGTCCTATAGGGAACTTGGATTTATATACAGACCCTCTCACTTATTTGCAGCCCAAATCTCCCCTTCCAGGCCTCCATAGTCCTTGAAGTTTCTAGAGACTCTTCAACTGTTCCTATTCATACTCCACCTAATTTGATTTTAGAACAGGGACCAATACCCTTAAGAGCTCACTTGGGCTGATTTTAGCAACAGTATCAGTGGTGATACTAGGGAATGGAAAGCCCTTTATGAACTTTAAAATGGTTACTATTTTGTGGCTTTAAAATTAATTTAAAAATAGTTCAGTGCCATGATAATTTGCAAAATGTAGAAAACCAGAGGACATTTTGCACCTAGTCCTCCTATTTGAATACTGCCAACTATTAATAGTTTGATGTACTGCCATTTCTTTTTAGTTATTTTCTAAACATTTGTGAAGTATAATTGTTTTATCCTGTGGGCATATGTGTGTATTATGTGTCTTTTACCTTTATTAAATATATTTTAATCATGTTCATGGAGTTTCTATAGACATTGAGTTATTTAAAAAAACATATTTGCATATTTTCCCTAGAAATGGCAGTCACACTGCTTGCTATCCCCTTGATATTGCCATGGTTTTTGTTCTTCACTAAATAAAGTAGGGATGTCTGTGTCTAATAGAGAATCTTCTGTTTAGAGACCTTCTGGTCTTGGTTTACATGGGATGCTATGAGTTGGCTTTGTGACTCTAGTGAGCTGCCAGTAGGTGAGCAAAATGACCTGGAGAGAATGAAGAATTGATAATATGACGCCACCATAGAATTATTAAATGGAAAGCAGGAAAAGCCTGCTGTTTAGGTCCAGTCCATTTGCTTATTTATTCCTGCAAACATTTTGTGTTTCCTTGGTAACTAATAATAGCTTTGAGAAATTGTTGAACTCAAAAGTATTACTGCAGGATTTAAAAAAATCCTCAAATCACAGAAATTAGAGACGGAAAAGACCTATTAGATCATTTTTGTCCCTTGCCAGTACAGATTGTTCTCAATGTTTTGTCCAGTCCATTTTTTAAAGGGGCCTTGTCAAATAGTTTGTACACCTTATCTGTTTTAGGTAATGCATTTTTAAAGAAACCACTCTGACAAATTTTCTGTGTAGTTGTGGATCTTGATTTCAGAGTAAATATTTGTGAAAAAAGACCTTTGGGTTTAAAGTACAATTTAAC
Organism: Corynorhinus townsendii; assembly: GCA_026230045.1. Taxonomy (NCBI): domain Eukaryota; kingdom Metazoa; phylum Chordata; class Mammalia; order Chiroptera; family Vespertilionidae; genus Corynorhinus; species Corynorhinus townsendii. The sequence goes on from JAPDVU010000002.1 coordinate 80,484,289, forward strand.
AGGTTTTATTAGTTGAAGGTCAGTGGAGCTATTTAGAATGTAACTGGAATAGTTGGCTAACTAAGGGTAAAAAATGGGTAAGTTATGTTTAGTATGTTTCCTTTTATCATTGGAAACTCAAATATAGCAATGCATGAGAATTAACTTTTAATTATGTAAACTAATTGACATAGGTCTAGAAGGCCTGAGGAAATAAAACACGGAAGTAGTAAGGAAAAGTAGGAGTGAGCCCTAGTCAGTTTGTTTAGTGGTTAGACTCTAACCACTGTTATGAATCGTAATGTAAATACCTGTGTTTTCCGATGGTCTTAGGCGACCCTGCTAGCGGTTGTCCCACAGGTTGAGAACTGCTGCTGTAGAGCCTAAGACCATCGGAAAACAGATATTTACATTACGATTCATTAACAGTAGCAAAATTACAGTTATGAAGTAGCAACGAAAATAATTTTATGGTCGGGGGTCACCACAACATGAGGAACTGTATTAAAGGGTCGCGGCATTAGAAAGGTTGAGAACCACTGCGTTAGAGCATCAGCCTGCAGACAGAAAGGCTGATGGTTCAATTCCAGTCAAGGGCACATGCCTTGGTTGCAGGCTTGATCCCCAGCGCATGCGGGAGGCAACTAATCAACATGTCTCTCTGGCATTGGTGTTTCTCTCTCTCCCTTCCCCCCTTCACTCCTCCTCCCTTCCACACCCCCCCCCCCCTTTAACTCTCTCCAAAAATCAATGGGAAAAATATCCTCAGGTGACAATTAACAAAAAAAAGAAAAGAAAAGTAAGAGTGAAATGGTTCCTCCCCGCTTCTGCTTTGCCCATTACTTTACAGTAATTGCTGCTTGGTGTGAAGGTGGAGTCTAATTGTAAAATCTTTTCCTTCAGTCGAGCAACTTCTGAATACTACCAAGGATTGATTAAACTATCTCATAGACTAAATGCTTCCAGTTCCCTGTGTTATGGCTAAAGATGTCTTCTCTGGGAAAAATAATGAACAAATTAAGACTAAGAAATGTGCTTTGAGTTTTATTATGAAGGATGATTGTTTCATAAAGTCACATTTTTTCGAGTGTAAAAAGGCCTTCGAAAACATCTCTATTTGTTGCCTCCTCTTGTTCCCTCCTAGATGAGATCATTGGAGCTCAGAGAGGCTAAAGGATTAGCCCCAATGTCAACAGTAAATTGGTGACTCAGCCACTAAGTTTTCTGGATTTGCATATCTCTGTTGGGAAATGTGAAAATTCAAAAATGGCTTAATTAAACAATGGGGTTAGAACTGTCAAGGAGTAAGTCTGAAATCTTAATTAATATTAGAATAATTTTCCAATGTTTAGGTAAATTACAGAACTAATTTGGAGCATTAATGAGCTAGTTATTCACTTTATTAACAGTGCAATCATTTTATTGCATTTCTTTTCAATTGGAAATTTGTATGTTGCTGGTAATTAATTCAAGTCATTAAGATTGGCCATTTGTTGACAATTCTGGCCAAAAATTTAATAGAGAGGTCTGAGCTTCTAATATTAATTCTGTGTTATTATTTAATACCATTGCCTTGCCTGCTTGACAATTGGTCATTCTCTATAGAAGTCCTATTAAAATTTATGTCATTACATATCCAACCTGCCTCATAAACTACACAACTGGAAGTGATTTCAAAAGCCTTGTAATATTGAATTCAATTATCTCTCAAATGAGAACTTTAACTTCCTTTCTAGGAGCTGCTGCATAGTCAGTTTCATTAGTCTGTGCTGCACAGTTCCAGGGATTTGTTACTTCCCCATCAAGCCCATTTTATTCCAAATAGAAAACTAGCTTCCTCACAAGTTAAACTGTCAAATTTTAAAACCTATCAGAATTTTAATCCTCGTCTAAAAAATTTAAGGACTTTGGAATCCTTTAACACTGAGCATACCTTCCCAATATATATTGTTGTCATCATCGATTATAGTTCTTTATTAATTCTACAAGATGCTCTCATCATTTATTATTATTTTTTAATCAGTGTTGCTTTAGATATATAGTATGTTTACCACTTTCTTTGCTCATCAATCCTTTTTTTATTCCAGACTTCCATCTGGGATCACTTTCCTTTAATCTAAATGCATCCTTTTGAAGTTCTTTTATTGGAAGCCAGCTCTTTGCAGATGCTCTCTTTTTACTTATTTGAACACGTTTTTATATTATGCCATTGTTCTTGGGAAGATTTTAATTTTGAGTATAGACTTCTATGCTGATGCTTGTTTTTTTTTAAATATTTTTTTATTGTTTAAAGTATTACTTATATTAGTACATATATCTCCTTTTTTTTTTTCCCATTGACTTTCCCCCATCCTCCCCTATCCCCTGTCGCATGCCCTCATCCCATTCCCCCAGTGTCTTGTGTCCATTGGTGTGCTTATATGTGATGCTTGTTTTCTATCAGCCCATTGAAGTTACTATTCCACTGATTTCTGGCTTCCCATTTACTATTAAAAAGTCAGTCACCCGTCTAAATGTCATTCCTTTTCTCTGTAGCTGCTTTTACGATGTTCCCTTTGTCTTTGATATTCTGCAATTTCATTATTAGGTATTTAAGTACGGATTTATTTTTATCCTTTCTGAGTTTCATTGAGATTCCTGAATATGTGGACCCATGTCTTTTCAGTTCTGGAAATTTCTCAGCCAATATTAACTCATCAAATGTGACTTCTGGAAAATTTCTTTTCTCCTTACCTTTTAAACAGACACATGTTAGACCTTCTTACTCTATTCTTCATATCCTTTAACTACTCTTCCAGTTGTTTTTTCTCATTAGCTCTTTAGACTGTATTTTATAATTTCTTCAGATTTTTCTTCCAGTTAAATAATTCTCATTGCTGATCTGCAGTTCTATTTTTCATTTCCAAAAGTTTCTCTTTATTCTCGTTCATTTGTTTGGCCTTTAATAGTGTATTACTCTTTAAGGCCCCCCCTCCCTTTTATTTTTAACATATTAAATATGTTTTGCATTCTGTCTGGGGTATTTAAATACCAGTAGCCCTGATTCTACTGTCATTTCATTGGCTTTATTTTAGAGACTGTTCCTTGCCTTTAGCCTTTAGTAGCTATGGAATAGAAACAACAGATGTAATGCTTTATTGATAAAATCAGAAATTTCTTTTTTTCTGTGGAAAGTGAATGCTAATATGTCACATGTTAATCTTTTTTGTTTAACATGACATTTTTCTGTGGGCTGAATTTATTCTGCTTATTCTCATAGAATATTTTGTTTGACAAAGTGAATTATTATTAGTGCTTCTTAAGAATTATTATCAGTGCTTCTTAAGAATCTCGGCTATAAATAATAATGAAATTGATCATTATGCTGACCTTCCAGGTCATGTTTCTATATTCTGTAGTTCTGATTTAGAAAGAGTTCAGGTAATAGTTTACTTCCTTTATCCCCAGATTGTTCCCTTTCTCTTAATTCACTATCATTCTTTTTCACTTAAAAAAAAAAAAAAGGAAATTAGTTTTAAAATAGAAACAAAGTAGTAACAAAACTGAAGAGGTTCAATGGATAGAAATGTTTTTGTTTCTGAGGGTTCTGCTGCCAGTATTTTCTTGATTTTGCTAAAGACCAAACTTTTAGTTGGAAGAAACAAGTTAAGTCACCTGGCTAAGGCTATGTACTGGGATGTTGCCATATTTTATTGCCACATCATTGCTTTATTGATATGATTTGGTGACTAAGTTTGTTTTAAATATCATAGAAACCATTATTTGTTTTCAGATGTTTATTCATTTCTTTAAAATTTATTTTAATTCATAATTTTTTACTTGTGTTTTTATTGATATTTAGAGAGAGGAAGGGAGAGGGAGAAAGAGATAGAAACATTGATGAGAGAGAAACATCACTCGGCTGCCTCCTGCACACCCCCTTCTTGGGGGTAAAGTCCACAACACAGGCATGTTCCCTGACCTGGAATTGAATCACTGACCTCTTGGTGCAGCCACACCGCCTGGGCTCATTATCTTTCTTAAGTAGATGAATGTGAGTACCTACATATGTGTGCAAGTGTTGATTGTAGTACCTGCTTATGTGTGTTTGTGTATGTTCCTTATCACTGTATTGCAGTTGCTCTATCCTCAGCTAGGAGTTGGGGGAATGAGATCCTGAAGATGATTTTCAGGAGGGAATGACTTGAAGTCCTTAACAATCTAACTATTTAGTCATAGGTCTGCAGCCCTCACCCCAAATTAGATCTTCATATTTGATGGCCCTGGTCAGCCTTCAAAGAACAAAGAAGAAGTGGGGGCTCCAGTGGTGCCTGTAGATAGGAGTGGCAATGCAGTGCTTAGATGAATGCAGGATGCTGTGTGTCCGTTCTTCTAAGGTGTACCTATGAGGAAATCTGGGAACTCTGAGACACGTCCTTTTACTTTCAGGTATCTCCATATCCAGTAACAACATTTTTTTTTTTTTATTCTAGGTATTTTTGAATGGTAAGCTCAAAAATATTATTGTCCATTTTGTAGAATTTCAAGTCTTTTCTCCAATCTAAGACTAGATAATAGCTGTTTAAGATATAAGGTTTTATAGATTTTTTTTCTATTATAGTGGACACCTAAAAATTATGTAGTTTGTTTGATAAAAGCAAATAGCTAATTCCTTTAATGTAAGTTATCAGAATTGGCTGTCTTTATAAAATAACCTCTAAATGCGTTAATATTTACAACTCACTGCTTTTTAGATAATTTATTTATATTTTTATATGAAAGAGAAGTAAAGTTTTGTGCTAATGAGAATGATTTTGTTTATCAATGTCTCTTTATAGAATACATATGTAGATATTTTAAGATATAATTAGATTTTGCCACTAACTCCAGAGGCATCTTTAAAGTTAAAAATCTGACTCCCTCTTTGCTGAATCCACAAATACTTCTATTATTTCTGTAAATTTTCTTATTAAATACCTACTATTTTAAGTGAAATAAATTTGAGGAGAAGAAAGCTACTTAACAAGCATATAAGTAGGCTGCATTAAACTTCCTTTCCTTTCTGTTATTACATCCAAGTTTTGTGCTCTATGGTGAAAAATAAGACAAATCCTCTGCTTCAAGGAATTTGCAGCTAGGAATTAATAAGAGATTTATTAATATGGAAGAGGAGATAGACTAGTTAAAAACTAAGTGAATTACACAGGTACATAAATAAAGTACCTTTCCAGGCAGATGAAGAAGTTCTGCATCTAGAGAGGTGTAAGAGAAGGTTGCACTCAGAACTTCAGGTAAAGTTCTGCCCCATTTGCTCCTCTGTTGTGGCTGCATAAGATGTACAACCACTAAGGAGGATCAACATATCTGGCTTAGCTGTGGGGATTCACTGCCACTTACTCTGTGTGCCGGGGTGCTGTTCTCTATTTTCCATGAATAACCATTTCTTGTTTTCTGGCAAGGGGGGAAGGTTATGCTGTTAAAGACTGTTGCTTATGGTTTTCTTTTTTTTAAATATATATTTTTATTGACTTCAGAGAGGGAGAGAGAGATAGAAACATCAATGATGAGAGAAAATCATTGATTGGCTGCCTCCTACACACTACACACTGGGGATCAAGCCCACAAGCTGGGCCTGTGCCCTTGACCGGAATCGAACCTGGGACCCTTCAGTCCATAGGTTGACACTCTATCCACTGAGCCAAACCAGCTAGGGTGCTTATAGTTTCTTTTGTTCAAGTAAGAAACGTGGGGTAATGCTAAATTTGCATAGATCTTAGAGCAATTTGTATTCTTACAGCAAGGAGGAAAGTGCATACTTTAATCTTCAAAATGTAGGAAGTTGCCCATCCTGCAAAAAAATTTCAAAGGTTTATTTGTAAGATATTTCCCCATTAAGTAGAGAGTTGATTCTCATGCTAGGACAAGGAGGCTTACTAAACACATAATAAGGCTGAAAACCTATATGTAGGTAGCTGAGATATTATGGTGATATTGTAGCTAAGTATTATAGCTCACAGATTTATACATAATATGATTATTACAGCATGTGGTGAAAAACAATATTCCTGCAAATGTATAGAATTTAAACTATATTTGGTGTCAGATAGCTTTTGGGAGATTAGCTGGGAGCCTGTGTTTTACAGAAAACATGATATTTATTAGCAAATGTGTTTCAGATTCCCACTTTGGATTCCAGGTGACTACCTCCCTATCGTACTTATGACAGCCTTAGCAAACCAGCCTGAAGAAAATTAAGTACCTTTGGAAATACACTTGCCCTCCAGGTGTCATCCTTTCTAGCAGAATGTAGGCTGGCTTTTTGTAAGAGGGAATATTCACAAGTCAGGTGTCTGGCAACATACAAACCAGTATGTATTTTATGTGGTCAGAATTGTTAAACTTAATATATTTTATTTTTAGCTCTCCAAGGTTCAAAAATGATAGTATATTCTTTTAGGCAATTTGCAGTCACCCATGTTCATGACTGGAAAAGCTGAAACCATTCCCTTTTAAAGGATGAATCATGATTCAACTAGCTTTGCAGTTGGCTTCTTAGATTTAGTGGACTGTCACTCAGCAGGACTGGTGTGTGTGTGTGTGTGTGTGTGTGTGTGTGTGTGGTTTCTTTTTGCTGTTTTTTGTGGTGTTTTTTTTTTAACCATATCCTAGAACATATTAATGGTAATATTTGTGGTTTTTTCAGGGTATTGTATTTCCTTTTGGCTCATGAACAAGAGCTTATTTTTTGGGCCTATCTCCTTTAACAGAAAAGACAAAATTCCTGGTAGTATCTGCCAGATATAGTTTAAGGAACTTCGTTCAATAATAACATAACTGTTAATCCATGGCAATGCTTTTGACCTATAGATTGGTTTCAGTAAACCAGAAGAGGACAATCAATGCAGACTGAAATAAACATTTGTTTATTGTTACTGTACATATTACACCAGACTTCCACATTTTATCTCCATAAATCCCGTTCATCTTTGACAGAAAACCCCTTCTTCTTTACTAATCTATATGGTGTTTTCTCTGTTTGACTCAGGTTAATCAATCCCCTAGCAACCTGAACCCATGAACAGGTGCCTTATTAAAAGACTGAGGTTAAATGTTGAGTAAACTCTAGCTATGATTGCTAGAAAAGAAAATAATGTTGTTGATATTTGGTGAGGGTTGAAAAAGGAGCCTGTCATCTGTTTGATCAAGTGCTAAGCTGTAAAGACAGGCTTTTTGCAGAGGAGGCATGCAGCTCAATGGAAGAGAGAACCATTTGCTCTATAGGGAATTACTGTGATTCTGTATTCTAAAGCATGAGTCATACATGTCTTTATGATTACACATCCCTTCAAGCATATGAGGAATAAACTTTAGAGAAAAGGAAGTTAAGAGAAAACAGAGTGTGAATAACTACTAATGGGGCTCTCTCTGGCTCCATTCCGTCTGCCATTTCATCATACATAAAGGGGGTAGTTCAGAGATTCCTTTTCTGGCAAATAAGTGGCAACATATGTTTGAAACAGTGAATGGAAACTATAGGGAGAAAATGACAGACATATGGCAATAGGACGGCAAGGGAAAATTTGTTACCCTGATGTTAGCCACATAATTGGTATGCTCCTCCATAGAGGGCTATTTTACTTTAAAAAGTCTGCATGCCCCATTAATAGAGCATTTCTGTGTGGGGAATGTATATATTTTCTAGAGTTTTTGTTTCGGTTTTTCATGAATGGCATGCACCTTAAACTGTTAAGCTCCATACACAGAGGTTTTGCGAAAAAGGTTCTCAAAGGAGGAAAGACAGACCTAGTTAGGAAATACACTTCTCTATGAAAGTAGTAAAAATAAAAAATGGGGAAGCACTTAAGAACAGTCACTTTGAAGGGCTGAGAACAGAGAAATGGGCCCCAAATTACTGTCTTCAGGCATGCTCTTCTTTTAAATGATAATTCTACAATAACAATATTTATGATACATTTGTTGTCATAGTAACTAAACCTTTGTTCAGTAGTTGAAGATTCCACAAGTTACCTTAAAGGGCAAGGGCTTGATGTTTTTGCTCCACAAACAATGCAGTAACCAATATTTAGCCTCTAACAAATTGAAAGAACATGATTTTCTTTGAAAAAAATAATTTCCTTAACAACAGAAAAATCAATGTATATTAAGGGCACTGATTATGCCCTTAACATGATTAATACATGTCATACATGATTAATAAATAGGATATATGTCTTAAGTCTCTAAAATTTAATTACATCCTATTGTTATATTGGTTAAAAGTACTAGAGGGAAACAAATTTTTAACAAATTTCATTTTGCTTTTTTGCTCAGAAATGGTTATGACAGAGAACATTATCAGCTTTTAAGTTTCTAATGTTTAATTAACTACTTGATAAAACTTAACTTTAGTTCAGGTTGTGGGGAAAAAATCAGTCAGTGTTATTATTTTTTTAATTCTCACCTGAGGACATGCTTAGATGAAGGGGGGAGGGGAGAGAAGGAGAGAGAGAGGGAAACACAACCAGTTGCCTTCTGTACACTCCCTGACTGGGGATCAAACCTGCAACCTGGGCATGTACCCTGACCTGAAATTGAACTGGCAACATTTCAGTGTGTAGGAGCATCCTCAACCAACTGAGCCCCTCAGGCCAGGCAGTCAGTGTTATTTTTTATTTGGGCCTTGGTAATATTAATAATATTACCATGAACAAGGGACTTTTTAGTATCTGTAAATATGTAAATACTAGAGGCCCAGTGATGAAAATTCATGCATTGGAGGGGGGTGCCTCAGCCTGGCCTGCCCCCTCTCACAGTCTGGGAGCCCTCAGGAGCAAGAGGTGACCTGGCAATCAGGGGAAGGCAATGCCCCATCACACCTCTGCTGCTGCCACTGCCAGCAGTGCAAGCCTTGGCTGGCCCTGGTTACCTGAGCCTCGGGTGGCTCTGGGTGGCTGGGCAACCGCCATCCGATGCTTGCCTGCACCTTGGGCCAGCCCTGGGCAGCTGGGCAGCCACCATCTGAGCCTTGCCTGTGCCTTGGGTGTCAGCTGGGAAGCTGCCATCCAAGGCTTGCCTGCACCTTGGGCTGGCCCTGGGTGACTGAGGGGACTGGGTGCTGCCATTTTGTAGCTATGGGCACCTCCATCTTTGAAGGCGTGGCAGTCAATTAGCATATTCCCTCCTTATTGGCTGTGGGTGCCACCATCTTTACGATGGTGTGAGGGTCAATTAGCATATTCCCTCTTTATTAGATAGGATTGTAGAGGCCCGGTGCATGTAATTGTGCACTGGTGGAGTCCCTCAGCCTGGCCTGCACCCTCTCACAATCCATGACCCCTTGGGGGATGTCGGAGAGCCACTTTCAGCTTGATCCCCGTAGGCCAGGCTGAGGGACCCCACCAGTGCACGATTGGGGCCGAGGAGGGACCTCAGGAGGTTGGCCTCTGGGGAGGGAACACGGGAGGGCTCCAGGGTGTGTCTGGCCTGTCCTGCCCAGTCCTAATCAGCCAGACCCCAGCAGCAACCTAACCTACAGGTCAGAGTGTCTGCCCCCTGGTGGTAAGTGCGCATCATAGTGACTGGTTGAACTAATGGTCAGACACTTAGCACGTTAAGCTTTTATTATATAGGATCTGTAAATATGGTTTAAACAAGTATCAATGCTATAGAACCCAACTATTCCGTACCTTCTTTCCCACTATCCTGCTTTATTATAATTGGCATGATTTTTTAAATGTCTGATCTCATCCTTTAAAAATGGATACCTAATAAGGTAGTCTAAAGAAAATTTTTTGTTTGTAGTCAGATATTTCTTTCTATATTTACATGTACCGGGAGAAGACTTGTCTAAGTTTTATATTCTGCTCACTACCAATATTTGTGCCACCCACAAGCTAAGAACCTTTTTTATAGTTTAAAATAGTTGGAAATATCAAAGTAATAATATTCCTTAATATGTGAACATTATATTAAATTCAAATTTTAGTGCCCATAAAGATTTTTTGGAATACAGCCCCACCTATTTGTTTGCCTATTATATGTAGTTATTTTCTTGCAATAGTAGAATTGAGTGGTTGCAAAAAATAAATTGAGTGGCCCACAAAGCATAGACTATTTATTACCTGGTCCTTTACAGAATAAGTTTGCTAACCACTGTTTGTAGCTTTGGCAATAAATAAGTTCAAAACAAAGGGGGGAAAGTCAACTAAAAGTTTGGCTTTAAATGTATCAACTGATTGGTGTTTATTTACCTGACACCAATGTTTGCAGTTTTTGTACTAGTTCTTTTTTAGATCTTGAATAGTTTACATTCTCTGAAGGTTAAAATTATTGCCGAGATAGTGGATGCCTTTTGATGAAGTACTTAGGTGATGTGCTGTAATTGAGGGGAAATCTAAAATAGTGAAAGTAGAAAATCAGTGTTTTGTTTTTGAGACTAATGGGAAGCAATGAGGTTCTAAACTGGTTATATTTAGTGCCTATTTTCCTGTCATATCACTTTCTCTCATTTTACCTCACTAGAAAGGGTGTCCAGGATAGGTGATGATGGTTACAGGGTAATTTTGTAAAAGACCCTGCTCCCATAGTATGTCAAAGCTTTCTGCTTAAGTGCATGTGGCAAAACAAGCCACGTGAAAGGATCCATTGCTCATGATTAAATGAAATTTTCTTTGTCTGTAATCACCATGAATAATTGAGGACTGACTGTGTTAAGAAGAGATAGTCTACCTTCAATTTAGATTCCTCATAAGAATTGATTTAATATTCTAACATTGGTATTTTTATTCCTTGATTAAGCCATTAAAAAAAGATAAAAAATTTTAACAGACGTTCAAAAAAGAAGGGAATCTATAATATTAAAAGAGTAATATGCTAATTAGACTGGACGACCTTCCAGATGACCTTCCGGATGAAGCCAGGTCTGTGAGGGTCAAGGCAGCTGCTGTGGCTGCGAGGTCCGAGTCCCTTGCATGAATTTCATGCATCGGGCCTCTATTATTAAAAAGAAGCCTTGCTTAAATATTGCTTATTTGAGAGTTTAGATGTGATACATTATTTTTGTTGCATATTTTGAAAGGTTGTTAGGGAAAAATGTATTTCTATATTATAGATAGCATTATTTTTAGAAATGTGTAGTGCATAAATGGGATGAAAGATATTTCAGATAAATTGGTCTACATGGAATTACACAATACCCAAGGGCTATGTTTGCTCTGATATTTTATGCCCAGTATCATCCTTTCCAAAGTATCCTCCTTTAAAAATAGAAACTTGGAAGATTGTCTAAACAATTATTTTATAGTGACAAATCTCTAACAGACTTTGTACTTGGTATATTGTAAATATTTTGTGTATATTGTATATTGTGTATATATTGTATTGCATGTTCACCCCCCAAAGTTAAGTCTCCTTCTATCACCATTTATCCCTCCTCCTATACTCTCTTCTACCCTCCTCGCTATACACTTTCCCTCTAGTAATCACTATACTGTTGTCTTTGTCTATGAGGGTTTTTTGTTTGTTTGTTGCTCAATCCGTTTACTTTTTTCACTCAGCTCTGCAACTACCCTTCCCTCTGACAGCTGTCAGACTATTGTCTATGAGCCTATTTCTATTTTATTTGTTAGTCCATTTTGTCCATTAGATTCCGCATATGAGTGAAATCATATGGTACTTGTCTTCCTCTGACTGGCTTATTTCACTTAGCATAATGCTCTCCAGGTCCATCCATGCTGTGGCAAAGGGTAAGATTTTCTTCTTTTTATGGCCAAATAGTCTTCCTGGTATAAATGTACCACAGATTTTTTATCCACTCATCTCATGAAGGATACTTGGGCTGCTTCCAGATCTTGGCTATTGTAAATAACACTGCAGTGAACATAGAGGTTCATATATTCATTTAAATTAGTGTTTCGGGTTTCTTCAGATATAGTCCCAGAAGTGGGATCGCTGGGTCAAAAGACAGTTCCATTTTTTATTTTTATGAGGTAACTCTATACTACTTTTCAAAGTGGTTGCACCAGTTATATTCCCATTAACAATGTACAAGTGTTCCCTTTTCTCCATATCCTGGCCAACACTTGTTTGTTGATTTATTGATGGTAGCCATTCTGACTAATGTGGGGTGATAGCTCATTGTGTTTTTATTTTGTTTTTTAGTTTGCCAATTTGTGTTTTACTTATTTTTTAATTTAATCTTTATTTTTCAGATTATTACAATTGTTCCTCTTTTCCCCCCCATAGTTCCCCTCCACCTGGTTCCCAACCCACCCTCTGCCCTTACCCTCCTCCGCCCACTGTCCTCATCCATAGGTGTATGATTTTTGTCCAGTCTCTTCCCACAACCCCCACACCCATGTCCCACTGAGAATTGTCAGTCCACTCCCTTTCTATGCCCCTGATTCTATTATATTCACCAGTTTATTCTGTTCAGATTTTTTATTCATTTGATTTTTAGATTCACTTGTTGATAGATATGTATTTGTTGTTCATAATTTTTATCTTTACCTTTTTCTTCTTCTTCCTCTTCTTAAAGAATACCTTTCAGCATTTCATGTAATACTGGTTTGGCGGTGTTGAACTCCTTTAGCTTTTTCTTATCTGTGAAGCTCTTTGTCTGCCCTTCAATTCTGAATGATAGCTTTGCTGGGTAGAGTAATCTTGGTTGTAGGTTCTTGCTATTCATCACTTTGAATATTTCTTGCCACTCCCGTCTGGCCTGCATAGTTTCTGTTGAGAAATCAGCTAACCGTCGTATGGGTGCTCCCTTGTAGGTAACTAACTGTTTTTCTCTTGCTGCTTTTAATATTCTCTCTTTGTCTTTTCCTCTTGGCATTTTTATTATGATGTGTTTTGGTGTGGTCCTCTTCGGATTCCTTTGGTTTGGGGTTCTGTGCACTTCCTGGACTTGTAAGTCTATTTCTTTCACCAGGTGGGGGAAGTTGTCAGTCATTATTTCTTCAAATAGGTTTTCAGTATCTTGCTCTCTCTCTTCTTCTGGAACCCCCATAATTCTGATGTTAGTACGCTTGAAGTTGTCCCAGAGGCTCCTTACACTATCTTCATATTTTTGGATTCTTTTTTTTTGCTTTTCAAGTTGGGTGTTTTTTGCTTCTTCGTATTTCAAATCTTTGACTTCATTCTTGTGATCCTCTAGTCTGCTGTTAGATCTCTGTATAATATTTTTTATTTCAGTCAGTGTATGCTTAATTTCTAGTTGGTCCTTTTTCATAGTCTCGAGAGTCTTGCTAAATTTATCGGCAGTTTCTAGAAGATTCTTGAAAAACCTTATAACCATGGTTTTGAACTCTATATCCAGTAGTTTGCTTTCCTCCATTTCTGTCATTTGTGACCTGTTTCTTTGTCTCCGCATTTTGGCTGCTTCCCTGAGTTGATAGAGTGGCTTTGTGTGCTAGGTGTCCTATAAAGCCCAGTGGCTCAGCCTCCCCAGTTACGTGAGGTGGACACTCTTGGTGCACCCCTTTGTGGGCTGTGTGCACAATCTTATTGTAGTTAAGCCTTGATTGTTGTTGATTATCACTGGGAGGAATTGACCTCCAGGCCAATTGGCTGTGAGGATCAGTTGTGTCTATGATGGGAGAACTTCTGTTCTGGAGACACCCTTATGAGACAAGAGTTGCAAAAGTCTCTGTGCTCTGCTTGGATGGGGCGGAGTCTCAGGGCGGAGCAGACAGCATTGGTTTCCTATGAGCCCTGCCCTAATAGGCCCCTGTGTCTCAATGTCCCGTGGTAATCACTGCAAGCATCTCTGAGAGAAAGCCGCCCTCGCAGCCAGAGCTGGAGTTCAGTGCAGTTGGGAGCTTTTGTCTCCCTCCCACTTGAGAAAGCCAGCCGCATACTCAGTTGCCCGCCCTCTCCGCGCGCGTGCCTCGGGACCTCTGCCTTCTGCTGTTCCTCTGAGTCTCAGTGTGTTTTTCTCTTTTCTAATAGTCCAGTTTCACCCCGTATGAGTCTGGATCCCCAGAGTCTTGCCTGGAACTGTATTTCAGCATAGTCAGGAGCTTTTGTCTCCCTCCCGCTTGAGAAAGCCAGCCGCATACTCAGTTGCCAGTCCTCTCCACACGCGCAGCTCCTCTGAGTCTCAGTGTGCTTTTCTCTTTCCTTCTAGTTGTAGAATTTCCACTCAGCCAGCCTTCCTGTGGTTCTGGATTATGTCTGCTTTGTCTTTCAGTTGTAATTTTGAAATTGTTGTGCAAGGCAGCAGTTTAGGTGTTTACATATGCCGCCATCTTGGTTTCTCCCTCATTGTGGTTTTAATTTGCACTTCTCTGATAGTTAGTGACCCTTAGAAACTTTTCATATGTCTACTGGCTATCTGTATGTCCTTTTTGGAGAAGTGTCTACTTAGGTCCTTTGCCAGATGGACTTTTGACACACACACACACACACACACACACACACACACACACACACACATATATATATATATAAAACCTTAATGTGCTATTAGACCAAACAGTGGAACAACCAAACAACCGGTCGCTATGACATGCACTGACCACCAGGGGTTGTGCGCAAAACATTTCAGGCATCGGCAGCAGGCGGCAGAGCATGGAACATGGTGGGCGTTGGCCATGACGGGATGGTGGAGCATGTGAGCGGGGGTGCCAGACCAAGGGGGCACCAGTTGCTGTCATCAGGGCAAGCCTCTGGTGGTTACTGAAAGTTCTTTGCTCCCGCGCGCCACGGTTCCACCCAGCACTCACACCTGCTCCCGGCACCAGCCCCACTCACACCTGGTGCCAGCACTGGAGCTGCTGCTCGCACCCACTCCCATTGCCAGCTCCAATAGCTTGGCGCTATTAGTGGGTGCAAGCAGCAGGCTGCTGGCCCTGATTGCCCCTCATGGCTTCTCTACCTCCCCTGCTCCTGAGGGACAATCGGGGCCCACAGCCACCTTTCACACCTGCTGCCAGCACCAGAATCACCGCTCACACCCACTGCCAGTGCCAGCCCCACTCGCACCCACAGCCGGCACCAGAGCTGCTGCTCACATGTGCTGCTGGTGCCCAGCGCTGGTCCCATTTACTCGGCGCTGTCAGCAGGTGCGAGTGGCGGCTGCCAGCCCTGATCGCCCCTCAGGGCTTCTTCACCTCCCCCTGCTCCTGAAGGGTGATCAGGTCATCAACTGCTGCTTGCACACGTTGACAGCACAGGACGCAATTGCTCCACGCTGTCCGTAGGTGCGAGCAGGGCCAGAACCATCACTGTGTGGGAGCAGCGGTGGCTGGAGCAGGGCTGCCAGAGGAGGGGACCAGGGGCCGTGGCGGGAGGGGCCGGGCTGGGGCATGGAGGATGGGGTGAGACCCACCCCTGTGCCCACTGCAGCCTCGTGGCCTACAGTTCCTTTCAAGGTGCACAAATTCGTGCACTGGGACCCTAGTACTAGTATACACACACGCACACACACACACTTACTCACACATAAAAATGTATATGCATTTTTTGCATTGTCATAGTAGGTTTGTTTTGTTTTAGTGTCACTGGGATTATCACATAAGAATATCAGAAGAAGGTACAGTTAAGTGTGCCTTACTGATGAATACTAAGTCTGAAGCTCTCATAGAAGCTAAGGTAAATTTTAAGCTACTCTGTTATTAGATGACTAGAGGCCTGGTGCATGAAATTTGTGCATGGGAGGAGTGTCCCTCAGCCCAGCCTGCACCCTCTCCAATCTGAGACCCCTTGAGGAATGTCTGACTGCCTGTTTAGGCCCAATCAGGCCTAAACGGGCAGTCGGACATCCCTCTCACAATCCAGGACTGCTGGCTCCCAACTGTTCGCCTGCCTGCCTTCCTGATTGCCCCTAAATGCTTCTGCCTGCCAGCCTTATCACCCCCTAACCACCCTGATCACCCCTGCCAGCCTGACTGATGTCTAATTGCTACCCTGCCAGCCTGTTTGTACCCAACTTCCCTCCTCTGCCAGCCTGGTCACCCCTAACTGCCTTCCCCTGCAGGTTTGATCATCCCCAACTGCCCTCCCTTGCAGGGCTGGTCCCTCCCAACTGCCCTCCCCTGCTGGCCATCTTGTGGTGGCCATCCTGTGTCCACATGGAGGCAGGATCTTTGACCACATGGGGGCAGCCATCTTGTGTGTTGGAGTGATGGTCAATCTTATTATTATTTTATTAGATAGGATAGAGGCCTGGTGCACTGGTGGTGAGGGGCCTGTGGTGGTTTGCAGGCTGGCCACGCCCCTCAGCGACCCAAGCACAGGCCCTGGTATCTGGGATTTATTTATCTCCTACAATTGAAACTTTGTAGCCTGGAGTGGAGCCAAGCCTTCTGCTCACTCCGTGGTGGCAGCCATTTCTGCTGGGATTTATTTATCTTCTGTGATTGAAACTTTCCCCCCCCCCCTTTTTTCATTAAGGTATTATATGTGTACATATCTTACCATTGCCCCCCCCACCCCACTCCCATACATGCCCTCACCCCCCAATGTTTTGCATCCGTTGGTTATTCTTATATGCATGCATATAAGTCCTTCGGTTGATCTCTTATTCTATAATTGAAACTTTGTAGCCTTAAGCAGAGGCCTGGGCCAGCCAGGGTGTGTGGGTGGAAAGCTTGGCTTCCTCCATCGCCGGGGAAACCCAAGCCTCCCTCCTGCTCTCTCCATGGCCTCAGTGATCTTAGTTGGGTTAATTTACATACTCGCTCCTGATTGGCTGGTGGGTGTGACTTGTGGTGTAGTGGAGTGATGGTTAATTTGCATATTACTCTTTTATTAGATAGGATTATTAATATTCATATAAATCAGATTTCTGTTGATATTTCAAATCACCTGACAAAGAAGTGGCTAAACACACAAAGAGAAAAGTGTAATCACTTCATTTTATTCAGGGCTTTAGAGACAGCTACAATGGATGTGCTTTGATTATATTACATGGAGATTTATTTAGAGGCTTTAACTTGGGACCCATTTCTTTTCATCTAAAAATATCTTCTTCTTCTCTCTCTCTCTCTTTTTTTTTTTTTTTTTTGGTCAAATTATAACAAAAAGTTTATTTAGAAAGTTACAGAGGTAGTAGAAGTGAGCCAGCTGGACTGTGTAGGCTCTGGAAACAAGTTATAGAAGCAAAAGAAGGGCCCATATAAAAAGTCTGTTGAATTTTATTTTGAACAAACATTTGGTTATAGTTTTTAACATTAGATTTCTGATTTCCAATATCAAGTTATTACACCTTGAAGGTATTTTGGTCATTTTTTAGCATGCTATATGGCCTATAAGTGCTTAGAGTAACACCTACACATAGTAACTATTCAACTAGTTAGCGCTTATTTTATATTTCTAAGATTTCATCTGTGATGTTCTGGTATATTGGCTCTTTGAAACCGTATAATTCTAAGGTCAGAAGCACTCTGGCAGTATTTTAGGATGAAATCAATAAAAATGTACATGAATGCTTTTTGAAATGTTAGAATGTAACACACATCTAGAACAGTGTTTGGCACATAATAGATGCTCAGTAAGTATAGAATGAATAAATTAAAAAACTACACATGTAATGATGATGTCTTCTTAACACCCATAATAACTAAGTTCTGGAAATTGATACCATTCAACTCTCTTATGTTTAGGAAAGATCATTCAACTCTCATCTACATTAATGAAGTGTGAATAACAGTGATGGTGATGGAGAATATTAGTAACAATTAATACATACTAAGTTCTTACTCTATATAAAACACTATTCTGAACGCTTTATATTTACGTAGATTAATTCATTTAATCTGTACAGCATCCTCATTAAATAGATGAAGAGCCCAACCAGTGGGGCTCAGTGGTTGAACATCAACCCATGCACATGCCTGGGTTGCAGGCTTGATTCCCAGCAGGGGGTGTGCAGGAGGCGGCAGATCCGTGTTGATGCGTTCATATTTCTTTCCCTCTTTCCCTCTCCGTTCATTTCTCTCTAAAGTTAAAAAAAAAGATAGGAAGATGAAGAAACTGAGTCTGAGAGGTTATAAATATCCAGGATTCAAACCCAGAAAGTTTGGCTTCAGAATGTAGGCTTTTAACTCTATTATAAATAAACTATAATTCAATAATAGTTATTTAGTTCAACCTTTTTTTCCCATACTTAATATTCATCAGAACAACCATAAAGTATCAAAAGTGCTGATCATTGCCTAACCCAGACTCTCTCTCTGCTCGCCCATGCAAGTCCAAAGCACTGATACTCAAACTGGGCAGCACACTAGAATCACAAGTGGTTTCAGCACTTCTAATGCTATGATCTTAGAGATTCTGGTTGATTGGTTTACCCTGGGCATCAGGATTTTTAAAAGCTCCCTTGGTAATTCTAGTACCTAGCAATGGGTTAGGTCCACTGGGCTAAAGTAGAAAGAAATCGGTGTAGTCCTAGGGCATGCCTGAGGAGAGGGTTTGGAGGTAGTAGGACCTGTGCATGCAAGGAATAGTGGGTGGAAATACTAGGTGATAGTGGGTATAGAAATTACCCAGGGATTAAATTGTGCATACTATTCTTTTGTTATTTAAAAAAAAAAATCACATAAGCTTTAGCATTGCTTTAGTCATGGGGCCTTACATGGCTGTTGAAAATGCTCAGGAAACTTATTTGAAAAAAACAAAATGGCAATAAGTAGGAACAGGTTAGTGCTTTCTTTATGGTTGCCAGCTTATTGCTCTAATGAGAAGAGTAGCCTGACTTTCCTAAACTGTTTAGGAAAATTGATATTTATTTCAATTGTTTATGGTTTATCGTCTCAGAAGATTAATGCCAAATCCTCAAAAATGTTGTGACAAGCGATGACTCATTTTAGCTCATGTCAAAACAATGCACTTTTATAATTTTCCTGTCCCTGGAGAAGCTATTAAACACTAAACAAAATGCCTCAGAATGAAACTGATTGAGTGTTTTAAATTATGTACTTTGGCTTGGCTATTAGCCAGACATTCTTTGGGAAAGTTCATTGCACATTAGGACCTGTGATTTTCACTGACAATGATACTACACAGTTTATGCTGCTTAAATATCAGCGGTGTGTAAACTTAAGCTAAACAGTCAAACAAAGCACAGTCTTCTTATATAAACAATTAAAAGCCCAGCGCGCGATATAGCACGGCCCCGCCCACCAACCTCCAGGCTTGCTGCGATCGGAGCCTGTGGGCTGCGCCACGTGAGTCACAAGCCCCACCCCGCTGCCGCGAGGGCTCCCATGCTTGGGGGAGGGACTGAGAGGTGCTCCATGCACCGCCTGGTGACCCGGGCTGCTTCACTCCAGCCACTGCCACCACCCACCCACTTCCCTGTGGTTCCCTGTCCTGTCGTTGGTCGTTATGGCGTTATGGCCATGGGCTTTTTATATATATATAGAGAGATCTGTGTAACTCTACTCTCAGCCAAGTGATTTTTTCTTTGTTAAACTCTGGATAAGATATACCTAATAGATAAGGTATTTTTCTCTGCTTTATCTTGTTGATACTAGTAAATAGCATACATTCTAATAAGCTTAAGAATAGTTACATATGTATTTTTTCAAGATGTTTATATTTGTTTCTGTGTAAGTAGTACCACATATCTTGTCTCCAGAAGAGCTCAATGTAGTGTTTTGCATGTAATCCTATGTAATAAAAGGCTAATATGTAAATTGTCCCCTTGGAAGTTCGACTGTGAGACTGGGAGTTTGATCGCTTGCTATGACATGCGCTGACTACCAGAGGCCAGCGCAGAACATGGAGAGCAACCAGTAGTGGTGGCTGGGCACTAAGGGAGCGAGGGAAGGAGGAGGCAGGGAGGCAGGGAACCTGATTGGCCCTGATCGCCAGCCAGGCCTAGGGACCCTACCATGCACGAATTTCGTGCACCGGGCCTATAGTAGATACATAAAATACATGTGTTGTTGATGATAATGACACCATTAAAACAAAACAAAAAGAGTGGCTTTTTCATTTATTTCCTATTAGGGGCCCAGTGCATGAATTTATGCACCTTGAAAGGAATTGTGGGCCGCAAGGCTGTAGTAGGCACAGGGGCGGGTCTCAGCCCATCCTCTACATCCCTGCCCGGCCCCTCCCGCCATGGCCCCCGGTCCCCTGTCTGCTGCCACCGCTCCCACATGCTGATGGCACCAGCCCCACTCGCACCCACTGACGGCGCAGAGTGATTGGGGCCAGCACCAGCAGCAGGTGTGATTGGTGGCTGCTGCCCCGATAGCCCCTCAGGAGCAGGGGGAGATAGAGAAGCCCTCAGGGGCGATCAGAGCCTGCAGCTGCTGCTCGCACCTGCTGATGGCACCGAATGGTCGAGACCGGCTCTGGGCACCAGCAGTGGGTGTGAGTGGCAGCTCTGGCACCGGCTGCAGGTTCGAGCAGGGCCTGTCTTGGCAGTGGGTGTGAGCGGCGGCTCTGGCACCGGCAGTGAGTGCGAGCAGGTCCAGCGCTGGCAGCAGGTGTGAGCACCGGGCGGGACCATCGCACGCAGAAGCAAAGAATTTTCCATACCACCAGCAGCTCACCCTGATGATACCAACCGGCGCCCCACCTTGGTCTGGTGCCCCCACTCACCTGCTCCATCATCCCACCATAGCCAACGCCCGCCATGTTCCGCACATGCACCCTGATGGTCAGTGCACGTCATAGCAACAAGTTGTTTGGTTGTTCGTTTGTTCTGCCGTTTGGTCTATTTGCATATTATCCTTTTTAAAAAAATAAATCTTTATTGTTCTGATTATTACAGTTGTTCCCCTTTTTTCCCCCCATAGCTCCCCTCCACCCGGTTCCCACCCCACCCTCTGCCCTTACCTCCCCCCCCCCGCCCACTGTCCTCATCCATAGGTGTACAATTTTTGTCCAGTCTCTTCCCACACCCCCACACACCTTTCCCCCCGAGAATTGTCAGTCCACTCCCTTTCTATGCCCCTGATTCTATTATATTCACCAGTTTATTCTGTTCATCAGATTTTTTAATACACTTGACTTTTAGATTCACTTGTTGATAGATATGTATTAGTTGTTCATAATTTTTATCTTTACCTTTTTCTTCTTCATCCTCTTCTTAAAGAATACCTTTCAGCATTTCATATAATACTGGTTTGACGGTGTTGAACTCCTTTAGCTTTTTCTTATCTGTGAAGCTCTTTATCTGCCCTTCAATTCTGAATGATAGCTTTGCTGGGTAGAGTAATCTTGGTTGTAGGTTCTTGCTATTCATCACTTTGAATATTTCTTGCCACTCCCGTCTGGCCTGCATAGTTTCTGTTGAGAAATCAGCTGACAGTCGTATGTGTGCTCCCTTGTAGGTAACTAACTGTTTTTCTCTTGCTGCTTTTAATATTCTCTCTTTGTCTTTTGCTCTTGGCATTTTAATTATGATGTGTCTTGGTGTGGTCCTCTTTGGATTCCTTTTGTTCAGGGTTCTGTGCACTTCCTGGACTTGTAAGTCTATTTCTTTCACCAGGTGGGGGAAGTTTTCAGTCATTATTTCTTCAAATAGGTTTTCAGTATCTTGCTCTCTCTCTTCTTCTGGCACCCCCATAATTCTGATGTTGGTACGCTTGAAGTTGTCCCAGAGGCTCCTTACACTATCTTCATATTTTTGGGTTCTTTTTTTTTTTTTGCATTTCAAGTTGGGTGTATTTTGCTTCTTCGTATTTCAAATCCTTGACTTGATTCTTGTGATCCTCTAGTCTGCTGTTAGATCTCTGTATAATATTTTTTATTTCAGTCAGTGTATGCTTAATTTCTAGTTGGTCCTTTTTTATAGCCTCGAGAGTCTCGCTAAATTTATCGGCAGTTTCTAGAAGATTCTTGAAAAACCTTATAACCATGGTTTTGAACTCTATATCCAGTAGTTTGCTTTCCTCCATTTCTTTCATTTGTGACCTGTTTCTTTGTCTCCGCATTTTGGCTGCTTCCCTGAGTTGATAGAGTGGCTTTGTGTGCTAGGTGTCCTATAAAGCCCAGTGGCTCAGCCTCCCCAGTTACGTGAGGTGGACACTCTTGGTGCACCCCTTTGTGGGCTGTGTGCACAATCTTGTTGTAGTTAAGCCTTGATTGTTGTTGATATCACTGGGAGGAATTGACCTCCAGGCCAATTGGCTGTGAGGATCAGTTGTGTCTATGATGGGAGAACTTCTGTTCTGGAGACACCCTTATGAGACAAGACTTGCTTCAGTGGGGCTTTGTATTCACTGAGTCTGCCCCCTGAGTGTGTCTCTTATGGATCTGAGGAGTTGTAATCTGGATGGTCCCACTCTGACCACTGGATATACTGGCTCTTGGGTCTCCAAGGAGGTGCAAATTTAGCCTCTGCCTGAGGCCACCTAGCAGGAGCTACAGAGAGATCTGCAGATTCCTCTTCTTTGTTTGGGGTTTGGAAGTGCCCACATGAGGCCCAGCTGTGAAGCTATGCAAGCTGCTGTGGGGCCTTGGGACTTCTTTTGGAAGTTCTGGGGCTCTCTGACCCAGTTGCAGTTTGTTAGGTAATTTTAGATTGCAAAGGGCCAAGCCATTCATATGCAAAAGCCTCTGCACAAATTGGGTGGGGCAGGGTCTCAAGGAATCAACAGGGTGGAGCAAACAGCCATGGCTGATCCTCAGTCCTGCCCTAAAAGGCCTCCGGAGCTCAGTATCCCGGGGGCCTCTTAGAGATGCTGCAAGCACCTCTAAGAGAAAGCCACCCTTGAGTTCCGCTGGAAGCCAGACAGTCCAGTTTCTCCCTGTATGAGTCTGGGTTCCCAGAGTCTCACCCGGAACTGGAGTTCAGAGAAGTTGGGACCTTGTGTCTCCCTCCCGATTGAAAAAGACAACAGTGTACTCAGTTGCCAGCCCTTTCCGCACGTGCTTCCATACCTCTGCACTTCACTTCCGCACCTCCCCTGAGTCTCAGTGTGCTTTTCTCTTTCCTTCTATTTGTAGAATTTCCACTCAGCCAGCCTTCCTGTGGTTCTGGATAATGTCCGTTTTGTCTTTTAGTTGTAGTTTTGTAGTGGTTGTGTGAGGCAGCAATTTCAGGTGTTTACCTATGCCACCATTTGGTTTCTCCCTAGGAAAGTCTGCATATTATCCTTTTATTATATAGGCTTATATAGGATGGTAGGTCTGCCAATACTATATGAGGCCTTATAAGAATCAGCGTTGCCCCGGCCAGTGTGGCTCAGTTGATTGGAGCATTGCCCTGTACACTGAAAGGTTGCAGTTTTGATTCCCAGTTAGGGCACATACCCAGGTTTTGGGTTTGATCATCAGTCAGGCAACCCATAGATGTTTCTCTCTCTCCCTCTTCCTTCCTCTCTCTAAAAATCAATTTAAAAAATTAAGCATTAAGCTAACTACATTTAAATTTTTAAGAGGAACATATTTAAATGATTGACTTATTTTCACCAACCTCCTATGTAATGAGGATATTTACAATGTTATATTAGACCTTATAAAAAAAGATATTGTCACCATGTGGCATGTTTTGTTCCTTTTTTTTTTATTGAGTAGGCATTTGTGGGCAAAGTCCCCTGACAACAAAAAGTATGTGGTCACTCAGATAGTTTCTGTCACTCCCAGTACCTAGGATAGAGTAGGGGCTTAATATATATTTGTGTAATTGAACTCATACTGACTTCTTATGCAGTAAGAATCAATTTCTCAAATGCAGTTCCATGTGAGGACATGGAAAAGGTAGTGAAAATTAAATACCTTTGGGGTGATTCTATAACTTGGTGATAAATCATCATTCCTAAGGAAATTATTCTGATGCATACAAGCATCTAGACAGCCCATTGGAAGGTGGCAAATGGTATGAAGGTTGATGATTCAAGTTGTGTCTGAAAACTATAGTTTTGATCCAGAGAAGAAACTTTGGATTACATTCAGTTGTTACTGGTAGACTCTGGAAAATCAGAAGGCTTAACAAGTCAACAAAATACTTCTTACAAGGGATTTACATGAAATCAATACCATGATCCTATTTTTTATTAAACATGTACCTTATCCACATTTATGTTATGTTTTCTGCCATTTTAGTTATCTGTCCTGAAAAAAGGTTTAACCAGAGTTGGTGGTTTTACACAATTGCAAACAAAACAGTAATGAGGTAGCTTCCATGTGAAAATAGTAAAAAATTTAGATTATAAATTGCAAAGATTATAGTGTGATAAGGATATGATTAAAATCTATAACTCATAAGCACTGTAGCAGAGCAGACACACTCTTGTTCACCTAGAACTGTTAGAATCAGAGTCTGTAAGGAAGTGCCCTTCCTCAAAGAGCAGTGCACTAGAGGCAATATGACCTCATGGTTAAGAATATAGACTAATGCCCTGGCCAATGTGGTTCAATTGGTAGGAGAGTCATCTTGTTTATCAAAAGATTGCGGATTTGATTCCTGGTCAGGGCACATACCTAGATTGGGGGTTCAATCCCTGGTTGGGACAAGTACCGGAGGAAACCAACCGATGTTCTCTCTCACATCAATGTCACCCCTCCGCCCCCCGACTCTAAAATAAATTCAATAAACATATTCCTGGATGAGGCCAAAAAAAAAAAAAAAAAGCAACACAAACAAACAAAAACAGAAGAACATAGATAAATGTAAACAGTGGGATTCAACTTATCTCTCTGCCCATTTCTAGCTCTGTGTCCTTAGGCACCTTACCTATTTTTCCCAGGCCTCAGTTTCTTTGTCTGTAAA
Organism: Corynorhinus townsendii; assembly: GCA_026230045.1. Classification (NCBI taxonomy): domain Eukaryota; kingdom Metazoa; phylum Chordata; class Mammalia; order Chiroptera; family Vespertilionidae; genus Corynorhinus; species Corynorhinus townsendii. The sequence continues at coordinate 80,508,920 of JAPDVU010000002.1, forward strand.
ATGGTGCTAATAAAAGTACTTGTCTGGAAGGTTTGTTATGAGGATTAAGGATTAAGTGACAAGCACTTAAAACAGTGGCTGGCACATAATGTTGTGTGTGTGTGCGCGCGCGTGCGCGCGCGTGCCCTTATGTGCTTATTTTAAAGCATTTGCCAATTGGTTGAGTAGGCTAAAAAAGAAGTCAGTTTAAAAAACTTTGATAGAGTTATGGATGAAATCCAAAATTGCTTATAGGATTAATTCAGCTATTAAGGTTGTATCTTCACAGGGCTTCTTTGGCAGACACTATCAAAGACAGGGACCCTGGGCTGGTTGAATCAGTGACTTGATCCAAACAAGTATGTGTTTCTTTTTTTTTTAAGTAAGATGCTTCACGCAGAAAACTGTGTAATACTTCTTCTTTTATTTCCCAAGCTGAAATAATGATAAAGCTGTTGTCCCCTGCTGCTTCATTTATTTGTACTAATCTGTCCTAAATGAAAAACTCTTCATTTGGTAATAGAAAAGTATGGCTTCAAGTAATAGAAACAAGCCCAAGCTAATTGAGTTAAGCAAGATCTTTGGCCAGAAAAAGTAACTATTGAGATATGCATCCTGTTTTTCCAAACAAATGCTCCTATATCAGAATCTGAGTGGGCCTTAATCCACTTGCCTGGCTGAGTTGCCCAGTTTTCAGACAACACTTGACATTTCTGACAGCAATGAATGTGATGAATGTTTTTGTTATTCTTGCTGTTAATGATAATTGTGTGGTTTTTATTTATACTGTAAACAAAGGTTTGTAAAGACCATGGACCACATTGTTTCTCCGTTAGAATGTGTTTATTTTGTTATTTCCATCATTTGTTATTATTTTTGTTCCTAAATTGGAATAGATTTTTCAGTAGGGAGAGAAAAGCATTGCTTTCTAATCAAGTATTTATAACCACTTTAGTAAGTACTAGAACCTGCCTGATAAAAATGTATTCAGTTTCTGTCAAGGCAGTTTTTTGGGCACTGATATTTTTCAATAACCGAATTAAAATAGGACCTCTTAAAAACATTTAATATACTCCTTTAAAATAGGATATTCCATTAAAATGTGGTCAAAGCCTTCTAAACATTAATTTTTGTTAGTTTGACATCTTCCTGTTCCAAACCTAGGAAACCTAGAGTTTTTCTTACTTTTCTTTGCTCCCTGCCTCCCTTTTTAAAAAAATGATTGCTAATTGTTACTCAGTCAGCCTGAGATTCATGCTTATTTTAACGCCTTGTCACTGTCTGCAGTGACTACCTCTGCCTTACCTTCCATGCCCACGTGTCTTCTCTGGAACGAGGCTGTTTGTCCTCTCTTATTTCAGCATCTTTAGCCTCACTTGGCTCTTTCTCTCAACTTTACTGTTTATACAAGTGACCAGCCTCTCTCTTCCTTCTAGTCCCTGACAAGCTTCTTAAAAGAATATTACCACACTCAATGTATCTAAATTTTGACTACCCTCCTCTTTGGATCCTTGAAATCTGGTTTCAGCACTGGCCATTCTGATAAAATTATTCTCCCAAAGGTAATTGGTGACTTCATCATCAGATCCAAAAGGCTTCATTCTCTGGCTTCATGCTTTGCTACTTCAGTTGCATGTCAGTTTACCACAGTTGACTTCCTATCCACTCCTTGAAACTCTCCCTTTAGCTTCCAAGACACTGGGCTCTCCAGCTTTTCTTTCTATTATCTTTTCTATCTTCCTTCATAGCTTATCCCCCTCTGAATGTAGGCACTTGCCAGGCCAGGCCAGTCCCTTGTTTTCTATATTGATTCCCCTCGATAATCTCATCTACTCCTACTGTTTCAAATTCCCCTCTATGCTATAATTCCCAAATCTTTATCTTTAGCCACTGCTTGCCTGAGTTCTATCAACTCCCATTGGAGTTATTCCTGAACATCTCACCAGCTTCTCAAGCACAGAATTCTAAAGCAAAACACTCATCTGCATCTCTAAGTCCTCCAATTGTTGTTATTAGGACCAATCTTCTTGTCACCAAGTCTCATAACAGTCACTGCAAGTCCAGTCATTTCTATCTTTTGCATCATCAGAATGTGTAACATACCCCATTCTGCAATCCATAATCTAAGCATAATTTTTCATTTTTATTGAGGTAAAAGTTACATTTAATAATGTGTACAAATTTAAAATATAGATTTATGAGTTTTTACATGTGTATGTACCTGTGCAAACTCTATCCAGGTAAAAATATGGAATATTTCCAACTCTGCAGGAGGCCTCCTTTATACCACCTTTCAGGTAATAACTGCTTTTTTCCAGGAGGCAACCACCATTTTGACCTCTATTACCATAGTTCTGTATATTTTGAACTGCATGTAAATGTACTCTCAAGTTAATGGAAATTTAACTTATATAAATGGAACTTATATTGCCACTATAAATGTATGCAAGTTCCAGTTACTCATCTGTACTTGATGTTGTCTTTTTAATGTTAGCCTTTCTGGCAGGTATCTCATAGTTTCTCTGCTTTATCATAAATTTACATTTCTCTGTTGATAAAATAATGTTGAACTTCCTTTCACATGCTTATTGGATAGCCTCTTTCATGGAGTGTTTCTTAAATCTTTGCCTTTTTTATATTGGGTTGTCAGTCTTCTTGTATTGATTTGTAGGAGTTCTTTATATATTCTGGATGTTTCTTGGTTATACTTATGCAGATATCTTTTCTTAATCTTTGGCTTGCCTTTTCATTCAGTTATATTTTTATTAACAGAAGTTATTAATTTGAATGAAGTCCAATTTCTTAATCTTTTATGATTGGTGCTTTTTGTGTGTGTGTGTATTTTTTTTCTCCAAGAAGTCTTTACCTTCTTCAAAATGATAAAAATAAATTGAGGCACAGAGAGGTTAATTACTTTGCACTAAGATTGTGACAGACCGTTAGTTTTCTTTGAAAAATAATTGGCTCTTTCCTCCTGGGCATATGGATACCCAAGCAGACTTTAAAAAAATTTTTTTTTTATTTGAGAGAGAAGGAGGGAGGGGGGGGGAGAGAGAGAGAGAGAGAGAGAGAGAGAGAGAGAGAGAGAGAGAAGCATTGGCTTTGTTGTTCCACTTATTTATGCATTCATTGGATGATTCTTGTATGCCCTGATTGGGTTTTGAACCTACAACTTTGGTGTATCAGGACACTGCTCTAACCAACTGAGCTACCTAGCCAGACCCAACCAGACATTTCTAGCTTTCCTTGTATTGAGAAGTGGCTCTGTGAGTTTGGGTTGGATCAGTGGGATGTATATAGAATAGATGGTCCTCTCCAACTTGAAAGCAAGATACTCTTCTTATACTTTACCCTTCTCACCAGCCCTCTCCATAGCCATGCACTGTAGTATAGACATAGTAGGGGTTAAGCTTTGATCATGTAGGTCGTAGGTCAAGGCAACACTCGGAACGATCTCAAGGAGCATAGCTCATTTAAGTTCATTTAAATAATATTTAAAATTATTTAATCATGGTAGCTCAAATGCTACCTTTTTCATGAAGACAGTCTTGATTCCCTAATTAGTATTTACCTTTTTTCCACCATCTACATGCTTTTCTGCTCCTGAGGACAGGTGTCATGAGTTTTGTCTTGTACCTTCCACATTTTTTAATATATTTTTATTGATTTCAGAGAGGAAGGGAGAGAGAGATAGAAACATTAATGATGAGAGAGAATTATTTATCAGCTGCCTCCTGCACACCCACAACTGGGGATCGAGCCCGCAGCCCGGGCATGTGCCCTTGACCTGAATCAAGCCTGGGACCCTTCAGTCCTCAGTCCAATGCTCTGTCCACTGAGCCAAACCTGCTAGAGCAGTAAGTATTTTTAAATGAAGAATAAATAAAATAGAGATAAGTGAATCTTTCCAGGAGTTAAAGCTGTATATTTAATATTAAGAAATGTTAGTCATGCAATGAGTGTAGCCTTGCTGGGAATTTAAGCTCTCTCCACATTGGTTCTGTGTCTTCTCTCTGGTGAGGTTTTGACTCCGCAGTTTTGAATCAGCAGATTTGCTGTCCCGTATCACATTTATCTTCCATGACACAGCCCATGCAACTCAATAGCTTGATACTAATTGCTGACAGTGTGACCATGACCTCATTTGGCCTTTCAGCAAACAAGACCTTTCTGACTGCCATATACTGAGAAAAGGCTCACGTGAACAAAGAGATTCTATTTTCTATTTGAGGCAAATGACTTGACTTAGACAACTATGTGACAACTGGCTTCACCCATGTTCTCTTGGCATATTAAAAGAACATTTGAATCATATTTGAGATGCTTTTGTGTTTCTACCTTCAGATGCCACATTTGGAGATTCTAATTCAGTGCATTTGGGGTTGGGCCCAGAAATCTATACTTTTAAGTAATTTCCCAGGCAACTCTGATTGACCATTTACTTAGTTTTGAGAATCACTGTCAGAGAAGGGGTAAATAGCCCCGAATCAGGAATCAGAGAGACCCTATTTCTGATTTGCTATACAATTACTAGCAGTGTAACATTAGGAAAGTTACAGTGTCTTTAAGTTTGATTATCTCAATATTATGTGGTAAATAATACCCACCTTAAAATATTATTACAAGGAATAAATGAGATAATCCATCTCAGATGCTTAGCACAATGACAGTAAACATTCTGTAAACTGTAACTTTTGTCATCACTATTATTATTTTCATTAATTGTCGAGTTCTTATAAGAGATCTTTTTTGTATTGTATAAGAGTATAGAATGTACAAAATAGAATCTACTCTCTCTACCAAATAAAAAGGATTCATGTTGTGTGTAGATGTGTATGGTCTTACCTTTTTTTTTTTTTTTTAAGTACAATTTCCATTTATTTTCCCCCCAGAGAACTTTTCTTCTTCACTCTTTGAAGACTTAGCTCCTTACATGGGCTTTGGTGGAGGTCGTGGGGCAGCAACCACAGGCCTAAATCGGGGTGGGGGTGTTCAGTCCTTCCGGGCTTCACGAGAACGATTCCTGACTACATTGCTGTGAATGGCACAGCTCACACAGTAATGCAGCTTCACATATAGCTTGGGAAGCACACAGGCATCGAAGACACTCGCTTCCGAGATGTCCCTAACGGCCGCGGCCTCTACTATGTTTCGAATGACAAACTTCTTAATGGCCTTGTCCTTGGGAATGCACCGGGCGCAGTTGGTGCAACGAATAGGCTGCACATGGCCTCGGCCTTTTTGGGCACCACCGTTATTCCTTCTTTTCTTGGTCATCTTGGAAACCAGGACCCGAGAGATGGTCTTACCTTTCTTAATTGGTTTCTTTTAATTAAAGTTCTAGCTGAAACCGGTTTGGCTCAGTGGATAGAGCGTCAGCCTGCGGACTGAAGGGTCCCAGGTTCGGTTCTGATCAAGGCCACGTACCTTGGTTGTGGGCACATCCCCAGTAGGGAGTGTTGGAGGGGGCAGCTGATCGATGTTTCTCTCTCATCAGTGTTTCTAACTCTCTATCCCCCTCCCTTTCTCTCTGTAGAAAATCAATAAAATATATATTTTTAAAAAGTTCTATGTGGAATTACTCTGACCCCAGTTCCTCTTCATGAACAATTTTTCCATTAGCCACTCTTTATTTAAAATTTTTCTTTTAAATTATTAAGGGATTATTATTCTCTGTGTGTGTGTGTGTGTGTGTGTGTGTGTGTGTGTGTGTGATTATTACAAAGAAATGATACCTGGGAAATTTAAGAACTGAATGTTCTATTGCATTATTTCCCAAATAAGTAGATAGTTAACATATCATAATTTAGGGGCTGGAAGTTGAGGCTGTGGCTAAAAGAAACACAGAGAGTCACCTATTTCAAGTTCTGGTCTCTCTTTACATAATTCTCTATCTAGTTCAACATCAGGGAATGGAACATAGGTATTCTGAGCTAGGATTTGATGGTGCTACCTACAAAATAAAAGAGTTTTTGATCTGAGTGTCTGTATATGTGTGTGTGTGTTGTATATACAGAAGGAAGTGATGTGAATCCTTGGGCCAGGAGAGACGAACCGGTTCTGGGGACCGTCATAGTTTCAAAGGTTTTAGAGCCACTCCTTTGTACTTTAGTTTATTTGTTATGAATTTACTCCCATGGTTAACAGTAAATATCTGCTGTTAAAGTGTTTCTGCTACAAAATACTAAATTTTGTAGCAGAAACACTTTTGGGCAGGGACAAAATTTCTTTTAGATAAAGCAAAAACTCTCCAGGGCAAGAAAATGAATGGATTCAACTGTAGAGTCTTCTTTGCATAAAGAAGTAATACTATATCTAAGAATAAAGTATCTAAAGAGGAATATATAGCTTTGACCAGTGTGGCTCAGTTGGCTGAGCATTGTCCCATGCACCAAAAGTCAGTGGTTCAATTCCGGGTCAGGGCACATGCCCAGGTTGCGGGATCAACAGGAGGCAATAGATCGATGTATCTCTCTCACATCGATGTTTCTTTTTTTCTCCCTCCCTCTACCTTCCTCTCTAAAATCAAGAAAACTTTTTTTTTTTTTAAATAAAAAGAGGAATATACGGTCTTTGGGTCCATGTGTTATACCTTTCATCTACATGGATTACAAAGTGTATCACATTGCAGACTTTAATTATTCTTATAATAAATTAAAGTTGCTATCAGTTTTACATAATTTAAGTAACTTTGACATATTTTGGCACATTTTGATTCAATTTGCATTCAGCTGTTTATTGAATTCTCAAATTGACTGGAGAGTAAGTGATGAGAGTCATGGTCTCCAACTCTCACTTTAGTGAACCCTTCACAATCAGAGTTCATTTATCATCATCAACAAAGAGATGTCATCATTGAAGAGGATGGGTGATAAATTGCATTTCTTGAGGCAAGAAGTATATTTAGAGCTGAAAATTTAATTAGAAATAAGGTTGATGAATTAAAAGTTAAGGGCTTCATTTTGGGGTCAGATTACCCTCGTTGCTCTTTCAAGTACTGGACATTTTTAGTTATTCAGAACCCATGGAATTCTTAATAGAGTTGGTTTATATATAATTTCTACTCTTTGATTCATATGAACTTAAATCTTGTCTAAAAACCTGCATGGATTTCAGAGGTCTAGTGAGGATTAAAAGGCTATAAAAATTTAAATAACTTCATCTGGTGAGCATGTTTACCTAAATGTGTCATCAAACTTCTCAGTTTTCTGGTTAGAAAACCGGTTTGGGACAGGGTGACTCACACTGTTGACTGATAGAATGCAAACACATTCAGAATTCTCCAGGCAAGACTAATTCCACAAAAACAGGTTTCTGTGAGCTTTTAGAGGTGAAGTGTTTCATTTTCTAATAAATCTTCCTATCACTAAGAGCTTTCAAAATAAACGTCTTCACAGTTGTCAGGTGCTGGGTTAGGGGGCATAGGCATACTACTGTATCTTAACACCCCCTTGACACTCTTAAAGGAAATAATTTTTAAAGGTAATCTGGGAAATAGTAGTACTGTAGTTAGCCCTTGGATTGATAAAATTAATACTCTGTAATTCTAGATATTATTTTCATATGTGAATGAACATTTACTGGGTTTATATTTTACTTTTGATCCATAGATATCAAATTCTTTGCCCAAATAGTTACCCATATTCTTCTCTTAGCCCTTGTATGAAGAAGATACATAGCAAAACTATTTCTGCCCATTTTGCAGATGGAAACCTCAGCACAGAACTCAAGTTACTTTTTAATTGAGTTTGCTCAACGAATTTCAGCAAAACTCAAAAGACAGCCAATGACAGTGATATTCTCTAAGTAAGGTTAGCTGAGTAGCTCTTTTTAATGATGAAGGGATAAAGATTGTTGGAATGTCTTCTTGGCAGAGGTCAGGATACAGTCAAAATAAATAGACACTCCTGTTCCTTTCTCTTTTCTAGTTAGTTATTCTTACTGCCCTTTATTCACATGTTGCTATAATTATTCAATTTAAGGCCAGATAAAATGGATTAGTAACGTATTATACACTCCTTTTTGGGATTTATGATGGAATGAGATTTTCTTTTCTATTTACTTTAGTCAAATGGACAAGTACTTCTTCAGTCCCATTTTGTTTAAAGAAAATCTTTATCAGGAAGTTGTACAGTAATCAGTAACATGGAAGCCATTTCTAAAGAGCTTGCCCTGTTTGGTGTGTTGCTTATAATAAGTATTTTCTGGTTGTTGTTGCTAATATTATTATTATTGACATGTTATTTCCCAGTTTGACTCTGGAACACCTAACATGGTACTTTGTGTATGTTGTGGGTTCTCTGACAAATTAAGGGTGGTGGGTTGAGATTTTTCTGCATGACACATTTCTCTTGGACTCAGGGTAAAGGGGAAATCCAGGCTAATGGCACAGCCTGGCCCTAATCCAGTCATCCTCACAGAGACTTAATACCACTTATTTCTTTGTACCTGTGGCACATTTTTCTGCCTGGAATACCTTTTCCCTCTTCTCTGCCTGATAAGACAAGTTAACTGCTGTAATGACTTCTCAGTCCCTTCATGCAGAACTCCGATCCTCAAATAGGATCTCTGAGCACTCTTATGTATATGCCTTCATTGCAGCCTGCAATTAATTCCTCATAACTACTCATGTATGTTATGGGCCTCAAAGAAGGAATCCATATCTTATTTATTTTTTTCCCCGAGATCCTAGTTCCATGCACAGTATTAGGTTAAATGAATGAAATTTGCGTAAATGAACAGATAGATTTCCTCATTTCCCTATTTTCCATATATAGAACAAAAAGCTTTTTTACTTTTTCTCTCAGCAAACCCCACTATATTGTAATTTCATATATTTAAATTTTTGAAGAACTTCCAAACTGTTTTCTAGAGAAGCGGCATCATTTTACATTCCTACCCAGCTGTGTATGAGGGATCCAATTTCTCCACATTCTCACCAACTCCTGTTAAGATCTGTCTTTTTTATTCTAGTCATCCTAGTGGGTTTGGAGTGATATCTAATTGTAGTTTTGATTTGCATTTTCCTGATGGTTAATAATATTAAGCATCTTTTCACATGTGTATTACCCATTTATATATCTTTTTTTGGAAACTGTCTATATAGATTTTTGTCAATTTTTAATTGTATTTTTCGTCTTTTATTAGTGAGTTGTAAGAGACCTTTATTTATTCTGGATACAAGCACCTTATCAGATAAAAGATTTGCAAATACTTTCAATCATTCTATGGGTGATTTTCAACTTCTTGATGGTGTCTTTTGAAGCAGAAATGTTTTTATTTTGATGGTGTTTGTCCACTTTGCTTGTTTATTTGCTTATTTTTGTTGCTGTGCTTTTGGTATTATATCTAAGTAATCATTGCTTAATTAAGGTCATGAAAATTATGCCTATATTTTCTCCTAAGGGTTTTATAATTTTAGGTCTTTGATATATTTTAAGTTAAATTTTAGATGTGGTATGAGGTATAGGGGTCCAGCTTTATTCTTTTGTTTGTGAATATCAAGTTGTCCCAGCAACATTTGTTTAAAAGACTGTTCTTTTCCTCCATTGAATTGTCTTGGCACACATTTAAAATTAGTTGTGATAACTTATTTCTGGACTCTTAGTTCTGTTCCATTGACCTATTTTTGTGTCTTTTTGCCAGTATCATACTGTCTCAATTCATGTAGCTTTGTAGTAAATTTTGAAATTGGGAAGTATCAATCATCCAATCATCCAACTTGGATTTTCTCTTTTTAAAACTTTGGCTACTCCTGGGTTCCTTTAATTTCCAAATGAATTAGGATCAGCGTATCAATTTCTACAAAGAAGTCATCTGGGATTTTGATATATATTGGATCCCATGTGGAATCTCTAGATTTATTTGGGGAGTATTACTACTTTTAATAGTAAGTCTTGTGTTCCATGAACATGGGATGTCTTGCCATTTATTTAGGTCTTTAATTCTATCAACATTGTTCTGTAGTTTTCAGATATAAATATTATACTTTTGTTTAACTTATTCCCAAGTGTTTTATTTCTAATTGATGCTATTATAAATAGAATTAATTGTTATATTTTATTTTTGGTTTGCTCATTGCTACTGTATAGAAATACAGTTGATTTTTTTTGTTGTCGTTAATCCTCACCTGAGGATATTTTTTTTCTGTTGCTTTACAGAGAGTGGGAGGGAGGGAGAGAGAATGAGAGAGAGAGAGGGAGAAACATTGATGTGGAGATACACATCGACTTGTTGCCTCCCACAAGCCCCCTGACCATGGGGCAGGGAGCAAACCCACAACTCAAATATGTGCCTTGCACCAGGAATCAAACATGACCCTTAGGTGCACAGGCCAATGCTCTGACCAATGGCCAGGGCCAATGTGCTAACACTGGCCAGGGCCAATTGCTTTTTTCTATATTGATCATGTATACTGCAACTTTGCTGAGCTCTTTATTAGTTCTTTAGTGGACTTCTTAGGATCTAATTATTACCACTGTTGTTATCATCCTATTAGTTAATTTCCAAGATAAAAATGTTCTGAGATTATTCATCTTTAATTTTGTAGGATTGTACATTAGCTATTTTTATCTCTGCCTAGATCTAAGTTTTCATGATGATTTTATGTGCTACTTTATATAAATATGTCATCTCTCTTAATTTTGTATTTTGAAGAGAAACTTTATTTCACCCATAAATGGAATTTGCATATGCTTAAAACAATTCTCTGTGGAGATTTTTAGTCTTATTGTAAAACTTAGAGTAATTTAGAAAAGAAAAAAATTATCTGTATTATTTTCTCTGAAAGAGGAAAGTGGTCCTACATGGCAATAACTCACAGATTCATAATAGTTTTACCTCTTATTTGACTTTATTTCTGATTCTCCAAAAAAAAAAAAATCTGGAAACAATTTGGAGTTCATGAATTACTTCGTGTTTACCTCAGTGGCAGTGTCTGTCCAAATAAGCAGTATTTCTTGTATTGGGGAAACATAAAGAAAGCTGTGGAGGAGGAACAAACTGTCCTTTACCCTCAAGTTTCTTTTGGCTGGTATAATAAATAAATATGAGACAGATTATCAAGAGAATATAATCAAATTTAATACATACTATGTATGGGAATGCCACTCATATGAGAGAGTCAGAGACCCCACATGCAAGAGAGCTTCAGAGATAGAAGGGAACATGGGTATATAAGATATCCCAAGCTAGGGATGAGGTAAGTTGCCTTGGGAGCTTCAAAAGGTCATTGCAGGATGATAAGAAGAGCAGACCTTTAGTAAACAGAAGTTTGCACTAACCTATAGATAGGTCAAAAGAAGTTATCTCTGATAATAGCTTATTTAAGTTCTCCTAGGTAGTTAGAGGAAGAGGCAGAAGTTTATCTTGTGCCTGAAGCTAAAGTTGCCTTTAACTCCAAGTAATCTGCATACCACTGAGTCACTTCTTGGGGTGGTTCATTCTGAACCTCCACAAAGCATATGTGGGCTTTGGTTTTGTAAGTCTTGTTTCTTCTGTACCGCCCTACCAGCATATGTTAACAGAATATGCCACCCCCAACTATGTCTCTTTGGCATAAGGGTTATTTTGAGCTGATCATTTTGAGAAACAGCATATGCAAAAGTTCTAAAAACAAGAATAGAGAATATAACCCTTTTCTAAAGGAAATTTACATTTTTGAAGGAACTATTAGAGTATCTCTCAGTACCAGGAAGAGAATGACTAAATCACAAGAGAATCCTATCAGTAGAAAAGGCAGCAATTTAAAGCTACATAATAAATTTTACCCTTACTTTTCCTGATAGCTTCTCATAACTAGCTGCCTCCAAGCTCCACTAACCCTGCCCTCAATCTTTCTTTGGTTTTTAGCTGAAGACGGTATTTAAGTTGGTGGCTTAGGTCATCTTTGAAGTTACTCATTTTTTTCTGGGTATCTCCCAGGTGTGTATTTATGAGGTATTATACATGTTAATAAATGTCTGTTTGTTTTTTTGCTTGTTAAACTATCCTTTATTACTTGGAGTCTCAGCCAAGTCTCAGAAAGGTTAGAGAGAAAATTATTTTGCTTCCCTTATACCTGCTTCCCACTCCAAATTATATTGAAGCAAATCCAAAACATCTTATCATTTCATTTTTAAATATTTTCAGAATCTATAATAATAAAAGCATAATATGCAAATCAACCGAACGACCAAACAGCAGAATGACCATCCGGACAACCACGCTATGACACTCACTGGCACCAGGCCAGCCAAGGCGGGTGTGATGTGATTGGTCGGGGGGCCCTGCCCCACGATTGCTCCCACAGAGCGAGGCCCAGGCCACCCTCTGCAGGGTGATTGATGGGGGTGGGGGTGGGGCTACAAAATCAATCGCCCCAAAGAGGGAGGCCTAGGCTACCCGGCTGGCAGCTCTGTGGCGGGTGGGCAGTGCCTCGCTCTGCAGGGTGATGGATCGCGGGGCTCCCAGACTGTGAGAGGGCGCAGACTGGGCTGAGGAACCCTCTCAACCCTCCCCACCCCCAGTGCATGAATTTCATGCACCAGGCCTCTAGTACATATATAAAATATAAGATTTTTTTAATGCACATCACAAGAGCATTAACACACCTAAACATTAGGAATAATTCATATTGTGAAATATCCCAGATTAGTGGTCAGATTTCCCTGATATTTATTTTCTCTTGTTCTCTCTCTGTCTCTCTCTCTCTTTTATAACATGTCTTGAAATCAAGATTCAGATAAGATCATACATTGCATTTTATAGAAATGTCTAAAATTCTTTTAGCTTATAATTTCCCTCTATATTTTCTCTTGCACATTATTTGTTATTTGTTGTTTGTTAATACATAATTCTCACAATGTTGATTTTTCTGCTTGTACCTGTGTTGTCATTTTATTTTATGTATTGTATTGTTTTATTCTGTGTGTGTGTATAAATTTGAAGACATTTAATGTTTCTACATTTATTCTACAGTGTAGAAAAAGTGGAAGTTCATATATGTGGGTCAGTATAAAAACATTTAGAAGCACAAAAAAGAATAACACATTTCTATTCTCACCATCAAAGAGCAGGGAACCTTTGGGGAGAGGTTTCCACTGAAACCAACAGCTTCTTTGAAATCTTTTTAGCTGTTGCTACCAGATATAGTGCTCATGATAGTAACTATGTTTGGAGAAAGCAATAAATTTATTTATTCAATAAATATCGATTGGGCATCTCTGTGAGGGGCTAGGGATACAGAGATAATCAGAAGATGTCTGCCTTCCTGGAGCTTACACATGAGCAGGGAAGAGGAGATAGATAAGAGCCACCAGAATCAGGCTAGTCCATCTCCCCTAACAATTCCTAGCTTTTGGAGTCCAGTGCTTATCATTCAGATTCAGAACCTGTCTTCTGTTCTTAAGTTACAAAGAACATTTGTCCTCTTGCCTCACCATACACATCCTGTTCTCCAAAGCTGGACTCCTTAAGTCTGGCTTTTTCATTTCTGGATTAACTGTGCCATAGGGTCTATTTTTTATTGAAAATAGAAATAGACTATTTCTTACTGGAGTAATTATTCAGAAAACTGACTGGATGGACTTGGACTTTTTAGGTTTTCATGGTCTCACCATTCCCTATTGTATATGTCCAATCTGCTCCTGTCACTTACCTTACCCTGCTGATAACTTGAAGGCATTTGAGGGTGAGACAACCCCCCCCCCCCCAATCCACATACCCATTTATGTTTCATTTCTTTTTTTGATATATTTTAAATGAAAATAATTATTAGTGAATATAGCATATGTGAGAAGTTTTAATGGGCGATTATTATTTAATAAAAGCAAAATTTGAACATTGTGAAACATTTTGCAGGGTAGTGTCATCTGAATTGTCTGTTTGTGTGGACAAAAAGGGGGCTCTAAGGAAAGTAACCTTACAAGGTAATCTGATCACAAATTCCTGACAGGGCAGGTCATGGTTGGTAGTCACTCCCCAGATATGTAACTTCTTTAGTTAAAGGCTTATCTTTCTCTTAAGCAAGCCCTGTCCATTGTTTGAGTATTTAGGTAAACACATCCTTGAAATGCCTCTTTTCAGACCCCTCTTTTCTTTTCTTTTTTTTTTTTTTAATCTTTATTGTTGAAAGAATTTCATATGTCCCCTTCTCCGCCCCCCCACCCCCGTTGACCCCTTCTAGCCTGCCCCTGCCCCCCGCCCCAGACCTCTCCTTCTAAAGCAGTGGTGGCCAACTGGTAGTCCGCGAACTACTGGTGGTCCGTGAGGTCCGAAAGGTTGACGACCGCTGGTTTAAGGAAACCTTTGGAGCAGCAGTTGCCAACTGGTGGTCCGCAGACACTGGTGGTCCGTGAGGTCCAAAAGGTTGACGACCGCTGTTCTAAAGCATGACTACCATCAAGAGAGCACATGATCTTGTTAACAATCCTATAATGCAATCTGCCTTGCTTTCTCCTGCCTTCATGTAATCTAACTTCCCTTCATTCTAAATGCATAAAACAAGCTGCAAACTGTCATTTCTTGGAAGCATTTTTCTCAGTCTATTAGAGATCTTGCTTTCATGAGTATCCTCTGTTTAGCTCAGATAACTTTTAATTAAATTTCTCTAGAGGTTTGGACATTCTTATGTTGACATTTATATGTTTATACTATTTTTTTGTCCCTCTAACCCCCAACCTTCTATGGTATAGCTGAAGTCCAAAGAAACTAATCAACTTTCTTTGGGTTCTTTGCATGATTTGGGCAGTTGTGAGGACTCAGCCACGGTGCATGAAAAGTCTGTTTTGAAACCACAAATCTTTATGGATTCTTAAGGTTCTTTCTGGAACTGGAAGTGGGAACTAAGTGACTATCGCACATTTCCCTAACAAACAAAATATAATCAGTCTAAAAAAATACAGCCTACTCAGCGGACACAGGGAGGCATATTTCAAGATTAAATTCTTCCAGTCTAGAAGAGAATTCTGTTCCCGCCATCCAGAGGTTATTTGGGATAAAGATTTATCTGATTTCCTTTGCTTTGTTATTATTGAGGCATGCCTCACTTAGATTTCAACACAGATGAAGATTAAGGAGTGATTTTTTTTTCCTTCCAACATTTTTGTCATTCTGTACCTCTTTGTTTATTGATGAAGATTGTAACCATCAAAGAAATGGTGAGAATAAGCCACTGGATTCTTCTGCATGAAGAACCCAGAGTAGTTCTCTAGCTGAGTCTCCACACAAATAAACACATAAAAAGACCATCCATCCAATATAATAAAAACATAATATGCAAATTGACTGAACGGCGGAAAGACCGGCTGGCGGTGTCAGGGCCAGTGAGCAGGCAGCGCCAGGCTAACCAAGGTGCATGCCAGCGGACAGAGGAAGGGGACGGCGATTTTGGGCAGCAGCAACCAGTGGTGGCAGAGGGGTTATCAGGGGGGCAGGGCCGGCCGCTCGCAGACTGTGGCTTAGGAGGAAGCAGGCATAAGTCGTCAGTCAGACATCCCCTGAGGGCTCCTGGACTGTGAGAGGGCGCAGACTGGGCTGAGGGACCCCCCAAACCCCCGAATGCACGAATTTTTGTGCACTGGGCCTCTGGTTTAATATAAATGCTGTCCTAATGACTTAATGTTACCATGTTGGAAAGTATGCCTGTAGAACAGCTGGAGTGTTTTGTTTTTCTTTAAATATATTTTAATGATTTTTTACAGAGAGGAAGGGAGAGGGATAGAGAATTAGAAACACCGATGAGAGAGAAACATCGATCAGCTGCCTCCTGCACACCCCCTACTAGGGATGTGCCTGCAACCAAGGTACATGCCCTTGACCAGAATTGAACCTAGGCCCTTTCAGTCCACAGGCCAACGCTCTATACACTGAGCAAAACCGTTTAGGGCTGGAGTGTTTTTGAGTAGATGATTAGCTAGAGTTTTGATTAATCCACAAATCTGTTTAGAGTAAGAAGTAATTTGTCATAAAGCAAATGACAGAGGTGCCCTACAGGAAAATGTTTTTTCTTGTTGTTTTTTTTTAACAGCTTCCAAATAATAGGAAATTACATTTATTAATTTCCCTTTTAAAACATGCAGGCATTTATGTTTTTCTTCTTTTAAATATTTTTTTAATTACAGTTTATGTATAATATATTATATTAATTTCAGGTATACAACCATTTATATAGCTTATGGAGTGATCACCCTGATAAATCCTAGTACTCATCTGACACCATACACAGTTATTACAATATTATTGGCTATGTTTGCTATGCTGTACTTTACATTCCTGTGACTATTCTGTAACTACCAATTTGCACTTCTGAGTGTGTTTCTTTAATTGATTTTAGGAAGGAAGGGAGAAAGAGAGAGAGAGAAACATCGATGTGGGAGAGACACATAGATCAGCTGCCTCCTGTATCACATGGAGCCCTAACTGGGGATTGAACCCGCAACCTAGGCATGTACCCTGACTGGGAATCAAACCCATACTTTCTGGTGCACAGGACAATGCTCCAACCAACTGAGCCACATTGGCCAGGGCTACCAATTTGTACTTCTTAATCTTTTCACCTTTTTTCACCCATTCCCTCACCCCCCTCCCATCTGGCAACCATCAAAATGTTTTCTGTATCTATGAGGCTGTTTCTGTTTTTCTTGCTCCTATCTTGTTTTTTAAATTTCACATTTAAGTGAAATCATGTGGCATTTGTCTTTCTCTGACTTATTTCACTCAGCACAATATCCTCTAGGTCCATTCATGTTGTTGCAGATGGCAAGATTTCATTCTTTTTATGGCTGAGTCATAATTTATTGTATATAAACACTCCTTTATCCATTAATCTATTGATGGACACTTAGATTGCTATCATATATTGGGCTATAGTAAATAATGCTGCATTGACAATATGGATGATATATTTATTGCCATTTTGTTATTCATGTTTTTTTTCTTTTTTTCTTTTTTTTCTTTTTCTTCTTCTTAAGGAAGACCCAGTAACATTTCTTGTAATGCTGGTTTGGGGATAATGGACCTCTTTAGCTTTTTCTTGTCTGGAAAGCTGTTTATCTGTTCTTCCATTCTAAATGATAACTTTGCTGGATAGAGTAATCTTGGTTGTAGGTTCTTGCTTTCCATCACTTTGAACATTTCATGCCAATTCCTTTTGGCTTGGTATTGTTGAGAAATCGACCGATAATCTTATAGGAGCGCCTTTGTAGGTAAGTGTTGTTAAGAATCTTGCTGCTTTTAAGATTTTCTCTGTCTTTTAACCTTTGGCATTTTAATTATGATGTGACTTGGTGTGGGCCTCTTTGGCTTCATATTGTTTGGGACTTTCTGCACTTCCCGGACTTGTATGTCTGTTTCCTTCACCAGGTTAGGGAAGTTTTTATTTTTATTTTGAGAGTATGTTTATTAAAACTGGGGACAGTGAAATGAGAAAGGTTTTAGGATAGAAGAATCAACAGGAGAGAGACTAAATAGGGCTACTTTGGCTCCCTAGAAACATTTTGGGAAAGAAGTGAGCAAAGCTCAAAGCCAGTGAATCCAAAAGTCTGTGAGCTGGCCCTTTAAATAGAATGCCTGATGGTTGAGCCTTGGGTCTCACTCAGCCACAATCCTTGATGGTTTTCAGAGCCAGAAGTTTTGGGGACTTTTCTCCCTAGCACTGGAACCCTGGGCTGGGGGTTCTGGTGTGAAGCTCGGACCCTTGGCTTCTGGGGGAGGGGGAGTCTCTGCAGGGAAGATACACCTCCTTATATTTTTGTTGTTAATCCTCACTTGAGGATTTTTTCCCCCATTGATTTTTAGAGAGAGTGGAAGGGGGGCGGGGGCGGGATGGTCAGAAAGAGAGAAACATCCACGTGAGAGGGACACATCATTAATTGCTTCCCGCACATGCCCCGACCTGGGCCAGGGATCAAGCCTACAACAGGTATGTGCCCTTGACCAGAATCAAACCTATGACCTTTCAATCCTTAGGCCAAACTGGCTAGGTCTATACCTCCCTATTTTTAACTGCCACACATGGGTTTGGGATCAGTCTGGTAGTGTCTCCACCCCTCCTATCAGTCTCAATGTGGCTTCTTAGTTATAGAAATTCTGTTCAGCTAGATTTCTGGCTGAGTTTTGTGTGGTGTTGTTTTTTTAATTAAATGTTAAGGTGGTTGTTATTTTTTTCTTTAATATATTTTTATTGGTTTTAGAGAGAGAGGATGAGAGAGAGAGAAACATCAATTAGCTGCCTCCTGCACACCCCCTACTAGGCATCACACCCCAAAATCTGGACATGTGCCCTGACAGGGAATCCAACCAGCGACCTCTTGGTGAAGAGGCAATGCTCAACCAACTGATCCATACAGGCCAAGGCTCTGGCTAGTTTTTTTGTGTGTGTGGTTTTTTTTTGTTTTGTTAATCCTCACCTGAGTATATTTTTTCCATTGATTTTTAGAGCAAGTGGAAGGGAGGGGGAGAAACAGACATAGAGAAACATTGATGTGAGAGAGACACATTGATCAGTTTCTTCCAGTATGTGCCCCAACTGGGGCCAGGGATTGAGCCTGCAACCGAGGTATGTGCCCTTGACCGGAATCGAACCCCTGATCTTCAGTCTGCAGGCTGAGCAAAACTGAGCAAAACTGGTTAGGGATGGCTGTTTTTAATGATGGTTGTTATTTAGCTTACTTGTAATTTTGATGTAGTTCTTAGAGGTTTCAAATATTTGAAACCGCATTTACCTATGCAGCCATCTTGACCAGAAGCGCAATGTTTTATCTTTTTAATTGCACTTATATTTGGTCCTCTTTATTAACACAAATGGTAACTATTCCATTTTGAGATTTTTCTGCTATCTTTGAAGGAAATGTTTAGTAAGCAGTGTTTTGATAGTCACAAGTGATATTTTTTTTGTACATTTTCCTTTACTTATATACAGTATATATTCCAGTTTTTATTATGGTATGAAATGCCTCGAATGTCATATTTACTCAGAACAAAAAATGCAAATGCATGATATGAAGTGATAAAACTGTGAGTTAGAAATTGCTTTTTTTAAATTTCTTTATTGATTATGGTATTACATATGTGTCCTTATCTCCCCATAACACTCCCATCCTCTCCACTCATGCCCTCACCCCCCTGTTGTCTGTGTCCATTGATTAGGCTTATATGCATGCATACAAGTCCTTTGGTTGACCTCTCCCCATTATCCCCACCCTCCCTACCTTCCCTCTAAGGTTTGACGGTTTGATCGATGTTTCTCTGTCTCTGGATCTGTTTTTGTTCATCAGTTTATGTTGTTCATTATCTACCATAAATGAGTGAGATCATGTGATATTTATCTTTCTCTGCCTGGCTTATTTCACTTAGCATAATGTTCTCCACAGTTCCATCCATGCTGCTGCAAATGGTAAGAACTCCTTCTTTTTTACTGCAGTGTAGTATTCTATTGTGTAGATGTACCACCCCACCATTTTTCTTTTTCTTTTTTTAAAATATTTCATTAACTTTTTACAGAGAGGAAGGGAGAGAGGGATAGAGAGTTAGAAACATCGATGAGAGAGAAACATCTATCAGCTGCCTCCTGCACACCCGCTACTGGGGATGTGCCCGCAACCAAGGTACATGCCCTTGCTGGAATCGAACCTGGGACCCTTCAGTCCTCAGGCCAACGCTCTATCCACTGAGCCAAACCGGTTAGGGCCCCACCATTTTTCAATCCACTCATCTGCTGATGGGCACTTAGGCTGATTCCAAATCTTAGCTATTGTAAATTGTGCTGCTATGAACATAGGGGTGCATATAACCTTTCTAATTGGTGTTTCTAATTTCTTGGGATATATTCCTAGAAGTGGGATCACTGGGTCAAATGGGAGTTCCATTTTTAGTTTTTTTGAGGAAACTCCATACTGTCTTCCACAGTGGCTGCACCAGTCTACATTCTCCAACACTTGTCATTTGTTATTTGTTGATGATAGCCATTCTGAAAGGTGTGAGATGGTACTGCATTGTCGTTTTGATTTGCATCTCTTGGATAATTAGTGACTTTGAGCATGTTTTCATATGTCTCTTGGCCTTCCTTCTGTCTTCTTTCAAAAAGTATCTATTTAGGTCTGTTACCCATTTTTTGATTGCATTGTTTATCTTCCTTTTGTTAAGTTGTATGAGTTCCCTGTTAGTGTTGGAGATTAAACCCTTATGGTGATAACATTGGCAAATATGTTCTCCCATGCAGTGGGCTTTCTTATTGTTTTGTTGATGGTTTCTTTTGCTGTGAAAAAGCTTTTTATTTTGATGTAGTCCCATTTGTTTATTTTCTCTTTAGTTTCCATTGCCCTAGGAGCAGTATCAGTGAAGAAATTGCTTAGGCATATGTCTGAGATTTTGCTGCCTGTGGATTCCTCTAGTATTTTTATGGTACTTATTTTTAAGAAAACATGTACTCAGCCTCATAAATCCTGCTAATATTTTCCTTCTGAAACATCTTCTTAAGATATAAATTACTAGTTTGCCAGGCATCTCTGATATTTTGTGTTATTACTGGGAAATTCACAGAAATAAATGGAAAATGCTATGGGCATAAATGTGTGTGCATAATAAATAGGGGGGGAATGAGAGTTGTTGAGTAGAAGTTCAGTTAAATAGGAGAAATTTACACACTCCAAACCGAGAGAGGGAATTTGATCAAATGAAGTTTGGATTCTACAGTGTTAAACAAATTTAAACTTGTCAGGACCATGTAAGGGCAGTGTTATAAAACACTGTGAACTATTGTTGAATCCCTCATGTGGTGGGAAAGGTGGGCCAGGACCCTGGATTTGAACTCTAAGGCTTGACTTGGATTGTACTGGGGAGGGGCATGGGGTGGGGGTGCAGTTTCAGACCATTTAGGGAAGGAGTTACAGAAGCCGTGTTTGGAAGAGCAGTGATGCTAGGCCATCAAAACCTGACTTTGATGGGGAAAGGAAAATATATTGAAATTATATTGACAATGGCAAAATACTCTTTCAGAAAAATGTTGTGTTTCAGTATGGTTTTGATGATACATTAGAATTTTTTCTTCAGAAGTAGCACATCTCTAAAATCAAAGTCCAAGTCAGTAGTAAAGTCCGATTCATGTTACTAACAACCACTTTACATACTTTTAAACATCATATCATGTTAAAAATGAGATCAGATTCAAGATTAGTCTCAGGCAAAGTTATAAAGTAAGACATGGGTACTCTCTTTTATTGCTAGTAATAATATAAATAGTCTATTTATAGAGCTCTGTTTAGCTACAGTTTTCAAATCCTTAAAAGGTTCATAACTTTGACCCAGCAATTCCACATCCAAGAATTCATTCTAAGGCAACAATCAGGAAAGTGTAAAAATTAATTGTAATGTGAGGCTTTTCATCATAGTGTCTATAAAAATGAAAAAAAAAAATGGAAGGAATCTAAATGTCCACTATAGGGAATTTGTTAAATAAATTAGATCTGTATGAAGCAGTATTATTTATGTACTTAAAAATTGTGGTGTAGATGAGTTGTTGGTGATTTAGGAAAATATCATGATGTTTTTGTTTCTGGGGGAAAAATAGGATACCAAAAATGTGCAAGGCATGAATGGAGAGAGTTGTTTTTAGCTTTTTTATAGTTAATGTTTCTAATGTTTTTAACTTTAAAACCTTTTATAGCATCATTCTTTCTTCCTGAACCTTGATAAAGGGCCTGCCTTCACTCTTCTATCTGCTCTCTCTGGAATAATCACAAAGCTTTCAAACTTGTTCTGCTTCTCCTCTCAAAATCTAGGTGTTTTATATACTGCTATTCTCAAAAACTAGGCTAAGTCAAGAGAACTAATCCAGAAGCTAATTTATAATATATTAATGGAAAACAATAGATTAAAATGTAACAACTTTTCGTATATCTTAGTCACTTATACAACAAATTATATTTTCATACTTCCGGCCTGCAGAAGGAACTGTGGAAAGTAAGCTGACTTACCATATAGTGGGATTATTTTATTTTTCAGCATCACTCTAGGCAAGTTGATGTGATTAGCATAGGGATCTTGTGACAATGGCAGGACAGAGAGCAAGTGGAGTTTTTTTGGTGCACTTAAAAACCACCACACAGGTGAGTCTTAATTTTATATACGTGGTTGGTTGTGCTCTTCACAATACCATTATTTTAATATTTCTCTTTAACTAAGTAGAATGATTTCCAAAAGGGGAACTAGGTTTCCATATTTAAAAAATTTTTTTTTCATTGAGCACTATAGTGCCCTTCTTAGTGTTATAGTGTTAGATTGTTGGGACACAGTAATATCCCTACTCTGAAGGAAATAAGATGCATCCAAGTCTGAAGAATGATCCTTCTTTTGTGCCTCCTCTGTATTTCTGTAACATGACATACCACTTGCTTTTGTGTGTCTCTGCCCCATACTGAAAATTTACCTGGAAATTGCTCCTTGAAAGCTGTTACTAATCATCACATCCTTAGCACCTACACAGGGCCTAATTAAATACCTTCTTGGTACTCCTAAAAATGCCCAGTGGTGTGACACAAAGTCTATAAAAAATAACCTACTTTGAAGAAAGGCAAATTTGAAGCAAGTTACAAATGCTTACTGAGTGCTTTCTGTGTGTCAGACACCACACTTAGCACTTTCAATGCATTATATAATTTAGTAATCGCAAGAACCTGAGATCCATATCATTTTTTTTAACAGATGGGGAAATTGAGTCTCACAGAAATTAAATTCAAGGTTAGGTAGCTATTGGGACTGGATGAGTTTTGGGAACATGTTTCAAACGCCTGTTCTGTGAGTCAATGCTTTTAACTCCCAATACCCTACACCTTTCCAAGAAAAGGCCTTTCCGAGAGGTGATAATTACTCCTCATTTATGCCAGGCATCTCCATCCTCATGGCTGGCCAAAGCTGTTTGGCTTCAAATACTCATGAGGGAATAATACACTTGCCAGGAAACTACCTGCAAGTTGCAAATTCGGGATACAGTTTATTTCTGTTCCACCTTGATTTCCATTTATGAGGCAAAATTTTCCATTTTGATATGGTTTAATGACTCCCTCTTTATATTTGATAATCAGATGGAACAGAAGTTTTGGTTGTCTTTCCACACTCAGTCTTTGGTTTCCTGTTTTAAAGGGCTGGTAAACTGCTAGTAGCCATGAGCTGGTTAGATGTATGAATCCAGTGGTTCTCAACCTTTCTAATGCCGCGACCTTTTAATACAGTTCCTCATGTTGTGGTGACCCCCAACCATAAAATTATTTTCGTTGCTACTTCATAACTGTAATTTTGCTACTGTTAATGAATCGTAATGTAATTATCTGTGTTTTCCGATGGTCTTAGGCTCTACAGCAGCGGTTCTCTCAATCTGTGGGTCGTGAACCACAGGTTGAGAACCGCTAGCAGGGTGGAGAACCACTGTATACTTGTGTGTCCTGCATTTTCCTAGGGTTGTGCTGGATGTTGGATAATTGCAATTCTTAACATCCTTTTTGCCTGACCTTCCATAATGTTGTGGTGTCAGTACCTAAATCCTCATTGAATCATCCATCTACAGATTATTTTATGAGGGTCTTGTCTCTTCAGCTATATTATAATTATGTCTTACATTTCTTCGGAACCTACCACAACACCAAGCACAGGCTTCAGCACCTGGTAATGATTCTAGGGAGAAGAGCAACAAACATGTTTTCAGGAGAGCTAGCTCCTTGTCTGGTTCTACTACTATTTAGCAGCAAGATTTGGGGATTTCTTAGATGAGATTTAATGGGTCTTGCTTTTTGCAATAAAAAATCAGTGGGGTGGTCTAGACTGCTTGATCTTTTCTAGCTTACACTGGAATTTAGAGATCTCTTTAATTTCTTATGGTTAACTGGTATTTTCATTCATTATGATGGCATTAACAGAAATAGAAATATGATAAATTAACCTGAATTTGCAAAGAATATACTAAGTTCAGTTTTGAATATGTGACATTCAAGAAGCAGAACAATGTACCTAAATCTAGATATCCTTTAAGAATGATGCCCTTGCCAGTGTAGCTTAGTTGGTTGGAGCGTCATCCCATGCACCAAAAGGTGGTTGGTTCAGTTTCTGGTGAGGACACATATCCAGGTTGTGGGTTCGGTCCCCAGTCAGGGTGCATGCAGGAGGCAACAGATCATGTTTCTCTTTCACATCTCTCTCTCTCTCTCTCTCTCTCTCTCTCTCTCTCTCTCTCTCTCTCTCTCTCTCTCTCTTCCTCTCTAAAAATCAAAAGGAACTAAGGGAGGGAGGGAGGGAGGGAGGGAGGGAGGGAGGGAAGGAAGGAAGGAAGGAAGGAAGGAAGGAAGGAAGGAAGGAAGGAAGGAAGGGAGGGAGGGAGGGAAGGGGAAAGGAGGAAGAAAGGGAGGGAGGGAATACAGCTCTGGCCAGCCCTGGCCCGGTGCTTAGTTGATTAGAGCATAGTCCTGATATACGCCAAGATTGAGTGTTTGATCACTGTCAGGGCACATACAAGAATCAACCAATGAATGCATAAATAAGTGGAACAACAAATTGGTATTCTTCTCCCTCTCTCATATAAAAAAAAATTTTTTTTAAAGAAAGCACTTTATTTTTAAAAAAAAGGAAAATAATGAAAATACAGATTGGATTTTAAGTTGGTGATGGAGTTGCTATCATTCTCACTGACCTCTTTTGTTAGTGTGGATTAGAAGCATAGGCTTGAAGTAAAAGGTAATTATTCATAACAATCATATAATCACAGATTTTTAGAACTGAAAGAGATGTACAAATATAGCCTGCCGCAACTGTTTGCTACATGAGATTGGAGAAATGGGATTTGCCCAAGTTACACACTGGCTAAATGCAGATATGGTTTTCAGACCAAGTCCCCTATCTCTGAATTTCTGGTTCATCCCTCACTGTGCTTGTTTCCTTTTAGACTGCTTTTTAATATTTGTAGTATTCTTTTGTAAATAGTAAATTCACTAATCATTGTGCATCCAAATATACATGCAAAATTATTTGTAAAATTTAGCTCAGATTTCTGGGAAGGAAAAGCAGTCAAATAGCATCATCACTGTATCCAAATTTTGTCCTCTATAATTAAATGGTGTTGTATGGAAACCACTGAATTGTGCAGTTATAAGGGTATGGTTTTGTGACATCTGTTGAGAGTTAAGTCATGGTGTACAATCCTAAATGTTTTTTTGGTATTCTCAGGAAGTATTAATCTCTCTGCATCCCTGCCCAGATCCTGTATTAGATCTGGGGTATATGAAATATAGGCTGATCATGTAGTGATTCTCTATAGAATGATACCAAAATATGTGTTTGTGGTGGGTCTCCATTTTTTTCTGAAAAAGAACTGGATATCCATAACAAAGGTCAAATGGAGATCTGGCATCCATTTCACTACTTGCAAGACATAATCTTGAGAATATGTAATACACATAACTCTTTGCCAGAAAACTGAAAGGAAATGATTACATTTGAGTACTATGTATTCTACAACAATAGTTTAGTGTGTATGAAATTTAAAACTGCTGGGTTTCCAAATATGATTTGTTTTAAATAGACTTATTTCATTTTTAAAACATTATACCCACTGTGTTATCCTTTGTGAGATATTCTTAAAAGCTGATATTTAAGACCAAAGAAACTAAAAATCCTAATGATAATAAGTTGCAAGATATTGAATTTTCTAGTACTCTAGTTTAATGCGTTTATTGATTTCTGCTGAATATTTTAATTTCATGAGTACTTCAGGTTATGTTATTTTACCATAACACTGCCTTTTTAAATTTTACCCTTTATGATCACGTAAGTGCCTCAGTATTAAGTCTTAAAGTCTACAGTGGTGTTTCTGTTTCACATTTACGCAAACTAGTTGGGATTTTATGTAGGTGGCGACCACATCTACCTCCTTCACCTAGTTATCTAGCACAGGACCTGGCATGTAGCAGGCATTTAATTAATTGGGGTGTTTTTAGTTTTGTTTTTTGAGTGACTGAATCAATGAATGAATGACAAGCAGCACTAAGTAGCTAATTAACTAGTTATTTAAACTAAGTAAAAAATAGACCCCCCCCCCCAAAAAAATATATATATATAATTTCAAGGGAGTATCTAAAGCCTCTGGAGAGATGTCTTTAAAACTCATTCAATATATAGTTGACCCTTGAACAGGTTTGACCTGTTCAGGTCTACTTATATGCAAATTTTTTTTCAATAAATACCTGGTATTGCAACTTGAAATTTAACCATGGATTGAAAAACGTGTTTTTCATCTGTGGTTGGGAATCCATGGATACAGAGGGCCAACTATATACATTTTTCTATGCCATTTTATATAAGGGACTTGAGTATCTGCATATTTTGGTATCCGTGGGGCAGTGTTTGGCGGGGAGGGTCATTTCTTGAAACCAATCCCTTATGGATTACCCAGGGACAACTGTAGTTAAGTTTTGGGGGAATCAAAAGTTATACGCAGATTTTTCAACAGCACAAGGGTCAGTGCCCTTAACCCTTGCATTATTCAAGGCTCACCTGTATTCATTCAACAGAAGGGTTAAATAGGTTCAGTGTTTCAGTCACCTGTCTGATATCAATCTAGAAAACAGGACTGTCGGAGAAGGGTTGGTGATGGATATCTTTCTTTACAAAGTGTTTCAGCCAAAGGGAGAGGTAAAAGTTCTTTGTTCTTTACTAAAATCTGAATACCATAGGACTTAACCCAAGGTGTGGTCAAGCCAACAACCCTTGAAGCTGGGTCCCTTGTAACCTTCCTTCAAAGACTCCTCTGCCCCCTGAGCCAGAGCTCCCTCTAGGCACTCCTAAGCAAGAGAGGAACAAGAAGTTAATTCTCCCTGTGCCTCCTTCCTCATTATGTGGCTTTTGAAAAGCTACCATTTGAACTCCTGCTTTGTCGAATAGGACTGTCAGTGCTAACCTACTTGGCCAAGATGTTATGAAAAGTAATTTAAGGCTTTAAAATCAT